>OU466859.2:57036979-57683091 GCA_911865555.2 Thlaspi arvense | reverse complement strand
ACACATCTTGGCAAGATATGTGTATTAACACACACACAACAATATTAAATTTGGAAGTTTTTTAATTTTCTTACTAAGATGTGTGTATTAACAGACACACAAGAAAATGTTAAATTTTTAAATTTCTTTCTTTGAATTTTTCATTCTTAAGTTTGCAGGACTTTTTTTTTATTTACTAGTCAAGAAATGTATATTAACACACACACACACAAGATTTTCGAGTTTTTTTTATAATTTTCTTGTCAAGATATGTGTATTAACACACACAAAAAAATATTACAAATTTTTTATTTTTTCTTGCAAAGATGTGTGTATTAACACATACAAGAAAATGTTATACTTTTGAATTTTTTTTGAATTTTCTTGTCAAGATGTTTGTATTAACACACACACACAAGAAAATGTTCAATTTCTTAGTTTTTAATTTTTTTTGCCAAGAAGTGTGTATTAACACACACACAAGAAAATGTTAAATTTTTGAGTTTATTTTTATTTTTTGTGTATATATGTACACACAAAAAATTTTTTTTTAACATTTTTTAAAATTTAACTATCACACACCCAAAAAATGTTAAATTTTCGCGTTTTTTAATTTTCATGTCAAGATGTGTGTACTAACACACACAAGAAAATATTAAATTTTTGAGTTTTTTTTTTAATTTTCTTGTCAAGATATGTGTATTAACACAAAAAAATAAAAAATTGTAGTTTATTTATTTTTTTGCCAAGATGTGTGTATTAACACACACACAAGAAAATGTTAAATTTTTGAGTTTTTTTTTAATTTTCTTGTGAATATATGTGTACTATCACACACACAAAAAATGTTAAAATTTTGAGTTTTTTAATTTTCTTGCCAAGAAGTGTGTATTAACACACACAAGAAAATATTAAATTTTTGTATTTTTTTTTAAATTTTTTTTGTGAATATATGTGTGCTATCACACACCAAAAAAATGTTAAATTTTCTAGTTTTTAATTTTCTTGCCAATATGTGTGTACTAACACACATAAGAAAATGTTAAGTTTTTGAGCATTTTTAATTTTCTTGCCAAGATGTGTGTATTAACACACACAAGAAAATATTAAATTTTTGAGTTTTTTTTTTAATTTTGTTGCCAAGATGTGTGTATTAACACACACACAAGAAAATATTAAATTTTCGAGTATTTTAGTTTTTTGTCAAGATGTGTGTATTAACACACACAAGAAAATGTTAAATTTTTGAATTTTTTTTTTAATTTTCTTGTTACGATATCTGTACTAACACTCACACAAAAAATGAGTGTTCATACAAACATCTTGACAAGAAAATTAAAAAAAAAATTCAAAAGTATAACATTTTCCTGTGTGTGTTAAATACACACAGTTTGGCAATAAAATTTAAAAAATTCGTAATATTTTTTTTTGTGTGTTAATACACATATCTTGACAAGAAAATTATAAAAAAAAACTCGAAAATTTTACATTTTCTTTTGTGTGTGTTAATATACATTACTTGACAAGTAAATTAAAAAAAAACTTAAAAATTTAACATTTTCCTGTGTGTTTGATAATACACACATCTTGATAAGAAAATAAAAAAATTAGTCCTGCAAACTTAAGAAGGAAAAATTCACAGAAAGAAACTCAAAATTTTAACATTTTCTTGTGTGTGTTAATACACACATCTTGGCAAGAAAATTAAAAAACTCTAAAATTTAACATTATCTTGTGTGTGTATGTTAATACACACATCTTGGCAACAAAATTAAAAAAACTCAAAAATTTAACATTTTCTTCTGTGTGTTAATACACACATCTTGGCAAGAAAATTAAAAAAACTCAAAAATTTAACATTTTCTTATGTGTGTTAGTACACACATATTGGCAAGAAAATTTAAAAACTCGAAAATTTAATATTTTTTGGGTGTGTGATAGTACACATATATTCAAAAAAATTAAAAAAAAAAACTCAAAAATTTAATATTTTCTTGTGTGTGTTAATACACACTTCTTGGCAAGAAAATTAAAAAACTCGAAAATTTACCATTTTTTTGTGTGTGTGATAGTAGACATATTTCACAAGAAAATTGCATAAACCCAGAAATTATTTATTCACCATAAAGAAAGTTATTGAGTCAGGATCTAAAAACGCTCCCAGGCACATACCCCAAGAGAGTTTCCCCTAACTGGTTTTGAGCCCACATTTTCAAATATCTACCCGGTTTTACCCTAAATAGAAAGTTGACCCTCAGCTTTACTACCTCTGGTTCCACGCCACCGTGGTATGAAGTCGGGGGCCCGTCGCAAATCCGGTAAGCAGCTTTTCCAGGCCTCCTTCCCTCTCAGAGCATCCATTCTCTGGTGGTTCTCGATCCCTTGCAATCCAGTAACCATTCGATACTCACAAGAAACCGACGTCCAAGCTTTATCCAATGGGTATCAGCAGAAACCACCAAATAACACCCGAGGTCATAGCAATCCTCCCATCCCATCGCCGTAACACCTTTTGAACCCCTCGCTTCCATAGACAACTGTTTCTAACCGTTGCTCAGCTACTCCCCAGATACTAGTCAATCTTAACCACTCACAAAGACCCCCACCCTCTCAACACAGGAGTAAACCTATATCCAAAACCAGCAAAGCGATTGGTTTAGCTGAAAGATATGTTTCTCACAAACCTGTCCACGACAAAAAGCAAGAAATTTCACCTTTCTGGTTTTTCACAAAGTAAAGCGTTTCAAACTTTCCACCTGCAACGATGAACCGTCGACTAACGTATGAGGAGAAGGACAAGGCAATAGTACGAGAAGACCCAGCGCCACCCCGCATCCGAGTCAGAGTTCTCGAGTTTGATAACTCAGATCTGATAAAGGAAAACCAGCTCACCCTCATAGGACGACTCACAAATCCAAAGGAACAAAACATGTGGTCCATGATACCTTTCCTGGAGAGAAGATGGACATTACAAGGAAGAGCTATCGGATCAGATCTAGGAAATGACTGTTTTAAGTACAGATTTGATTATAAAGAAGATCTGGAAAAGGTCCTGAAGAATAGACCTTACCACTTTGGACGCTAGATGGTGATCCTGCAACGGTGGGAACCAACAGTCTCAGCAAACTTCCCCTCTGAGATCCCTTTCTGGATTCGTCTCAAAGGCTTACCCCTATACTACTGGAAATCAGATACACTCATGAGTTTGGGAAGTGGCATAGGTACCTACGTACGTCACGACCCATCACCAACCTCTGCAAAGGTAAGAGTTATTGTGAATGGACTCCAACCACTGATCAAAGAAACCCTCTTGGAATTCTCTAATGGAGACGAAGCAGTAGTTTCGCTGGAGTACGAGAGGCTAGAAAAACATTGTTCCATCTGCTATCGACTAACCCATGAGAATAAAGACTGCCCTCTAGCACCAGAGGTGACCAACACCCCTAAAGCTAGCCCTACCAAGGAAAGGACTGACAAAAGAAAAGTAAGCTCAAGGTGTTTAGACCCAGAATCAGAAAGCAGAAACAAAGAACTCTATAATATGATGGAAGACAGGAGCGCAAGAACTAACAGCTATAAGCAGAGGACTGGAAGGCGTAGGACTCTACCACGAAGAGCTCAATGGAGGGAAAGAGAGATCCCAACGTACCAGAGCACAAGAACCACCGGGAATGGACTAAACAGTCAGCTTCAGAACGTCTCCCTCCACTCACGTCACTCTCGTAGAACTCCTCCTAGAGCTGAGTTTACAAGGAAGGATAGTAGACTCTCCGGACCAAGAGAGAATTCCGGATACCGACATGAGTATCGTCGAAGACCGGAACAAACATTCCTAAATAGGATGCTGTTGACTGAAGATAGAGGATCCCACCAGTCAACTACCCCGACCACTGAAGGAGCCCCTCATCAAAACGAAGATCAACAACAACAAACAAGTCAATACCAGCGAAAAAATGGCTTTCCACCAGCATCACAGAGGAATTAGGAAAGTGAAATGATCGGAGTGATAAATTCTCACTATCGAAAACAAAATCAACTAACCTTGGAGAGAGCACTAGAAGAGCTACAAGAAGTTACAATCCAGTATATGAGCTGTGCTGACCCCATTGAAAGTGCTGCAAGAGCACAACGGGTGATCCAAGGAGAAGAAAGGAATTTAATGCTAGAAACAGCTAAAAGAATGGTGGAAGAGGCAAACCGTCTGAGCCAAGCAACTTTGCCAACCATCCCGAGATGGAATCACTTTGGGCACAGAGGGAAACCCCCGCAGTAACAAATCAACAGACTACTACGACTGCAGAACAACCCCCATCAACAAGACCTGCAAAATCAAGGGTAGTTAAGAAAAAGCTAGGATGGCCACCAGGGATGAAAAATAAAGCAGTTACTGGCAGCTCATACTCAGGTGTTTGCTCTAGGAAAAGGAAGATCCAACAAATACAACAATCCCCAAAAAAGAGAACACAGAGAGGAAGGGTCAATCAAACTGGGGCAGAAGTTGGAACCTCAACTGCCGCCCCCAGACCAAGGACTCAAGCGATTAATCAAGGCACTCAAGGAGAACAGATGCCAACAACTGTGACCAGAGAAGCTAACTCCTGCCCCACCCTACCTGCCAACTCAAGAAACCAGTCGGTTCGGAATCCAGGCACGGACCATCCACCAAGATAGTAAGCTGGAACTGTCAAGGGCTGGGGAATCTCTTGACAGTCCACAGGATCCGGGAGATAATTAAAACAATCTCCCCAGATATTCTATTCCTCACGGAGACAAAAAACTCAGATGAATTCGTTCTCAACGCGCTTAAATGAATGAATTACCCGCACCACGCTCTAGTCCCCCCTCAAGCTACGGGAGGTGGAGGATTGGCTCTATTCTGGAAGCAAGAAACAACCCTGGAATTACTGACGGTAAACAAAAACTTTATGGATACAAAAATCACAACAGAAAGGAAAAGCTCATTTGTAACCTTTGTTTATAGAGAACCGGACAGATCCCTGCGGAGCCAAGTGTGGAAGCAACTGAGGGACAAAACTCAGAACTGCAAAGCTCCTTGGCTACTCACAGGTGACTTCAATGATATTATTGACAACTCGGAAAAGCAGGGAGGACCAGCCAGGCCAGAAGGCTCTTTTACCGATTTTCGTAGCTTCTTATCAGCCTGCGATTTGTACGACTTGCAACACTCTGGAAACTCTCTATCCTGGAGAGAAAAATGGTACAATCACATTGTCAGATGCCGTCTTGATAGAGCTATAGCAAATAGTACATGGGCAGAGGTTTTCCCCTCGGGAAGATGTGAATACCTTCGGTTTGAAGGATCAGATCATAGACCTATCGCCACTTACTTCAATTCCAACTCAAGGAAGAGAATAGGCCTGTTCCGGTATGATAGGAGGCTCAGACACAACGCAGAAGTCCACCGTCTTATCTCTAAAGTATGGTAGAGAGAAGATCTTGACTCAGTTAATGAGAAGATAGGAGTAAGCCGCCGGGAAATAATCCACTGGAATAAAGAAATGCAAAACAACAGTCAAAAACATATTTCTGAACTCAAAAAGAAACTTGAGGAGGCTATAGACAGTCAATCCCACTCAGAGGAAGAAATAAAGAGCATTAATGATGGGCTACAAGAGGCTTACAACAAGGAAGAGGAATTCTGGAAGCCGTCAACTATGGCTCACTCTTGGGGACAGGAATTCTGGCTACTTCCATGCGACTACTAGAGGAAGAAGAGCAATAAACAAATTCTTGGCCATTGAAGATACACAGGGCCAAGCAGTATTCGAGGAAGAGGAAATAGTCAATGTAGTAGTGGATTACTATCAAAAGCTCTTCACAACAGAAAAGGGAGATCGAAGCAGTACCGTTAATGCAGCTCCGCGACCAAAGATTTCACCGGAGGAGAATGAGAGATTGGTGGAAATCCCTACAGCTGAGGAGATAAAGCACGCCTGCTTCGCAATCCACCCGGACAAAGCCCCAGGGCCAGATGGCTTCTCAGCAGCTTTCTTCCAGGCGCATTGGCAACAAGTGGAATCCGCTATAGTCTCGGAAGTGCAAGAGTTCTTCCTTTCAGGATATCTACCTGAAAAGATTAACGAAACGCATATCAGATTGATCCCGAAGATACAAAGTCCAAAGGTAGTGGCGGATTACAGACCTATAACGCTCTGCAGTGTGTATTATAAAATCATCTCCAAGCTTCTTACAAGACGCATCCAACCGCTCCTGCAACAAGTCATTTCAGAAATTCAGTCGGCTTTTGTCCCAAAAAGAGCTATTACAGATAATGTGCTCATTACTCACAAAATCCTACATTTTCTCAAGACATCAGGAGCCAAGACAAGATGCTCAATAGCAGTAAAAACCGACATGAGTAAAGCATATGACAGACTGGAATGGGACTTTATCTACTTAGTGCTACAACGACTTGGTTTTCATCCTATCTTCTGCCATTGGATAATGTAATGCATATATACTGTCTCCTTCTCCTTCCTCGTCAATGGAGCCGCTCAAGGGAGAGTAATACCGCAGAGAGGGATTAGACAGGGAGATCCGCTCTCCCCGTATATCTTCATCTTATGTAATGAGGTCCTCATGATGTCTCCCCATAATAAAAGTAGCAAAAGGGAGCCCTAAGGTGAACCACCTCCTATTTGCAGACGATACAATGTTCTTCTGCAAATCGGATCCCAAAACCTGCAAAGCACTCATTTAACAATACTCAGAAGCATCGGGGAAAATCATCAACTATGCTAAATCAACAATAACTTTCAGGGCAAAGACACCGGTGTCAATGCGTGAGAGAATCAAGCGGGATCTTAATATAACAAAGGAAGGGGGACTTAGGCAAATACCTAGGGTTGCCGGAACACTTTGGAAGGAAGAAGAAAGACCTCTTTAGTCTGATAGTTGACAGGATACAACAAAATAGTGTGAGCTGGGCTTCCCGCCAACTATCCACTGCAGGAAAGCTAACAATGCTAAAGTCAGTCCTCTCCGCGATACCAACCTACACCATGTCGTGCTTCTAAATCCCCATATCTCTCTGCAAACGTATACAATCATGTCTCGTGAGATTCTGGTGGGACAATAACTCGGAGAAAAAAGGAATGAGCTGGACACCATGGACAAAGATCACCCAACCAAAAAAGAACGATGGCTTAGGCTTCAGGGATATCCAAGCTTTCAACGAATCCCTGCTAGCTAAACAAGGATGGCGAATTATTCAAAACCCAAATAGCTTACTATCCCGAGTACTATGTGGTAAGTATTGCAGAGATGTACCTTTTCTGGATTGTCAAGCATCCAAGACAGCATTGCATGGTTGGAGAGGAATTCTCTCGGGCAGAGACTTGCTTCGGGGAAAACTGGGTAAAATCATTGGAGATGGTAAAGCGTCAAACATCTGGACAACACCTTGGCTCTCGCTTGAAGATCAAAAAGTTCCAATGGGCCCTGCTCCTTCACACCTGCAGTCACTCACGATTGATTACCTCATAAAAGAAAACTTTGCTGAATGGAATTTAAACAGAGTCAGAGAAGTGCTACCAGTACATGAGAGGGAGATCCTGCAGCTTATTCCGAGCTCTTCTAGGGCACAAGACAAGTTCATATGGCTCCCCACATCCTCGGGGGAGTACACAACCAAATCCGGATACACTGAAACGGTGACTACCTCAATACCACCCCCAAATCCGGACCACAACAACCTTCAAATAAACTGGCAAGCAGATGTTTGAAGGGTAAACACTTCCCCAAAACTCCAACTACTCCTCTGGAAAATCCTACAAGGGGCATTGCCGGTGGGGGAAAATCTAATGAAACGCATCCCCACAACTTTCTATGAGTGCCCACACTGCCGTGAGTCGGAATCAATAACCCACATGCTTTTCTCCTGCCCATTTGCGACCCAGGTATGGTCTCTAATGCCATTTACAACGATCTTAACAGTAAGCGATATTATCTCCCCGCTCCAGGGACTACGCCGAGTGAAAGATCTGAACTGTGCGCACCAAATCGGAATCCCCCCGGTCTACCCATGGACCCTCTGGTCCATCTGGTCAGCCAGGAACAATAGAATCTTCAAAAATCGGATCTTCTCGGCTGCAGAAACATCAACAAAAGCACTCAGTGACGCAAAAGAATGGCAAAGAGCACAGGAAGCTGAAGCACTTAATCCCTCAAGCCAAAGGTTAATCAAATCTCCAAAAAAATAACAGATCAACAGAGAGCTTACCCGACAACAACAACCATCATTTTCACCGATGCAGCATGGATTAAGGAAACTGGAGAGGCGGGATTGGGATGGACGATCAAACACCATAACCTGGGAAGCAAGATCCGGGGCTCGGAGGCGCGCAAACTCATCGGATCCCCCCTCCTAGCGGAAGCTGTCGCCATGAAAAGAGCCCTTCGCCATGCAATAGACCTAAATCTCACAGAAGTGGCTGTCTTCTCCGATTCACAGGAACTCATCAAGACAATCAATGGCGAATCCGCCCACAAGCAGCTCCATGGAATCGCTTTCGACATTCAGTCTCTATCAATCTTTTTTTCTAGTTCACTGTTTTTGCATGTATCAAGAAAGGAAAACCAGGAAGCCGGCTCTTTGGCAAAGAGCGTGCTTCGACTTATGAACCGTGTTTAATATTTAATTAATGAAATTAAGTATTTGCTCAAAAAAAATATATTCACAAGAAAATTAAAAAAACACAAAAATTTAACATTTTCTTGTATGTGTTAATACACACATCTTGACAAGAAAATTAAAAAATTCGAAAATTTAACATTTTGTGAGTGTGTGATAGTACACATATATACACAAAAAATTTTAAAAAACTTTAAAATTTAACATTTTCTTGTATGTATGTTAATACACACTTCTTGGCAAGAAAATTAAAAAACTCGAAAATTTAACATTTTTTGTGTGTGTGTTAATACAAACATCTTGACAAGAAAACTAAAAACAATTTCAAAAGTATAACATTTTCTTGTGTGTTAATACACACATCTTGGCAAGAAATTTTAAAAAATTTGTAATATTTTTTTGTGTGTGTTAATACACATATCTTGACAAAAAATTATAAAAAAAAACTCGAAAATTTAACAGTTTCTTGTGTGTGTGTGTGTTAATATACATTTCTTGACAAGTAAATTAAAAAAAAAACTCAAAAATTTAACATTTTCTTGTGTGTTTGATAATACACACATCTTGACAAGAAAATAAAAAAATTAGTCCTGCAAACTTAAGAAGGAAAAATTCACAGAAAGAAACTCAAAAATTTAACATTTTCTTGTGTGTGTGTTAATACACACATCTTAGTAAGAAAATTAAAAAACTTCCAAATTTAATATTTTTGTGTGTGTGTTAATACACATATCTTGACAAGAAGATTAAAAATCCTCGAAAAATTAAAAAACTTCAAAATTTAATATTTTGTGTGTGTCTGTTAATACACATATCTTGACAAGAAGATAAAAAAAACCTCAAAAATATAACATTTTCTTGTGCGTGTGTTAATATACACATTTTGGCAAGAAAAATTTAAAATTCGCAAATTTAACAATTTATGTGTGTGTGTTAATACACACATCTTGGAAAGAAAATAAAAAAAAACTTCAAAATTTAACATTTTGTGTGTGTGTGTTAGTACATATATCTTGACAAGAAAATTAAAAAAAAACGCAAAAATTTAACATTTTCTTGTGTGTGTTAATACACACATCTTGACAAGAAAATTAAAAAACTGAAAAATTTAACATTTCTTGTGTGTGTGTTAGTACACATATCTTGACAAAAAAATTAAAAGAAACTCAAAAATTTAAGATTTTCTTGTGTGTGTTAATACACACATCTTGGCAAAAAAATTAAAAAACTCGAAAATTTAACATTTTCTTGTGTGTGTGATAGTAGACATATATTCACAAGAAAATTAAAAAAAATCTCAAAAATTTAACATTTTCTTTTGTGTGTTAATACACACATCTTGGCAAGAAAATTAAAAAAACTAGAAAATTTAACATTTTTGTGTGTGTGTTAGTACACATATCTTGACAAGAAAATTAAAATTAAACTCAAAAATTTAATATTTTCTTATGTGTGTTAGTACACACATCTTGGCAAAAAAATTTAAAAGCTCAAAAATTTAACATTTTTTTGATGTGTGAGATAGTACACATATATACACAAAAAATTAAAAAAAAACTCAAAAATTTAACATTTTCTTGTATGTGTGTTAATACACACTTCTTGGCAAGAAAATTAAAAAAATCGAAAATTTAACATTTTTTGTGTGTGTGTTAATACAAACATTTTGGCAAGAAAATTAAAAAAAAAAATCAAAAGTATAACATTTTCTTGTGTGTGTTAACACACACATCTTGGCAAGAAAAAATAAAAAATTCTTAATATTTTTTTTGTGTGTGTTAATACACATATCTTGACAAGAAAATTATAAAAAAAACTCAAAATTTTAATATTTTCTTGTGTGTGTTAATATACATTTCTTGACAAGTAAATTAAAATAACTCAAAAATTTAATATTTTCTTGTGTGTTTGATAATTCACACATCTTGACAAGAAAATAAAAAAATTAGTCCTGCAAACTTAAGAAGGAAAAATTCACAGAAAGAAACTCAAAAATTTAACATTTTCTTGTGTGCGTTAATACATACATCTTGGTAAGAAAATTAAAAAACTCGAAAATTTAACATTTTCTTGTGTATGTGTGTGTGTTAATACACACATCTTGGCAACAAAATTAAAAAAACTCAAAAATTTAACATTTTCGTGTGTGTGTTAATACACACATATTGGCAAGAAAATTAAAAAAAACTCAAAAATTTAACATTTTCTTATGTGTGTTAGTACACACATATTGGCAAAAAAATTAAAAAACTCGAAAATTTAACATTTTTTGGTGTGTTATAGTACACATATATTCACAAAAAATTTAAAAAAAACTCAAAAATTTAATATTTTCTTGTGTGTGTTAGTACACACATCATGGTAAAAAAATTAAAAAACTCGAAAATTTAACATTCTTTGGGTGTGTGATAGTACACATATCTTGGCAAAAAAATTAAAAAAATCGAAAAACTTAACATTTTTTGTGTGAGTGTTAGTACACATATCTTGACAAGAAAACTAAAAAAAAAAACAGAAAAATTTAACAACTTCTTGTGTGTGTTAATACACAAATCTTGGCAAGAAAATTAAAAAACTCAAAAATTTAACATTTTTTGTGTGAGTGTTAGTACACATATCTTGACAACAAAATTTTAAAAATAAACTCAAAAATTTAACAATTTCTTTTGTGTGTTAATACACACATCTTGACAAGAAAATTAAAAAACTCGAAAATTTAACATTTTCTTGTGTGTGTTAATACACACATCTTGACAAGAAATTAGAAAAACTTAAAAATTTAACATTTTCTTATGTGTGTTAGTACAAACATATTGGCAAAAAAATAAAAAAAACTACAAAATTTAGTATTTTTTATATGTATGTTAATACACATATCTTGATAAGAAAATTAAAAAAACTCAAAAATTTAACATTTTCTTGTTTGTGTTAGTACACACATCTTGGCAAAAAAATAAAAAAACAAGAAAATTTAACATTTTGTGAGTGTGTGATAGTACGCATATATTCACAAGTTTTAAACTAGGTTCTCTCAGGGAATTTCCCCCTCAAGTTTGTAGGGAAATTCTTTTGTGTTTTAATACACATTTCTTGCCAAAAAGATTAGAAAACCTCAAAAATATAACATTTTCTTATGTTTGTGTTAATACGCACATCTATACAAGAAAATAAAAAAACTTTAAAATTTAATATTTTTTGTGTGTGTGTTAATACTCATATCTTGGCAAGAAGATGAAAAAACCTCTAAAATATAACATTTTCTTGTGTGTGTGTTAATACACACATTTTGGCAAGAAATTTTTAAAATTCGCAAATCTAACATTTTTGTGTGTGTGTGTGTGTGTGTTAATACACACATCTTGGCAAGAAAATAAAAAAATTTGAAAATTTAATATTTTTTGTGTGTGTGTTAATACACACATTTTGGCAAGAAAATAAAAAAAAATTTACAAATTTAACATTTTTTGTGTGTGTGTTAATACACACATTTTGGCAAGAAAATAAAAAAACTTGAAAATTTAACATTTTTTGTGTGTGTTAATACATGTATCTTGACTAGAAAAATAAAATAAAAACTTAAAAATTTAACATTTTCTTGTGTGTTTGTTAATGCACACATCTTGGAAAACAATATTCAAAAACTAAAAAAATTAACATTTTTTTGTGTGTTAGTACACATATCTTGACAAAACAATTAAAAAAAAAACTCGAAAATTTAACATTTTCTTGTGTGTAAGTTAATATACATATCATGACAGGAAAATTAAAAAAAATTTAAAAATTTAATATTTTCTCGTGTGTGTGTGCAATACACACATCTTCACAAGAAAATAAAAGAATTTTCCTACAAACTTGTGAGGGAAATTTCCTGAAAGAACTTCAAAAATTTAATCGTTTTTTTGTGTGTGTATTAATACACATATCTTGATAAGAGAATTAAAAAAAAACTTAAAAATTTAATATTTCCTCGTGTGTGAGTTAATATACATATCATCACAAAAAAAATTATAAAAAAAACTCCAAAATTTTACATTTTCTTGTGTGTGTGTTAATTCACACATTTTGGCAAGAAAATCAAAAAAATCAAAAAATTTACATTTTCTTGTGTGTGTGTGTGTGTGTGTGTGTGTTAATAGACATATCTTGGCAAGAAAATTAAAAAACAAATTTCAAAAATATAAGATTTTCTTGTGTGTGTGTTAATACACACATCACGACAAGAAAATTTTAAAACACGCAAATTTAACATTTTTTTGTTTATGTATACACATATATTGACAAAAAAATTAAATACTCAAAAATTTAACATTTTTTGTGTGTTTGTTAATACACACATCTTGACAAAAAAATAAAAAAATTAGTCTGCAAACTTAGGAAAGAAAAATTCACAGAAAGAAACCCGAAAATTTAATATTTTCTTGTGTGTGTCTTAATACACACATCTTAGAAACAAAATAAAAAACTATAAAATTTAGTATTTTTTTGTATGTGTGTTAATACAGATATCTTGACAAGAAGATTAAAAAAAACTCGAAAATATTACATTTTTTGTGTGTGTTAATGTACACATCTTGGCAAAAAAAAATAAAATAATTAGCAAATTTAACTTTTTTTGTGTGTGTTAATATACATATCTTGACCAAAAAAATTAAAAACTCAGAAATTGAACATTTTCTTATGTGTGTTAATACAAACATCTTGACAAGAAAAATTTTTAAAAAAATCAAAAGTATAAAATTTTCTGGTGTCTGTTAATACACACATCTTGACAAGAAAAACTAAAAAAATTGTAACATTTTCTTTGTGTGTTAATACACATATCTTGACAAGAAAATTATAATTAAAAACTCGAAAATTTAACACTTTTTTGTGTGTGTGTTAATACACATATCTTGACAAGAAAATAAAAAAAAAACTCAAAATTTAACATTTTCTTTTGTGTGTGTTAATATACATTTCTTGACAATTAAATTAAAAAAAACTCAAAAATTTAACATTTTCTTGTGTGTTTGTTAATACACACATCTTTACAAGAAAATAAAAAAAATTAGTCTTACAAACTTTAGAAGGAAAAATTCACAGAAGGAACTCGTAAAATTTAACATTTTCTTGTGTGTGTCTTGATACACACATCTTGGAAAGAAAATAAAAAAAAACTATAAAATTTAGTATTTTTTGTATGTGTGTTAATACACATATCTTGACAAGAAGATTAAAAAACTCATTAATATTACATTTTTTTGCGTGTGTTAATACACACATCTTAGCAAGAAAAAATAAAAAATTAGCAAATTTAACTTTTTGTGTGTGTTAATACACATATCTTGACAAAAAAATTTAAAAACACAGAAATTAAACATTTTTGTGTGTGTGTTAATACAAACATCTTGACAAGAAAATTTAAAAAAAAACCAAAAGTATAAAATTTTCTGGTGTGTGTTAATACACATATCTTGGCAACAAAAATTAAAAAATTCGTATTATTTTTTTTTGTGTTAATACACATATCTTGGCAAGAAAATAAAAAACTTGAAAATTGAACATTTTTTGTGTGTGTTAATACATGTATCTTGACTAGAAAAATAAAATAAATACACAAAAATTTAACATTTTCTTTTGTGTGTGTTAATACACACATTTTGGCAAGAAAATTAAAAAATTCGTAAATTTAACATTTGTGTGTGTGTGTTAACACACATCTTGGCAAGAAAATAAAAAAATCTTCAAAATTTAACATTTTTGGTATGTGTTAATACACATATCTTGATTAGAAAAATAAAATAAAAACTCAAAAAATTAGCAAACAAAATTTTTTTGTGTATTTATTTTGATCTAGACATATCTTAGCTGCGAATTTTTGTGTATTTATTTTGAGCAGCCTCTTTGAGCTAGACATATCTTAACATGTTATGTCCAGCAAACAAAAAAAAAATTGTGTATTTATTTTGAACAAGAAAATCAAGAGGCTGCTTAGAGCCGCCTAGACTCTCTCTCTCGGGCTCTCCCTAACTCACCGGCGTCGATCTCCTACCTTCCTATCAACCTGGTTCTCGATCTACTAAGTGCTAGCTTATTTTTTTGGTTAAAGCTTTTGCTTTAATGTAGATGCAGATCTAACTATCGGGTCTAAGTTTTTTGAGCTGTAACCCCAAGGAGAATCTTTGTAACAGTTTTTTCTAATGGAAAGTTCTTTAAAAAAAAAAAAAAACTTGCTAACTGTATATTTATACATACAACATCAAAGAGTGTATTATCTTGTTTTATCAGATATTACAAGTACCGATAGCATATATATACTATAAACGTAATTATAGACATCAACACAATATTTGTTATAAAAGTGAATGATGAGACAATTAAATGTTAGCTGAACCATTACAGAACTAGTTATGAAGATTATTCCTCAGTCTATGGGCTTTTTAGTGCCTTTAGGATCAAGTACTATTGGCTTAGAAAAAAACTGCATTCCATTTATTCATACATAAAGATATGAAGAAAGATGAGATTCAAAATTGTCTACTTGAAGGATTCCATTATTTAAAGTCTAATAAATTTATTAAAAGCAAAGATGAGAAGCATTCAAAATCAAAAAGAGTTCGGAGATGGTGAATATGCAAATGGTCATCATCGTGATTATTCTAATCTTCAATCCTGCTTTAATATTTTCTGTGATGAGTCAGTCTTCTGAAGAGACTCAACTAGGCTGTGTAGATGATAGAAAAATCTTGAACAATCGCTACAAAGAAGAAGAATTAGAACCAAACAATTGGGCCTGAAATCAACATCCAAAATGAGCTTTTTTACTGGGTCATAAACGAAGGATTTTGGCATGTTTCATCCCGAGAGAGACTAATCTGTTAGCTGACTCGCTTGCAAAAAAAGCCCTTTGGGCTTGCACCGGCCCAGCCTAAACTGATTTATAAAATATGAATTTGCACAAAAAAAAAGACGAAGGATTTTGGCAGCTACAGACAAACAAATCAAAATCTCAAAAAGACTTCATAAACCAGTTCTTTTTACATTATTTAAATTCCCACAATATACAACTTACAGTAGATTTCCAAAACTTGACCAACTCGTAACTTCTTGATGATCTCAACGTGAAAAATAGCTATAGAGAGAGTCATGCCTCCTGTTGGATGGAATATATCCCAAAGATGCACAGCTTTCATCATCTTGTAGAAAAGCTCGTTACGATTTGAGTGCGAGTTGCTGTTGGGAAAAGGAGAAGAGAGAAAGGGGGATTAGGAAAGACCATTATTGTTGACACTTGACAGTTGATGTGATCAGGTTGAGCCGTGCGTACCTGATTAAATGTCCCCCCTATCTATATTATTTTCCTGTGTTCTAGTCTATGAAGAAAACTCAACAACACCACAAGTGCTACTGAGGAGTCTCTCTTCTTCCAATACATCCTAAACGCAAGAGAAACTATGAATGTGATAATCAATATTTGATAAGAGCAGGAAGTGATGCATGAAGTTCTGACAAACACTGGAACATCCAGTTCAGTAACTGTTCTCTTGGTAGCTCCAACAGAAGTTCCGCCTGCACATATCATATAAAGCCCTTGAGTTAATCTTATGCGTGGCATTAAATCGACTATGCAAATCAAGGCAGACCTCAAACACTACTAATTTACTCATAAATGTACCATTATTTGATCTCCTTCGTATCTCAAAGAGCTTCGGTAAACGTCGCAAGTCATGGAATCTGTTATCAGATTGAACACCTTCTTACTCATATTTGTTTTCATGACAACCATCTTTCCTGATGCATAAATTCTGTTTACTCCAAGATCAGCCGCCATGCGTCTCACATACAGCTTCTTTAAAATAATCTCCATGGAGTAAGGTTCTTTCCCATATTGGCGACGCAGGTTCTCTGTGAAATGCATTAGACTCCACATATCTGTCTCAGCAGCTTTTTCAGCTTCATTGATGATCTCCATCGGATTTTCCAGGTAATTTACATACTCCGACGGAAGACGAGGGTTTATATGTATGTCAATCTCGAATACAGAACAGAAAAAGGAATTACAAGGTTAATTGCTACGGTTTGAGGCATAACAGCTACATACAAATTTGAACTTGTCTAACTATCATATCTGGTCTTGATTTTACACTTGAAAACATTCTGATCTAGTGTTTATAATCTAAAGCAGCACCTTTCTTACAACTTTAAAATGGAATATACCTTCACCAGGTTGTATGGAACCGAAAATATACGGAGTTCCTCAACCTAGAAACAACCAAAAAGATTGACTCACAAGTCAATAACCAAGCCCAACTTTTAAAAAAATAAGGAAAAACAAAAGGCTCATCAATGTCATAGCCAGAGAGAATGTACAAGGAGATTTTAAGCATAAAATACCTTGGACAGGCTCTCAAAAAGCATTTCAAAAAAGAGATCAATGCCGACGTTTCCAACATCCCCTGTCTGTTGTTCACCAAAGATTGTCCCAAAACCTCTTATACCCATATCCCGCTCCGCAAGTTGGAAGCCTTGTCCAAGCTCACAGCACTCTTCAAGAGCACTAAGCCTTTCCTGCATATTTTAGCTTGTACATTACATGCCAAAGTCTGCCAAGTGAAGAGAACGAATAAAAACACCCCCAATACCAGTGCTTGATCAGAGAGCAGCGATTTATCAGGATAAAACAGGTAGGCATGAGCTTCCTTATCAGCCCGGCCAACCCTTCCACGCAACTGTTGACAGCAACAAGAGGAAGATATCTAAGAAGCTACTCACCTTTCTTAGCCAGGGCTAACTACAATAGCGATGATGAAAAGATAAAGCAAGCAATTAACTTTGGCACCTGGTACAACTGAGCGAGCCCAAACTGTTGAACATCCTGAATGATTATGGTATTCGCATTTTGAATGTCAAGTCCGCTTTCAACAATATTGGTGCATATGAGGATTTTTATCTTTCCTTGCGCAAATCTCTCCATGGTTTCCTCCAGTTGTTTCGAGTATTGCTGTGAATACATCAATGTAGCAGAATAATCAAAAACAATAGGGAAACAGCATTGCTTAGGAGGATTCCATTAGATGTGCTATATCTTATGAATGAACGAACATCCAAATGTTTAGTACTGCTAAGAAAGGCCACGACATACCTTTCCATGTGCCATAGCAATGTCAATATCTGGAAATGCTTCTTCAAGAAAATCCATCACTTCCTCTAGTCCTGATAAGAATAATAAAGTAGCAATCGATGATGGAAAAATGAAAATGCTTGGCAAAGAACCAAAACAAAAATATTATAGATATATATAGATCTTGTCAAGAAGTTTCTGATTCTACGTTAATGAAGACCAGGGGTAGTCATATTAAGGGATAATACAGAGAAAGACAGAGATTATAGTGCATTCTACCCTTAATCCGAGGCAAGACATAGAAAACTTGGCCACCACGAGCCAGCTCATTTTTTATTGCTTCGATCACCTTTTCCTTACGGAATGACGAAAGATGGGTTTTTATTGGAATCCTCTCCGGAGGTGGTGTGGAGATCAGACTAAACAAGGGGGAAACGAAGGGTCATTAGTCTCATCAAATTCTATCAGTGAGCATATGATCTGGAACACATCATGTCGCAACCTGGCATCCCGGAATCCAGTCAGAGCTAAGTATAGTGTCCTTGGTATTGGTGTTGCGGATAGGGTAAGCACATCCACTGATGTTTTGAAAGATGCAATCTTTTCTTTCTGCTTGACCCCAAACCTCTGTAATGTAAAAGAGAGGCTTTCATTAACTAATCCAAGTATCTTTCAGAGACCATGGCATAAATAACTACTTTTAAACGAACTAGAACACAACCTGTTCCTCATCGACCACAAGAAGGCCTAGATTACTGTACACAACACGGCTTCCGAGGAGTGAGTGAGTACCTACAATGATATTGAGATGTCCTTTTTTTATCATTTCCAAATACTCCTCCTTCTCTGCTTTTGTCTGCATGGTGTTGAAAGTGTGTCTGTGGTCAATTCCAGGTAAAATCATGAACAACTTGCACTCAGCAGATAGCAGAGGGTTTATATGTAACCCATAGCCACCAAAATACATTCTAGTGTTGTGTATTGAGCTGTATAGCATTTACCGGTTTGCATAGGGGCAAAGTCATAGAAGAATTTATTGACAGAGGAAACAGTGATATCAATACCTGAAACCGACTTAAAAGGCCGACTTTAATTTGTGGATACAAGGAAAAGCGCTCTGAGATTACATCGTAATGTTGCTTCGCCAATACAATTGTCGGTGCTAATACCATAGCTTGTTTTCCAGCTGAGACCACACAAAAGATGGCCCGTAGAGCAACCTCTGTTTTACCAAACCCAACGTCTCCACATATCAACCGATCCATTGGTGTTTCTCTCTCTGTCAAATCCTTCTCAACATCAAGGAAAGCCTGCAAGGAGAAGTCAGATTGAGTGAAAGAATATGAATGATGAAAACTAAGAGATAGCAGCAACACCTGCTTCTGGTCGGGTGTAGCGTTATAAGGAAACTGAGCCGCAAAATCAACCATGATGGGGCTCTTTGGATAGGGATATCTCTTCTGTCTAAGCCTATGAAGATATAACTCCATCAAGTCAACGACCATTTTCTGAATTGCGACTTTTCCTTTGGTCTTTCTTCTTTCCCAAACACTGGTGTCACTCAGCCGGCTCAAAGTCCGAGGCCGTTTGGTCTCATTTGGACTGGAACAACATGAACAAATATGACATCAACATACAACAAGAGACATAGGATAGGGACGCGAATGAGGAAACAAACACATTACACAAGCAGGTCAACATTTGCGAGTTGGAGAGAAAAAAAAAAACAAAAAGGTTGCAACTTGCAAGAGAGGACTTACAGATTGTATCGGTAGAGGAGACGCGAGGCCTGCTTGAGGGGAAGCTTGGCCATGCCGTCTGCATACTCGATAAAGACATATTCGAGGGGCTCTGAAGAATCCTTGGGGACATCAAACTTTATCCCAACAAAACGGCCAATCCCAACTTTCTTGTGCACCACATAATCACCGGAAAGGAGACTGTAAGGGTCAACCTTGTAGCTAAAACCACCGCCGGAACCAGCCGACGTCCCTTGCCTAACTCCTTTGAGCTTCTGCAGACCCCTCTCTTGCTGCTCCTTCACCATCTGAATGTACTTATCGGCCTCCTCAGAGCCCATGGCCGGCCTAGCGGTCTCTCTCTTGCCGAGGTCGCGCCGAATCCTCTCGTTGAGGAGGGAAATTGAATCGTTCTCCGCTAACTCCTGCTTCTCTCTCCATCTGGTAGGTTTTGCGGCAGTTGCGGAGAGAGAGGAAACGGCGACTAGTGGAAGAGATGATGAGATTCGGGAGAAGGAAGAGGGCCTGAGAGAGAAAAGCCTCCATGGCGGAGGAAAGGAGCAGAGCTTGAAGACGAGGGGTGTAGAAGTAATCAGGTCGGGATTTGGGAGCAAAAATGTCATCTTTAACAAGACTCCCAGAGAAAGACAAGGGGATAATGAAGAGAGAGAGAGGGAGAGAGATGACGCTTAAGACTTAAGCGTGGTTTACACTTTACATGAGGGGAGGAGCCTCAAGTTGTCTATACGGAACTCGGGTGTGGGGTCCACTTTAAGTGTGGTATTGCGACGGCAGTTTCCTTATGGTCAGACCGACGGGAGTTTCTACGTCGGAGTGTCGGGCAAAGAGCAGAATCCCAGTCGGGGCAATTTTGATTGGCAACCACAATGACAAGTGTTTCTATGGGTATGTTGTTGATTTGAGTGAATGTGTGGTTTGCATTTGTCGCAGGATCCCGGTTCTGCCTTCTCAGTCAAAATAAAACAAATATGACTGCATTTGATTCACCATAAGAGTTTATTACAAAGAGACGAACTTGAAGAACATGTATACAATCAATCTTCTATAAGCATACACCATGTCGCATCATCGTTGAAGAGAACAAATCCCCCTATGATGCTACACATACACGACCCTTTTTAGGCTTAAACAGAGTAAATCATGCCAACTTCAATGAGGCTGATGTGAGGAATGTTGAGCGCAACAGCTGGTCCTCGGCAGTTCTTCCTCAGAAACGAGTAGCCCAAATCAATTGTCAGCTTCTTCAACCAGGACGAGGATTTCCTCGATTTCACATACGAGTGACCCATTACATATGCAACACCTGCCTCTTTGGCCCCTATCAGATCCATCAGCTCTTCCCTCACAGAGGGCTCCATTCCACGACTTGGAGTTAACCGGAACCTCACACGCCTCCTCCTCACTTGCCCTTGCGGATACTCATCCTCGTACACTGAACGCAAGCTCTGCAGGGTCATGGATTTACTGCTTTGTATCGTTGGGTCAGCAAAATCATCCTCTGAAACCGTCATGATCGAGTTGGTGAGACTCTTCTGGCTACTTAACACCGCCATTCTCCCATCATAAGATTGACACTCCGAAGCCGAGGACTGGAGGTCGCTTGCTTCCATCTGGATGAACTCTGCTATGCTCTGTATCAGCTGATTCTCAAAGTCCCCGTCCTCCCGTTGAATGTCCTTGTACCCATACCTCACTATGCACCTGTACATACGGTAAGGCTTTGGGCAAACACGGCCAATGAGGAAGCGTTCCTCAGGGATAACATGAGGCACTGGAACTGATTTCACACAAACAAACACCACAACTTTATGAAATGCCGGGATGTTGGTGACAAAGTGAGAGAAAATTGCAGGAACTCCAGTTGCAAGTTCTGAGTATACAAGCCCTATTCCAGGCACACGCACAATGCCAAGACTAGGCCCTAGTCCCAGCAACCACTTCAGTGAAACTTTGTTATGAAGATCAAAGCTGTACTTCCTGCGAGTACCATAGTGCCACACATACATGGCGGTCATAAATACGAACGCGAGCACCAAAGGCACCCACCCACCCTGGGGAACTTTCATGAGCGCCGCTGAGAGGTAGACACCTTCGATTATCCATAGAGTTCCAAGGAACAAAGCCGCCACAAAACAACTCTTCTGCCAAACCACGACTATGACTAGAGCCATGAGAAACGTTGTGATGAACATTACTATCATGCAGGCGAGTCCTGTGAGTAGCAAAAGCAATCAGATCCTGGAGAGGGAAAAATATATTCCAATGAATGAATAGAGAAGTTACCATAGGCATTTCCAATCATAGTCGTGTCCCGAAAGCCTATAGCTATTGCAAGAGTCAGGATCATCAGGATCCAGTTGATCTCTGGGATATACATCTGTCCATATAAATGTTTCGAAGTATGGACTACTTTGACGCGTGGGAAGCATCCAAGAGCATGGCATTGTTTGATTATTGAGAACGTAGCGGTTATCACAGCCTGGCTGCCAACAATGGCTGCAAGTGTGGCAATGACAAAGACGGGCCAGAAAACAGGATCTGCATAAAGGACTAGAATCATATAAGATTGTCATCAGGTGAATTGTAACCACTGGTGTATCAGATTAAACAAACCTGGGACTGAACTATAAAAACTGTTGGGAATAGACCCGAGGTTCTTTGACAAGAAAGCTGCCTGGCCCATGTATTGTACAACCAGACAAGGGTACACAACAACGGCGAAAGCAAGCTGCACAGAAGAAAAAGAAGTAACATGTAACCAAAAAAGCTGAGCAACCAGCATGGATATATGTTGAAGAATAACCAGCAAGGCTGTAGAGAAGCTCATGGGTAAAAGAACTGATGTACACCACTAGACATGAAACCTCGACTTACTCTGATTGAGACCGAGGTGAAATGGCCAAGATCTGCAAACATAGCTTCAGTGCCTGATGAGACAGTGATCATCACTCCAAGGTTAAAAGAATAAGACGATAGAAAATACAGGATTTTAAACAAACAGAAAATAAATAGTTTTATGTTTATGTCTTGAAAGGACTACCTGTTACAGAAAGAAGAACCCCTCCAAGGGAAATCCAGCCATCCTGACCAGTCACTCTGAAGAATTTGATGATATAAAGCGGGGAAACAGCGTTCACTATCTTTGGATTCCAGTGTATGATGTTGAATAAACCGATGAAGAGTATTGAAAAAAGCCATATGATCACAATTGGTGCAAACATAAAAGCCACCCTGTGAGTACCACAGTGTTGCAAAGCAAACATTCCAACCAATATGACACAGGCAAGAAACAAGAGTTCACCTGCAGTTGTTTAAGAGAGGACCTTCAGATATTCCTCCAAAACAAAGCAAAAAAACAAAACAAAAGTCCAAAAGAGGTAATCAAGCAACAATCAGAACTTGAAAGAAGCACACGGTGGAAGCAAAAAGCATTAGATACCATCAGTCAGTTTCTTCTCTGTAGCTTGCAAACCTGACATGGAAGACAGAACTACAAGAAAGCAGGAGTAGTTTAGAGTCTCAGTCAAAAAAAACATAGTGATGAATGTAAATAGAAGAATGGTCTCGGAGAAAGCGGTTTCAACTTTCAAGAAAAAGAAACAAAAAGAACAACTTTCAAAGGATCACAGTGAACAACTCCAACTCTGGATATTATATGTAGGAGGTGGGAATGGTTAACCTGATATTGCTGGAGTCAAAACCCCGTCTCCTATGACCATAGCAGCTCCAAAAAGTACAACAACCAGCAACGCGGTCCTCAGCGTTTTGTGCTTTTCAAGGATTCTTTTAAAGGGGGATGAAGTTGCAGTATCCGTGGACGGACCACACTTGTAACCTGAGAGCTCCTCATCAGCAGCTTGCTGGTTAGGAAGTAAGCTAAGCTTCGCATGCCTACAGAGCAGCGAGTAGAGAGCAAATGTTCCGCCTGGAGACGCAAAAACAAAAAATATTCTTTATCATCCCGAGGCTCTTGAAAATGGCAGAAGAGGAAAGATATAAATTAGCACCTTCTCCATTGTCATGGGCGCTCAGTAATACAAGAAGGTACTTGAGAAGGGGAATCAGCGTGAGGGTCCAGAAAATCAAAGAGAATGCACCAAATACGGCTTCCTCGTTCTGATGCTTGTGCAACTTGCCGATAAATGTGCTAGGATACACATAGAGAGGAGATGTACAGAGGTCACCGTAGACTACACCAAAGCTCTGGTAGGCCAAGATCAAATTCTTGGAGAGACTCACCCACGAAAGCTGAAAAAGGGGATATTTTCAAGAAAACAGTAAGCCGGAAAACAGAGAAACGTAATGAATTATGGATGCAGAAAAACAAAAGTCGGAGGAAGAAGTCCCAAGTGAGCTGGTTCTACATACCGTAAGCAGTGCACAACAAAAGTAAAGTTTTTTTCTTTGGATTAAGGAAGATTTTAAGCACAAGCGAGAGAAGATGTGACTAGAAATAGAGAAAGTATAACAACGCCTGAGATGAACAAAAACTCGGCTATCCAGGAAGAAGGAGACACGCTATTTAGGGTTTATTTCCGGATTCCATCTAGTAAGGAGACACACAGACACAAACACAAAAATTGCTACCAACAGTTGAAGTGAGGAGAAGGGAGCTAACTTGAGAAGGATTCCGAGATGGGGAGACTCCAGATTCCGCCGCCGCCATCGCCGTTGTCGAAAGAAGAATCAGGTTCGAGCTTTTGTGACACCTTAAACGCAACTCATCTTATCTCTAATGAATCTATTTTGTCTCTCGCCCATCTCTATCCGACCTACTCTTATCTACTCGTACTAAACGCTGCTACTATTTGAACTCCTTAATCATCCGTTTTTCATCAAGAGTCTCTCTATCTCTCTCCCTCGATGTCCTCCCTCTAATCAAGCGATTGTTTTTGCCTCGGGAAGTGAAGCAGTGAGCAAAACAAAAACTCGTGTTTCCTCACGTTCTCTCGGGTTTGGGCCCACCTGCAACAAATCAAAATTGTGTGTTTCGTTTTTCTATATGTATGTACAACAAGGTCATGGGATGAAATGTGTTGCGTACTTTAATTGATTTGGCATAAATACACAACATGGAGAGACTTTATCTTAATTTGGCACATAAATACATGGTTAACGTGAACATTCGCAATCGCAATTATAGAACATGCGATGCGAGACAAGTCAATGATAAGGAAACGTGCATCTAAGTCTAACGGAGGAGTTGTTGAAGGAGAACCCAAAGATGACATTGTGGTTTTGGAAATCTCTAAGCTTGGGAAAGAGGCAGGTCACAGTAAGTAGTTGGGTCAACCCAAGTCACGTAGTTTTCCGCCTTTGCGATGAGAGTATCAAAAGACAAGAATACACAAGAAGCTTTATTTTTTTCTTTTCAAAACGCAAAGGATATTTGTATTTTGGACTGGAGGGCCGATCCGTCGCCCGCCTTCCTTGTTATTAATTTGTCTCTGATATTGAGGTAAATGGCGGTCCGAGTATGATTGGGTTTAGGGACAAGTACAAGTGTGGATCAAAGCCGATTCCTTTGGCCATCATTCTCAGATTATCAGACCCAACTCTGAGGCTTTACATTCATGAATCAAGTTCATCGTCATCGCCCATCTCCCCCTTTTAGATGCCTCACTGTCTGTCCTTCAACACAGCCTCGCCGGAGGCCATTCTCGGCGACGACCCTTTCCCCCATCCGTCCCTAGGTATGTGCGCGCGTCTCCTCTTTCCTTTTCTCTGCTTCTGCCCACCACGTGTTTGTTGAAATGTCTTTCACTCGATTTTCACAGAGGGCGTGGCTTCCTCTTCCAGAAACGCCTCCAATCCGTCGCCCACCTTTAACCTCAGCCGCGAGTTGGCTCACGCTTTTCAGACCCCCTCGTACCAGGACATAGTCCACGTGGTTGACCCAACCCAACATCATCTGCACATCCAACCGGACATCGGTGATCGCACCGAGCTGCTTCTCTCTCAGGTTCTCCAACCAAACAAGGAATGCGTCCAAGAAGCTCTTGGCCACGCCAAGCCTACTTCTCTCACCCATCTCATCTCCACTTACTTCCAACACAGCGAAAACGCCACGCGCCTTTGCTTGGATCTTTACCAAAGCGTCCACAGCGCTCGCCACCTCTACACACCCCTCTTTGACCTCTTCCACATCCTCCCCGTTGATTCCCACGCCATCGACGAACCCCTCTGTAACTTGGCGTTCGACGTTTTCCTCAAGCTCGACACTTTTGATAACCCTTTCTCATCTCCTGAATCTCACAGCTTTCGAGACACTCAATTATGCTTCTCCCAGCTGAAGCACAAGCTGGACACCCGTCTCCGCAAGTCTAGGTCACGGGTCCGCCTCCTCCACCATGCCACAGCTGGTTATGCCTTATCTCTTGTTGCTGCTCTTGTTTGCTTTGCTGTTGTTTGCCTGCCTCTCTCTCATCCACTTCCCTTGCCGTTGCAGGTCCCCTGTGCAGCCCCTATCTCCCTCACAGTTTCAAGAAGAAGGAGTTAACTAACATTTCTCAGCTCAATGCTGCTGCCAAGGGAACATTTGTGCTCAACAAGGATCTCGACACCATTGACCGTCTTGTCTCCCGCCTGCACACTGGGATTGAGTACGACAAGCTTTTCATTCGGCTTGGATTGGAGAGGGGGAGGGACGTGTATTCAATTCAGGAGATTCTGAAACAGCTTCGCAAGAGCCACCATAACCTCACCCATCAACTCAAGGATCTTGAGGACCATATCTGCCTTTGGTTCACCAACGTTAACAAAGCTAGATCGTTGCTCCTTCAAGAAATCCACCTACCCCGAATGTAAGCTCCACAACCTTTCCTACCAGTTTTTCCAATGCTTGTTAGTTGCTCACTACCTAACTTTTACGCTGGCCAGCCATAGTAATCCGTAGAGGGAACAATTTACTGCCATCTCTTGTCAAAAAACAATCAAGATTACAAGGTCAGTGCCTTTTGCAAAACCATAAAAACATGTCTGGATAATTGGTGCTGGAGTCTATATATGCCTTTGTTTTAATCAAATGAGGCCAATGCTTGTTGTGTTAATTGACGGTATGGCATGTGTGTTCTCAGTCAGACCGCGAGGTTGGTTAGTTGCACTAGTTTAAGAGACGGTCTACTCTATTTGTTTTTTGGGATATTTGACTTAATTTGTTTTTGGTTCTTACAGTAGTCTGAGCTTATGGGGGAGGACAACAGGACCAAGGTGGTATACACATAGACGTTGAGCTTATCTATAGCACAGGGAATAGAGACCGTTTCTGGTCTAACTTAGAAATTGTTCATAGACGACTTGTTTGAGAAGTAGTTCAATGTTGGATGTTGTATTGGTTCACATCATCATATCGGACAATTCTTCCCGCAATTGGATTTTGTAACAACCGACTACAGAACAGTAACTTAAGAGTCTTGATGAAATGAGAAGAAGAGATCAAATGTCGAAAAGAAGAGGAGAAGGTAAATTCAAGAAGGGGTGACACCCTGTTTGGCCTTGAGGACAAGCTCCTCCGTCGTGGTCCCTATGATCTCGTTGGCCCGCTTCAACCCCATACAGTAGTACCTTCCAATGGTGTCCCGAGCAACGATCCCCAGCTTCTCTAGCTTCTGGACTGCATCGTCCACATCAAAGTTACACCTTTCACCAAACTCTTCCTTTATCAGTTCCTCGCACCTCAGATCCAGATCCTATCTCCCAAACATTCCAACCAACTCAAGTCAGCACTCGCTAATGATAACAGACAATACCAAAGAGTAAATGATGTACCTCCAAGGTAGCTTTCCCCTGCTCCATGAGTATGTAGAAGGAAATCATCACCTCTTTTACCTGCGCATGCAACCCAAATGAGCCGTTTGTTCCTCCTATTCCAGAGGGATTCACACCCATGTGTATATTAGATTCATGAAGGAACTTACTTCTTGCTGAATTACATCATCACACAAGTGTAGCAGCGTACCCTTCCCGCTGTCTAGTTGTTTAT
This sequence comes from Thlaspi arvense, assembly GCA_911865555.2. NCBI lineage: Eukaryota > Viridiplantae > Streptophyta > Magnoliopsida > Brassicales > Brassicaceae > Thlaspi > Thlaspi arvense. Next base: position 57,655,618 of record OU466859.2, on the reverse strand, counting down.
CATACATTGACTGCGTTATCAAGTTCTGGTATGTAGCCATGTTCTGCTGGAAACTGAAGTAAAACAACTTGCGATAAGTAACTATTGGCTAAACAACGAAGAATGAAGGCATGGAAATATAGAAAGCACTTAACGTGAAGTATGTTTTAGCACAATAACCAACCACTGTGGAGAGAATGGCAATAATTACCCATGGATCTGCTTTCGGCATCTCAACCGACGTAAGCACGGCAACCTGTAGTGTAGAGAAAGTACATGAGAACCAAGAAAGACATGTAAAACATGAACAGCAACACACACACAGAAAAAAGTAGAATATGCTAAGGAGACTAACCAGACCAACTACGGCAGATATCAGAAATTTGACCCAGTCCATTGGAGTCAGTCCAGGATTTCTTTTCTCAGGCTGCACAAGAGGTTAATGTTATTGCAGCTAGTTTGCGTTTTTGCTACAGAATCCACCATGCAAAGAGAAAAAGGCAAGAGCAGAAACTTACAAGCACAATCTCCATGTCGGCCATAGGAATGTTTTTGAAATGCTTGACGTAGATTCCTCTTTCTAGATTTGTTTTAGAGCTAGCTCGCCTGCAACATCATCAACACGTGCTTGAACCACAAGTTCACAAAGGAACAAATAAGTGAGACAAGACATACATAAACCTTACCTATAAACAACAATCATTCTATCGAATGTAGGCTCCTGTATTGTGAGCTTGCTCAAGAAACTCTTGAAGCTGAATTCATCAAGAGAAAAGCCATTATTATATATGTAAATCTAAAGTTTTCCAGAATAACCAAGTTGGGCTTGAAAGAAAATCACAACAGGCAAGGGATACCGAGGACAACCTCAATCGTGTATTCTCAAGGCGAATGCGCTCCACATACAAGTCCTCATTATCTGCTTCAGGGTTTGTCTCATCATCTTTTTGGGGATCTTTCTTGTGAAGTCTGCTTGACCTATTAGCACGTAACTTGTCTAACCTGTGATCCAATGCGGTGGTAAACATTGAAAAGAAGAAGGATGTTGGAACCCAAGAAGCATCATTTTAGAAAACTATGATCTTTAAGAAAGGCTACACTGGGAAAGCTGTGCTTACCTAGTGATTCTCAGGAGAGCGGACCAAAAACGTGATATGATCACATCCAGTTTCTCCATGAAAAAGAAATCTGTGGTTCTATCCATTCCAATACCACGTCTGAAGATGACATACTATAAAATCGGGTAAAATAAAATTAGTCTTATCAGCAAGAAAGTAGTTAAAAAGCTATAATCTTGAAATGGTTATCTACAAACTCAAACCGTACATTATCAGAAAAGTCTGGAAGATTTTCATGTGGGTGCTCCTCAAAATATCTCTTGAGTAGTTTCTTGTCAAGCTTCATCCGCCAAAGCAAAAGTTGTTTAGAAAAATTACAAGTGTGGAGGGGTGAGTAAAAACGTCAAGTGCTCTTTGATTAAACCTTTGACTCGTCAACTTTGATGGGAAGATTGAGAAGATACTGCCCAGAGTGTGCAACCTCGATCTCTTCATCTGTTGTTATTTTAAAGTTGCTCTTCTCCATAACCTTTTTGAAGGAAAAGGAAAAAAAAAACACACACACTCAAGAACACTGACATACATAAGATAAGGGCGAAATAAGCAAATCAGGTGACTACCTGAAACAAGTAAGCGAGGAAATTTTGTTCAAGCACGTCAATTTCGTGAGAAGTAAGGTTCTGCTGCTGGAGTTTCTGGGCGCCGTGTACAGGATCAAAAAGAGAGTATAGTTGCTGCAGACACAAAAGAGATGAGAAGAAAAGCAAACGAGTTTATAAGAAAAAAACAGGAGCAGGGGGGAAGAGGTAAACACCATCAAATCTTCAAACTGAAGATTATACCAAGCTCGGACAGTGTATTCAATTCTCTTGCAGAGCTTGAGAAACTCTTGCCTGTCATTGCTATGTTCTGCAAAATACGAGCCAGTTGATCTAACCACAGTTGCAACCAAACAAACAATAAGGGGGCAGAAGAGTGGAGCGATTTGTGCAAGTCGAGGCACGAACTTGGGGGGGGGAAATCATTAACTGGCGATCGAATTTAACAATATCTAATGAAACCCTAAAAGAAAGTGTTGTCCAATCTCCGAGTATGGGGGAAGACCTAGCCAAATAGTGAAAGGAAGAGAAAAAAGAAAAAAGGAGGAACTGACCAATGAGATTAGCCAAGGTCATGATGAGCTTGGGTTTGAGGATAGGGATGACAGATTCAGGCTCCAGGCGAATCGTTTCCTTTTTCCCTTCCGCCATTTCTTGGAAGCCAAAATACAGCGCCGGGGAAGAGGGAAGACGAGGAGAGGAAGAATGGGTGAAGAGGAAGCGAAACGGCCCTGAGATGGAGCAAGACAGCCACAAGTCAGAATTAAAAACTGAAGCGTTCCTGAATTTATGTCGTTTGGGTTGAGTAGTATATAACTCGACCAACAACGGATCTGCCCTGCCTTTGGCTTTTTCGGTTTCTGCTTTGGATTTTATTACTTCTTTTCTTCCGGAATCGGAATAAAGTAACACAAAATTGCAGATGACATTTTCATTTACCGGTAAAGACTATTTCCTTGCAAAAAGATTAATACAATGTCATCCAAAAACCGATGATGTGTGCAGGTGGAAATGCAAAATATATGTTAAGAAGATGAAGGTGGGTCGGTCCTATGTCTAAAAGCAAACAGTGTTGCTGTCTCAAAATGAAACCAGCGTCTTCTTTCCTAAGATAGGCCCGTAGAGTTTGATGGGCTTTTAAAAGTGGATGGGAATTCAAACCCAGAGGGCTTAATTAAGATTGGGATTGGGCTTGCCCTGAAGCCTTATTCCTCTCTTTTCTTTAGATTTGGACAATTTAATTTATTGGAAGCAAGTCTTTTTCTCATTATTTAATTGTTTTACAAACTGTTTTTACAAACCACGTTGATTGGAAGCAAGTCTTACTAGATGAATCACACAAATTAGACATGTGTCAGAATGTATAATCAACGTGGTTAAGAGATGGAAGAAATCCCAAAACAAATATAATTAAAAAATGTTACAGTATATGGGAATTGGACATACACGTATGTTGCTGAAGTTAGTTAATTAACAGATGGGAGGAGGAAAGACGGGGCACATAATCTAAGCACTGACGTATGCTAAATGTAGAGAGAGAGAGAGAAGATGGAGTAGGAAAGGGAGGATAATATGCTCTGGAATATTCGGAAATGCTTTCAGATTTCATAGTCTTGTACTACAAGGAACATCGATGGCTGCTTACTTTGTCCAATTTAGGCAGCCAGAGAAGGAAGAAAGGCCCTTTGAGAATATCCGAAAGGGATAATTTGACTGTTATTAGGAACCCAATGATGACGTGGCGATCCTCAGAATATTCCAAAATCCCTTCTTCTTCTTCTTCTTTTAACACCCCCAAAATCCATTCTTGAACCCACCCCTCACAAAGCTTGTTTAGGAGCGATATAATGCATAAAATCTCTGACGTATATTTGGTATAATCTCTCTAACTTAGGAAATTACATTCTCTGACTTGTGTATTATAAAGGCTGTACACATCGATTTCTTCCTCTACAGAGCTAATCAATTCTCATTAGAAATGTCTCTGAAAGCAATTCATGTATCGGAGGTACCGAGCCTCGACCACTTCCCTGAGAACCCCTCCCTCTGCCCCTCTCGTTTCAAGATCCCCAAGTTTTTGGTGGTTGGGCATAGAGGACACGGCATGAACATGTTGCAGTCGCCGGATCCAAGGTTCACTGCTCTCAAGGAAAACTCCATCCTCTCCTTCAATGCCGCTTCTAAACTCCCTCTAGACTTTATCGAGTTTGATGTTCAGGTTCCTTTCTTTCTTTTCCATCTTCATTCATGTTCGGTGTCGGTTCGCTGCTTTTTTGGGTTTGGTTCCACTTCCACCACGTGTGTGTTAATTCGTTGACCTTTTTTTTTCCTCTAAAAAAAATGTACTTTCTGATTATACGCAGGTCACCCGAGATGGCTGCCCAGTCATTTTCCACGACGACTTCATCTACTCGGAAGACAACGTAAGTCGCCGTTTATGAATTATGGAATCTTGATGCTAATGTTGGATTAAAAGGAACCTGATGAATGGAACAGGGAGTGGTGTACGAGAAGAGGGTCACGGAGGTTAGCTTGTCGGAGTTCATGTCCTACGGGCCACAGAAGGACACAGGGAAGATAGGGAAACCACTGTTAAGAAAGTCAAAGGAAGGGACGATCCTCAAGTGGAGCGTCCAAGGAGACGACTCTCTCTGTACTCTCCAGGAGGCTTTTGAGAAGGTGGAGCCCAAGCTGGGTTTCAACATCGAGCTCAAGCTTGATGACAACCTCGTGTACCCATCCGATCGTCTCTCCCGTCTTCTTCTCCCAATCTTGCAGGTACCACAACACAGACTGTGATTAGGTTCCTTGCTTGGCATCAAAAAAATGCAATTGCCTGATTGGGTTTGTATGACATGACAGGTGGTGTGTGATTATGGAAAAGACAGACCCATCATCTTCTCCAGCTTCCACCCCGATGCTGCCCTTCTCGTCAGGAAGTTTCAGAGCACCTATCCCGTAAGTACCCTTCACCTCTGTTCCCAAAAGCTAAGCTACGCACTTTCCCACTTAACTTCTCCTCCGTGGAATGAAAAACAGGTCTTCTTCTTGACAAACGGAGGAACAGAGTTGTACTGCGACGTGAGAAGGAATTCGCTGGAGGAAGCAATCAAAGTATGCCTAGAGGGAGGCCTTCAAGGGATTGTGTCGGAGGTGAAGGGCTTGTTCCGGAACCCAGCCGCAGTCAACAGGATAAAAGAATCAAAGCTCTCGCTCATGACATACGGCAAGCTCAACAATGTGGCTGAGGCCGTGTATATGCAGCATTTGATGGGAATAGACGGAGTCATAGTGGATCATGTGGAGGAGATGACAGAGGCTGTGAGGGAGATGATGAAGCCACCCAACAGAGATGCTCATGATACTAAGCTAAAGCCAAACTTCTCTGAGAGAGAGCTCTCCTTTCTTCTCAAGCTCATTCCTGAGCTGATACAGCACTAAACTAGCTCTTTCTCCTTTAGTTAGGATCTCTAGTTTTTTTGGTGTTTGACCATATAGGAAAAATTTGACAACTATGTGGCTGCGGCTGGTATCATGATTTGTGCCCAAAATATTATGCAAAATGAGTAAATGCAATCACCAAAATGCTCTTGGATTGATGAATCCATTTAATTGTGTAAAGGTATTCAAAAGTGGAAAGTGGGGACTTGAGTGCGGAGACCGTACTGCAGGTGATAGTGAAGTCGGGACAAGAGAGGTCTGTAAGGATCCTCCTCCCTTCTCTGCTTCACGAATTCTATGCATCTCTCAACCTCCTTCTTCACCTCTGCGTACACCTCCTTTGCCTTCTCCCTGTCCCTCAACTCTTGCTCTCCCGTCTTTATCTCCTTCCCAAAGTAGTAATAGTATCTCCCTGGCCACTTTGGTATCACTCCTGGCATGTGCATGGCTTGGTTTCCTTCTTCTCCTTCCACACTTCCCCTTGGCAACACAAACCATGTCACATGTCACACACCAACATCCATTTCCACAATCAATATTACCAACGTACGCTGCTCTCTATTCACATTACCTTACCTCCGGGCCTTCCGCTGTCACTCCTTTTAGCACCTCTTTGACAATCGGAACCTTTATCTGGTCATTGTAGTCCACAACAACCTGCATTCGTTACACACGGTCACATCACCTATATATTACAAATGGTTGGATACCACAAAAAAAAAGAAAAATGTGCTTACTTTTAAGAAATCATCTTCTCCAACCCCACAAAAGGGTACTATTTTGGCTCCAAATTTGGCTGCCGCTCTCACAAACTCCGCTTTCTCTGGCCACATCAGCTTGTATTCTTCTCCCTGTTATCGAGTAAATTGTGATGACTTGTTTTCAATACCAAAGCAATACAACACAATGATGATGACTTGACATCCTGATGTATAACACGCATATTCAAAGTATCTGCTGCCATTTGTGAGACTCCACTCCGGATAACTACTCACCTTGCGGTGTAGAGCTTCGCGGATGCCTCCTGGAAACAACAGAATATGGGATTTTGCAGCCAAGAGTTTATGGAGGTGAGTGGCTGAGATGGGGACCGACCCCATCATCCTGAGCGTGTCGTAAACAGACACATCAGGTAAAAATCCGTCTCTCAGTCTCGTAAACATCATGGGATGCACGAGAGGCCGCAAATTGATGTTCCTCTCGTGAACAAATTGACCTGGGAGTGATATTTTATCACTCGCCAGTAGCATATGATTGCCCACCAACAGCACAGGCCCTTCCGATGGTATTCCCCCAAGCCCTCTCACCAATTTCCCATCTTCTGTAGTCGACAGAAACACAGGTCCCATGATCACCTCAAGGAGCCTATACCGTTACAAAAGAATCCAAGATCAATCAATCAGTTTCTTTACTACTGACTGCAGTAATCATGCAAGACATTTTGGGACATGATGTGTATGTCTAGTAACCTGTTGAACCCATAACATTTGTTAAACTCGGAGAAGGTTGGTGGGATGTAGTCGGAGATGTAGTCCTGATGAGACCCACGCCGGTAAAAAGAAGTGGCCTTTATGATACTGACCAGATCAATGCCGTCCTCCTATCGCAAGCAAAAGGAGATGTTTATCAGACTACATATTTGAATGAGATGAAACTCAGTGTTTGGCCATTGGACCGGAGAGAACCGAGATAGACGTATATACCAGAAAAAGGCAATGACCGTTGTCTTTGAATGAACGGACTTCACATTTAGGCAGTTTTTTGCGAAGTCGTCTGCCTTCACATTTACTGGGTAGTATTTGGTCATTTCCGCTGTAATTGACAAACAAGTTAGCATACCTACTTGCTATACCCAGGTGGAAATGGTGGATACCACGAACCTGGATAGAATTAGAGTACGGGCTTGTACTAGATGAAGATGTGCATTGGCAAACAGAGCAGCGGCATCAAGCAACTTGAGCTTCCACAGAAGTGTTTCTCTCCGAAATGTATCAGCTAGGATCTGCATAGTCATCAGATTCTTAACCAAATGTGACAACATTGCAAAAGTAACGACCTACCATACCATAAATGAGGTTGTCACCTACAGAAGTGAATGTCGACGTTGTCACCAAATCTTGGTAAATGTTTGCAGCTGTTTCATTCTCCGGAAGTCCCCTGACCCAGTGAGCAATCATCCTTTTTAATGGGCCACCTTAAAATTCCAACAGAGCTTAAGAAGCATGCCTTACATCACCAAAACTCGCATGTGAACCAAAATATGTGAAGGGATAAATTTAAGCTGACCTGGAATCAAGCTTAACATGGAAGGAAATGCAAGATCAAGTTGGTCCGGCAAGAGCTTAAGCAGGGGAGGCAGGTGTTGCAGCGAAGAATATCCAAATGATGTAGCTGCAAATGCAACACTAGTCTTTAGATCAAACCAGAAGAGGTGGTGAGACTTGTGCTCAAGGTATTGGGAATAACAAAGGCCTTTCCTTCATTTATTGGCATAAACTGGGGACACCATCAGCCGCTAAATGCCAAAGTCCTACTAACAAATGAAGATATATTAAGACAAGATCACCGTCACCTGGGTTTGAAAGAATCAAGACAAGATCAATGTCAGGGTTGCAGGCGGCAACGGCGAGTGCTATGCAGGCGCCGAGAGATTCCCCAACAAGATATATGGGTCCACCGGGTGACCGCTGGCTTTCAGATTTGACAGTTGTTTCAACCATCCCTACTAGATCTAAAGCATTGCGCATGTGTTAGAGGAATCACATAAATGATCTCTGTACCAGAAACAGAACAGATACTACCTGGGAATGCAGTACGATTACTCGGTGGAATGTGAAGGCACCAGATATCAAACATCCTTGAGACGCATGAAAAAGCAAAGCATATGATGCCTCAGAAAAATCAACCATCGCAAATTCAAAAACTTGTGGATTGAGATACTCACTGTCCAAGTTTATGGTGCTGCCTTATAAGCCCGAGTCCATTTCCGTCGATACCTACGCAGGTCATCAAAATGGTTTATGAGTGTGTTTGTCACTGATAACTCAATGAAACAGGGAAGACTAACCGGGTAGGAAAAGGAGGAGCGGGGCGCGGTCACATGGAGCCTTGCTTCTCAGGGGAGAGAACCAGCGAGACGGGCTGTTGTCTTCCGGTCTGATGAAATCCCTAGCCGACTCGAGGTAGTCCCACAAGCTCTTGGAGGATCGCTGATCGTAGTCCATAAGCCTCCGCTGCTCCGAGCTAAAAGCGGTGACAGAAACGGAGGATCGGCGGCGTGCCGGGGGCAGGGCTACTCCAAGGGAGTGATTGCGTAAGCCGACGGCAGAGAGCAAGTGAAATGCGGTGGCGGCCATGGAGGGAAGAAGATGAAACTGGTTCAGGTGGTGCGTGAGCGTCCGCCATCAAGGAAGGAAAATTTAAAGATGGCTTCTTTTTTCTCTCTCTGTTTTCCAGCGAAACGAAGAACTCATGACTCAACTGTCTCACGTGCTGCTTTCATTTTTAAACGGGCCTCGCACATGGCCATGTGGCCCAATAATAATTTCATGAGCTTGATCCTCTTTTAGTTTGGCCCATGAATGAGTTCCTATTTCTTCAAACCAAAAAACCAGCATTTCAATCGTGCGTTTCATTTTTGGCAGAGAAGAGCAGATTCATGGCGATCCCCGTAGCTAAACTTTTGATCTCGGCCATGGCGGTGATGTAGAAGAAGTGAGCTTACATTCGACACCGACGAATTACTCAGATCCATCCTTTTCGGATGGTTTATTTAGATTATTCAATCCGAGCTCAGCCCGATAATTAAAGCCCGCGTATATAATTGATATTTTTTGGGCCTCTCTAATTTTCCTGACATTTGGGCCTCACTTTATAAACCATACCGAGAGAACAAAAGTAACAGAACTAGAGCGGGACAACTTTGAAGAGAGAACGCGGACGAAAAAAAAAATGGAAGAAGCCAACAATAGCAGTAACCACCCACAGAAGATTGTCCTGATTTCGGGAACACAAAAAAAAATGGTTTCTTTTGGCACTGATCAACTTAGATGCAGGCTTGAGTTACTAAATCTTTTCATCATTGTCCGGTTATCTTATTTCTTATGTTTTCAAGACCGTAAGGAAGTCCCGATCTTGCTCGTCATTGTTTAGGCGTTTGCTTCGGCAGGGGTGATGGCGGCGGCTGGAGCAACACCACCAGTGGTTGGACTGAAAGAAAAGAGAGATTCATTAACGGTTGAGAAGGGGAGCCTCTGAAACGGAGTATAGGTGCAAAGTAGAGGACTTACAGGCCAACAAAGACTTTGAAAGCATCGTAGATACCCCACTGTGCTCCCGTCAATGTCCCTATCATCACAATTCGTAGAGGCAACCCTCTTGTGAATAGACCCAGCAGCCCTATCTTCTTCACCGCCTGTTGAAAGGATCACGTCACAACATTGTTCCAACAACAAAGTATGCATCGCGTTAGAGATAAAAAAAAAAAAAACAGAAACTTTGAAAGACTCACATCTCCAACGGTTGCTCCTCTGGCGTTGTTGAGGAAGGACACTAAATTATCTGCCGGATGAGAGACTATAGCACAGAAGACGCCAGCAACGTAACCTCCTGCGAAACTCACCCCAAGTTGTAGACCCTTGCTGCACTGGTCCTTGGGTCTCGGGATTGCATACTTGTACATCATTTCCACAATGGTCTCAAAAGAAGCAAACTTCATCATTGTGTCTGTCACAAAGGTAGATTTCGACATCACAATTTGCAACTAAAACAGTCACTAGAGTATCTATGAGCCCAAATCGTACAACTTACAAGGAATCTGACGTCCCCAGAGTGGACCAATTCCCTTGTATAAACTGCAAGGGCAACAAAAAAGGGAATCAGGCTGATCTGAAGACGAGTGAGAATGATATTGGCAAGTCAAGGGGCTTACCCTCCGACACCTTCAGACTTGATAAACTTGGGAAATCCGTCAGACATTCCGCGGGCAAAACCAGGCTGTGTCTGAACACGAACCTTGACAGCCTCGAATGGGCAAAGAGCAACATCTGCGATGATCTCAGCAGAAGCAGAACCGGCAAGGTAGATGAGGGTTTTGTATTTGGCAGTGTACTCAGGTCCAGCAAGATCAGAGTAGTACTTCTTAAAAAACTCGTAGAAACCAAACTTGCAGGCACCCTGCGCACTGTAGCCCAACAAAGTAGGGACCCATCCACGGAAGAAGCCCCTGGCTCCCTGTTCTTTCAGCAAAACTCCAAATCCGGATGAAATGCTCCTGTACTTTGCGGGATCAATCTGAAAGGGCAATCAAGGTCAATGTCTCGAGCAAATGTGCATCATAGGAGAGACACTAAGCTGACGATGGAGGTTAAAAAGTAACCATAGGCAATGCATATACAGCAAAGCAGGCAAGTCAAAGATTAGAGTCGACTAAGTTAAGTCAGAAAAGAGGAGTTAAGATGCATCACATAGCTAAAGCAACTTTGTAGGATGACAGCAGAGAGGATGTGGGAGAATGAATTAACAAACCTAGAGCACAAAAGATCTCCAACGCAGGAGGTAATAAAAAGAAAAATGAAACATGTGCAGAGCAAACCTGCATATTGCACTTGACAAGATCAAGAGGTGTAACGGTCATGTGAGTGAGACCACAGCTGAGGATCCCACCGAAGGTACAGGCGGCGTAGAAGGCCGGAGAGTACATCTCGATCCTCTTCCCGGGCTCGGTGGGAGACGCGATAAGGAAATTCTTCCGGGAGAGCGTTGTCGGAGAGGAACGCGGCGGCGGAGAGGGAGATTTCTCGAGACTGGGACTGGAGTTCACCATCTGGTCGACAAGGAAAGACCTGGGAGGGGAAGACGAGGAGTAGAGGAAGCTAGGGATCAAGGATGGATGCTTTGGAGATTCCATGGCCGGAGAGGAAGGAAATGAGCAGCTGCAGCGTAACCACACTCCCTGATCTTCTTCCTCTTCGGCCTCCTCTTTTAATATTTTCGAGAGAGAAAAAAAACCCTCAGACGCTCAAATGGGGGAATGTCCCTATAAGCAAACAAGGCATATTCTTTTGACTATTCCCGATAATGCCATTTCATTACATGAAAAAACAAATTAAGGCCCACGGGCTTCTATTAAAGGCCTGTAATCATTCTCCGAGAGGAAGCCCATAACGATAGTAATTGGGCCATGATCGAGAAAACAGCCCAGGCATGATGGCTTTAAACAAGTGCATGCAAACAGTGTCTTGTTTCTCATTTCATACAACCAAGCAAGTGCGTGCGTGTTGTCCAAACATATGATTCCATAATCATCACGCTGTCTGGTGATTTTTAAAACAATTGGCTACGTTCTTTCTTCACTCAGCTTTACCCCAACAAATTTTTTATTAATCCCTCGCACTTTGGACGATCGATTTCTATTTTAGTATTTATGGTCGATTGCCTAGTGAGACTACATACATAAGCAACCACTGATGCCACGTGTGATGCAGTATGCATATATTGCTAAAATGTGAAATTCTTTTTTTTTTGTGTGGAAAATATCATAATTAGACATTGCCTATGAGTAGGTGGCCACGTTTTTTCGGTTTACCATTTGCTACACCCCCTCAACCTCCTAAGGGTTCACTAATAAAAAAAACTTTGCTCAAGTATATATATATATATATATATGTGCTAATTAACCAAAGAGTTTGAATTATCAAGCCGATTCATCATATATACGGAATATAAATAAATAAAAGAATAGAGAAGTCGTCGAATGATCGTTCGATTGGTGGTTTAAAGAAAACTCATTGGCGTTGAGGGAGACGGCGCCTCGACCAAGTACACGTCTTGTCGTCGTCTTGCTTCTTCCCGGCCGCTCTCCTTCAGAACTCTCGGAGGTTTGTCGCTGTTAACTGGCATGCCACTTCTCAGTCTCCTCATCTGCAATCTGCTTTTTCTTGTACTTTTTGTTCATGACTTACTGAATAATGAAAAATACTAATAATTTTAATTACATTGACCATGTTTCCGTGGATTGTACGTATCGTTGCAGGTTTCCGCAGTGAACAAGCATAGTCCATAATTTGTCGAAATCATTAAAATTGAGTCTCTGAATACTAAGCCAGCTGATTGGAGGGATGGCGGCTTCAACACACTTGTGCGGACTTGCCTTGAACTCAAAAAGGATTGAGTTTGGCTCAAAGGTGCTGGATTTCTCAGCTCACGTGTCACCTGCTCTCGTGTTCTCGAGAAACACAAACCAGTCTTGTAGGAAGAGAGCTCTACGGGTTACATGTGAAGCTGGAAGGGTGGAATTGCTCGAGAGAAAAGACTCGTCGGAGACTTTCAAATTAAACAGAAGTGAGAAAAAGATGACATGTGTGATGAAATTCGGTGGCTCGTCAGTGGCATCAGCAGAAAGGATGAAACAAGTTGCCAAGCTCATACTCAGCTTCCCAGATGAGAAGCCTGTCGTTGTGCTATCAGCAATGGCAAAAACCACCAATAAGCTTTTGATGGTAAGAAACAAAACAATATACCCTAAATAAAAAGAAAGTCGACCCTTTTTTATTTGTTTCTTAATTATATGTAATAAACTTGTGATGTGGCTTTCATTAGGCTGGGGAGAAGGCTGTTTGCTGCGGCGTCACCAATGTAGACACTATTGAAGAGTTGAGCTGTATAAAGGAACTCCACATAAGGTTGTAGAACACATCAGACATTTATATATATGGGTTTTTCCCAGCGCAACATTTTGCTTTATTCTCATGGGAAATCAATTTCTCTTAATCTCCAGGACTGCTCATGAGCTTGGAGTGGGAACAGCAGTTATTGCAAGTAATTGTCCGTACTTGTATTCCTTCAATTAATGATTGAACATGCATGACTGAATCTTGCTGCCGTTTAATCTATCTATAGAACATCTAGAAGGCCTCGAACAGCTTCTCAAAGGCATTGCAATGATGAAAGAATTAACTTTACGCACCAGAGACTACTTGGTTTCATTTGGAGAGTGCATGTCCACAAGGCTATTTGCTGCGTATCTAAACAAGATTGGCCACAAAGCACGCCAGGTATGTTCCCTTGAATCTTGTCGACAGTACCGCAGATTGTTGTTTCACGACTGATGGGTTTTGCCTTGGCAGTATGATGCATTTGAGATCGGGATCATCACCACAGATGACTTCACTAATGCTGATATTCTTGAGGCAACATACCCAGCAGTCTCAAAGAGGTTACTTGGTGACTGGAGCAAGGAAAATGCAATCCCCGTTGTCACAGGCTTTCTTGGAAAGGTTTGAGCTTCCGAGCGATTTGTGCATGAGTTTATGCTTTTAAGAAGAAAACACTTGATCACTCTGGCATATATATATATATATATATATATATAGGGATGGAGATCTTGTGCTGTTACTACGTTGGGTAGAGGAGGTAGCGATTTGACTGCAACAACAATTGGGAAAGCTCTAGGTCTGCGGGAGGTCCAGGTATGTGTTTACCAAGAGTGGGTGGTTTTATTCAATAATAAAGAAAAGAAATGAATTATGGTGATCATGTCGTACGTGGTGCAGGTCTGGAAAGATGTGGATGGAGTCTTGACGTGCGATCCAAACATATACGGCGGAGCTCAGCCCGTTCCACACTTGACATTTGATGAGGCAGCTGAACTTGCTTACTTTGGTGCCCAGGTAACCTAGACTTGTTGTACCAAAGAGGCTGAAGCAAATGGTGTAATCTATCTCCCTCTCTCATCGCAGGTCTTGCATCCACTTTCCATGCGGCCAGCTAGAGAAGGGAACATTCCTGTAAGGGTTAAGAACTCTTACAATCCCACTGCTCCAGGAACTGTCATCACTAGGTCAAGAGACATGAGCAAGGTTCGTGAAAACAATAGCATTATGAGTATGCTTACATCACAGCATCATAATCATCATCATCATATATGACATCTTCCTCGTTACCTTCTCCTAGGCTGTACTGACCAGCATCGTTCTGAAACGTAATGTTACCATGTTGGACATCACTAGCACCCGTATGCTCGGCCAATATGGCTTCCTTGCCAAGGTAACAATGCTTAGCTGCAATTGGTGTCCATGTTTTCACTTTTCCTCCTCCCTTTGGAACTCATAATTATTAGGAGATATCTTAGGATATTCTTAGAGATAAGCACATTAATAATATGTTGTTATCTAGTTTAGATTCACCGTTATCTTGTATCGTGTATATATACACATCTTTACATCATTCAATAACAACACAACAGAACTTTACAGTTTACCAATAATTGTTGTAACTTCTTCTCCACTAGGTATTCTCCACATTTGAAAAGCTGGGAATATCTGTGGATGTTGTTGCGACCAGTGAAGTTAGCATTTCCTTGACATTGGATCCTTCAAAGTTCTGCAGCAGAGAGTTAATTCAACAGGCAAGCTTCTGGTCCCCTATGTACTTTACGAGCGAATATTCCACTTGTTCTTGGAGCATAGAAATAATAAAATGATCAAGGCTCATATTAAATTTGAAATTCTTGGCGATGTGACAGGAGCTTGATGACGTGGTAGAGGAACTTGAGAAGATTGCTGTTGTTAATCTGCTTCGACACAGATCAATCATCTCTCTCATCGGAAATGTTCAGAAGTCATCCTTCATATTAGAAAAGGTTTGGTAGCTTAGCTATATATATATATATATATATATATGGTAAATATATATGGTTAGTGACTTAACAAATGAACAACAAACAGGGCTTCCGAGTTCTTCGAACCAATGGAATTAATGTCCAGATGATCTCCCAGGGTGCATCTAAGGTCAGCACATCTCTTTCAACCTCTATGCATGCATATGATTCTATTAAAGGACAAAAAGAAGGTTTATGGGACACTCACCTGAGTTTTGATAAGTCCGTTTTGGTGATATCTCAGGTAAACATCTCGCTGATAGTGAATGATGATGAGGCAGAGCATTGTGTGAAGGCTCTCCATTCGGCTTTCTTCGAGACAGGACGCGCCTAACTACATTGCTGCCTCCTCGTGGAACCTCTAGGTGCGACCGATGAGTAGCTTCAAGTTATAATGATTGTATTGAGAATGGTATTAGGAAATAAAACTCTCATTCTTGTTGTGTAATATAATGTAATTTCATGGGAGCTGTACTGGAAAATGAATAAGTTGTTTCCTATTGAAGAAAAATGATTGAAATGAGCCCTTTGTCCCCACCATAACCACCACAAGAACAGACCCCATCTCTGAAGTGATAAAATATGCGTCAGACCAGACCCCGTCTCTGAAGTGATGAAATATGCTTGAACCTCCCCTCCTTACAGCAACGTCCCTCTTTAGTTGTATTGCAGTATGACAACTGCTGCTGCAAGCCCTCGAATCGGAAGCCTTACGAGTAAAGTTATAGGCGCAAATGCAACCGAGCCTTTAGAAGACGTGAATCTTGTGCTTCAAGTTATTTGGTAGTGTATTCTAAATTTAAAATCGTAGCATGCATATGCAAGTCAAAACAAGACGAAAGGAATTATAGTAACTAAAAGCCCAAAAGGTCCAAATCAAGTGGAAAGCCCACTAACAAACACTAAAAATCCCGAAATACCCTAATACGTAACAGTATGTTGTTTTTCCAAAGTTGAAAAAAAGTAACCAATTAACAGTGTG
The DNA here is from genome assembly GCA_911865555.2 of Thlaspi arvense. NCBI lineage: Eukaryota > Viridiplantae > Streptophyta > Magnoliopsida > Brassicales > Brassicaceae > Thlaspi > Thlaspi arvense. Next base: position 57,639,901 of record OU466859.2, on the reverse strand, counting down.
AAATCGATTAAGAAGCAAGCATAACAGACAATCTCGTGATCTGAAATCACCTTTTTACGCATCTATCCAAATTATATATGGAATTCAAATTCCAAAGACGGACATAAACAGAAGAAATAGCAGAGGATGCGTTGACTGTTTCAAGGGAATGAAGACAAGGAGGTAGATGCTCATGCTTGTCACGCTTAGCATATCCATTTACTACTTTAACAACATGGTTTCGTTCTCTCTCTTTTTCCTTTTATTTTTTTTTTATGAATAATATTAAATTTATTTGACCAAACCCAAAATCTATAGCTTATACTTGCGATACAATTACCTCAACTATATTTAAATGTTGATATATGAAAAGGAGGGTTCGAAACTGCTAAATTAGTACCTATGTACTTTTTTTTTAGAGAGAGAGTACAAAACCTGGGTGTGTGAGTAATATAAATTGTGATTAATTATCAAATAAAGGTTCATTAATTAGTAGAAAAAATAAATAGAGAGAGAGAGAGAGAGAGAGAGAGAGAGAGTGAGGTGAGGTGATGTGGAGGAAGGGAGGACAATTGCGTAGACGGTCAACGTTAGGGGTAACGTCAGCAACGAGATGAGGCAATCAAAGGAGCAAAGGCTGAGCAAATAAAGCCGTCTTGTCGGTTACTCCTTTAACGGCCCTTCTTCTCTCTCTCTTTTTTTTTCTTTTCGTATTTAATAATAATATTCGGGTTAATTGCTTCTCTTCTTTTATTAAAGCGGCACTCATCAAGATTTACCCTTTTGCCCTCTCTCTTTAAGTAATTGCATCTAGTAAATAGCACCCCGGTAAAAAGGGTGAAACACACCACGAACGCGCGTGGGACGTTTTGAAAAAATACATCACTAATTTATTGATTAGCGTCATCTAAATCCCATTCTCTTTGTATGCAATTCTACTTTATACAAGCCTTTGTAGTTATTAGCGACTGCAGAAGATTTCATATGTTTTGCTCCCTAGTTAATACTACAAAGGATGAGTTTAGGCGGAAAGAAAAGAAGAAATGGAACAGAAGGCGGCTCGCGTGGGGCACAAAACTCTGTTTCCTCTCTTCTCTTTTTATATTTATGTTTTCTACTTTTTATTGTCACTGCCCTCTCTTCCTCCCAATGGTCAATCCCCTTTACCCACTCCTTCTCTCTCCTGTTTTTCAAATAAATTTATGGTTTGTTTATAACTCTTATTGTTCATTTCTTTTTTTGTTCAAGGATAATTCTTACTACTATTCATTTACTTGAATATTTGTCATTTGTATATTATACAACACTCCACTTAAAACATGCCACACTTCACTATACATTAGACAAATAAGCAAATTACATCTTGAGACTTTTGTTATTCATTTTTTTCTATTTCTGTACGTAATTAACAAAATAAAACCAAAAATTTACACAGTACGTAATACACATGTATGTACAATATAGTAATAGCAGTAACTATTAAATAAGACAACTCTTACATATGCTCGAATCTAAATCAATTGGTAGGGGTTATTATTTATAAACGCAATACATACATATACCACACTATATATATATTAACAAGAATAAAAAGTGAAAATATTATGTTGTGTTGTGGTCGACAAAGATAAAGGTCATGCACCTGCATGCAGATAAAATCCGACGTATATTTCGATGAAAAATTTCATATTTTGGTGTTAGTGGTGGTATTGATTAGAGTGGGATTGCAGTTTGCATGGGCTTAGGTTTTATTTATATGAACAACAACAACAAAAAAAATCAAGGGAATTCGTGAGCACTCCCACAAAATACACCCTCGCCGCCTTTTCGCCGCGACATCTTCCTTCTACTCTTTTTTGGGGTACGTTTTACATAATCCTTATTTAAATGCTGGTTTGATGATTAATCAGTCACTAGCTAACGCTTTGGAACTCTTGATTATGCATATAATTGATATGCCTAAAATCACTATACATTTCCATATACAACATCCAAACTAGCTATACCACACACTTATACATATATATATACAGTATATGTACCTTTCTGTGTATGACAGTGACATATATATATGTACCAGCTGTACACATACATATGCATGAACAATATAATCAATTAATTATAAACCGCAGAGACATATCTTGGTTGGAATCAGACTCAGACCATCATATTTCGAGGAGGGGCGAAAAAATGTAACTCCAAAGCTGATTTTAGGGTTGAGTTCCAATCACACCTTTCTTCACTCTATCGGCTTTGTTTCACTGTAAGAGGTAAATAACCAAATTGAATTTGAAAGTATACAAATATATTAAATGGGGATATAACAAAGCAAGACATTAATATTGCGCATAGAGAGACATACACACAGATATATATAAATGGCAAAGACCAGATAAAGCTGAAAAGATAGCATCACGCTCGCAATTCTTTTAATTTTTAATTTAATTTCCTCATATATTATATATATATATATATCTGTACTAATTAATTATAAGTGATGGGCTCTCCTTTCCTGCCATCTATCCCTACCCGTCCGATCGATCAAATCTTCTATATTCTATGTATATTTTTCTTTCCACCGTTAGATAGGGAGATCTCTCTACCCAAGCACGTCTGTATGAATGTCGTTTGATTCCATATGTAGTTTTTAAAGCCGCGCAGGCTCGTGAATCGTGATAGCTTATGCGTTTCTACATTAAAAAAAGAAAGAAATGTAACTACTTTTTATATATTTATATATATATAAAAGGCAAAAATGTAACTACATTCCACAAGAAAAAAATCCATTTTATATACAACAAAATTAATATAGGTATAAAGAAAGCTGTTATAAGTAAGCTTTGAATCTTTTGTATGATTCCAGGTTGTGAGCATATAGAATTGTCATGGTATCCAGGCCGCTCTGTAGAGTTTTTAATTTCGGAAATATATTTAATTGACCCTTACACTAAAAAAAAGTAATCTAAAAAAGAAAATGGCTCGATCAGTATACATATTTACAAAGGAATATTGTATATGGAATGTACAAAATTTTTCAAGGGTTGAATTCAAAAATACTATTCGTCAAAAGCATGTATACGGCTACTCGAGAAAGTTATTCTTATATCAAACCTAGCAGTTGGTCAAAAACTAGAAACATTATATGACAAGTGTTACGTACGTAAGACTTAAGGAAATTAACGTAATTTGTGTTTTTTAAAGTAAAGCGACCCGACAAACACAATCCGACAAGATTATTTATCTTTTACGATTATTCATGCAAATATATATTTTTTTTCCAAAAAAGAAAGACATGGGTTTAAACACCAAAAGAAGTAACTCTGTTTTTCAGCTGGAGGGAGCATACCTGTACGGACTTCTGTTACTCTATTTATACTAATATGCATATCATCTTCTCTGGGGCATCAATTAATCCATCGTTTAATTATTATTTTATTTTGGAGCTCAAATAGACCTGAGATGCAAAAAGTCATATTTGGTATATAAAGGACACAAGCGTGGAAGCCAAAAGCATGTGACGATTAACTTTGTAAACTTTATTCTTCCTTCCCAGGCTTTCATATCATCAGATGATCAGTGAGTAGCAAATTTTAATATTCTTGATTAAACCACTACTATAAAATTGTTCGAACCTCATCACTATTGTAATTAAAACTCATTAGTTATTACTGGTCACTTATTGCGAGCTCAACATTTAACAACAATTTTTTTGCGAATTAATTAACGAATTACATTGCACATATTACATATATGTGTAGATGTTTAACCCCTACTGCAGGCACTGAAACAGCGACATGAGAAAACAAAAAATTCCTTGGGTATAAATCTATCGTAATTCGAGTCATACAGCATACTGTATAAACGTCTAGTTATGTAAGTATATACAGGGCGCCATCACTCTGATTCAGACACACAAGATTCTAACACCTTAACGCATCATTATTATACCATGATTACACATATACTCGATTACTCGTCCTCGTCATATCATAAAGTGCAATGGAATCAATGGAAAACCGTACCGCTATAATCCACATATATATATATATATGTGTGTGTGTACATTCGATATCATCTGCATGTTACCGCTTTACTTAATTATATTGTTTGAACGCAATACGTACGTAATTCCATATATATACGATGTGGGAGAAGTGTGGTTCCTTGTGTACCCCTTTTTTTTTTCCTTAAATAAGGTTGAAAATATTTTTGAGAAAAAGAGAAAGTTATTAAGTGGTTTGAAATAAATGGTGAGAGCGGTAAGAGCCGACAAGAAGGACAGACAGAGCCGTCTATTACCAACAACCCGCTTCTGATAAAAGCCTGTTTCTACTTCTTCTCTTCAATTTCTTTGATATCAATTGACATATATATTTAGCTTTTTGTTGGTTTCACCTGCAAATCACTACCTTCTTGATGTCATGGGTTTTATAATTTTTTTTTTCACTTTTGAATAAAATAGTAAATCTCATACACAAATTTTGACCTCACTTCACCTATGATGGCAAGAGATGTAATTAATAAAGAAATAATAATTAGAGAGGTGTAGTAGGCCTCTATAAATACTCTGCATGGCTCTCACTCTCTCTTCACCCAAACTTGAGCAAATCTCGTCCTCTCTCACTCGTCCATTGATTGTTGTCTCTGCAAACTAAAAAAGAAAGATCGAAAATGCAGTACCAGACGGAATCGTGGGGATCATACAAGATGAACAACTTAGGGTTCGGCGTGGGGCTTGCGGCGGACACAGGGCTTCTTCGCATAGAGTCTCTGGTAGCGGAGAACGCGGTGGTGATATTCAGCGTGAGCACGTGCTGCATGTGCCACGCCGTGAAGGGTCTCTTCCGTGGAATGGGCGTCAGCCCTGCCGTCCACGAGCTCGACCTCCACCCCTACGGTGGCGACATCCAGCGAGCCCTCATTCGTCTCCTCGGCTGCTCCGGCGCCTCTTCTCCTGGTGCTCTTCCGGTCGTCTTCATCGGCGGTAAACTGGTTGGGGCTATGGACAGAGTCATGGCTTCTCACATCAACGGCTCTCTCGTTCCTCTCCTCAAAGACGCCGGCGCTCTCTGGCTCTGATCCTCTCCTCATGACTGTTTGTTCTGCTTTCTTTCTTTTTTAAGCTTTTTTTTTTTTTTAATTTTGTTTGCATTAGGGAATGGGGAAGATTAGGGAACAAATCAAAGCTGTAATGACAGGTTAGGTTATAGTTTGTAATTAGAGTCAGTGTGAGAGAGAGAGTTGTGCGTTTGTTTTAAGCTCACATTAGCTATCTCCCCTCTCTCTTCCTCTTCTCTCTCAGTCTTTCGATTTTCCAGTTTGCATTACAATATTCAATGCTCACTAATCGAATACCCTTTTTATAAAACAATCTATATCATATCTGCTCCCCGCCTAAACACAGAAACAGGCTCATTCCTGTTATTCAATCAAACGAATTTACAAAAAAAAAGCGATTCCTTTTAAGGAGATGGCACATTCAAAAGATCGCTACTTTTTCGACCAGCTTAACTGCGACATGCCCACTCTGTCTAATCATAGTCCTCTTATCTATACAAAAGCACATACTTTACGAGACTTTTACGAGTGAGACTTGGCTTTGAAGATGTTACTAAGCAAATACCCCATAGTTGTTTCTTGCGAAGCCCTGCTTGTGCCAAGAACAGAGCATTCCTCGTTGTTCTTCACCTTCAGCTTGCTTACTCCTACCTGTTGCCTTATTGACTCCACGATTTTTGATTCAACAGCGTTTCCAGTCACGTCTGTGACGTAGAACCTGTCTTTAGCTTTACCCTCCCGCGTTGAAATCTCTGCTCTGACAATAGTTAAGCTGTTCTCTCGGAATGTTCTGGTTATGTCCGAGAGGAGACCAACTCGGTCTTCTGCTGATAGTTCCAGCTCTAAACCCTGAAAGTGATGTTTCATATATGCATAATCCTGTCTTTGAGCCAAGACCGAATAAATTTGTGCTTTCCGAATTGGTTACCTCGGACGCTCTTCTCTCGATGGCTGCTTCAAGGCATTGAATGACACGCTCTTGCTCAGCTTCTGAATTGATGGGAAGCCCATCTACATGGCGGATGTAAAACTCCTGCATCATAAGGCCATATACAATATGGTTAGAAAAGACCCCCCAAAGAGACAGTTGTACAATTAACAATGGTTGAGTAACCTGATACGCCTCTAGTGGTTGTGTGCTGACCATGCCGTGGAACACAACATACTGCATATCAGTCAAAGTACATACAACGTCAAACACAAGCTTGGGCCTATCTTTGGACCTCATGGTCACAACAGTATAATCCTTGTCAATGTTCATTAGTGTGACACTGGGCCTTGACGCCGACGTCCTTGCTCTTTTGACTCCCTCGTAGTCCCTATCATCAAACATGATCTGATGCAGCCGTCTCTCCCTGTGCGTGTCAGAACAGGAAAACACGGTTTTGGCAGCTCTTGAGCCGCTGTTTGTCCTGACTACATTGCAGAGCAGCTCTTGGATGGCGGAAAGGCGAATTGGGTCTGTGATTGCTGAATTAGTTGAGTTGTCCGTGACATGAATAACAGCTGCAGCTCTGGTGTTGTGAGTCCATATCTCAGCGTTGACAACGTTGCAGTGAAGGTCGGTGAGAACGGCAGATACTTCAGACAAGAGGCCGGGTCTGTCCGTTCCAGCGAGCTCAATCGTGGTGTATTCGTCAGAGGGCACTACACCAACCGAGCTTCGTAAAGGTGGGACAAACCACCCGGCGTTGCTCTCTATCCTCTGCGCAAATGTTGTGAACTCAGAAAAAAAAAACAAAAGTGACTAGTGTAGTAGCTAGGAGATTATATACCCTTTGGATATAGTCAAGGACTTGAGTGTCTGTGAGCTTGTTCCCATCTTGGTCGATGACTTTGAAGACGTCCATGAACCAACCCCCATCAGAGGAGATGTAAGCTTTCTTGATCACGAGATTCATATCAGTGAGCACTTGCACTACTTCCAAGAGAGTCCCATGTTTGTTAACACTATCAACCTTTTAGCACCACCCAGAAAAAACAAAGAGGGAACTCTGTTTTATTACCATCATCTGTTAGTATAATTTACATAACAATAAATATAGATAAACAGATTGCAAGAGTTTGTTTTGTTTTGTTTTTGGGCTACCTGGATAACAGTGGCATCCTCGCTAGCGTTGTTGTCTATTACGACTCTGTTACAGACAAACAAAAAAAGCATGAAAGAAATCTCCAAAGATGAAATCTTTTACAGTACAAGTGGAGAGCATGGAGGGACAGAAGAAGCACCGACCTGGGGGGATTCATTCTCCTGATGAGCTTGGCATATTCATCATCATCCATGGTTCGGAACTCAGCTGAGAGTCCCTCCAATTTCTGAGGAAAACGAGAGAGAGAGAGAGAGAGTCAGTGGGAGAAAAGAAAAGAGAGGGAGGGGAAGTTGAAGGAGGATGAAATGGTCACGTTTTGATGGATCCAGCAAGTGACACTCGCAGATTCTTCTTCTCAAATGACGTGGCAAAGGCCAACGCAAGTGAGATTCTGTTATTACCAAAAGTCGATTTGCTTTGGATTTGGGGTCAACTGGATGATGAAAAGGGATATATTCAGCATGGCATCGTTATCTTTAATATGATCTGAAACCATACTACATTGTCTTCCTATGCCAAATAATTGGGTGGAAGATGAACCGAAAGCATAGCGTCATCATGTGGTTGCAAAAGGAGGCAAAGTAGAGCAAGGAAAGTATATATATATATATCTATTATTTTTGGGGGGGATTTCATTCCAAACCCACTTGAAAATTGACATCAACGATTTTGTCCTTCATGAGTCAACTTCAAACACACGGTTTCAAAATCCGTCTGTAGAATCAATCTTATGGGAGATGATGATTTTGAGCAGAACCCATACGAGAGGATTGTCAACATCAATGTGGATGATGGATCTGGGCCTCTCCTTATTTTGGGCTTTTTAATTTTCGGGTCTGGAAACAATAATATTTACTTAAAAATTGGTGTTTTTTATTTTAATCGAAAAAACAAAATCAATAATGCACCGTTGAAATGGGGTGGATCATTCAATTAGTCATCAGCATGTGATTCGGCAAATCTGGGAGTATATCATCGTCAATTAATGAAGGAAGAAGGGAAGACAGAGTGTGGGTAAAATTTGGTTTGGTTCAGACAGAACATAGGCAGTCCTTTGACTACAAGTGTTGAAGAATTTCGGAATCAATCGTCTCACAGGACTGAATCTAATGGACAAACCGGCGAAGAAGGTGTTGATGACATCCAACGGCGACGAGGTTTCACGAAACATCGCTTTCCAGCTAGCCAAGCACGGTTGCCGGTGAGACCTTAATCTGTCTTTGGTAAGTACTCTGATTAGATCTCTCATCATCAACTCTCGAAATCATGTGTTAGATTGGTGTTGATGGGAAGTGATGAGGCATCCCTACGGAGCATTGCCGAGAGCATTCGAGTTTCCATAGAGGGAGCCTTCCCAGTGGAGCTCATTGGAATCGACATGGAAGCTGATTCTGAGGAAGCTTTCCATGTGGCTGTTGAAAAGGCTTGGACCTGTCTCGGCCATCTTGATGCTTTCCTCAACTGCTACACCTACCAAGGCAAGATTCAGGACATTCTCCAGGTCTCCGAAGACGAGTTCAAGAGGGTCACAAAGATCAATCTCACGGCTCCATGGTTCCTCTTGAAGGCCGTAGCCAGCAGGATGAAGGAACATGGATCTGGAGGCTCCATTGTCTTTATGGCCACAATCGCCAGCGGGGAGCGAGGGCTTTACCCTGGAGCTGATGCCTACGCTACTGCCTCCGCTGGAATCCACCAGCTGGTTCGGGTATCTTTCTTTGTCTTTACCTCCATATGCACTGTGAACTTGATGAGAGTTCCTGACATGTTCTGAGTTTCAGGCATCAGCCATGAGTCTAGGGAAGCACAAGATACGGGTCAACATGATCTCTAGAGGGCTGCACCTGGGCGATGAATATCCAGTTTCCGTGGGCAGAGATCGAGCGCAGAGGCTGGTCAAGGACGCTGCACCGCTCGGGCACTGGCTGAACCCGGAGAAACATCTCTACTCGACTGTCATCTACTTGATCAGCGACGGCTCATGCTTCATGACCGGTACCACTGTCTTGGTGGATGGTGCGCAGTCTCTTATGAGACCCCGTCTCAAATCCTACATGTGATCCTCGAAAGTGAATTTGAATTTTATGGGTTAAGTTTGAATAAGTTTGGAGGGATGTATCTCTCGCTATCCATGCTAAGGAAATGATCATATGCATGCTTTTGACAAATATGGAACAAGGAAAGCATTATTAGTCAACATTCTCAACATCGTTTAGTTGTTGACTATTTGAATCGAATCAACTTGGTTAGGTATAGTTTTGGGGACTTCAAATACACGTGATTTGGATGCTATTCTTTACCATTAGCTTGACAAAAGTTGAGAGTCATTATCAGAATGACGAAGCCGACACACCTTTTCTTTATAATTTTTTTTTTCACCCAACTCTTTTTCTCTGATCAATCCGCTAATTTAGCCATCTCACTTTTTCTCTGTCATCTTCGTTGCCGTCTACGTCTCTCTTTCTCCCTCCCTCGCCTTTCACGCACATATATATATACGCACATACGTGACATGACTACTTTTTGGAATGTACAAGAGTTGAAAACATTGAATCTCTCTCCCCATAAAACGCATAAATGGAGGATAGGTGTCAGGTGTTGTTTCCATGTTCATCTTTATCGGTTGATCGTCGCTTGTCAGGAGATCAAACAGAAGATGCAGCTCATACGAACACAAGCGAAGAAGAGAAAGGCAAAAGTAAGAAGAAGAAAGAGAAAGAACCGAGGTTGGCCTTTCAGACAAGAAGTCAGGTTGATATTCTCGACGATGGATACAGGTGGAGGAAGTACGGCCAAAAAGCTGTCAAGAACAATCCATTCCCCAGGTACCTACCTACCTTGTATTTTCTCTTGTTTAGGGCTTATCCTCTCGTGTTAGTGATATGAATAATAAACTTCGTACGTGGTAAGTATAGGAGCTATTATAAGTGCACACAAGAAGGATGCAGAGTGAAGAAGCAAGTGCAGAGGCTATCAGGAGATGAAGGAGTGGTGGTTACCACTTACCAAGGTGTTCATACCCATCCCGTCGACAAACCCTCCGATAACTTCCACCACATCTTGACCCAAATGCACATCTTCCCTCCCTTTTAGTTTTTGTTTTCTCATACTTTTCATGTCTTATGCATCCTGTTGACGATTGATTAGAGGAATGGGATGTAACTGCAACCAAGAATGCTGATAAAAGCAAGCGTTCATACCCTAAACCCTATGCTTTAAACTAGCATTCACAAGTCAAAAAAAGTCGAGTTACTATAGTATAGAGAGACCAAAACGCTCCCTCTCATACATGTACACACACACACACACTATCACTAATTCTTCTCTTTAGGTTCAGAAACGCCCTTCCTCGGAACCTTTGAATCTATCTCCTTTGGTGTCTTGGACTCGGCTGCCCTGAAAGCAACGACAAAGTCATGGAACGCATTCACAAAACTGGCGGCTATATGCTTTTGGATCACCAAATCAGCACGGAGATGAATATTCTTCTAACTTTTTACCAATTTTCACAATCCCATCTCTAGGATCTTATCATATTCAGCTGTTTTTCTAGTTGTTGAATCCTTTTGCCTGAATAATTGAGATCCAAAATCATCTACTGCAAAACTTGTTCGTTATCCCAGCCGATAAAACATGTCCATGATTAATTCCGATTATCGAATATCGAACACCATCGAGAAAATATCTAATCTTTCGAAACCGATAAGCAGTGAAAGAGAGAGAGAGAGAGAGCTAACTTGGAGGCGGCGGAGGTTTCTTCCTCGATCCAGTTGCGAAGATGTTTGACGTTGCGCCTGAAAACGGAGGCGGATTGCTTGACGTCGCCCTTCAAGAGGAGCACCACCGCGCCAACGCCGGCCACCGTCAAAATGAAATTGGTCAAACCCATTTTGCCCAAGAGACAACTGCTTCCGTTCGTCCCTCGCTTAAGCTGGCTTTTGTTACTTTGCTAGAGACGCAGCCCATTAGCCTTAATGGGCTCTTCCCTTGTTTAATACCAAACCAACCCAAGAGGCCCAGCTCTCGTAATCGCTGCAAATAGTTTGGATTATTCACGCTACTTTTGTTACTGTATGCGCTAATAATCTTCGTCAACTTTTTAATTAACAAAAATGAACTTAGAATAAAGGACCATGTCATCTGGAATATTGTAATGTCGACGTAAGCAAATAATGAAGCATCGTAATAGAGATATAATATACCTTTGGACCATTTGATACAAAAGCAAATATACAACAGCAGAATTTATCACAAAAACATAACTACATAACAGCCAGAATCTTCTCATAAGATGTGCTTAGTTTTTCTTCTTTAACCATTGATGAATCTTCATAATTGTCAAAAAAAAAAAAAAACATGATTAGAAAGCGATGGATATAAATATTGGGTAATAGTATGGAATTTGGTGTATTAATACCGAATTTCCCCTAAATTTATAAATGTTCCATCGAGAAAGAAAAAAAAAGCTGATGGCTTGCCGCCGCCACAACCCGACAACCGCAAAAATATTCGTTTGATAATCTCTGTCGAATAAATTCATCCCCATTTTTTTTAACAAGAAGAAAAAGTTATCCACATTTTCTACTTTTTTAAAAGATGCCACCGACGGATGTTATAAAACTACTGTAGTAAGATAAACAACTAAAAACGGATAAACTAATGAAAGATACGGTTCCTCCATTTACCAAGCACTTTAATTCCTTGAGCTCGTTTTCTTTTTCTAGTGTGCAACATACTACGAGCGAGCTTGTAGATCATTAAAATTTCTTCCAAAAACAAAAATAAATTCATCATCTATTTTTAGCCTTTTTATCTGATTTTCAGCACTTGATTGTGTGATCCACGAACCACGATGTTAGTTTTAGTAGACTGCGGATTTCATTCTAACCATCCATTATCTCAACGAGTATATATAGACTGATATAAAATATATGCATTCCCAAGATTATATATGTATGTATAATGTATGGTATTTTACATTTTCAGCTGTGACTGTGTAAAAGATATTTGTCATATATTCGTTTGCGCTTTATACCGTGAGAGAAAAAGCCGCGCGGGAGAGTGAAAATAATACTTAAGTCTTGAAACTTTTATGAATTTGAGTTAGTAAAACTAGATGTGTACGTCGACGTGGCTGATTGAGCATGAAAGTTCAAAAAACGATGCTTCTGATGAGTGATATTATTGCTAGGCGGAGGACCACGCGTCTCTGATACCTCTCTATATTTCTGCATGCCTTCGCCACACCATCTCTACCCAATCCCATATATATACATATGCATATGCAACGCATATCCATACATGTGAAATCATATATAACACCACCAACAAGGAACTCAAGAATAATAAGTAATTAATAAGTGATCACCATGGAGATGAACAGAACAAGGAGATCAAGAGGGTTCATGATAGCTAAGCTAATGCCCTTCTGCAAAGCTGTGAAGCCTCCAACTCCTTCACAAGACCTTTATAATAATGTTCATTACACTTCTTCCACCACAACTTCCTACGCTCCTCAGCCTGATTTCAACAGCTACGTAACTCCTCTCCCTCCTAAAGTTAGCTTCCACCTTCAACCATGTACGTATAATCAAGCAATTTCTTCTCTCTAGCTATTATTTTAACATTTATTTATGTATATGTTTCATACATAATATATGAGGATCTATATAACCAGTGGTGTGATTGGCAGCCGTGGCTCCCGAGGGTAAGGGTATGGAGAAGAAGCTGAACAAGATAGCAGAGAAGCTGATCGGTAGAGGGGTTAGTGGTGTGGACGACTGCGTTGACGCTAGAGCCGCTTCATATATCTCTTCGGTTCGAGAAAGGTTTAAGATGGATCATTGTGAGAGAGTGACGACGACTGTTATTAGCTTAGACCATGAAGATGTTGATCATTAGGATGTAGGTGGCCGTTGACCATCGCATGTCTCTAAGTGACTAAGTCATATATATATATATATACACGTTTCTAGCTTCAGGATATTAACGGGAGCCTTTAATGACAATATATAGAGGTTGTTAAACGCACTTGTTTTTCCCAATAAGTAAACTTAGTCCATGCATATACATATGCAATTCCCGAAATGGACGAAATAATCGTACAAAAAGGATACGTATTAGATATTCCCCAAGGAAATCAGTAATCAAGAAGACCAACAGATTAAAAATGAAGAAAGAGAGAGAGAGAGGGAGAGAGAGAGAGAGTAATTATTAATTGACGTGAGGGAGAAGGTAGGGTTAAAATAGCTAGCCGGCGTAGATGTGGATGTGAAGGGCGATGAGGGAGATGGTGATGAAGGCGAAGAATAGGAGAGTGTGAATGACAATGGAAGGGCCGCTTGTCTGAAACCCACCGAACTCAACCGCTCTACTTTTTCCGGGCAGCTGAAACAGAACTCCAGGGCTCAACAGGATGAACAAAATCACCGACATCAGCACCGGTCCCCAGTCAAGCCCCATTTCTCCTAGTTTTTTTTTATCTCTCTCTATATATGTATATGATATCTACGGTGTTTTAATTATGCGTTTATATATAAAATGCTAAATAATGCATATACTTGTGTGAACGAATATGATAATCTATCATTAACGTGGATTGAGCATAACAAAAGGCAAAAGCGGAGGCTTCTCAAGTTTTGAGGATGAAGGAAGGAACTATTCTTTGGACTTGTAATTCCTTCAGTATTGCCTGTTTTGGAATCTAAGCATATATGTGGTTCTCGTCTTGAGATCTTTCCATGCATCATCCTTTTTGGGATCAATCCATAAGTCCAAACCAAATATAAGCTATAACACATTATGCTGAATTAAAATATCTTTAATCACTCTGTCACTTGATATATATCCCCTGCGTCTATATCTTGGTGTAAAAGAAATAGGGATAAGACGCAACGGAAAGCAAAAGAATCGAAACCAAACCAATAAACGCAAGCAAGTAGTATATATCAACACTTTAACTTTACGTAAAGTTTTTTATACACAGCCACTAAATGTGGTCTCTTAAAGAAGCCACATAGATCTATCCAACAAGAAAAGAAGATACCAATCAGGTCTCTGTCTTTTTCTGTCATCCTTAAATGATCTCAAAGATTTCTGAATTTTGACAACGTACACCTATACTCACACGTTCACAGATATACCAAGTGCATCATTAACAATACACGTGCATATGTACTAATATTGTTGCTCTAGTTAGCTCTTTGACACCTGATAGAACGATCAAATCTTTTGGAGCTCTAGGAAGATATGGAAGGAGCTGACTGGGGGCCGGTGGCGGTTGCGGTGGTGTTGTTCGTAGCGTTATCGCCGGGGCTTCTCTTTCAGCTGCCGGCGAGGAGAAGAGTGTTGGAGTGCGGCAACATGACCACCAGCGGCATCTCCATATTGGTTCATGCCATCCTCTTTTTCGCTATTATCACCATTTTGGTCATCGCCATTCAAATTCACATTCACATCTAGCATCCTAGCTACTTCTTATCTAGTGTGTTTGTTAATATGTTTATCTCTGATGATTGCGATTTTTAAAAGTCTGAAAAACGTGTTTTTGTTTCTTTTGAATTTTCTTTGTCTAAGCAAATCAGTGCCACTTGACCCAAAAAAATATCAAGTGTTGGTTCGGTAGGGTCGCTATTGGTCAAAAGCCAGCAAGCACTCTAATATGTTCGTGTAAATCGTCCTATTGTAAGATTCAACTTGAGCATATTTTGATTTCATAAACTTACTATCCATTCAACTTAACATATTTTGATATGATGATTTCATAAACTTATTATCCAATAATAAATTAAACAATATAGACATAAGGAGGCCAAAAATAAATCAAATGCAACAACACCTATCCATTTTCCAAACTCTTATTTGTATTGACTAAAACGCAATTTGTAAGACCTTGAGATCAAAACAACCCAAGACCCAAAGAAGCATCAATTTGGGCTAATTGCAGTTGGGCCAATCATCCATTTCATTAGAAAAACCTTGAAAGCCCGCTTTTGACACGCACCAAAAAGGAAGCTTGTCATTTCTCAATCATCATCATCATCGTCATTATCATCAGAAGATGCCTGGGATTCGAGGGCCGTCGGAATACTCGGAGGAACCGCCTCGTCACCCTTCTCTGAAGGTCAACGCCAAGGCAAGTGCACTTTGCCTTACTCGTCTGCTTCTGATCCTATCGGATCTGTCTTTCTGATCAACTTGGGGACTGATTCAGGAGCCCTTCAATGCTGAGCCTCCGCGCTCCGCCTTAGTCTCATCTTATGTCACTCCCGTCCATCTTTTCTACAAGAGAAATCATGGCCCCATTCCCATTGTTGATGACCTTCACAGGTTTTTCCTCTCTCTCCCTCTCTCTTTCGCCAGCTTCTTGCATCTCTGATTCTGGATTTCGTTTCCCAAACCAGCTACTCCGTGTCCGTCACCGGATTGATCGATAACCCGAGAAAGCTCTTCATGAAAGATATCAGGTTAAGTATATATAAGCTTGTATCTTCTTCTTCTTCTTCAGCAGCCTGTAATTTTATATCCTCGAAGTTGATTTCGCAGGGCCCTGCCAAAGTACAACGTTACTGCCACTCTACAGGTGTATTATTGTAATTGATTCTGTCTTACGCTGAGGTTTTTGGGAAGACATAGCACCAATTTCTGGTATGTGCAGTGTGCCGGTAACCGAAGGACTGCCATGAGCAAAGTGAGGAATGTCAGAGGCGTTGGATGGGATGTCTCTGCTATTGGCAACGGTTCGTTCGATATTTTCCTCTTTTCTTTTGTTTGCTTCTTCCGAAAGACCATTTTGCCTTTCATTTGTGCAGCTGTGTGGGGCGGCGCGAAGTTGGCCCATGTTCTTGAGCTCTTGGGGATCGCAAAGCTGACAGCTTCAACCCATCTAGGAGGCAGACATGTTGAGTTTGTTAGCGTTGATCGCTGTAAGGTAAACAACTACACTACATGTATATGATGGGCTGTGTCTGCGCCTATGCATTTGTTGATTCAAAGTCTGTGTCTCCCTAGGAGGAGAATGGGGGCCCTTACAAGGCGTCAATCCCTCTAAGCCAGGCCACAAATCCTGATGCCGACGTTCTACTCGCTTATGAGATGAATGGAGAGGTTCCGTATCTTTCTCTTGAAGCCCATGTCTGTCTCACACGTGTTTTAAGTCATCATCACTCGCTTATTGTTATGCTTTCCGTATTCAGACCCTGAACAGGGATCACGGGTTCCCGCTAAGGGTGGTTGTCCCCGGAGTGATTGGTGCTCGTTCGGTCAAATGGCTTGATTCCATCAACGTTATCGCCGAGGAATGCCAGGTCTCAACAAAATTGCTCTGCTTTTAACACCCTCTTCCCTTTAGCAATGCTCTGACGTTGTCCCAATGTGATTTAGGGATTCTTCATGCAAAAAGATTACAAAATGTTCCCACCTTCTGTCAATTGGGATAATATCAACTGGTCCTCAAGGAGGCCGCAAATGGATTTCCCTGTTCAGGTTAATACACCTTTTACCCTTTTTTCCTACACAATATGCTTGACTTTGTGATTCTATGTTTCTGCTTTTATCTGACTTAAGAATTTGATCAGTTTATGGATTCTGATTCGAACATGATTTCCACTTGACCCATGTTTTTTTTTAATGGTTTACAGAGTGCAATCTGCTCTTTGGAGGACGTGCAAATGGTGAAGCCTGGAAAGGTGAGAGAACTTACGAGAGCGCAGGAGCGTATTCAGTCTGGTCTGATACGTTTTTGTTTGGCAGGTAAGCATCGAAGGATATGCGGTTTCAGGAGGTGGGCGCGGGATAGAGCGAGTGGACATATCCGTCGACGGAGGCAAAAGCTGGGTGGAAGCTTCCAGAAGGCAGACACCAGGAAAGCATTACATCTCTGAACACAACTCCAGCGACAAATGGGCTTGGGTGTTGTTTGAAGCCACCATTGATGTCTCGCAGAGTACCGAGGTCATCGCCAAAGCGGTAAAGCCTCCAAAACATGTTGCTCGGCTAATGTAGTTAACTGTGTGGGTTCTGACCTGGCTTCTTGTGGAAATGGGGCAGGTGGATTCGGCGGCGAATGTTCAGCCGGAGAATGTGGAGTCAGTGTGGAACCTAAGAGGGGTACTCAACACTTCGTGGCACCGTGTCCTTCTCCGCCTCGGCCACTCAAGCTTGTAGATCAAGTCAACACAAACTTGGCTATCCACCTTTTTCGTTTCAAACTAAAGACTTGCTTTATATATGCATGAGAGCGGAATTGGGGTTTAGTTTTAATACGCAATTATATATCTGTGCTTACTCTTTTACATTTGATGTTGGCATGTGGTGCATTATAATATACTATGATGCTACAACTGTTTTTAGATTGTGATGCATTATATAATATGCATGGAATCATTAATGGTTGAGCACATTTCTCAATAATTTATCCTCATCGATTGTTTGGTTGGTTTTAACTTTCGACTTAAATCATGTCACGTTTGATAAGTCGGTACGCAGTGGAACCAAAGTCCTTCATCACGTTTAGTTTGCTAGCTAGCTCCAACCATTTGACCTCTACGTTCGCTGATAATCACCACCGACTTTTCTTCACGGCAGACGTAAATTTGTTCGATATCTCCGTCGGTATAGTTATCATCATGACACAGAGAACGTTTTACAACTTTTATTTTGTCCTCAATTTTTGGTAATCATAATGTGTTCTTTATTTTATTTTATCGGGATGGGGAAAAATAATATTATTTTCATATTGTGATACAGTATTTTCCCTCGTGGCCAATAGTATCGACAATACAAGCAAGATTGCCTTTCATTGTCAGAATTGTGATAATTGATCTTGTAGCTGCTCCATGTGTTTCAATCCTGGCCATCGTTTAATTTCCCTCTTAACCTTTTTTTATTTCTCTAACCAGCCCATTTGATTCCTTGGTTAAATAATTAATATTTATGATCTAAAATATCACATCTTGTTGCCTGCATCAATTACTTTATGAACCTCCTCATATTCATATGATAAATGTTATCCTTGCATGTGTTGCACATACTGTAATATAGACGTCATAATTGGTACCGCAATAGTTCGATCTCGGAGAACTATCTAAATACACACACTTGACAAATATGGAACATAGATGTTAGTATAACGTTATCATTCGATGAAATAAATTTAGTGAGTAGAAGATTGAAGAAGCAAGAGGATTATAAAATAAGATATTGTCGGGGTAAACAAAATAATGGAACTCCACTGTAGGTTACATAATCTATGAAAGGGAAAGTAACTATAAATCAATAGAATAAAAAAGTCTTAAGAAAGAAAGAGTATTTTATATTAATGGGATCCATCTTTGAATATGAATTGAGGCTCGTGCGTGAAATCACCATTGATGACTCTTTCCTAATTGTCGTTTCCTTTTACAACAATGGACGCTTCAACTCTTATGCTTCTTCTCCTTGTTGCTTTGCTTCTTCTTGTGATGTTGATAATCTCTGGTGGACAATCTCCTATCTATCCTTGCAGCCGCAACGCTATACCGAAAACATACCCGGTTCTCGGATGCTTACTTTCCTTCTATACGAACCGAAACCGGTTACTGGATTGGTATACGGAGCTCCTAACCGAATCCCCAAGTGGGACCGTGGTCATTAACCGCTTGGCTGCCCGGAGAACCGTGGTGACGGCGAACCCATCGAACGTCGAGTATATCCTCAGAACAAACTTCGATAACTACCCAAAAGGCCAACCCTTCACGGAGATCCTCGGAGACTTTCTCGGCGACGGGATTTTTAACGTCGACGGAAACCTCTGGTTAAAGCAGCGGAGGCTCGCCACTCATGACTTCACACCCAAGTCTCTCAGAGAATACGTCACCGTTTTGAGAAACGAGGTCGAGACCGAGCTTTGGGCCTTCTTAGACGCCGCCGCCGAAGATTCGCAATCCTTCGACCTTCAGGAGCTTCTCCGGAGATTCACGTTCAATATTGTCTGCATTGTTTTCCTCGGGATCGGTCGATGCAGTTTAAACCCGTCGTCGCCGGTTTCTGCGTTCGACCGAGCGTTTCAGACCGCGGCTGCGGTTAGCGCTGGACGTGGTTCCGCACCGCTGTCTTTTGTGTGGAAGTTGAAGAGACGGATCGGTTTTGGATCTGAAAAAGATCTCAGAAACGCTGTCGGAAAAGTTCATAGCTGCGTCAATGAGATGATACGAGAGAAGAAGAAGACCAAGATGATTGCCGATAGCGATTTTCTATCGCGGTTGATCGTCGCGGGAGAAAGCGACGAGGCGGTGAGAGATATGGTCATTAGTATTGTAATGGCGGGGAGAGACACTACATCGGCGGTCACCACACGGTTGTTTTGGACTATCACCGGTCACAAGAAAACCGAGACCGAGCTGGTTAGTGAAATCAGATCGGTTAAGGAAAGAACCGGGGGGTTTGATTACGAATCATTGAAGAAACTGAGTCTGTTGAAAGCGTGCTTGTGTGAAGTGATGCGATTGTATCCGCCGGTACCGTGGGACTCCAAACACGCCCTAACCGATGACTGCTTACCAGACGGTACGGCGGTCCGTGCCGGCGACCGGGTTACGTATTTTCCATATGGGATGGGGAGAATGGAGGAGCTTTGGGGGAAAGATTGGGATGAGTTTAAACCAAACCGGTGGGTCGAGTCTTTTGATGAAACCAGAGTTTTGAAGAAAGTGAATCCGTTCAAGTTTCCGGTTTTTCAAGCCGGTCCGAGGGTTTGTCTTGGGGAAGAGATGGCGTACGTGCAGATGAAATACGTCGTGGCTTCGATGCTTGATCGGTTTGAGATCGAACCGATCGGTACGGTGAAACCGGGTTTTGTGCCAATGCTCACGGCTCACATGGCTGGCGGGATGCAAGTCCGTGTTCGCCGGAGAGATGGATCTCGATGAAGAGAACCAGATTTGCATTTTCTTTTACAAAGTCAACCAACAACAACAACAATATATATATAGGAATAATTTCAATGATCACTATGCTTCTTTTGAATGTAAAATGTTCCCATGATCATATTTTCTCTCTTTCTTCTTTCGGTAAATCCAACCATCCCACTTTTTAATTTTCGGGAAAAAATTATTAAAAAATTATTTTTCAAACACTATAGAAGCAATTAAGCACCCTCAATTACAATTTTATTTGGTCTTTTTATAAAGACTACTAAATCCAGCCAATCGCAGCACACAATATACGTGGAAACTAGAACAAAGTAACATGCGAGTTACAATAAGTGTCAAATATTAACCAAAGTTAACAACTCTTGGAGTAATATAATAATAATGTTCTGATGGCAATAACTTAAAAACAACCTAAAAGGAAGAGAAGTGTCCATAGTGACTTGCAGTGAAAGTAAGGAACTGATGAACGCCTTGTAAAGGTGCACAGCAGAAATTGAACAACTCCAGATCAAAGACATCATCTTTTCTTTCCCCCTGGTGTCATTTCTTCTCTAGAGTCGTCGGAAAAATCCATCGGAGCAATGCTTTCTCGTAGTGCCTTGTCAACTGAAATCAGACCTTGCATGTTGCTTTCTTTCTTTATCCCACTATAACCAGTCAAAATAGACCGATATGAACTGAGTCAAACAGTTTACCAAAATTTCATTAAACGAATAATCAATCAATCATTCTTTTATTAAGTTTCAAAATTAGTCTGGGGAGCTGAGATACGAATGAGTATTGTTATTCATCAGCGGTCCAAGAGTTTTTGACTTTTGGTCCAGTGGGACCCTCTCCTTGAAGCACTTCACGGGGAATTTTGCTGATGAGGTTTCGGAACTTTTTACGCAAAAGTCCTGGCAGTGTCTTGGCGATACCGTCAAGGGTCTGTTGAATGTCATGTCGGACAAGTGGTCCCCATTTCCTAAAATAGTTGAGCCACGGTGGCTCCACGATCCCGGGCCCTGCAATCACCTCATAACCAGCACCAGCGTCGAAGAACTTGTCGCTTCTTGCCATGTCGTTCCTAACGCCGTTTCCGCCTTGGCCTTGCAACACGAGCCCGGGTCTTGAGTACATGGCGTGGCCATGAAGAGACGAGTAAGCCACAGGTTTGTTTCCACCTTGAAACTCTAGATCGCATGCCTCCACCAGAGTTCCTCCACTGTGCTCGGAGAAGTAGACGCGCCACAGCTCGCCGTTGAAGTTGCTGATGCGCAAGGTTACATGTTCCCAGTCTCCAACATGCTCGCCGACATTCCCTAGCGAGAGGCTCTTGATGAGTAAGAACTTGAGGCGGGCATTGCCATTGAAAGGAGAGAATATCCAGACGACAATGTCAGTGAAAGTGCCTCCAAACATTGGCTTGATGTGTAGATACACCTTCGTGTTGCCCAAGTCTCCCCTCTGAACCCTTTCCCTCGCGCTCTCATCCGCCGGAAAATCCAACCAGTAGAGGCCATCATCCGAGCCGCCTTGGGGAAGGTTTGAACCGTTGGGTTGTACCGGGACGGGGTTGGATTCGTTACCTCGCTGGTATAACAAGGCACCATTGGAGAAAAACCAATCGACAGAGGATGGAAGAAACTCCTCTTCGGGATGGTAATATATCCAAGGAGAGTAGGCTCGAAACAAACCTCTGGTCTGATCTCCGCTTGGCATGCTAGACAAGTCAAATCTTGTATTTCTCAAGCAGGATAAAGATGGAGGAGGAAAGTTTAGTTGCTGAAAGCTGAACGTCCCTGTGTACACACCTGTCGCTTCTGATCCTCTGTTAGCCGGCCTCAAGCTAGAAAAAGTCATCTCTTCCATTCCCCATACCCATGTATCGGCTTCGCTCTGTTCCGTGAGACCGGATCGAACACAGCATATAGATTCTTGTTTTAAAGGGGGCTTCACCGGAGAAGTGGTGACAATCAGGCCAACCGCTTGATACCCACTGGGACATAAAGGCTGCCAGAAATACGCAGGCCCGTCTTGCTTGACGATAACGCTGGCGGTGTTCCCGAGTTGGATGTAGTCAATGGGTGGTCTCAAGCTAGTACCAGACACGTCTCTGGCAACAAGAACCCAACCGAAAAGCAGACGGTTGTTGGGTTGTGCGTTGAAACCAAGTGAGAAGAAGCCAGCAGGAAGATTGATGGGCTCGAAGACGCTGACTCCCATGTTACCCGGCCCTCCCTCCAATGTTCTCCATACTCTCCGTGAGCCTGAGATGGAGACTTGTATCACCTCAAGGCCTCCCAGATCTATCTTTCCTTTTCCAAAATTTCTCTCGCCACCCGGAGGGATAACAGGCAACGGAGATGGAAACTTGAAGCTTGTATCCACAGGCAACGGAGGTGGAGATTCCAACACTGTGGATTTCAAATTGGAGTTGCCTCCAGCTTCCATGCAAATCACATGGTTAACAAACAAAATAACAAGAAAACTTACAAGTTCAAAAGCTTTTCCATTGGATGATTGCATTTGCATTTGATCACTCTCTTTGTTTTTAATAATAACAGGCGTTAGGAGTTAGGAACCTTTCCACCACTATTCTCCAATCATTTTAGCCAAAGTGTTATTAATAAGGGATATGTATAACGGGCAGATTATATGCAGTCAGAATTATTTATAGTTTTTTTGCTATAATTTATCATTTTATTTTGGTAAAATCTAAAAAGCGTATCTCCAATTATAGCATAAAATTTTTATTTTTTTTATTAGTGTCACCAATTCTAAATTCTTGGTTTCATGGTAAAAAAAATTTCTGTGATCTATGAAATGGAAGGAGGTTGAAAATAAACTTTTTTAGAATCAATGTTCAACATGTTTACAGAAGAATTTTATTATTTTCAAAAGTCAAGTATAAATATCTGTTAATTTATTTATCTACAAAATGTCAGAATATCTGTTTTCTATATATATATAATTAAATCATGGTGTAGAAATAAATATATAAATGGTTTAAAAATACTTTTAAGCTACAACTGCAGAATTATAGTATTCTTAACATGCATCATTATGAGTAGTGGATTCTCAATATATTCTTGAAATAGATCCTAAATTTAATTATATTATTTGTCTCGTTCTAAATTGTTTTTGCACTGATTTGTTGGAGCTTTATTTATTTGATTGAAGATTTGTAAACAAATATCGAATCCCTTTCAAATATCGAAAGCTAACGCACACTATTAAATACAATAATTTCCATATTCCAAATTCATTTTCTACATACATATATTTAATGTTCTGTTCATTAATATATGTAGAAAATGATTTTGGAATAGTGCATTGACTGCTATTTTAGATGTTTACTCTTTAAAATATAGTGTGTGGAAGAAATACGGTCTGTAAAAATAACGTAAAATCATTACGTTTAAATATCATTTCACAAAAAACTATTTTTAATAAACATCCAAGTTAACTATACCTTAAATGTGCTGCACTCCCTCCTTTAGTCAAAACAAGCATTTAGTTAAAAAAAAAGAAGTGACAGTCATAAATTGCACATACATATTTTGAGTGATTGCAAGGATAAATTTACAAATTATCTTATTAAATATTAAGGAAAATGGTGCATTACAGTAAAGCATTATGAGCTGAAAAGAGAACATTGTTCGATCCATTGAGAAAAAAACAACAAAATAGACATATTAAAACACAAAATGTATAGTAATTTAATTAAGTTTTAGTGTTTGTCTTATTAGCGTTGGACGTTAATGGGGGGATGACTCATCATCTTCCGTCGGCGATCAGTGAAGCTGCTACAAGAAACCAAACGAGGAACGCAGCCACCGTGAGCCGCCGATCTCACCCTCTTGAGTTGTTGTCTTTCTCTGTCATTAGTATTATAAGGAGTCGCTGGTGCAGAAGATCTGACCGGTGTTCTTAGCCAGAGACATGCTCTTGCTTTGCCTTCTGCTACGTCATCCTCTTCTTCACCCTCATCCTCGTCTTGCGTCTCTTTGAAGAGTTCGAGCAGTCTCTTCTTGCTGTCGGTCGGAGACGGTTCTTCTTCATGTTTTCTCTCCTCTGCTTTAGGAGTATTTTGGTCGCAGAATTTGTGATGCACCGGTGTTGTTGCTCGCGACGGCGTAAACTCTGCAGTAAATTAAATCAAATGTCTTAGCAACAAAAAAGTAAATCAAATGTCATTTCATTATTTTTCAAAAGATCACGATTTTTTTTTTTTTGCATAAAAAAAAAGAAAAGAAAAAAAAGAAGAAGTACTGGAATTTCTCAATAAATGTCGCAGTAGTACGTACCACCATCAACGCTCATGAAATCATCGTCACAGTCAGAATCAAGCCACCCCCTTGAATCGAAAAACATCATCTCCTCCCTATTACCTTAAGAAACATTCCAAATATTTGGTGTATCATGTAAAATATGATGTAAATCTTATTATTTACACAAAAACAAACTTTTAAGGTTTTAAAATTAGAGGTTTCGAGTGAATGCAGTAGCTGCACCCCTAACTATACGGTTGCTATAAATTTCTAACAATACGTTTCTACATATATCACACATTTATTAACATGAAGTTTTTTTTGTTTATCTATGAAAGTTGCAACTTGGAGACATTCTAACCTCTATCGTACGCTTCACCGGTGTCCATGTGGTGCTATTATGTAAATAGATAGATAGACAAAGTTGCACATTTACCCATATTGATATAAGTAAATGACCAAAATAATCATAACAATTTGATCAAATTAAAAATCACTTTCATCTACTAATTAATGCTTTCGACTCAATATACGATATTGTAACAAGCCAACTCTAAGTAAGTTGTACATCTTGATTAGGTCTACAAAAGCAAAGGGCTTTTACATTTGTCGGCACTAAAGCAACCAATCGATCACAGCCATTAACAACTTTAATTATTGTTTCTAGATAAAACAAAGCAAACAAAAAAAATATATATAGTAGAAAGTAAACGGCGATGAACTAACTCAAACGCAAAGAATTATACTCCAGATGATCATCACACATAAATGTATATGTATGTACACACACCTGATGAATCCCGACGACCGGAATCTATAGTAGAATTATCAATGATGACGTCATTGTTGAGGGGCGATGACGTGGTTGCGATGGTCTCGGGTTTAGAGAGTAAGGCCGCAAGCTTGATGGCGGAATCAGAGGCGGAGTAGCTCTTGTTGTTGTGAGAAGAGGAGACACAGGAACCCATCACTCGTGTACTTTGCGTCTGTTCTGTTGTAACTTGTATAGAGAGAGAGAGAAAGAGAGAGAATTCTGTGGTTTAGGGAAATCTAAAAGGCATAGAAAGAAAGGAAGATCAAGAGGGCAGAGAGAGAGAGAGAGAGAGAGAGAGAGAGAGTTGGAATGGGCTTCAAAGTGAAGTTAATGGAGGAGAAAAGGGAGCAGTTTTCGATTTGGTAAGTGTCTTAATTGTGCCGTGTATTCATATTTAGGTTATGGGTTCGTATTGGTCCTCCTAACATTATAATGTGGGCTCCTCTTTCTTTTTCCTAATCTAATCTTCCTTTTTTCCTGATTTATTATTATTTATTTTTATGTCTTCTTTTTGACTCATTCTACATTTTGTTGTTGTTGTGTTTCATGCCCTCCAAGTCTCAAAATATAATTTAGAAAAATATCTCGACTTTTTTCCCACCCGGTTAGGATATAGTAGAATAGAGATTATACAAGTTTAAATTCATCTACAGTTGATTTATAAAACATGGCAAATATTATGATTAGAAAGGCAAAATAGGTCATTGGGCCGTTGACCAGAAAAGAGATGATTCATTGGGCCAGTTTTTCCGGGTCATAATATCATCCAAGACAGACACAGCTTTTGATCTTTCCTTAAACCAGACTCCATCTTTTTGTCCTCTTTGATCAGGTCGACGGCGGCCTATGCTCTTCCACGATCCACGCAGCGGCTGCATCCGGGGCCAACAGTATCGTCGCCGGAAGTTCTGTGTTTGGAGCTCCGGAGCCAGGGGATGTCATATTCCTTTTGCGGGCCACCGTTGAGAAAGCCCAGCCCACCACTTGACCTTTGAGGTACCCGTTTCTAATCATATGTACACCCAACCCAACAAGGAGTATATATAAAAAGCCTTTCATTTCAAGTCCTTTAGCTGATAAATATTTTTGTATTTTATTTCTTCGGAAATTATGGAAGCTGCACGTGGTGGCGGTGGTGCTTAGACGGCGTCGTATTCTCCTCGGAATCCGGTTCTCTCGGGCTCAAAAGTCGGTCCTCTCTTTCAAATGTCTTTTCGTAAATCGTAATATAATGTGTATATATAGTCTTGGTTCCAAGAACTATGATAATAACGATCGAACCTATTATATATAAATGTTATATAATTAATTATATTACATTGTACCCATTTGAAATGTTATTTCGTAAATCGTAATATATATAAATAACAGTTAGCTTCTTGCTTTATCTTATCGTATATTCCTTGTTCTTTTAGTGTCAACTTAGGGATTTATTGCAAAATGGACCTAAGAGAGTAGTACTTAGCCTTTTTGCTCCTTGATGCCTTGTCGTTGCTTTGTTTTTGCATGTCTTTTCAGCTTCTTGATAATGTTTTTGTGTCTTCTTGTTTTTATTTCCCCCCTACTATCAATTCCCAAATCATTCTCCACACACTATGTTTTGGATTTTACTTGACCAAACCATTGGACTTTAAAGATCTGGTCTCAAATTTTCGTCTTTTATATTTGTATGAGCTGGCTTGAAATCTTTCAACTATACTAGCATTGGCACAAGATAAAAAAATACTAAAGTCTATTGTCGCTACGTCACTAGTTAGAACTACAATGGGCAAGGTGTGCTTAGTGTGAACCAATAATTACAGATGAACACAGAAAGTATACGTGTTTCAAACTTGTGGTTATTATTTTGCAAGCTACATACAAAATGTAAAGTTTAGGTATGAATCAATTCGGAAAACCATGATCCTCACAACTCTCTATACACTATTGCACATGCTTTTGACCCGATAAAAAAAATATATATATCATAAAGTTTAAGAAACATGGACCAAAGATGATACCCCAACAAAAATGAAAAAAGTGGGTCCTAACTCGGTCTAAAACTAAATAATACTAGTATAATCTTCTTAGAACAAAGTGAGATTCACTTAGCTTGGACTTTGCAATTTGTGAATGTTGTTGAGTTTACGAAGAAAAGGTTCCAAGCACGAGAAGATGTCCTTTATAATTAATCTTTACATGTTTTTGTTTAAACTTAATTACATGGGGTTCAAAAGCCACCCCTCCCCTACTGTCGACAGGACTCAGAGGCTCCAATAGAATGATTTGTGCTAATTTACTATTCATATAGAAGTATAATATAAGTGGAAATCATGTGTGTACAAAATATTGATTTAATAATACTCACGTAGAATCGAAAGTCCACAAACTTTAGTTTATTTTATTGTTATCCATGATTCCCCTATTTCGCCAATAAATACAGTCACAGACATGCGTAGATTGTAATGCCACAGCTTATAATAGTAAAGGAGGAGGACATGGCTGGGTCAGTTAGTAAAGAGTGCATGACAAGTCTTGTAGTGTTGTTGTTCTTCATCTCCTCATCGTCCGCTGAAGAAGAAGGCTACGTTTGCCTCTCAAACCTCCAAAAGTGCAACACTTTCGCCATTCTCAGAGCCAGTTCCCTCTCCAGCCATCTGGGTCATGATCAGTTACGGTTTATCCCCATCGACTGCAGATGTAATGGAAGGATCTTCGAGGCCCATCTCTTCAAATCTTGCGTTAAAGGCGACACCTTTCGCTCCGTCTCTGCATCTCTGCAAGGCTTGACCACGTGCCTGTGAGTGAGCCCATACTTGACTGAAACTTTCTAACTAAATATTCAACACCACCAGCTTTTTTTATAAGTCATCGATTGGTTCCGGATGTTAATTTTCATTGCAGATCTATAAGAGAGAAGAATCCACAAGTCTCCGAGGACAGCCTCGACGAGAACGTTAAGTTGCGTCTGGCGATCAGGTGTTCTTGTCCAGAAGAAGGCGTTTCAAACGCCAGACTTCTCGTTACTTATCCCGTGAGTGACGGCGACAGCGTTTCAAGCCTGGCGGTTCAGTTCAACACAACAGAGGATGCTATCCTCTCTGCGAACAACAAATCTGGAGTGGTTCCGCTCACTCCTGCTCTCATACCTCTTGACCACAAACCGGTTCTCGATTCGCTGCCTAGACCGGGAAAATCCGTATCACAGAACGCAACGCTCGAGAATCGCCAGAAGAAGACATCGTCTAAGAAAAAACGGTCAAAGATGAAACTCATGATCGCTGTGAGCAGCGCGATTGCTGGAGTTTGCGTTCTCATCACTCTCATGGTGTTGGGTTACTTACACTGGAAGAAAGAGACGCGGCTGCAAACGCAAAGCTGGATTAGCAATAAAGATCCCGAGACGCGGCAGCTGAGTCTGAGCATCCGAACCACCAGTGACAAGAAAATCTCGTTTGAAGGGTCACAGGACGGTTCGGTTTTGGATTCTCAGAACACCGTCGGCACAACTACGCCGCGAAAGCCCGTTCTGGAGATTTACGCTTTCCAAGAGTTGGAGAAAGCCACTGAGAATTTCAGCTCAAGCAATCACATCAAAGGCTCGGTTTATTTCGGTTCGCTCAAGGGCAAGGACTTGGCTATAAAGCAAGTGAGTGCAGATGCTATGAAAAGATTCGATTTTGGGATTCTCAACGATCAATCACACTACTACAATCACAACCTGATTAGGGTTCTTGGGACATGTTTCAGAGAAACCCACCAGGGTTCTTATCTGGTTTTCGAGTACGCAAAGAATGGGTCTCTGTGGGACTGGCTTCAGAACAAACTGGCGATCAAGAATCAGTTCATCGAGTCTTGTTACTGTTTCTTGGCATGGAAACAGAGGATCAAGATCTGTCATGATGTCGCCATCGCGTTAAAGTATATGCATCGGATAAACTACGTTCACGGCAGCATCAAGAGCAGAAACATCTTCTTGAATGAAGATCTTAGGGGTAAAGTCGGGAACTTTGGGATGTCAAAGTGCGCAAGGGATGAATTAGCGGCCGAGGAGAACATTCTAGAAGGTTCCAAGTCTCCAGCTACCGACGTTTTCGCTTACGGGATTATCGTCATGGAGGTTTTGTCAGGACAAACCCCAGAGATGTTGCTTGGATCGCAAGGACCAGAGACGTCGCTTGGGACACAAGAAGCCTGTGTTCCCGAATGGAAGAGGCTGAGAAGGGTTCTCGGGGAGAAGGAAATGCTGAGGGAAGTGATGGATAGCACATTGGGAGAGAGCTATTCAGCTGACTCCGCGTATGAAATGGCAAGTATTGCAAGAGACTGTACAGCAGAAGAACCCGAGTTAAGGCCGAGCGCGGCTGAGGTTGCAGAGAGGGTTTCGAGATTGGTGGATGACGACGATGAAGACCACGAAGATGAAGCGGTAATAGAGAGAGAGCATACCTTGATTTCAGAGAGTTCTTACAAGCCTTTGGTAAAGAAGGCTAGTACAGATGATGAATGATATATATAGCTAGGGGGTTGTAACTTTATATATATAAAATATATATACATATGAATATTATTGCATCATGACCCTAAACTCGTCAAAGTTAATGATTCCATCCCTATTAATATCAAACTGGGAAATCATAACCTCGCATTCTTGAAGGCTCTTGGACTCATTCAACAAACTTAGCATCCTCTTCAAACTTTTAGGTGTGATGCCGCCTTCACTCTCTTGATACATCTTGAAAGCTTGCTTCAAGTCCTTCTCCTTCTCAGCCTCCTCTCCTTCTTCCACCAGCTTCACGAATTCCTCGAGTTCCAAGGATTTATCATCCGTCGTCTCTTGTGGTACGACCGC
Source organism: Thlaspi arvense (assembly GCA_911865555.2). Classification (NCBI taxonomy): domain Eukaryota; kingdom Viridiplantae; phylum Streptophyta; class Magnoliopsida; order Brassicales; family Brassicaceae; genus Thlaspi; species Thlaspi arvense. The sequence continues at coordinate 57,609,968 of OU466859.2, read as the reverse complement.
CTTTTTCCCGGACTTAATAGCATCCACGCATCTCTCGATGGTGGAAACAGAAACCTTGCCTTCTTGGGACTTGTCAAAGCAACTAAACACCCTTTGATACTCTTCGCGTTTGTTCATAGAAAGACTTGAGAGAAGAAAAAAGGATACGAAGACTATGTCTATCGTCTTTCGTTGGAACTTTTGGCAACAGAAATGTGGAATACTTATATAGAAAGAAGATGGACCAGAGACGTTTGAAAAATAAAAAAAGTTCATTTCAGTATTGGACGTCGTACGTGTATAAATGCGGACTTGTTAATTTCTTTACGGCGCTTCAAAAGGACAACAAACGCTTCGTTTCCGCGGCTTTTAATTTGGGTGTGTTGACAAGTTTCTCCCGTTTTTTTGTTTTGTAATTAAAGAAAGAATTGCTTGGTGATTTCGTTACTAAAGGACGAGGAAGATTCCGTTGACTTTGACTTTTCTCCTAAAGAAACTTCGTGATCATGAGCAAGTTTTTCATCATGTGAATAGGAATAGATCATTCCTTTACTTTTTGCTAGTGTGTTGTTGTTTATGGGTGGGCGGTTAACATTCATTCATTGACTAATTTCGAGGTCGTTGAAGCCTATAGGTCTGGTATGTGGGCCAACATATATACAATTGGGCCATGAGGAAATAGGAAGCCCAACACGTAGGGAGTGGCATTTCCGTGAATTGGGGAGAAAAGCAGGGGCAATTAAAGAGAGAAGATAACAGTCCAGCTGTGTGGGGGTTCCTTAAACCTCGTCTTCGTCTCTCCCATTCAAACCTCTTTTAAGCTCTCTGTGCCTTTAGTTTTCATCTCTCTCTTCTCCGAATCCGCCGCCACGCCTTGACCATGGCATGGCTGGGCCGCTTGAGAGGAGTTTCGCCGGTTGCAAGGCTCGCAGCGAGGCGTCGATCGTTCGGATCAGCGGCCGCGCTGGAGTTTGACTACGACTCCGATGAGGAGTATGTGTACGGAGATCCGAGACTTGCCTTGGATGGGTCCGGGCCAGAGAGGGGAGTCCAGTGGGTTCTGATGGGCGCGCCTGGAGCCTCGAGGCACGTCTTCGCCGAGAGGCTCTCCAACCTTGTTCAAGTTCCTCACATTTCCATGGGATCGCTTGTCCGTCAAGAGCTTCACCCTACATCTTCTCTCTACAAGGAGGTCTTTTTACTCACATCTTTTGCTTTTCCAATTAGGGGTGAAATTTTTTCTTGTTGGCAATCTTTCCTTCCTTAAAAGGAAATTGCATCTATCACTAATATTGCTAACTATTAGCTACAAGTGCACTTTCCCTGTTCCTGTTTCTCTTTGAACTAATGTAGCCTCTCTGGTTTATAGATTGCAAGTGCTGTTAACGAAGGAAAGCTTGTTCCAAAGAGTGTTGTCTTTGCTTTGCTATCAAAGAGGCTGGAAGATGGATATGTAAGGGGTGAAACCGGTTTCATTCTTGATGGAATTCCCCGCACTCGTAATCAAGCCGTGAGTCAAATTACACGCTTTGGCCTGACTATCTCCAAAAGAGCACTTGGTTTTAGTGATTCTGAATGTTTTGTTTTTCAGGAAACTCTTGACCAAATCGCTCAGATCGACCTCGTTGTGAATCTTAAATGCTCCGAGCTAAACCGAGCTGCTCTGAATGATACTGCTCTGCCTCGGCAGGAGTTCCTCGGCTCTACTTTCCACTCAGCTGTTGCAATCAAAGCCCCAAGGGAGGAGAGTCTGGGTGTCTACGCAGAGGAGGTACTTTTGTGGTGTATATCATGCTGTCTCTGCTATATCTCGTTACTACAATAGTGAGATGCTTGTTTCAACTTGACAATCTTGTGGGCATGCATGTCATCATCAGGTGAAGCCCCTGGAAGACTACTACAGGAAGCAGAGGAAACTCCTCGACTTTCATGTCGGCGCCGCCACCTCAGCAGAGACATGGCAGGGCTTGTTGGCAGCTTTGCATCTGAAGCAGGCGAATTTGGCGACTTCACACAAGCTGACTCTGTGATGATGATGGACACCACACAGTCTTACTGCAAAGTTTACTGAGGCTTTGCTTTATAAATTTTGATCCTTTCTTTTTCATTTTTAAGGGTCTGTTTTTCCAGGCAGCACCTAGATTTTGTTTTGTTCGCAAAATCTGTAATTCAAAGTTTTGCGAGAGTTCCAAAGTGACGAGGAGGAAACACTAAAAGCTTGTAATGAGTCTATATATAGAACAAGAATTTTCACTCTTAACTAAATGTTGATGATATTTAACTACTAGTGTTGGAGAATATAGATTTGCTGAACATGTTATACAACCTTGCGCACGTCTCAAATTGGAGCTCAAACATGTCTCTCAAACATGTCTCTGGTGGTACGCTTAAAAATAAAAGTTGTGCTGAATTCTATACATTGGCAAGAACCAAGTGACAACAGACATTTACAATCAGCGCAAGTCGAAATACAAAACACAGTAATGGTCTGATCAGACGCTGTTGGTCCAACACTCCCTGAGAAGTTGATACCTGACTGTCTCATCGTTATCGAGCTTCTGGGAAGCCGCCTGTTGAAGAAGAACAACAGCCAAGGGTGAAGTCAATTCATCAAGCTCGTCATCGCTCGTGTAGGCTTTTCTTGTAACCGAAGACCTGATTCTGCATAACTGCGGCGCTTGGGGCTGCCCAAAGTCTCCAATGATGGTGGAGATTGAAGTCCCTGAAGGCGGAGAGTACACCGGAGGAGGTGCAGTGCATGGATAGCTTGTGATCGTATCTTTCTCAGCTTCCTCCTACAAGAGAGGTGCATCGCGTTTGTGTTAGCTTCTCAGACCACCTTGATTATTATGAACGTAAAAAAAAAAAAAAGCACCCCACCTCTGATTCAAGAGCTTCAAGTACAGCATCAGGAACTGGGTCAGGGCAAAACTCATCCGGGACAAAATTATTCAACACTCTCTTGATCAACGGTGCACCGAACATTGGGCAAACCTTGGCAAATGACAAGAGATGAATTTTCGATAAGAAAAAGAAAGAAGCTTAAAAGACAAAAGAGTGTTGATGGACACCTCTTTTCTCACGGAAGTGTTGAGGAGCATATCTTTCGGAAGCATCATCAGATCGCTCAACGCCTTGAGAAGACTGAAAGTCTTGAACGAGGATGTATCAACGGAGCCGCCATCATCGTCATCGATGCCGAACAGATCAGTGAGCCACCTGGACCAGTTTCCTATCGAGTTTTTGAGCTGGGCCCCAGAACCGAAGCTTGATACTGCACAAGGAATGGGCAAGACCCTCGAGTCTGCAATGGGATCGGAGACAGGGTCTGTTGGGAAATTCTCATCAGAGTCACGAAGGATAGCATTGAACATGGCGACATCTAGGCGAGCCACGCACTGTTCCATTATCTGCATTGCGTACGAAACCATAAAGAGTTATAAAAAAACCAATGTGAAGACTTGAAAGAAGCACATTCATACCAGACGCGCAGGGACGGGCAAGCAACCACATTCATGCCCACTTGCTCGCAGAGGGCATAGGCGTTCGTGTGCATCCCTGAAAGCCTTTTTCCAAAGCTCTAATGAGAAGTCACCCGAGTTTCTCTTGGTGGACGCTGCCGACGACTGCATACGCGGTGTCAAAGTCTGCAATCCAAGCATTAGTATGTATTCTCTAAGTTCCATGAAGAGAATGGAGGGTGAAGCTAAGCAGCATTACCTGCCACCATATGGATTCTACAACGCGTGAGAAGATCCAAGCCTCCACCTTCTCTAGCGCCGTTACAAATGTTTTAGGGTCATCCCAGGCTCCATCAAAACTCTCATTCCAAGCATCTCTCCACCTCAAGGATGGTCGTTTCTCTGTTTCTTCTCTCTGAGCCTTATTGCTTCTCCTCGGCTCCTCTTCCGCACTTATCATCGCCCTCAGGATGATTGTGTTCGACAGCCAAAATGTCAATCTGCACATGATTCTTTTAGTTTCTTAAACCCTGAGAGAAAGGCAGCCGATATGAATATTTATACATCAGCATACCTAGGGACATCATTCCCGCACGCTTTGGCCACAAGAACCAACCCGGAGACTGCACTTTTGGCTGCATTGGCTCTTCTTGGCAGATTGTTTTCTCCACAAGCATGATGATACAGCCTCAAAAGACGTCTAGCAGGCGCGTGGACTTTCGTTGATGAGCTTCCATGCTCTGCGACCACGGAGTAGAGAGCTGCTTCCATGGCTGCAGCCTCACATAGCTCACCCTCAAGCTTCTTTACTTTACTCTCCAACCTCTTCACTTTGCTCTCCAAACTTGTGTCCCCTGTAGACTTTGGATACACCTTAGCCTCTCTTTTTTCACTGCACTGACTCAACCGGCTGCTGTTGCTCCGGGATATATCCAGGGATGATCGAACAGACTTCACCTTTCTTGATTTCTCGACTCTGCTCTCTGATGATTCCTGCTCACTCATCAAATCTTGGCTATTCTCAGATGCTCGAGGCGATGCATTTTCCGAGTGACAATCAATTTGGGATGGCACAGACTTGGTCTCCTTAGCATCATCGCTTATAAACACATCAGCACAGTCCTCGAGCTCAGACACACAAGTGTCAGCGTTGGGTGCAGAGTCACGAATGTCCACCGGGAGATTAAACACCGAAGATAGATCTAGTGATGAGGAACGTGAGGGAACCTGGTCAGCGATTTCTCCTCGTCTGCTCTCAGATGCTGATTGTGATCTCTCGTGGCCATTTCCTTTGGGATTCTTGTTAACCCTCTCATGTTCTTCCTGCAAATAAGCCATGAGACGCATTTAGAAACATTCCATGACACACATAACTAACTTATCAAAAAGAGACGTTGCCATATCTTAGCTTACCTCTTCAGCTCGCAGGGAAAAGGCACCACTAGACTCCAAAGTTGAAGATGAAACCGTCAAGGAGGAGTGGGAGGAAATGTCATCGTCTGTGATGGAAGCAATCTCAGCTTCCTTATAGTATTCCTCGTTCATCAAGGCAGAGACAGATTCACCACCGTTTGTGGCTTCATCCTTGGAGCTCTTCCTGGATGAAGAAGTGGCCCGGCGCCTATCGACGGGCTGAATAGTGAGGTACAAAACAGGCGGAGTGGTGTTCCGGTAGCTTCGTTTACTGCTCATCGGAGCAGTCAAGCTCAAACTGTCTTTGACAATACCACAGTCCGCCAAATCGATGGTGGCAGTTGCCAAGAGCTGATGTGTTTTCTCTCTGCGAGGCTCGTATAAGTTGAGCTCCAAGACGTTCTTGAAGAACACATCACCAACCTTGTTCCGAGCAGACGCATCTTTCAACAAGGTCACGGGCAGCTTAAAGGATTCGTTGAATTCGATTTTGCCTTCGCCAATCACAGAGCCAAGAGAAGGAGCAACCACATTTGTTGTCCCAGAGTTGCGGTCACCGTTCTCCCATTGTATTACAACAGAGCGCAGTGATCTAAGGGACTGTGAAGGTGGCCAAGGCTTGATCTCATGAATGTGGACCACGTAATCAACTTGTATCGATGAACCTCTTCTGTTCTTGGAGCTTAAACCCAATACCATCTTTTGTTTTTTTTATTGCCAATCAAACTACAAAAGTGTAAAATCATGAATCAGTACCCGAAAGCACACATCTTGGAATTTAAACAACCAGGAAAGCTTTTGACTTTTTCATCTGAAACTAAGCAGCGAAGCCGTTGAATGTTTAGACAATGCACCAACATATTATAACAAGAAAGCACCTCTAAGTAAAATTTATGCTAATTTGGTCTTCCATATATACCATCGATTTGATTGATCAAGATCCAAAACCCACAGAGTAGCTAATTATGAAAGCTCATTTCGAGAGATTTTTCTGAGTTGCTTTTTGCATCTCTTACATCAGATCCAAGCAACTTAAAAAAACAACCCAACAGAGATGAGTATAGCAAAAAGCAGTCATGTAATGCCAGCATTGAAGAACACTAACAAGTCGTCAAAGTAATCTGAGAGAATACCCTACAACTCCTGCAATGAAAATGTGAATGCTTCTTCCTCTTCTTCTTCTTCTTCTTCTTCTTCTTCTTCTTCGCAGAAGAATGAAATTTTCGATTTTGGTAGCTTTTTTTTTTTCTTTTCTTCTTGTGTGCGTTTTGGTTAATCAGAGGATATGAGCCACTGACAGAGAATGAAGAATCTATAGAGCAGAAAATTAGAAAGAATTAAAATAAAATTATCATGCCTAAAAGAAAAAAAAAAGAGAAGATTTTCACTGAAAATGACAAAAAAAAAAAAAAAACTAATCTGAATAAGAAGGAGTTTTGATCGTGCAAAAAGATCTCTATCTAAACGGCGACGTTACTTATGATGAAATGAGTTTCAACGCGCTTTACTCGCGCGTGGTTAGAGAAATCATCATTACTCTCGCTGGAATGCCTTGTCCTCCGACGCAAATGCGAGTGGGCAAGATTGGATACCATTAGTTATGTCTTAATTGTTTTGTTAAAATTACATGTACTGTATGTGTACAATTACACATCTCTTTTTGCCGACAAACTATACAGCTTAATACGTACATTTATTTATAGTGAGAAGATGCATATAAACTAAATACAATCATATTTTAATAATAAGATTGTGTGGTAGGTGATGACGGTTTTTTTTTAATTTTGTTGCAGAGATGGACTGAGTTTAAAGTAAACTATACTATATGAATTTTAAAATAAAAGGCACTATGAAAATGCAACGTTGAGATAAGCTTATTATATACATATATGGATACTTTTTTTCTAAACGAAATCATTGAATTATTCTTTGCAAGTATAGAAAAATGGGTTGTAACAAATTTACCAAAACATCAATTTGATTATGATGTAAATTATTGGTACAAAATTGACTCATCTCCTACCTCATTGACTTGGTTTTTAAGTTTGGAAAATTCTCTTCAACTACAAAAGCCAATATCTGATGAACTATTTTGCTGATTGACTCTAACCCCATTCTAATAAAACATTAATAAACAATAAGTATATATCAATTGTAATGGACTTCTAAGGCCTTTATTGGGCACTTTGAAAGGCCTTTCACCACATTTGTAAGCTCAAAACAAATCTTTCTAGTGAATAAATTTTGCTGTTGTTTGGATGTCTCAAAAAGGAAAGAAAGAAACTTGTTGAGCTAGTGATGAGATCAGGCTTGGGTGATCTCTTTCTCTTTGGACTTGCACATTTCCTCTGCTGACTTTACAAACTTCTTCGTCAACTCTTCTACCTGTGAACACAAAGACGCAAATTTCAAAAATGGTCACAAAGGAAACCCATTTGCAGAAAGATCACAAAAGGACACTCACTTCCTTCTCCAGTCTTTTCGCTTCATCTTTTGGTAGACCTGCTTTCTTTATTGTGTCAAGTGCCTGACAAAAAAGGACTCTCATCATTATTAGGTTCAGATTTAAAGGACAAGTAAGAGTTTCCAGGGACTTTTAAAGCTCTAAACATTCGCACTACCTTTTGCCGCGCTCTCCTAATGCTTTGTTTCACAACTTCACTAGACTTTGTTACAATCTTGCACATTGCCTGGAGGTTGATTACAGGGTCAACATCACCAGCAAACACATAGTAAACTAGACATGGAAGAGTTTATAAGCTTTACCTGAATATGCTCCTGGGTCAACCTGCTCAGGGAAAACAGAAGGAAGTGTCAAAATGGGAATGAAATCGGACAGAGAAGAACACATAATGTTATTGTGTCGTACGCTGGGATTGATGCGACAAGCCGTTGACCATCGAGTTTGGGGTTTAATCCTAATGGCGACGAGACTATCGCTTTCTCAAGTTCTTTCACAGTCTGCCGAAAGAAAGGTAAATGTTACCAAAAGCAATACGAAAAAGCAGACAAAATCACACAGAGAGAAGGTGGTTACATCAGGATCATACGGATTGACAGACAAAGTTTTTGGATCGAGCACAGAGACCAAAGCCAAGTGATTGAGTGGCATCTTTACTCCCCCAGTTTCAACGATAATGTGATCAAGCATCCCTGCAAAAGCCCCACCAGAATAAGCACACGCTTCTCTAACCTAAACCCGAGAGGAGAGGGGAAGACGAAAATGACCTGGTGCGGCTCTTCCCGTTCTCAATTTAGTCAAATCCCGCGACAAGGCATCGATGGCTGCCTCCATCTGTGAAGAGGCTGTTGCCTTCACGGTAGGCCCAATATTCGGAGCTTCGTCGACCAATCCCGATGCTGAATCATCCCCTGAAAGGAAGAGCAAGTGCCTTTAACGAAAGCATTCTCAGATTCAAATCGACGCCAAGGAATGCAAAGCGAGGGAAACCTACTTGATTTTTTGCCTTTAGCGAACCCTCGACGAGAATCTCTGAGAAAGTCGGGCAAGGACAAATCCAATTCCAAATCTCGGGCCCTCGGGTTTGGGGGAGAGAAGAGGGTCGTCTTGTGCGACAAGTCGCGAGATTGAACAACAACAACGGAGGAGCTCCTTCTGAGAAACGCAATCGCAATCGCACTTCGACTCGACACCGCTCGTCTCAGCAACATAGCCATCGGAGGTTTACCCTTTTGCTGCTGTCTCCTAAAACCCTCTCGACTCTGTCAAAGTTCAAACCTTTTGATGAAATGAAATAAAAAGGTCTGGTTTTTTTCTTTTTTGTAAACAATGACCAAACTAGCCCCTTCCTCCTCTAGTAGAGTCTAAGTGGGGGTTATTGGTTCATGTAAACCCTTTTGGTTCTCCAATCTTAGATCTTCCCTTCTCGCCGCCACCCGTCGCTTCGGCACTCTCACCTGAAACCGGTGAGTACAGCTGCAGATTCTGGTCCGTTCTCTCTATGAATCTGTATGACTATATTGATTTCGGATTTTGTCGTGTGTGTGTTTGCCATTCTCTGTCTCTACAAGTCATTCCTGGATTCGGAGAACGATGGCCACTCAAGCTGCTGCTGCCGCCTCATTCAATGGCAACCTAAAGGTTCGTTTATTCTCCTTCTCTCTTTGATAAAACTTGTTTCACATTCCAGCTTTCGATCGTTTTTAGCCAAACACCTTCTACTGAACCATGTAATTACATTTTCTTACTTAACTACGTGAACAGTGCTCACTTCTCATTGAACCTTGTCTCGTTTTATAGAATTCAGAGAGCTAATGCAAGTTAGAAAATGACAAGATGCAAGAAACTTAGTCGAAATAGGACGGACCGCTTTGTTATATCGAATTATGTAGCTGATGTTGAATATGCCTTGTCGATTCTTTTTGCAGAAAGCTATGGCAGGTATAAGGCGCATCAATCTCGACGGTCTTCGTTGGCGAGTATTTGATGCCAAAGGCCAGGTTTTGTCAACGTTTCCATTTTCTTCTTCTGTTTATTGTAAAGCTTGGTTAATCTTGAGAGCCAGACATCTGACCCCAGTGGTTAATGTGTTAGATCGGAATGGCTAGGATTTCATTTCATATACCTTCTTCGTGTAGGTTCTCGGTAGACTAGCATCTCAGATATCAACCGTGCTTCAAGCCAAAGATAAGCCGACGTATTGTCCCAACCGCGATGATGGGGATATTTGTATTGTGCTCAATGCTAAAGAAATAGGCGTCACAGGAAGAAAGCTCACCGACAAGTTCTACCGCTGGCACACGGGGCAAGTATTCGATGTTTCTGTGAGTCTTGAGCTACCATTGAGTACCTCTTCTAATCTCTGTTTACAGGTACGTTGGACACCTGAAAGAACGGAGTCTCAAAGATCAGATGGCCAAAGACCCCACTGAGGTCATCCGTAAGGCTGTCTGGCGCATGCTTCCAAGTAACAATTTGCGTGATGTGAGTACACTTTTCTGTGATGCTTTTATCTAGCTATCCTTTCTCAGCTGCTAAGTAAACAATGTTTAGATTTTGTTGCTTGCAACTAGAAAATGCTGAGTGTTTGTTTCTTCTTGTGGGTATATTATATAGGACAGAGATCGGAAGCTGAGGATATTCGAAGGCAATGAGCATCCTTTTGGGGACAAGCCACTCGAGCCATTCGTGATGCCGCCTCGTAGGGTCAGAGAGATGCGACCGCGCGCAAGGCGTGCAATGATCCGTGCCCAGAAGAAGGCAGATCAGGCAGAAAATGGTGGAACAGAGGTCAAGAAAGGCAAGAAGAGGACTCCCTCTCAAGTAACTGCGTAGAAGAAAAGCGTCACAGTGATGTCACTCGTCTTAGATGCGGCAAGCAAGCGATCATAATGCAGGCGTGGATAAGCTTCTAAGCTTTTCTTGTTTATTTGCTTTGTGATCCAGACTCTAGAGACGGCCCTGTTTCTGGATGTCAGATATGAAGCCAACCTTAAAACATGGTCTCGTTATTGTCTTTCGCTTTTCTTCGTTGCCAAACATACATTTAACTTTCTTTTTTTTAATTTTAAATGAGGAAATTCATCAATCATGCTAAATTTGTGAATAAGATGGAATTTCATAAGAGTGGCAATAATAAACATCCTTTGTTTCTTTTCTTCAACAACAAGACAAAACATTCTAGCTCTAAGAAGAAACCACACACAAAAGATTACAAAGATCGCTCTGCACCTTCATATTGGAAAATATCAATTTTCTCTGCTAGTTTTAGTTAACTTTGGTATATTTTCTATCTTTACACAACATGTGCCATTCCTGGAGCACTGCTGCCTGAAGCGCCATGTGCTCTGTTTCTTCTGCTGTCAACTTAGACAGTGTTCCTTTTTCCTTCTTCTTCTTCTCTTCCTTTTCCTTTTCCCTTGCTTCTTCTTTCTCCTTTTTCTCTTCTTCTTCTTCTTCTGCATCATCATCATCATCTTCTTCTTCTTCTTCAGTTTCCTCCTCCGTCTTTGGAGTCTTTTTCGGCTGAGCTGCCTTTAACAAAGCTATTCTCTCCATTGAGATTTTCAGTTTCTCAGCTGCTGTTGCTTTCACTTCATCCTCTGGCATATACTCAACGCCCCCGTCAGTTAGATCATCGCACCATCCCTGAAGATCTGACTCTATTTGCTTTGTGATTGATGCTTCTGAGGCTCTAACCACGAACTTACACATCATGGTGGTCGTCTCGTCACCCAGATCCACGTTCCTGCTCACTTCACTAGCCCCAAAGATCATCATGCCCACAAAACCTCCATGCCACGTTTTTGCAGCGTAGCAAAGCTGTAATGACAACAAGGTAAAGGTTTATCAGGCCTACAATCCAGGTTTGAGTGTGTGAGGAGGAACAAGAACACAGTGGAACTGGCAAAATTCACCTGGAATCCAGCAACTGTGCGTATAATGTGGGAACACACTCTGTGGAATGGCTTGGAGGATAAAGATTTGAGTCCGCTTAAAAACGGTGAAGCACCATACTGCTGTGCAGCGGTCGCCATGAAGCCGCTTCCTTCATACATATATGTGCCAGTGTATTCTGCAACAGCTGGCAAGCTAGGCCACAAACGAAAGAACTCGACTGGTGAGATTTTGTGCGGGAGAAGAAGCTCGGTCAGTGGGATCTTGTAAGGCTGACATCTTAAGATCACAGGCTCTCCGAGTTCTGATTTTGAACCTCTCTTCTGCTTCATGATCTGTTGATCGTCTTCTAAGTAGTCACCGTCATAGTCTCCCCTAGCGCCACGGAATGGATAGTAGAGGACTTGAACCCAGAAACCACATCTTTCAAATTGGGAGACACCGACGGTGACACTGCATTGTACAGGATCCTACAAGAGTACAACACAGAGTGGATGTTAATAAAGCTAGCATAAATATGAAACTGATCAACTTATTTAGGACTGAGAAACAGAAATGGTTCTCAACAGACAAAACCCTTAGATATTAGAGAACTGTATAGAGATGATGGGAGTAGATAAGCACTGAAGACTGAAATACAACCTGTGAGACAAGATTACGCAACTGCCGCACTGCTTGAGGAGAACCATCCATGAAGTATAGGGCACCAGATAATCCAACCCGTATATCCACACGATTTAGCTCAAGCTCTGTCAAATTAATTATCTGAACACAGAGTAAAAGAGAGGCGTTGAGACGCTACAATTTACCAACCTATCTGTATTCAAGAAAACTGTAGGATGACACATAGAACATACACCAACCTTCAAGTGCAAAGTGACCCTTCCATCATTCGTATCTGCTAAATGGTAAGCTTCTATATAGCAAGGATCACTGCTTCCAGTCAAAGGGTATGCTGTGGGGGGAACCTTGATAGAAGACGAGTCGACCCCTTTTGAAAGGAAGAGAGTTAACTCACTCGGCTTTGGCCTCCAAAGCTCTAGAATGGCCTTGTGAATTAACCCTTCTAGTTTTCTGTCTTGAGCAGCTGATGGTTCGTAAAATTGAACAGTAAGCTTATGGTGGCTGAAGGGGTAATCTCCTCTTGTCTCACTGACTCCAGCCCACCTGGAAACCAATATGTTGAGTGAGATTCGATCCAGAAACGCAGAAAAAATCAAACAATAAAAGTATTATAAGCCAAGGAGAAAACTCACTTTCTTTCAGGAAGATTTGAAACATATTTGATCCTCTGCAATATTAGACGGGTTTGATGTTTGCTAACTGTATCTGCAGCAGCATGGTTCCTATACTCTTCAAGCTCTTTGGTTATTAATTGGCCAGCTCTTGCATGACGTGAGCCCATCCTCTGCGCGCATAGTAAGACTGCCTGAACATCTTGTAGCCTATTTGATGTAGTTGCAGCGGCATCCAAGTTGAAGATAACCTTATGCATATTTGCTATGATAATATTTAAAGGATCATCAGGGTCATCAGCCAAAAGTGGATCCAGACCTTCTAGATCAATATGTTCTGCGATGGTCCATATAAGACGCCCAAGGATTCTTGGGGTATTTACCTGCCAAATTGAGAAATAAGAATTTGACCACGTTTTAAGTCGACACGCAATAGTTGAAAGTTGCCAAGTTCGACTTGTAAATCAAAGCTGGGGTTTAATTACCTCTTGGAGATCCTTGACAAGCTCGCGTTGTAAGTTCTGTAATCGCGTCTCATTTAACATTTGATCCTGCGAAGCACCGTCTTTAAGCCTCTTCACACCGCCTCGGGTATCATAGATGTGGCAGAGCCTAACAAGCAATTTCAAATAGCAATCTATAGCGTACGTCCTGCCATCACAATCCCATTTGACACAAGGCCTACAAACTTCCACAACCTCAAGAGCCGGCTCAGTCCAGTTCAAAGCACCATAACCAGTGCCATATGCTAGTGCACCAATTACTCTGCTCTCCATACCCGAGTTCTTTTGTTCAGGCAAAGGTAGAGATAACTGGAAGCAACTTTCCACAAGCATTGCCACCAGCTCCTCCCGAAAAAGGCTTTTACTGGTAACACTATTGAGATCATCCTTTATCCTTGCATCCTCAAAGAGAGATATAATGTCTGTCCCAGGTAGGGGCTTCTGACCTCTTCGGGCACTTTCTCTGGCAAAAAGGTGAACACAGAGAGCTGTCCGACAGATACAGGCCAACGCGTGCATCCTGTCCGATTCTGCTCTCAAGTTCCTCACCATAAGCAGCAGTCTTCTAAACAGAGAGACCTTCATATAACAGGTTCCAAAAGCAGTGGTTCAGAAATCATTGGGGCATAAGGTTCGAGAGAAAATGTACGCAACCAATCGATAACTTGAACGGAGTAAAGAAACCACATATACCTGCATATGAAGATCAAGCAAGTGCAGGTTCGTGACCACCGCCCTGACTATACTCTCTCGGGCAGAAGAGAACTCTTGGCGGTCCCAGAGCGTTAAAATTGCAATAATGGACTGCGAAGCCCACTCTGGCTTCCCGCCGGCAACATCCGCCAGGTACAGCATGTTAATTCCAACTTCAAAAATCAGTGCCGGGTCCAGAGAGGAGGCCAAGAAGGGCGCGAAATGAGTAACCAAATCTGAGACGCCAACCAGCTTCTCGGCGTTGGAATCCACAGCCGCGGCATTAGCTGCAGCACCAGAGGAAGCCTTGGAGAGCAGTCTTATGACTTCCACGCTACCCGAAGCAACAGCCTTGACAGCAAAGACAAGAGGGAAGACAGTGGCTCTGAACGTTTCGACAGGAAGGACTAGAGACCTAGCCATCAAAGCGGTCCTCTTTCTCCACACAATATCGACCATTGAAGACACCCACTTGGACCTGATGGCCAGGGAATTCTCGCTGTCTACGAGCTTGTCCCCAGCAAGACGGCTCATCCGCTTGGAGTCGAACTCCTGAAACAGTCTGCCGACGGACTCAAACGCAACCTTGGAGACAGCGTCGGATTTGTCGAGCATGTTCTGGCCGATCCGAGACCACCAGCTGGAGACCTTGTCGAGGAGACCCACATTGTTCTCGCACAATGTAACGAGATCATCGCGCGCCAGGATGCAGCCGAGCGTTTCCGTAATGGAGAAACGGAGGTTGTCAGATGGGGAATCGAAGCATGAAGCAATTTCACTGCTGCAATCAGATATCAGTTTAGGGAGCGAGAAGGACGGAAGAGCCGCTAGAATGGAGACGGCAGCTGCGGTGACGTCTGGGTCCGGGAAATGAAGATCCGTTTTGACACCTGAACAAACCGTGTCCCAAAGATCCGGAGTCAGGCGGGTAGATCGGATGAGATCGAAGGCAAGCTTCTTACAAACAGCCGATGCCGGAGAAGCAACAATCTCCTCCACTGCAGACTTTGCGATCACCGATATATCCCGTCCGGCGGCGGATTGCTGCAGCGCTTGAAGAAGCGCCGATGACTGGCGAAGCGCGTCATTAGAACGGAGGTCAGCCTGGATCTGAGCGAAGAGTATGTCCATTTCCGGATCGAATTAACTAAAATTCGAGATCCGAGGCGAGGAATCTGAGCAAGCTTTGCTGTATATCTGTGTACCGATGCGACATGGAAGAACTGAAGAAGGAGGAGGAGGTGCAAGCTTTTCCGATTGCAAAACAGCGTGGCGTTGCTGTAATTTGAGCTCTGACAGCGTGCCGTTTGTAGCTTGGGCTATCACTAGACCCAATAAAGGCTCAATTTAAAATTAAAGGACCTTTCCACTACTTGCCCATTATAGTATTCGGGCCCAATAACTCTTAGTGCATCAGCCCATACAAGTTTAGATTATCAGTAGACTCAAGAAAAGTCCAATTGAAAGTTAAAGGGCCTTCTACTCCTTGCCCTATTATAGTATTCGGGCCCAATATCTCTTACTGCATAAGCCCATGCAAGTTTGGGCTATCAGTAGACCCAATAAAAGTCCAGTTGAAAGTTAAAGGGCTTTTCCACTGATTGCCCTATTATAGTATTTCAGGCCCAATAACTCTTAGTGCATAAGCCCATACAAGTTTGGGCTATCAGTAGACCCAATAAAGGCTCAATTGAAAATTAAAGGGCATTTCCACTGATTGCCCTATTAGTATTCAGGCTCAATAACTCTTAGTGCATGAGTCCATACAAGTTTGGGCTATCAGTAGACCTAATAAGGGCTCAATTGAAAGTTAAAGGGTCTTTCCACTGCTTACTCTATTATAGTACTCGGGCCCAATAACTCCTAGTGCATAAGCCCATACAAGTTTGGGCTATCACTTGACCCAATAAAGGTCCAATTGAAAGTTGAAGGGTCTTTCCACTGCTTTCTCTATAGTATTCGGGCCCAATATCTCTGAATGTATACTCATACAGGTTTGGGCTATCAGTAGATCCAGGAAAGGCCCAATTGAAAGTTAAAGGCCCAATTGAAAGTTAATGGGCCTTTCCACTGGTTTCCCTATTATAGTATTGGAGTCCAATAACTCTTAAAGCATAAGCTTATATAAGTTTGGACTATCATTAGACCCAATAAATGCCCAATTGAAAGTTAAAGGGTCTTTCCACTGTTTGCCCTAATATAGTATTCGGGCCCAATAACTTTTAACGTGTAAGCCCATATAAGTTTGGGCTGTCACTAGACCCAACAAAGGCCCAATTGAAAGCTAAAGGACATTTCCACTGCTTTGTCTATTATAGTATTCGGGCCCAATAACTTTTAACGCATAAGCCCATATAAGTTTGAGCTATCACTAGACCCAATAAAGGCCCAATGACTCTTAACGCATAAGCCCATATACAATTCTGCAAGTGCGATCACATCGGAGTAAGCAGACGCTGCATAGGTACGGGCAGAGAGAGGGAGAGGGCTCTGTGCGGGGGTTTTCCGTCTCTCCTTGCTTCTCGGTCGTCTTGGTCGTTTGTTTGCTTTGTCCAGGGGTTTATTTTATCTTCATCTACAACAAACTTTTGTGTTTCGTTCGAGATTTAGGCTTATGCCTGCTCTTGGGTTAGTTGGGTTTTTTTGAAACACGATGATGATGACGAGGAAGAAGATGATGATGCTGACCCGGTTGCTTTTGAAGAAGCGGAAGCGGGTGAGATCGATTGTGGTGTGTACAAATGAATCAGAGAGTGAGTTTGTAAAATAATAATAACACAATATATGATGATGGCATCAAAATGGCTTTTCTAATATTCAGTACAAACTAAAACCAAGCTAGAAATAAGAAAGAAACTGCAATTTGCATTCAGTTTGGAGTGGTGCAAAAAGAGTTACGCCCGAGACTGCCCTCTTTAATATGATATATTAGTTTCGCGAGCCCGCCAATGGGTGCTATGATCATCAGGAGAACCCCAAGAAGTATGCAACTCTGAAAGAAAGAAAGATATATCAACACATTAGCTCTGGTAAAACGTACATGCACAGCACAAGAGAGTTGTGACTGCCTACCCAGTTGATACACCAAGATAAACCAAATCTCTTTGGTTTCTTGAGGATCAACCACATGATGCAGGGGATCTGAAAAACAGACAAGATTATACAGATCTCTTGTGATTGATCAATCATCTATGTATGAAGACAAAGTATTCATTCCGGCTTACAAAGTATGTGGTAGGTGCAAACACGAATCCCCCAAAAAAGGACAGCAACGCACTGAAATACGGTAGTGCGAGTGCAATACCCATCGTGGCCGCTGCCATGATTTTAGATAGAAACAGTTAGTCAATCATATGGACAGATATATATTATATGTGTTAGCTGATGCATGGACTCATATCATATATAATTACCAACAAAAGTCCAGCGGATGCTAAAGCGTAGAACTCTTGTAGGAGTGAAGTGCCATTTCTTAATCATTACGGATTCGATCATGTCAAACACGGGCATTGCGTACACCTGGTAGCTTCCCAGGAGGTGTAGGACGACAAACATGTTGGCCACGATGACAAGTGCCTTGGGTTTTTTGAGTGACTCGAGGATGTTCTCTTTCACATCGTTCCCAAATGTTCCGAACCCTACAAGAGCCACGGGGAAGTAGCAGAAAGCTACGATGATATATGCTACAATGGCTCCCTTCCACATGGGTCCTTTTGATGGTTTCTCTGGTGTCGATGGGATCGTTGCCTGGATTTCTAATACAACGTTGTGACCTGCGTACGCGAATGCCATCTCCCCTAATGCGCTTAAAAACTCTAACGCCACTGAGTTTGTTCTTTTCTTATACCCGTGCTTCACATCCTCCGTTGCACCCTTCCTCGCTGACGCTACCCATGCAATTGTGGAATAGCTGTGCCAACAGTATACATATATGTTTTGTGACAAGTCCATTTTGTTGATCTTATTGTATAAAGCAAAAGTGAATTACCTCACTGACATGACAGCAGCTACCAAGGAGACCCCAGAGATGGAGTTGAAGTTGTTAAGCAGGGAAAACGCAAACTGGGACGACGCAAATATCAAAATGAAGTGTCGAACGGTCATCTTTGTGCATTTCTTATCTCCCACAGCAAGGTCGTGTACATTCTTCAGGGATTTACCTCCTGTCACCATATACACTATGCACACACTCGTTTCCACTAGCAGTTGCAGCGGCACCACTATGTACAATCCTAGCTTTTTCCCAAACGCTGCCTGTCCCAACTCATGGTACCTATCAAACCGTCTCCCTTCAAACATCTCGTGCATCTCGATCATTTGCCACAGCGTGTACAGTGTGATGACCCATGACAGGATCAGCACCACAACCCCAGGTCCCCTAAAGATGCAAGTTTTGGTAAGAAAATGATTTGGTTTCAGCTAGGCAGAGAGTTTTGGAACAAGAAAGAAAGATGATACCATCCAAGCTCTGACATGGCGTAAGGAAGACCGAGAACTCCAGCACCAACTATTGCTGTCACGTTGTGGAAAGCCGAATAGTACCAATTGGCATTTCTTGATGCTGTGATTGGTAGCCAATCCTCCAGCTCAAATGATTGTTCCTGTACGTTAGTTTCTCTAAACTTTTATTTCTTTCCGTATGCAAAAAGTTACCACACACATCAAAGCATCAAAAGGGAATCTCTTTCTCAAGATCAGAGAGTTCATAAAAAGCATATCTACATATATAATACCATGATTGTCACAATAAAAATCATACCTCCACAAGATCTTGGTTTGATGGACTCGGTATCTTCATCATTGCAAACAAACAAACTCAGGAATGTTGTCACTTTGTGAAGCAATCTTTATGCTTTTTCTTTTTCAATTAGGTGGTTCCAAAAGTAAGCTGTGTGCAAGAGAGACAGACAGAGACTCAGAGGGAAGAGGGAAGAGAGAAAGAGAGAGAATGAGAGTTGACTTTTGACCTTGCCGTGGAGGAGATTATTTGACCAGAGTATATATTAGCTGTGGCTTGAATTACCTGGAAATTTCGAATGTTGTTCCATCCGTTTATTCGTATTGAAATGGTCGTTGGTTGGATACATGTTCATAATCACACCCTTTGGCTACATATATAATATTATGTCACTATCGGACAGTTTCTGTAATTCTAATTAAAAACAGGGATTCTGGGACCATTATTTGGCATTTCTGCACTTCTTCTTGTGGTCAATGAGGATGTGATGAGTCTACGAATGAAGTTAGCTGGAAAATGTATTCTTTAATAATGCGTTGAAAGTACAAAAATTAGAAAAATATGTTTGTTCAAGTCAATGATAGAAAGATTAATCAAGTTTCTAAGGAGAGAGATAACTAATTAGTGGTCTCCAAATCGAAGAATAGGTCTGGTGGGTGCCACTCTGAATACTTACGCCGGAGTTGAGACGGAAGCTCCCTTTGATTTATCTTTTCGTGTGTATGTGTCAGTGTGTGTGTGTGGCTAAAACAGCATATCATTTAGATATTAATTTAGAATATTAAGCTATCCACAGTTTTCACTTAAACTCATGATTCTACTGTTTCCATGAGGTTTTGTTTTGTAAATTCATGTTTTTCCTTATGAAATGGATTCTTTTAAAATGAAATAAGAATTAATTTTATTACTATACTTCACACCAATCACTGAACCGGCAAGAGTTCTCCACACTGCTTGGTGCTAGAAACAAAAACGGCAGTAGTTTAACTTTAGGATACACTTCCTCCATCTAACTACATACTAACTTTAGAAAAAGAAAAAACTATAAATAGAAACCGAACCTATGCTATTTCTTTTGCTTCTCTCTCTCACATGTCAATCCGGTTTTGTTCTGCACTCAATAACCGAGTTATACCAAGACCGTAGCCGGCGTTTTCACAGATAAAGCTGAAGCACCAAAGCAGAAGTAATGGCTCTTCAATCTCCTCCTCACCGAACCCTGCTTCTCGGCTAACTTGCTTTTCACCGGGTTTAATCCAGACGGTCCGGCTATGTTCGTATCAATCAACACTCCCTTCTGTTTAAGATCAGCCACGCTCGAAGATGAAGAAGTGGAACAAGAGTGGATGGATATCTTTGAGAAAGAGCTCGAACGAGACCGCATTGAGCCAAACCGCTTCTTCTTAGCTCTTGGACTCGACTGGTTACTTCTCACCGACAACGTTCTTTTATTATTAGTATTATTGTTATTAGGCAGAGCAGGAGATGAAGTGCTGCTTTTTGAGAATCTCTGTCGGAGAGGCACAGGAGTTTCTTGCGACTCAAGCGCTGTCGAATTGATGCTCATCTCAGAATCGTTCTTGGAATGTCCAGGTTGTTTCTTGATTCGCGGCCAGTGGAAAACGCTCTTCAATCTCTCTGTTGCAGAGTTGACAGAAGAGTTTCTGCATTTCTTGAGGTGATGATTCTCATCCGTCACGTTTACCTGACCAATCTCAATGGAACAGGAGCTTGATCTCAGGTGTCTAGGGACAATCTTGTCAGGTACAGCTTCAAGTCCGCTGCTTAGGAAAATCTCTGCGTCCGATGTCCTGAAACGAGCTCCTGGACTGTAAAAGTTTCCCCGGTCCTTCAAGTGAGACGCGACCACACTTGTAATGCTCTCATCACGACAGCTGAACATCCCTCCGGCTGATACCAACCGTCGAAACAGGAGATCCGACGTCGGAGACTGCGGCTTGTGCCTGATCAGATCAAGCGGAGTCATACCAGAAGCATCCCTTATGTTGATATCGATCGATTTCACAGACATGAGCATCTCAACCAACTCCAGGGGAACGTTCCCGGAGATTGCCAAGTGAAGAGCCGTACGCCCCTCGTTGTTCCTATAGTTCACGACATCGCAGGGTGACTTGGAGGCAGCGGATGTTATGAGACGGTTCATGAGCTCCGTGTGTTTGTCAAGCCTCTCGAACGCCGGAGTCTGGAAACCGGAGATCCCGGCGTGAAGGAAAGTGTCGCCGGCCTTGTTTCTAGCTGTGACCAAAGATGGAGAGGCCGAGATCAGAGCTTCCACGAGATCAGCGTGGCCACGGTACGCTGCCACGTGCAGAGCCGTGTTCCCTTGGTTGTCAATGGCGTCCGTTATCAAACCGTATGAAGCCACAAGCTCTTTCACCACCTGCATCATCGCCAAATGCTGTTTATCTTAATATCTATCGATATATTTAGTCAAAGGAGTGTGCCGGAGAGAGTTACCTGAGTTTTTCCTTTTCCGGCAGCTGCGTGGAGGATTGTGGAGCCCTGCTTGTCTCGGAAGGCCAGTACATCCTCATCGGAGCACTCACTAAGAAGCTCTCTGAGAATGATCAAATTGCCTCCTCTAGAAGCAGAGTGAACCGCTCTGTTCTTCATCTCCCTTTTGTAAGCCGCCGGAATCTCTCCGATTTGCTGATCAAAACCGCCAGAGGAAAACCTTGGACAAACCGCGAAATCATAAATCAGACGGAATACGTCGTCATTTTTGCTTCTCGCAGCGGCGTAGAGTATGTCCGTCACGCCGTACTCTCCCTCGCCAAAAACGAGCAGAGGATTCCTCTCGAGGAGATCGCCAACAAAACCTATATCCCCGGCGGAGGCCGCCGTGTACATGAGCCAGCCGCCGTAGCCAGATCGGATAAGAGTGTTCCTATTCGATGCCACGCCGCCATCGTCGCAGGCGGCGAGGAGTTTTTTGGCGACGCGGGATCTGCAAGCGGCGACGTCGTGGAACTGGGAATCGTCGTCCCAGACAGTCTCGAGGCGGCGAATTCTGCGGAGGGAAGTGAGCTTCATGAGGTTATTGGAGTCGATTCGGAGAAGCTCACGGACTAATTCGTACTGGCTATTGGCGGCAGCGTAATCAATCGGAGTAGCATACCACCACTGATCGCCGGTGCTCTCCCACCGGAGAGGAAAGTACGTCGGAGGCATAGGAAATTTTAAGAAGCCAGAATAGGAGTTAAGGGACACAGAGATATCTTGAGGATCAAGGAACCAAGCTTTACAACTAGAGAAAGAGAGGAGAACGAAGCTGAGGAAGAAGAAGAAAGGATTAGTCAATGAAGGTGACCGTAGAAAATGAAGAATATCTGTTGAAACTTTTTTCTACTAATCAATACTGAAACTTGCTTGCTTGGGTCTATATAACCGGCCTAGACCAAACTCCCATAACCGACCGAACTTGGGAAAATCTGCTGTCTTCATTACATTGGTTTATTTACCAAATATCAAGGAATAAATTCAAAAGATCTTAGTGGACGAAAATGATTTTAAATTAACGAATTTGTTAATAATGTGAGGGGAAAAATCAAAAATCTGATACACCAAAAAAAAACAGTAGTGGTGAGAAGTGCCTAATTCTTGAAAGTGGAAAAGTGGTGATTGTAATGATGGAGACACATGGAGAAAAGTGGCCTTTTTCAGCCAATGAAATATAATAATGTGTGTTTATGAAATGAGACTCATTCACATAACTCTGATAATAATGTCAAGACTAAGTTTAGATGGTATCAAAAGTTAAATTACTTTTCCTTGGAGTGTTGTTGAATTTTACAAAGCAACTCGAATCATGGAGTATTTAATTGGATATCAAACAAATTGAATGACATAATTTAAGATTAACAATTCTACAATAATCGTTACTCGTTTTCGAGTCATATATCCGTTAGAACTTAGACCTGAAGCAATATTTGAATTATTCAAACCAAACTATGATTAAATGCCGATAATCTTTTTTATTTCTTTAAAAGATACATAGATTGGCTAAATTATAAGGGAAACAGGAAAATTCTCATTTCATATAAAGACATTTGTGCTTATATAAATATAAGTAGAACAATTAGATATCAGAAGACTGAAAACAAGAGGGATAACTATTGTCAATGTTCAGTGTGACCATCATGACAAGTTATATGATAAGCAATTTAAAATGCTCGGTCATTTTTTATCTCGTAGATCATAAACTTATAATAATCATAATAAACTAAGTTAGCATGTGCATTACTACTAATTAAGAAAACAAATGGAAGATGCAGAAATAAAAACAAAGCAAGATATGGTTGAGGTGTCAAAAGAGGAAAGCAGGCATGTGAGGATAAAAAAAGTAAGCTTTATAGAATAATTTTGTGATACAACTAAAAGCATGTGATGAGTGGTTCATGGGCATGGGATAGAAGCCATAAAAGCAACAAGCAGCTACTTGTCAGACAGAACAACAATATCATAGCAAACAAAACCCAAAATCATCAAGAGCTTCAAAAAAAAAAAAACGACTCAAATCGAATTTTTCATATAAGGTTGAAGACAGAGGATAGTTTCGGAAACAGTAGGTTGACAAGAAAGCAATCAGGCGTAATTTAACACAAGAAAGATGAAACTGCAAGTAACAGGACAAGTAACAGAGTAGAGAGCAATAATGGAAGAGCGATAAGGGAGATAATGATGCAAGCTTTGCTTTAACTTTCTTTTGAAGATAATGAACCCCACAACAAGAGGGAGGGAGACAAGGAGAGTTGGTATCCACCTAGAGCAAAAAAAGTGATGCAATTTCAGTATTATAGGTCCCATGACAGCAAACAATAGATCAGATATAGTAAAGATCGAACAGGTACACTAGAACCGACGAGCAAAGATAAAGATGGACTCACTGGACAGTATCATTCGGTAAGATGAAGCAGCAACTTTATTGGATAAACTAAGAGCTATTTGACTCTGAAATGTGACTTAACTGAAGGAATCGACTTAGAGCAAGGGTATAATAATCCCAGTTACACATTCAAAAGAGCAGCATTAAGCAGTAAGAGCAAAACCTGTAAAGGGATCTATCTAACCGATAAGAACCGGACTAGAAAGAGGAAACAGAGAGCAGAGAGAGAATTTACCAAAGAAAAAAGAGAGAAGGATTCCATCTCTCAGTTCTTGGCCTTGAGCGAGTTGTTCTCCTTGATTTTGGCACGCGTGTCAAGCTTGACAAACCTCTTGAGATCATCATAGGGAAGAGTCTCGACGTTCTTCCTTCTGAGCTCACTAAGCGCAGGTCGATTATCCAGAAGGTGCCAGAGCCAAGCCGGGTAATCAGAGTCGGGTAAGATCTTGGGATCAGATCCGTCTTTGAGAGTATTGGCACCAACGACGGTGGAGGATTTGATCTCCTTGCTCAGGGTCGATCCTTTGGGAGCATCGCTAGATCCTCCTCCTTTGCCACCCTTCTTCGCTTTCCCAGCTGCTGCTGCAAACGTTCTCCGGACTATACCCCTGGATCCGGTGGTTATCGATCCAATGCGGTGGTTCATTTCTGCTGATTTCCCCCAACGCTACAGTGACGAAATTAGGGTTTATGCTGCAACCAACGAAATCGAGGAGGGTTTACCAATCGACACAAGTCTTGGCCCTTGCTTGGACCAAACCAACAATCGCTTTTTTGTTTTTTGAGCCGGCCTAAGTGCTTCTGGGTTGGGCCGAATAACCAAATAAACCATATAGGAAAATACAATAAACAAAATTAGTATTTAATTTATCAATCTAATTTTGTTTTATCCGGGTACCAATTCAGAGCAAAATTTATTCGACGATAGTATAGTAGTAGTTTTGGTTTATTAGTCACAAGAACATTTTATTTTACGGCGTAAGATTAAAAAAAGAAGTACAAACCCAACGATCGGACGAATGAAACAAATTCACCAAAGAACCAAAGTCAAGATGAAGGAAATACATATATAGTAGTATATGATTACAAGATGTAAGCCACGACAGTAATAGTAGTAGCCAATGTTGCGGCGGTTAACTGCGGGCAAACGGCGAAAGTGGCGGCGTTAGGAGGCGGTGGAATAGTCTTGTTGGGTCCACCGAAGTGACCACCGCCACTATATGGTGATGGTGAAGGAGCCATCGCAGGAGGAGCACGTTTTTGCCCTCCTCCGCCATACGACGAATCGGCATCCATAATCAACGCGGCCAAGGTGAGAACGCAGATCATCAAGGTGAAAGATCTCATCGCTGCAAATGTTTGATTTCTTCTCTTTTCTCTTGATTTGTCTTCTTTTTAGTTAGTTTTGCTGATAAAGTCGGATCGCAAAAGGGAATATATATATATATACACTCAGTTGGCAAAGTAGTTTACGAGAGAGAAGGAGTCAAATTCGTGTGATGTGCATGTATAGGAATTATATAATTCGATAAACAAATGCCTTGTTTCAGACACGACAATATCGCATGTCACTAAGAGAAGATTAATTCCAATAACTAAGTGTAATAAACTTAGGATAGGGAATTTTAGATGTTTTACCTTGTCTAATAGTACTAGTGTTAATTAAATGAAGTGGCTTACTTAACTAATTATGAAAAAAATAAAAATAAAAAAAGGCTGGCAACTCTGCCGTCTTTTGGAGGTATGTGAAACGGCCAGTAATACACGTGTTGCCGGACTCCATGGCCGCCATATTTCGGCGATTCAGAGTCGTCCTCCCCGAACACACAAGAAAAACGAATCTTTGATTATTCAATCGAATTCTTCCAAAGATCTCGAATTTGTTTTTAAAAATATTACAAGTAGCACTTCGTGGTCACCACCACCTAATCAATCACATAACCATCGGTTTATAGAAGGCAACGACGACGCATGGATCAATCATCCACTTTGTCCATGCGTTGACTTTTTTTCCATTGCGATCGGGGAAGAAAACAAGTTTTATGGAAATTTAGGGATCGCAATTCGAAATCGAGCGGATGGAGATGCGGTGGGGTTTGATAACAGCGATTGTGACGGTGTCGGTGGTGGTGGGGTTTGCGGATGAATCGGGTCAAAGGGCGCCGTATCGGATCCACACGCTGTTCTCGGTGGAGTGCCAGAACTACTTCGATTGGCAGACGGTTGGTTTGATGCACAGCTTCAAGAAATCCCGACAACCCGGTCCGATTACCCGGTTATTGAGCTGTACCGAGGAGGAGATGAAGAATTACAGAGGCATGGATCTCGCTCCCACTTTCCATGTCCCCTCTTGGAGCAGACATCCTAAGACCGGTGACTGGTAATTCCAACTGAACACATTCGTTGTTGTTTCTATTTCTGTTGCTATTTCTGTTGTCGAGCATTGCCTTGGGAACGAAAGCTAGGGTGTTTAGGGAGAAAGTATGAGAAAGCTCTGGTTTTGATTCTTGTTATAGGTACCCGGCAATTAACAAGCCCGTTGGAGTTCTTCACTGGCTTCAACACAGTGAAGATGCCAAGAATGTGGATTGGGTCGTTATTCTGGATGCTGACATGATCATTAGAGGTCCAATCATCCCATGGGAACTTGGCGCAGAAAGGGGAAGGCCCTTTGCTGCCCATTACGGGTATATATATATTACCTCTTGTTCAATCATCTTACTCAGGCCTTTCCCTGTTGCTCACACCTTTCTCTCTATGAAATTAGCTACTTGGTGGGATGCGATAACATCCTTGTGCGTCTGCACACAAAGCATCCAGAACTCTGTGACAAAGTTGGGGGTCTTCTCGCTATGCATATCGACGATCTTCGCGTTCTGGCCCCTCTTTGGCTCTCAAAGACGGAAGATGTTCGCCAAGATACAGCTCACTGGGCCACCGACATTACTGGAGATGTTTACGGCAAAGGTTGGATCAGTGAGATGTATGGTTACTCCTTCGGTGCTGCAGAAGTAATCAAATCTATCACCTTCCTTCTCTTGCTCTCATTCTCTAACACTGACTGTCTTTTTTTCGATTATATTAAACTGTGTGAATTTGTTTTCGACCCCACACAGGCAGGACTCAAGCACAAGATTAACGACGACTTGATGATATATCCCGGGTATGTTCCACGCGAAGGTGTTGAGCCTGTTCTTCTGCACTACGGCTTGCCTTTTTCCATCGGTAACTGGTCTTTCACTAAACTGGACCACCACGAAGACAATATAGTCTATGACTGCAACCGTCTCTTCCCGGAGCCTCCATATCCAAGAGAGGTAAGCTTAACGAGTTGTCTAGTCCAGTTAACATAATAGTGGGTGCAGTTGCTGAGAAAACAGTTTTGATTGAATAGGTGAAAATGATGGAACCTGATGAGAGCAAGCGAAGAGGTCTTATTCTGAGCCTGGAATGCATGGATACATTGAACGAGGGACTCATACTGCGCCACGCAGAAAACGGGTGTCCAAAACCCAAGTGGTCCAAGTACTTGAGCTTTCTCAAGAGCAAAACTTTCACCGAGTTAACGAAGCCTAAACTGCTGGCACCAGGAAGCGTGCATATCTTGCCAGACCAACACGAGCCGGAAGAATTCAGAGGGGCTTACCCAAAGATCCACACGCTGTTTTCCACCGAGTGCACAACTTATTTCGATTGGCAGACAGTTGGGTTCATGCACAGTTTCAGGTTGAGCGGCCAGCCCGGGAATATCACTCGGCTTCTCAGTTGCACAGATGAAGATCTTAAGAAGTATAAAGGTCATGACTTGGCCCCTACGCACTATGTTCCTTCGATGAGCAGACATCCTCTCACAGGCGATTGGTGAGATTGTTAGTTAGTAAGTTAAATCTCTGTGGGTTTATGACTTGATCTTGCTCTGATTTGGCTATGAAATCAGGTACCCGGCAATTAACAAACCGGCAGCGGTTGTTCATTGGCTTCACCACACGAATATCGATGCAGAGTACATAGTAATTCTTGATGCTGACATGATCCTCCGAGCACCCATCACTCCTTGGGAGTTCAATGCTGCTCGAGGCCGACCAGTTTCTACTCCTTACGAGTAAAAAAAATATACAAACCTCTTCTTCTTTTTTCTACTTTTTAATATAACAATTCTCTGTGTCTTTGTTTTGTTTAGCTATCTTATTGGATGTGACAACGACCTTGCAAGACTTCACACGCGTAATCCCGAGGCTTGTGACAAAGTGGGTGGAGTCATTATAATGCACATAGAGGATCTCCGGAAATTCGCAATGTACTGGTTGCTTAAAACCCAGGAGGTCCGAGCAGACAGAGAACACTATGGGAAGGAGTTAACCGGGGATATATACGAATCCGGTTGGATCAGCGAAATGTACGGTTACTCATTCGGTGCTGCAGAGGTACAACCTCTTAAACCCCTCTGCTGCTCAATAGCTGGATTCGAGACTAATACATATACACATGTTGACATTGCAGCTGAATTTGCGGCATATCATAAACAAAGACATATTGATATACCCCGGGTATGTTCCTGAACCGGGCGTCGCCTATCGAGTTTTCCATTACGGTCTCGAGTTCAAAGTCGGGAACTGGAGCTTCGACAAGGCGAATTGGAGGAAGACCGATCTCATCAACAAATGCTGGGCCAAGTTCCCAGACCCTCCTCTTCCTTCCGCTGTCCATCACACAGACAATGATCTTCGGCAACGAGACCTTCTCAGCATCGAGTGTGCCCAGAAGCTTAACGAAGCTCTGTTTCTGCATCACAAGAGAAGGAATTGCCCCGAATCGAGCCAGGAGATCTCCTCGGGGTCGAGAAAAGTCGGCACATTTGAAGCGAAGCAAGCGCAAGGAAGCGACGATGCCAAAGAAACGACCGAGTCTGAAGGGAGATTCAGCACGTTGAAGTTGTGGGTGATCGCTCTCTGGTTGATTTCAGGTGTAGGGTTCTTGGTAGTGATGCTTTTGGTCTTCTCCACCCGTAAAGTCAGAGGAACAACCAGAGGGAAAGGTTACAGAAACAAGAGACGAACTTCCTACTCCAACACGAGTTTCTTGGACACGAATGATCGAGATCGGTATGTTCGTAACACAGAAACCTGAGATTGAAGACGACGACGACGGCTCCTTGTTTCTTTTTCCGTTTAAACCTGAGCATTGTAGATACAATTAATTATACCAAAAAAGGTCCACACATTTTGCTTCCAGATTTTTCCCCCAAAGTCATATAGGTTTCCTCTTTGTATTATTCTTAAGAATTTGCTTCTTTTTTTAATTTCTTACTAAATTCGTATTCTATTTATTCCTCAAAGGAGCCAAAATCCTAATTATCAAACTCGGAACAAGATAATTCACATCTTTGTAGACTTTGTTTATACATAGAAGAAACTTTAGAAAAAGTGCTTATTTCCATAAAAATTCCAAAATATATTATTTATGCGGACCACTTTCTCTCTCCTGTGGTAATAATACTTTAATAGTAAAAGTCTGATAAAGTGTGTAGCTTTTTTCACTCAACGGAAGAAACAGGCAGAGAGAACCAGAAACCTGCAATTTTTGAATTCAAATTTCAAACACTAAAAAGCTAAACACAACGGACGAAAAACCCCACTTCTACCTTTTTATTTTTACCATATTATAAACAATAATCAAACAAATTCAGGATCTTTGGAATTCAACTCAATCCAGTTTTCACTTCACTGTCTGTAAATTTGGATATTGTTCCAAAAACATGGGAGAATCTGCTTGTCTCATGCAGCCATTCTCATATGCAGCTCCAGAGGTTTGTTAGCTAGCTCATGCTTTTTCCCATTTCAATTCCATTTTCTCCAAAATATTTAACCAGAGTTACTTTTTCTCTGTTTTGTTTGAAATTGTGAATTTTTGTGTGTGACAAAGCTCTCTGTTTCTTATGTAAAGGGAGATTCTCTTGGTTTTTTAGGACAGTCTGTGTCCTTTGGGAGATTCATGTCGGAGAAACTCGATTGGGAAAAATGGTCAGCTTTCTCAACACAGAACCGTTATGTGGCGGAGGCAGAGAGATACTCGAGGCCAGGATCAGTGGCTCAGAAGAAAGCCTTCTTTGAGGCTCACTACAAGAAACTCGCTGCTGCAAGAAAAGCTGCTGCAGAAGAGGCACTGTTGCTTCAACAGAAAAACCCTAAAATCGAACCAGAGAAGCTCCCTGTTCAAGAAGATATCAATGGAGGAGGAAAGATAGATGGGTTGGTGTCAAAACCGGATCTTGAGATTCCAAGAGGATCTCTAGATGCTGAAATGAAATTACTTGCAGAAAAAGTAAGCAGATTTGGTAATAGAAAATCTGATGAGAAAGAGAATCGTGGGAACGCGGAGTCAGAGATCAATGGCAAAGATTCTACAGTTAAAGAAGAGCCAGTGGAGAAGACGCCTATGATACTAAAGGTAGTTTTCGATCAATATTTATTTTTTCTAATTCTGTGGGTTCTTTGGTTCTTGATCTGTTAGTTCATTGCAGAAGAAACTCAAAGATGCACAACCAAAGAGCAGTGCCAAACCAAGAGTCTCTAAGTTCAATTCATCGGAGAGGACTCCAAGTCAAAAGCCTTGCAACAAGAGCAACTCTTACACTTTCACACCTGCAAAAGAGTTCAATAGATTAGTGTCTATCATAAGGAAGATTGATGGGTCAAGAACTTCTTCCAAACCAACCAAAGACTGCAAAACTCCTCTCCGGACACCATCGAGAAAGGTGCCACCTGCGTTCTTTAGAGAATACTTCACTCGTTTTGTTATCGAAACCAAGGTGTTTATGCTCATGTGATTACAGGTGTCTGCAAAGGGAATTGTCGAGGACTCTTTGTCCACACCTTTATCGAGTAACAGAAGGTAACCACTGCTCAATAAACTCTCGAAGCTTTCATGTATATTTCGTATTTAGGGAAGTAATCAGGTGTTAGAGTAATTGCAGAGGGAAAATGGCTCCTAATTCTTCTGCCAAGACAGGTCGAGGAAGATGGAACTTCCTCCCAGCGGAGTAAGAATTGATCCTAATCAAAAAGTTTGCTCAAGTTCAAATAGCTTATAATGTGTGATTTTAACCAAGTGGGAACTTGTTTATTGGACCGAAAAATAAACAGGACACCGAGCTGTTTCACACCGTTTGGCTTAAGAACAGAGGAGAGAGCAGAGAGAAGAAAAAAGGCAAGAGGAGCTTCAACAGATAGAGACACTTTGGTTTCTACGATTTTGTCTAGTGACTTGCCAAATATTTAATGGTCCTTGTTGTTTCAGAAGCTAGAGGACAAATTCAAAGCCATGGAGGCACAGAACCAGAAGCCGGAGGAGATGAGTGTGGGGAAAGAGGAGAGTAAACTACGGCAAAGGCTATGCTTCAAGGCGAAGCCACTTCCAAATTTCTACAAACAGAGACCTAAATCGACAGACCAAACCAAGAAAGTAAGCTCTCTTTTCACTAATCGGCCAATGTATGACCATTGTTTCGCGTCTGTCTGAGAGATTTGTGTTGTCTTTGTAGGCTCTGTTGCAGTAGCAGGGAGAGGTTAAAGAAATCATCATCTTGGTTGTATTATATATTGCGTGTGGGAAGAAGAACTATAGAACCATTTTGCATTGTATTAAAATTTAATATTGCGGGGAAGTTGTTGAAGTTTCCACGAAGACATTTGATTCTCCCTGTATTGCATTGTATCAATATTTGTAGACTTGTGTTTATGTAAAACACACACAGACCAAATTTGTAAACTGCAGATATTCTTTGGACGTAGACCCAATTCCCAAATATGTAAAGCACACACAGACTAAGCTTGTATAAGTGTCACTTTTGTGTGGTAAAAAAACTAAAAGGGAGAGGGGGGCATTCCGAGAATTGAACTCGGGACCTCTCGCACCCTAAGCGAGAATCATACCACTAGACCAAATGCCCTGTTTTGAAAATTTTGCTTTCATTAAGAATCTAAACAAAAGATGAACAGATCCAAAAATTAATCAAAAACATTTAGTAAGTAATAATAGCTCCATTTAATCTTTTGATTATAATCGCATATAGTAGTAGTTAATTAAAGAAATTCGGTCTCATATTATGATGTTACACAAATATGATTCCGTCCCCCAAGTTTAAGAGAACAAAACTTAGAGAGAGAAGAAGAAGAATCCGACGGCGGCGACAGTGCCGGCGATGGAGAGCTTCACATTAGTGGCGCCGCTTTGGGGTGACTCGGCGGTGGGCGCATCGGATGATGGTCCATCGGCGGAGGAACTCTCGGGGGTGGGAGCCGGTGGGGAGGAGACGGTGGGTGCCTCGGCGGAGTCACTGGGGGTGGCTGCCGAGTAATCGTCTTCGGGGGTGGGTTCCTCTGCGGCAGGGGACGATGCTTTCGGTGCAGCCGCGGTGGAGGATTTGGGTGCGGCGGCCGGAGCCTTGGTTGGGGTGGTGGGGGCTTTGGTCGGGGAGGCGGTGGGTGAAGCCGAGGGTGCGTCGGCAGCAAATGCGGTGGCCACGGCCAAAGCCAAAAGGGCAAAAACGACAAATTGACGTGCCATTTCTTTTTATTCTTTTCTTAAAAAAAAATTAAAAGATTAAAAGGAAAGGAGGTGTTCCAAAGCTAAAGCAGTATATTTTATTATTGAGGATACTGCAAAAGCTTTAGATGAAGAAAATTAAGAGGACATGGAGAGGCTTTTTATATGTTTACAAATATGAGAAATTTCAGGGAAAACCGATGGATTCGAGAGAAAAATGGAGATCCATTAGCCTTATTTTAGAAATTTTTTGAATAAAATTGGGTAGCAAAAATAGATCCTATTATTGGATTATTAGAATATTATTACCGGAAATTGAAATTGCATAAAAATTACAAAAGCAAATATGATATGACGACCAAATGCACTTTGTTCAGTGAAGAAGAAGAGTTATGTACTAATTAATCAGCATCTATATTCGTGTATTATAAAATTATTAAAAATGGGGGTGGAGCGAACTCACTCTATCCCAAACCTATCCACACTCTTCCTGCCCATCTCAACCTGATGAGAGTGGTCAACGCTCTTCCGAGTCTTGTCATGGCAGTCAAGGCTCCTCCTGGACCGGTCGAGATGGTGATCAAAAGAGATCTTGAGCTTGCTGCTACTCTTCTTCGACTGACTCTTTGGCGGCTTACTACGCTCCGTGCTCTGCCTCGGCTTCTCTCTCCTGTCCACGCTCTTCCTCGGAGGAGGAGGCGCATCATCTCTCACGCCGCTCTGCTTCGATTGGTCGCTGCTCCGCGAAGGTAGTCTCTCAACTGTTGTGATGAACTTCTTGAGGTGCCTGATGTATTCAGGGTAGTGCTCAAGATCACAGTGGTTCCCTCCTTTCACCCAAAGCGGCTCATACTTGTCTTTGCACAGTTCCCATAGTTGTTTCCCATGACCGCAGTCCACCACTTCATCCGAAGTTCCCTGCACAACAATGCGTATATATGGTCGCGTTTGTTTGAATCCAAAACCAAAACAAAGCAAAAAGCCTAACTTACGTGAATGATGAGGATCGGGCAGTCGACGTAAGGGATTTTGTCGATGTTCTTGTAGATGTCGAACCAGTAGGTTTTCTTAACGGAGTACATTACTCTTAAACCGGAGAGAATGGGGCTGTGGAGGACCACGGCTCTCAGTTGAGGCAACCGGGAAGCGAGATCTAATGTCGGCCCGCTCCCTACAGACTGGCCGTAGAGGATTACGTCCTCCGCCTTAGAGCCGTATGTTTCTTCAAGACACTTATAAACAGCTTCGATATCAGCATACGTGTTATGCTCGCTCGGCTTCAATCATATAACATTTTGGGGGTTTAGTCATAAAAACGACTTCATCAGTTTCTGATTTAATAGGTAAAGGACAAACCTTTCCAGTTGATTGTCCATACCCGGAGTAATCGTAGCTGCAACAAGAAGCAATCACTGAGCTAAGGCTAATGAAATTGGATCTTACTCCAGGATTTAACCACCACAAACCGGTTGTGATTATAAATATACCCACAAAAGAGAAATAGAGAGAGAGAGAGCTAAAATCCTACACCGGCTCATCATCAAATCAGGGACTAAAACCAAATCAAGAGTAGAAAACTAGAAAGGAGACATCTTTAAATCCACATGAATGTAAGAAAACGGAGACAGGTTTGAGTAAAGGTGCAAAGAAAGAAAGATACCCCATGAGATTAACCTTGAGATGGATGCTAAGCTCGATGAAGAGCTCATACATCTGTCCCAGATCGGTGGCGTTTCCATGTGAGTAGAGGAGCGTCGAGGTGGCCATCGGGTGCTTCACGTACATGGCCACGATCTCCGTGCCTCTTCTCGTCGGAAGCTTGAGGATTTCCACGTTTTCCCTGTGCGGGAAAGGTGCCAGAAGCAACAGTCCGGTGAGCTCGTCGGTGACCACCTTGTAAGACGGCGGACTCGGCGGGAAGAAGGCAAACTTTGCCGCCACCGAAGACGTCACCCCTCCCATCTCCTTCTTTCCTTCCTCTCTCCGGACCCGTCTCTACAAGAATAGCATTCCCTTGATTGATTTATGGAGCTCCTGATTTTTGAGATTGAAGCTTTTTTTTCTTGGGAAGAGAAAGAGAAAGAGAAAGAGAAGAGAAGTCAAGAGATTGTGTTAGTAAGCTTTTTTCTCTCTCTCTCTCTTTCGTTGAGTTTTACATTCTTCTATGTTTCTTTTCATAATTCCAAGGCTAAAAGATTAAACACTTACTTTTATTTTTTGCTTAACGGATTAAACACTTACTTTGGCCGAGATAATGTGGACTATATGTCAAGAGTACAAGAAGTGTAAAGACAGAAACAATGTAGACAATAGCATGTGGGATGAGGTTTGGTAATATGATAAAACCATATAGGTTATGATTAGACAAATTTGTTTTGTTGACATTTACTTAACTTTTGCCTTTATTTAGATTTATCCATTATACTACTTTGTCATACTAATTAAAAATGAAAATTTCGAAAGAAGTAAGTTATGTATCATGTGAAAAAAAAAAAAAAGAAGGAATTTATGGATTTGTGTTCTAAGAATTATAAACTGGTCCAAACAATAAGATTAATGTGTATATGTATAGTAACAATTCATGCTTTATTAGAAACTCCAGGAAAGAATATTTGGGATAAGAGAGATGGGACCACACATGAAGAAGACATGGCTCAAAACAAGGAAAATAAAACATTATATTGACGACATGAGGGGCACACTGAAATGCTATAATTCATTGGACAAGAAAATGAGAGATCAACTACTAAACACCCCCCAAAACACAAACATTTATAAGAAGATAACCCAATATATGGCAGATAATAAATTAGAAGATGATAGAAATATAAGTAAGTTTCATGAAGAAAGGAAAGAAAGAATACAAGTAAGCAACAACAATTGATAGTAAAAAGAACAAAAAAGTTGCATGTTGGTGTCCTTCATGTGGGTCCCATTACATAAAACGGAATTATAAGAAGAGGGAAAGCAAATAGTTGTTTTGAAGTGGTGGGGGGTTTTCACTCACCCATCTCTGCCAGCTTCAAAATTGGGTTTTATGACAGAAATAAATAGAAGAGAATGAAAAAGGCATGCAATGTGAATCCATTTAAGAGAAATATAGTTTATTATTGAAAATGATTAGGAAGACTTGAATCAAACATTGTCCACAAAGGCCAAACAAAGACACATGGAGTGCCCAATTCTCTCATACAAAGACATTAAAAATTATTTTTTTTTATTAAATAATGAAAATAAGTTTGGGGAAAGAAACCAAGAAAAGGGGGCGAGTGTTGAGAGATGCGCGCGCGTGGGGGCAAGTAACATAGCGTCGTTGATTAGAAGTTGTAGTTCTCGTCTTGGTCAAGGAGCTTATCATCGTGACAACAAGCGAAGGTCATGTACTTCTCCATCGGACGGTGGCACTCGAAGCAGTTCATCTTCTCCGGAATCCGACCGCTACGAGCAGTGATGTGGAAATCAAAGTGGCCGCATGGTTTTCCGGTTTCGCGGAGAATCTCGTCGTGGTGGTGGTCGTACATCGCCTTGGTGTAGCCTTTGGTCGGGACGTGGGTTTTCCAGGTCCGGTCGTAGGCGCTCACAGTCCTCTCTATGGCACCGTGAGCGATCATCACTATCTCAGGTCCTTTGCTCAGCAGTGCCCATCCTCCAAGCTTGTCGTAGCTCAGTATCTTCTTGATTCCTTGCATCACCTATTTTTATTGACAAGAAAACGACACCCTTCTTGTTTTAGTATGTGGCTGAGTCTCTGCTTTAGATTTAGATTTAGACTCATGCATGAGTACCTCGTCGTGATCATCGGCTTTACCGAGTTGAATCTTGGAGTACAACATGCTCTCGAGCCTGGTCCAGAAGAACCACATCAAGGCAGGCTCGGTCCAGCTATGGCTCAGATTTTCTGCCCTGACTGCTTCGCTGATCCGCCTGATCTGTTCCCTGTGGCTGTGGTTTCGTTTTCCCACATAAGCCATCTCCAGCTTCACGTCGGAATCTTTGGCCGTAGCTTTTGCCGCCATCGTGAATCTCCTTATCCAGTCCAAGTCATCCCCTCCGTACAAGAAAATGTAATTGTCCGGGTTTATCCAGTTGAAAATGATAGAGTCGATGCCATCGACGATGAGGTTAAGCGAGAAAGTTTCCCTCCTCCACAGCTCTTCCTCGCGAGACCTATTGAAAGGGAAAGCTTCCGTCCCCCAAATCCAGATCATGTGGAGCGCATTGAGACTAGCCTCGTTGCCTTGTGGGTCAATCACAACAAGTATGGGCTTGTTCATGAAATGCCATCTCTCTCTCATAAACTCCACCACATGTCTCTCTATCAGCTTCGGACTATCCACTGTGTACCTGACCACCAACAAAAAGTTCAAAGATTGCTTTCGTTAC
This sequence comes from Thlaspi arvense, assembly GCA_911865555.2. Taxonomy (NCBI): domain Eukaryota; kingdom Viridiplantae; phylum Streptophyta; class Magnoliopsida; order Brassicales; family Brassicaceae; genus Thlaspi; species Thlaspi arvense. Next base: position 57,573,755 of record OU466859.2, on the reverse strand, counting down.
ACGTCTGTCTTTTTAATGTTTAGACTAGGATGATGCTGTTCGAAGGATACCATGGCATAGGCGCACGGAGAGCCTCGAATTTCTTCTGTAGACCCGGAGATCTCTCGAAATCTTCGATAGGATCCACGATCGGGACCCACACAACCTCGTAAGGCATATGGCTCTTACCATCCATCCCCAACAAGTTCCTCCTTGACTCTGTGTAGATTTGCTCGAAAATCGACAGCTCGTCTTGCAATATGTTGAGGTCAGAGATGAGCAGCAACACTGTCTTCCTCCTCAACACATCCAAGTGAACCTTCAAGACGATTCATACTAGGTTAGATTGAGCAGTCTACATGCATGCATGATTTAATGGACTTAAACATCAAATGTTGTTTTACAGAAACCTTTCTCTTGGTCAAACCATCTTGCAATGGCGTGATGTGGTTTTTCGGATGAATCAAGGCCGTGAGAATCTTCATGTTATCAATGTGAGTGGTGTCGAATAGAGAATGCAACATCTTTAAGGATTCTGAGCTCCTCTGCTTCTCTGCAGAAAGAAAAAAAAAAAAAAAAACTCCACTCTTAGTTTGTCAAAAGGAAAGAAACAGAGAGATAAAATCTGTTGAATGAGACGGTACAAACCTATGTGACGGTAGCAAAGCCTCAAGGTCTCGGAGAGATGGTCATGAATGTTCTTGAGCTTGTTAGCTAACATCGATGTTTCCCATGAATCCATTTGGGTGTTCATCATCCTGGTTATATATATATATATATATATATATAGTTAGCGGGGTGATCTTGCACAAGACGCAAATAATATAGCAATTATAGCAAATTCTTATCGCACTCGTGTCCCATGGCAGTGATCATGTTGATCTGGGAAATGCAAGCCACGATGCTTCTTATGGTCCAATACACAGCAATAGGGATTGTAGAGATGATCCTCGATAGCTGAGGATCGTCCAGTGTAATGTACCGATCAGGTAACTCGCTCAATTCCACTACACATGCTGTGACGCTCTTCATCTCTCGGATGAGATCGTTGAGCCCTTGGGACACAGACTCGAGGGTGACTCTGTTCTGAACAGGGACTAGCTTCAGCATAGCTAGGGACTTGGCGAGCTGGTTCTTTGAGTAGAACTGGACCAGAAGCCAGAACTCTCCGTAGTTCAACGCAAAGGCAGCTAGAGTCAGGACGAGCTTGGCGTCCCAATGGAAGCTAGAGAGGTGTTCGAACACTGACATTGTTATCTCGTGTGCGTCTGATCCCGTCAGAGACTTGTAGGCTATCTGGAAGGAGAATAAAATAAAAAGAAAGAAAATTACAAGACTTGTCCTCCGGTTGCTTGTTGTCCAAGTTAGGTCGTAATTGGTGGTTACGTGTACACAGTGTTTTACAGGGTATGGTTATACCTCGCAGGCGACGCGATCGATAGCGTAGGAGACGTTATCAAGAACGCCCATAACGCTTGATTCCATCAGTTTATCCTCCGTCGGCAATGGAAGCATCTACGAATGGATCAAAAAATTAAGCTGTCAACAATATATCATATACGGCTTAATTAATTAGGAATGAAACTGTGTGTTGCAGTTGAATACTGACGGAGGCATTGGAGTCAGCGGAGTCAAGAGTGGCACGATCGAGAATATCTTCAACGAGAGAGAGAAGGCCACGCACTTGGACTTCGCGAGCATCAGGGGAGTGAGTATGTTGGATCAGTTTCAGCATCATGCTTTCGTCCGATGACATCGTTAGCCCCGTCGTCGCCGGTATTATCTCCGTCGCCGGAGTCTTACCGTTGTGACCCGCCATTTGCTGAGCGTGCTGGGACTTGATAAGCGACTCCATTGATATTAATTGGTTTTGGTTTCTTATTGTGAAGACTGAAGAGAGATGAGAAGAAGCGTGGGAGCTGTGTGATTTGTGTTATGTGACGGTACGGTGAGGTTAGCCTTAAATACTCGTTTTCCCCCCCTTGGAAACTGGGAATCAACCTTTGCTTCTGGAACAATTAAATTAAAATCTACAAGAATATATTTTTAAAAAAATTTGGTTCTTTTTTCTTCTGCTTTTATTTTTGGTGACTTATTGTAGAAGAGAATGATTTTAGATATTCTTTCTCGTCCTCGTGAATGTCGTTTGTACTATATAATATAATAAGCCTAGTACTATCAAAGTGTAAGCCTACTCTTATAAGAATTTAGTATATAAAAACCACAGAATAAAACTAATCATTTCATAATATGTATGAATTGTTCTTCCTACATTTTGTTTTATCTGCTTTTTTTTTTTTAAAAAAAAAAAAAGCTCACCGAGACGTTGTGTGTTATAAATACTCTGCATTATGAAATATAAATGTAATTAATTACATTATCATTGTTTTTATCATTTTTCCGGGCTCCGTATAGAAGCACACTTTACACAGGCGACACACTCATACATTGATGGTTAATTATATCGAAAATCTCATGCTAGTTTTTGTACTGTGTGTGTTTCGTTGTACATATGATCATATACAACGATGATCACTAGACTACCATTTAGTTTTCATGTACACTTCTATTATGTTGTTAAAACATATCAAGAAGGCAAACCTAGAAGACGTTTTGTTTGCTACTTTGCTTTGATTCCTATGTTACTTTCACTCATGTCATAGCATTATATGGATTCTGTCATTTACTTTTGTGTTACTTTTTTTTATAACACACACACACACACATATATATCTCACAAAATAGAATCAAGAGTGAAGTGAACAAAAGGGTGTGAAGTTTGATTCTTTGCTCTTCTTGTGGTAAAACTATATATATAGGATAAGGCTAAAAAAAAAGCAACACTAGCTTGAGTAACCAAGGAACTTCCTTTCTTCGCAACAAAAAGAAAGGGGGCAAACGGAAAAGGGACACAAAAGGTTCTGTAGAGAGTCTTACCATACGTTATCTCAATGTCATACTCTAATTAAGTACATCAGCTGAAGTGGGAAATTGAAGTTGCAAGTTGCATGGAAGAGAAGGAACAATGGTAAAGTGGAGTTGCAAGTTCCATGGAACAGTAGAAGGTACGAGAGTTCTTACTGCCGTAGACCTTGCATAGACAGCATGATCAACCAAGTAGCTAATTAATGGTTTATAGATTTTACCAGAAGGAGTCCAATATTCTGAAATAACTTGAAGAGAAGTTCGATACAACAATACTTCAAAACATGACCAGTAGTGTCACACCACAACTTAGTATGTCTAAGAGATGCATCATGCATGCAACAAACAGTAACGACAAATAGAGTAGATTTATTTATTTTACCAAGCTCTGAAGCTGCCTCGCTATTTACTCTTTATAAACCCAAACTCAAAAAAAAAAAAGTGTTAATCTCAAAACTTGAAATGATGTACTTTCTTAATTTTGATTTTTTTTTTTTGAAAGAATTACTATCATTTATTGTTTTTATGTTGGATATGCAGAATGTTCTATTACTTATTTGGGTAAAATATTGACATAAAATATGAGAGAGAGAAATGATATGAAATAGTGTGTAATATATAAATAAGAGTGGTTTAATATATAGTGTAAATAATATAAACAATATAATAACTAAAAACTTTTATGATTAATTCATTTGATTTTGTATGATTTTTTGGTTATTCTATCTAATTTCTCTTATATTTTTAGCCTTTTAAAAAAGGACATTGTGTAGAAACTTTGGTTTTTTGGACCACTCATTTTAAAAAGGACATTGTGTAGAAACTTTTTACTTTCTAAAATTATCTTCATTTCTAAAATCCTAATTTTTACTGTCTATTGATAAAGCTCATAATTAAAGAGCATATTTTAATGTCCCATCAGAAAGGTGATAAATACAGACAAAAGAAGAAGAATCTCAGTCACTTAATTCATTTTATTGTAGAAGCTTACGGGTCAAGAAATCAACGAAGAAGAACAGTACTCGATCAGTTCACTGTTGTAGAAGCTTCAAATGCATAAAACTTTTTATTAGTATCCAAATCATAAACACACAAATATTATTACAAATATTCTGCTTTTAAAGGAGTAGAAGAAACAACAACAACAACAGCATTAAGTAGAGAAAACACAACAAGAATTGAAGGATGAAAAAAAAAAGACACAAACTTTGGTTTTTATTGGAATGTTGCAGAAGCTTCCAAATCAACATATTCCCCAACATTGTGGGATCTCACTCAAGGCAGCATTGGTACAAGTGATACTTTTCCATGGTCCTACGGCACTCGGTGCACTCGACCTCGTTGGGTATAATCCCAGCAGTCTCAGGAAGCATGAACCTGGTGCAGTGATGTGGTGGGAGACGCATCAAGAGATGGTCATTGAGTGCTTTCAGAAAACCATGAGTGGGAATGTTGACTTCCCATTCGTTGAACTCAGCCAAACCCTTGGAAAACAAGTTCCCTTTAGCTCGAACCATCAAGTCCGAAGCTTTACTCACCACTCCCCACCCATCTCCTTCTCCTCCAAAACCTAACATAGCAACGATTTCTTGCAGAACAAGGTCCTTTTCCTCTTCTTTGAACCCTTCTCGCCCTTTGCTTCCGTGGGCTTTCAGCATCCTCTGCTTTGACTCCCACATGCTCTCGATCCTCGTCCAGAAAAACCAGATCTGGAACAAGTCCGGCAACGTGTGGCTGAGGTTATCTTCTTTGATTGTGTTGATTATCGGCTGGATTCCGTTCTTAGGGTTTCTTTTTCCAACATAAACCATCTCGAGTTGAATGTTTGCCGCTTTTGCTACACTGCGCCACAGGCTCGTGAAGTTTTTGATCCATTGCAAGTCTTCTCCTCCGTAGAGACATATGTATTTGCCATCAACAAGCTGATATTAAGAAGACCCAAAATAAAACTCATTTTAGGTTACTTGTAAAACAAGAAAATACTCTGTTTTTGTGTGTGTGTGTGTGTGGCAATCAAGAAAACCTGGTTCAAGGAGTGAGGATCAGTGCCATCAATCAAGAACTCAAGATTCCACTCCTGTTCACCCCAAAGGTCACGTTCCCTTGCGGTCGTGAAGGGATACGCGAACGACTGCCAGATCCAGACCATGGGGAAAGCGTTGGTGGACATAACCTGACCTTTGGGATCAAGGGCAACGAGTATAGGTCTGTTCTTGAAACCCCACCATTTTCTCACAAACCTCACCGCGGATCTTCTTAGCCTCCGAGGCTCTCCAAGAACGTACCACCTCATGTTCGAATGAAGTGACTCGAACTTGGCTTCATCAGCTTCTGTCCAGAAATCTTGAACTGGAACCCATAGAATCTCGAATGATTGCTGCCATGCCTCTGTGTAGAGCGATTCCAGAATGTAGAGCTCTTTTTCGATGTTTTCGAGGTCTGATACCAGAAGCAGCACGTGCTTTTGGGTGAGAACGTTGATCCCAACCTGGTTATTGTTGAAAACAGAGAACAAAAAGCCAGAGAAAGTGAAACAATCAGAGACAGAGACAGAGACAGAGAGATTTGAAAGAAAGAGATCCAAGTATTGTTTTTTACGCGTCTCTTGGATACACCAGCTCCATGGTAAAGAAAATCAATGGGTCTGAGAAGTCGAATAAGAGGAGGAACAACGTCAACGTGAATGATAGTAGTGAACGTCTGAATGAGTTCTTGATACTCTTCTTCGATTATACCATCCTCTGTTACAGAAAAGAAGAAAACCGAGCTTGAGATGAGAGAAACAAAGAAAAAGAGCTGTTAAAACGAAGCCGTATTGCATATAAATCTCACCGATGGTCAAGTGACTCTTCTTGAGTTGTTCTATCAGGTAAGCATTGATCTTCCTAAGCCTTTCACTATTCTCATGTATTTCCGAAACTTCCATAAACGACATGATTTGGCTGAAAACGCAGATGAGAAACTTTAAAAGTGTGTTCTTGAAGATGAAGAAAGCTTAGAAATCGGAAAGAAAAATGACGTACTCCTGCTTGAAACCGCTGACGCCACTGATATGAGAAGCGCAGATCAGAACGCTGCGAACAATCCAGTAAACTGCGGTTGGGACATGGTCGGTAAAGGCATCTGTGATGTGGTTAGGTGGGAGTTGGTAGATCTGGATGATGGTATTGGTGAGATCAACCATGTCTTGCATCAGAATCCGGGTCTTGTCGAGACGCTGGTGCAGCGCGTTCTGCCTAGAGAAGATGCTAGGGAGCTGTTTGATGAGAGCCAGAGATTTAGTGAGCTGACTTGTTGCGTACGTCTCCGCGAGGAGGAGGAAAACGCCGTATTTCACGGCCAAAGCGGCTAGGACAAGGACAAGCTTAGCATCCCAGCGGTATTTGGAGACCAGGGACAGAACAGAGAAGGTCGTCGTATTGCGACTGTCTAGGTGAAGCCCTGATGTCTTCATACCGTGAGGGTCACCGCCATGAAGGCACTTGCAGTCGATCTGTGTGAGAGAGAGAGAGAGAGAGACTTAGATAATTGAATCAAATGTTAAAACAAGAAAGCTGCATATGAGGGTGAGAGTGTATATACCTCGCAGGAGATTTGATCGATGAGGTCCGCGAAAGTTTCAAAGGAGGTGTGATCAGCGTAGTCCTTGAACACGAGTGACGGCTGCAACAGTTTATTAAACAAATCAAAATATGAAAATCAATATGTTTGAAATGGGGATAAAATTTGCGGCGCGAGAAACAAAACCTTAGGAGCAGAGGAGTCGATGGAGGGGACATGAGACTTGAAGATGTCATCAGCAACGGAGAGAAGTGATTTGACATCAAAAAAGATCATGTCTGGACTATGAGTCTTCAAGACTCTATCGGCCATCACTCGGTCATCAGACAGGGAAAACATGGGTCTGCCGTTTCTATGGAAAGCTTGTTTCTTTCCCGGTCCAAATCTTCCACCGAGCGAGTTGTGACCCAGTGATCTCGGAGCCAACGAATGTCGACTATTGGCGTCGAGGAGATCCTCGGATGAATGTGCGGTCTTAGGGACAATGGAACCCAACTTCTCGGTCTCATGATCCATCACCTTAGTAGGTTCCATTGTTTTGGGAGTAGGGGCAACATGGTGATGCTGGAGACCATCTGATTGTTCACCAAAGGGCTTGTCTTCGTGACTTCTTGGGGCTAAGGGACGCCTCTCGGCTAGGTTGTCAGCCAGCTTCTGCTCGGCGGATCTTGGGATCAGAGAGACCCTTTTCAGAGGATCGGCCGGCGGGTCAGAGAGGGGTTTTGGGTTCAATTGGAAGCGTTGGGCCATATTGGCGAGGAGATGACAAATGTAGGGGTTGAATAAGAACGGTATGTGAAGGATACTATGTGTTGTGGTGAATGATTGGGTTAATATCCATGAGCGTATATATATAGGTGAAAAAGATTGAAAAAAAAAAGAAAAGTTGCAACTTTGAATCAACTTCTTTGCTTCATCGTTGGTTCAATTTTATGTTTTGTGTCTTTGACACTTCCATGTACAATCCCTTCTACTTGGTCACTTTGAATCAACTTCATGTCGCCCATCATTATTTTCGTTATGCCCATAAGTAATACCGCATATTTCTCTCCTTTGAAAAAAAATGAGAGTACATATGAAAAATATTTTGACAAACATTATCGGAAATTTTATGATATTTAAAGTTTATATGCGGTATTATTACTGATGGCATAACGAATTCCAAATTTATCTTTTTGATATCTTCATAGCTACTTAAGAAGCCAAACATTATTCACAGGATCATGATAACATAAGCTACCTTGCTTGGGTATTGTCCATTGTCCATGAATCTACGAGCAAAGCGAATCACACGCAAAACATGCTATTGAAAACTATCTACGTTATATTATTATTTCCATCTTTCTTTCACTTATTCTTTTGTATTACAGGTTCCTCCAATTTCATTGGTTGCTCAAAATCTAGAATTTGAATGCTCACTATTTTCTTCTTCTTTTCCTTATCTCTGTTTCAAACTTTCCAAACTTCTTACACAAGACTAACTTCTTATATATCCTTAATTTCCATTCGTAATAATACTAATTATAAATATCAAAAGGAAAAAAAAAAAGTAGTAATGTGAACTATACTCAAAGAAGATCTATTTGATTATTTACTCATACAGAGGCTTGAAATTCTTATAAGCAACCACAGCATTAAAAGGGTCCGGCGTAGAAGCTAAACCAATGAAACCCATAAACCAATTGAAAACCGGTTTCTCAGGACCTCCACCGCCGGCTCGACCAGGCGGCTGCTGTCGAATGATCTCCGGCTGAGTAAAGCCTTGGATAGACTGAAAGTACTGAACCACCAATTGCACCCGACCGTACTCTGTACCATCTCTCCAAGCCTTAATAGCTTTCTCATAAAACATCCGATTGCTAAAACTCACTATCAACGCACCTCCCGGTTTCAACACTCTATACACTTCCGCAAACACCTGCGGATATCAATATTTGAGGTCCGGAATTTAGACATATATATATATATATATATATAAACCGAAACTGCTTTACTTCTTCTTACGTACCTTTTCTGGTTGCTGCAGATATTGCACACCGACAGAACATAAAACCGCGTCGAAATACTTGTCTTCGAACTCGAATCTCTGATCCTCGTTAAGATCCTTGACGAAGAAGTAATCGAGTCTAGGGTTTCTCGCAAGCTCCTGTGCGTTTAGACCATGTCCCACTACTTTCTCGTACTTCACCTCTTCTGGTAAATGGCTTACCCATGAGCTCATCAAGTCTAATACCATCGAACCGGGTCTTAACTGGTTTCTATATAGCTCGGTTAATGAGGATATGAATCGGTCGTCCACGTGGTTCACGAACCGTGGGTATGAATAGAATTCACGGTCGGGATCGACGTTTAGTTTTGTCCGACCCTCATTATTGAGTACTAACCGTTGGATCTTACCGGCCGAGGATGATGGTCGCGGGTCGGTTTGGTTCGACATGTTAGTGACTCTTGGTCGGATAAGTCGCGCTTTCAATTGAATTGGAGATTGTCGTAGGTTGAATCGAAGAGAATCCATTTCTTTTCTTTTTTCGGATAAAAACTTTGGTTTTATCAAACTTGGCAGAAGCTAAGAATCGTTAGTAGAAAGTGATGAACTTTTTGGATTTGTAATTTTTATTTAGAGAAGAAAGGAATGGATAACTGATGAGTGGAGGAGACGAAGACAATGTTCGTTCCTCACTCAATTTAGTACTAATGGGCCTGTAACGGGTAACCTTTCTTGGACTTCTATGGGCTGGAGAGAGAATAAAAAGTAACACACTTTTGAAATTTATAGGATCTTGACAGATCAAGAGAAATCAAAAACATTCTTACAATCCAAGCAAAACAAGTGAAGAAATTTGGGAACAAGCTTTTAAGTTTGAATCAAAGAACAAAAGAACACTTTGTAAGTGAAACAAATATACAGAAAGATGCGAAATATGTTTGGAGAAGATGGAACAAGACTGGTGAATTAGTAGAGCTTGATTCTGGTCTGGATGGGTGCACGACAAATGGGACACACCTTAAGATCTGGTCCGCATTCACAACATGTCTGATGGCCGCAACCAAACGCCATGTTCTTGGGATTGCTCAGACATATCGGGCATAGCTGGCCAACAAAACCAAATTTAGGGTTTCAAGCCTTTTTTTTGAACATTTCAAACAGATTCAACGTTTCTGCTATTTACCTGGTTATCGTCGGCCATATTCTTGCTCACAGCCGGATAAGTAGGTACACTCGGTTCAAAGCTCGGAATTCGGGAAGGGTACGTTGATCCGGTCTGCACCGGAGGGGGAAGTGGGATTCTCTCTGGGATAGTCCCATTTCTTCGCCTGCAAAAATATCAGGGCAAGAAAGAGTCGACAACTTATCTTTCACAGCAATACGGCCGTTTCAATCTTTCAAAGTTTTGATTTGGGTCATTACCCTAATAGGTTAAGCTCTATCGTCGCTTTATACTGTGGAGGAATCTCCATGAGAGCAGAGAGTGCGAACTCTGTCTCTTTTCGAGACGGCTCTTTGTTCTTTGACATGATCTCCGTGAAGTTCACAAACTAGAAACAGATCAAAAGATATCGGACATATGTCTCGGAAACCAGAAAAGAAAAAAAGAAGGAGATGAACGAAAAACAAAAGGCTTACTTGGAAGTTATCAAAAGCTCGAGCAGGTATGTTATCATCAAATTCCTGCATCATGTCCCATGGTCCGTCCCCGACCCCGACTAAGACTATTGACAATGGAAGTGCACTGCAACAGAACAAAAGGAACTGATTACTATAAACGTAGATAAATTAACTTTAAGATGGAAGAAACATGGTCAAAAAGATGGAAATGTTCGCACCTTGCTTTCACAATTGCATCGACAGTCTTCTGTTCCTGCGGACTTAAGTGCCCATGTTCAGTATCCACACTTCTTGTAACCTGAAACGACAAGTTGATATGCTTAGACACCACGAGATCAGAGGATCAATAGGGCATCAAAAGTACGTACCTGTCCATCGGCTATAATCACTAACACATGATATTGGCCGCTACTCTGCTCAACCACTGTCATCGCCATTTCAATGATGGGGGCAAAAGAGGTTGGTCCTGAAATACAACATTTCGCACGCACACACAAAAAAAAACACGGTCTTAGTACTTTAACAAGGAGATACAGAATGCTAGCGCAGGGCAGAGGAGGAAAATAGACCTGCGAGCTTAAGCTGAGGTACAATTTCTCGATACCGAGCCAATACTTGCTCAAATCCATTACAGAATCTACCCTCTGGATAGAAACTAAACACGTCTTGATCATGAGTTGATGCTGCAAAGAGATAGAAAGCAAATCTTGATGACATACCATTATCTGAGCTTACATGACACGGTTCAAAAAAAAGTTGAGAGACAAAGCAGTGGTTACCGTCTCCAAAACCATAACAAGGAATGATGTTGTCCTCGTCAAAGGCGGCTAAGGTTTTTCCTATGATAGTTATTGCTTGCTCGTAAGGATTGGGAGTATTGCTTATGTGATGCAAGCTTTTCCTATTGAAGGACTTGGCACCTGCACTCACCCGATTAGCCTGTCTTCCTATTGGCCATGCACTCAAAACAGGAAGAAGAGAAAACTGTAACCAACCTGTCCATTCATTGCTCTTGGTGAAATCGATACCTACGATTAGATTAGAAGATTCAAGACCTGCACGCCCTAGAGCCTCCGACACCTGGAAGGAAAGGAATCGTTCAGTCACATACTAGGGTTCAGTTTCAAGACGCACTTTGAGGCAAATCCAACTGTAAATCATTTCAGTGTCTTAGGCTCACCTGATCTAAAGACGCGTAATTATCCGATATTTTAGAATACCTCCGATCAAATTTCTTCCTATCACTAGCATGACTTTGTGAAGGCTGTGGAGGAGCATAAGGATAAGCATAGCCTTCTTGACTATACGGCGGCTGAGGATGATGGCCAAAACTCGGAGCGGAAGCAGGAGCAGGAGCCGGAGCAGGAGCCGGAGCATAAGTGGGTGGAGGAGGATAGTTGTAGCTATCTGGTCCATATTGAGGGTAACTTTGATGAGAGGCCCATGATGATGATGATGGTGATGATGGTGATGGTGGCTCTTGCCGCCATTCTTCTTTTGAATTCCCTCCTCCCATCAAACTTTCTTCAGATTAAAATAAGATAGAAGAAAAACCAAACTTGAAGCTTAAGATCAAATACCTGCACAAAAAAGCAGATTCGGAATTTAGAATCTTATCCTCTTTACCCAGAAAAGGGGAATCGCGAGAAGAAGAAGAGAATCGATTCAACATGCAAATACCTATAAGTTGAAACTTTCTGTCTAATCTAACCTAAACTTTCTGGCAATTAATAACGTTGAATGTCAAACAGTAATAGATGTCTGCAAGGAAAACAGGCGGCGGCTCTTTAGACTTAACTTTGAAGAAAGAAAGAAGATGCAGATTCATTCACGTCTCCTTCACCGACTTGCCGTTACGAAATTCGCAAATATTCAACCTTTTTCCCAATTCTGGAAGAAAGTCAGGATTGTAGATTTCATATACACCTAGAATTTACTAGTGTACAACATAATATAAGACGAATCAACCGGTTCCAAATTATGTTTTCCCGAATTAGATATGCAGTATTGTAAGATTAACCCAGGGAGGGAGGGAGGTGATTTCAATCAAATAGATCGACAACTATATAATAATAGACAAATCGCACCTTTTATCATGTGTCAACACGACGACGAAGAACACTATTCACAAAAGCCTTGAGAAGGATGAAGGGCTCTTTTGTTTTGTTCTTGTTGTCAACAGGTCAAGGGATCTTCAATGGCGGATTCAATCCCAATTTGAAAAATATATATTTCACCTGATTTTTTTCCCCTTTTGTTTCAAAAAGCAATCTAAACCTTTCTCGCTTGTTTAATGTTTCACTTTCACGTTTCAATCATAGTTTGAAGCTAACTTTGATTTGTTTATAGTTTTTTTGGATCAAATCATTCATCCACCTCACTTTAAAAATAAATAAATAATCATTATAAATAAATAAAACTCTATCCAGAAAGGCAGGAAACTTCTTCTGAACTCACCCATATTAATTAACGTCTTCCGATTATAAAAAATATTAATCTTTATGTATCGTTAGTTGTTGAATCAAAATACTTTACTCTCAGATTTTGATCCGAATCTATATTATTAGAATCTACTTCCGTCTATGTCTCTTTTACTATTTTCTACCGTCCACACTTTTTGGTATTCGGTTTCTCAATTTTAAAGTTCCTTTTTTCCATACTGTATATAGCTTGTAATCTGCGTATATATATAGTTTACACACAAAAATTGATTTTTAATCTGCAAAACATTAAAACTTAGAAGGAGAAAGAAAGAAAAATAAAAGAAGTTGTGAGAGAGCATAAGAGACGGGTCGATCACGTGAGGGGTTCATGACAACGACCGAAACAGATGGGAACATAAAAAGAAGAAGCTCAGGTTATTTCTGGTGAAGAAAGAAAGAGACTCAATCAAAGGCTTTCAATGTCGGAATCATTCAAACACGAAGGGGCAACCTTTACCGCCTCAAGTATAAATCCCGCTTTCCGGCATTCTTCTTCCAAAAGCTTCACCTGAGATGGACCGTCAGGACAGAAAACCACCACTGCTCCTCCACTTCCAGTGAACTTTGAAGCTGCTCCAATCCTCCTTGCAACTTCCACCATCTCTATGTTCATTGCTCCCAAGCATTCGTCCCCAAACATCCTCCTATACACACACAAAACAACGCCATTCACTGCATGTGCGCATTGAGTTTGAAAGCAAGATTCATTTAACTTACCTCCGAAGGTCAAAGTTACGGTTCATAAGCTCCACGAGTTTGGAATGGTCCTTGTTGAGTAATGCAGCTCGACCTTCTTCTGCTAAGTTTCCAACTTCCGCCATTGATGAGATTATCAACGCGTCACCGTCTAACCATCTTTGCCGAACCCTACTATGTACCTGCAGTAGAAAGCAATGCTAAGATAACATGTACCACAGAGAAACATGTACACACAACTATGCCTGAATTATAGTCACTAATGCTCAAAGTCAGCTAGCTTTATGAGTAAATGGTGCGTACCTTCCCTGAGTCGCTAGGATTCTCAGCATAGATGAGATGCAAAGGGGGAAGGAGACTGACATCCATAGGAGTGTAAATCCCATGTCCCAGTTTATCCATGTGCTCCTTACTAAAATCCTGCAAAGTGGAGATCGTCAAAGCCACGAATTGATGTTGCCAAAGGCTATGTACAGATACGAGCGCCACTCACCATGTGAACAAGACCGCCATACACCTGAGCAACCCGGTCTTGCAGACCTGCAACAATGCCGAGTTCTTTCTCTGCGTTGAGAACAAGGCTGGGACGAACTTGTACTTTGATCAAATGCCTGACATTGTAAAAGTCGACAAGGCAGCTAAGCGCAGCGGATACGATGGCACTAGAACCCGAAAGCCCTGTCTGGAACATCAAGACTAGAGCATCAGCAATGTGTATCTCAAAGGCAGGATTCGCGGAAGCAAACTCTCCGTACCTGCCTAGGGATATTGGTATCGTAAGAGATTGTGAAGTTTCCTTGGTGAAGCTGGATGCCATTATCTCTGCAATAGTTTCGGAATACTTTACAAATCGCCATTACCAACCTCACACCACCGTAGTACCCTTCATTTTGCAAGCGACTCAGCTAAGGAAGAAGAGAAATGTTGTTAGGTTACCACGAATCGAAAACGATTTGTAAAATATCCATTTTGATCTGGGATCCCCATGAAAGGAGCAATTGTCGAGCAATTCCAGATCAGGCAATAAATCTATAATGGAAAGAAAGCGTACGAGATGGTCGAGAGAGCTGAACTGGACGAGATCGTGGAATGGGTGAGGCTTGATAAAGAGGTGTTCCGATGGCTCGAGCTTGACAGACGCCCAGAAGTTGCCGATAGTGAAGGAGATAGTACGCCCGAAGTAAACATCGCTAGGGTTCCCGAGAAATCCGATCCGAGCGAATGACCTATGCTCGATCGCCGCCGTAGCGTGGCCGGAGACCGGGGATTTCGGATCCTGATCCATCTCCCTTTGCGCGTTTTTTACTTTCTTTTTTTTAACATTATCCCAAATCCATCGATGCAGTTTTTATGACTTTTATCTTTTAACGACTCATGGGCCCCACTGATCGGGTCTCAAATTTTCTTATACAAAATAGTTTAGGTTTTTAAGAGAGGCTAGTGGCCAAACCGTTTAATTTAAAAAAAAACAAATAAGTTAAGTACAAACAATAAAAAGTTTCCATTCTTTTCCATTTGCTGGTTAATAGAATAGAACTGGGGATTTAAAGTTCAAATTGAAGAATTTTAATTGAAATAATCAAACCGCTTATCATTTTCTGTCATGTGTAACTTTGATATGTTGATAAAGTGTTAGAGTGAAGATAGAGAGAAAAAAATCGGAGCATTTAGATCTAAATCATAGGGAGTAATCATACCATTTCTCATATGGCAGTAAATTTGATATGTTGATAGCAGCCCTGGCCTAACATAAAAATTGGCCCTTAGATTAAAAAAAATTTTTGATTCATTTATTATTAATAAATAAATATTTTTAAAAAATTGAATCTTCATTATGAGTGTTTTAAAAAAAAAATAAACCCCTTTTATATCTATTTTTAAAGAATGTGGGCCTTTTTTTACATGAAATTTTGTAAAAAATATTATGGACCTCTGGGCCATGGCACATTTGCCCACCTCTTCTGGGCTGGGCCTGGTTGATAGAAATGACTCCATATGTGGCCACTTATTTGTAGGTGATGATAAATTTGGGATAATAGTTTTTGTGATTCAAGGGATATTCGAGTGACCACTCAGAAATGTCAACAAAATCTTCAGCTTCTTTGAAAGCTTCTATCTCAAACACTCAAGCTTGATAGCTATTCAGTCCAACATTGTAATAATGAGATGTTTTTTTCTGGTCTGTGAAGCACATTAAGTGGACGATTCAACTACTATTAGGGTTTGACTGCTTTGTTACTATTTATATTCTTTTCGGTCAGTCTTAAAAGGTAGTCATAGGCCTGTTAGAGTAATGATGATTTCACCTGCTATGAGGGCAGTGATCCATTGGATGATCCAGTCAATTACAAACTACTTGTCTCTATGCATTACGGGAATATATGCTAAACTTGTCATACCTCTCTTTTCAGCTTCTTTTGATGGGGGAGATTTCAAAGTCTTCTGCCTATAAGGATGTCTCTGATCTAGATTTGAATCCACCTCTAATTTTGCCCTACCTTTGCACAACAACAAAAAATGACTAGCTCTATCTAGATCCTAAAGTCTTCCTAGATTTTTTGATAATTTTCTCACATTTTTGATTACTTTAAAAGCGTTTTGGTTTGTTATGTTTTTCTTCTTAGTTTTGGTTTTGGTTAGATCGCAAAGGGTGTTTGTTTTGCTATGTTCATAGTTTATTCTTCAATGTGTTATTTCACGTTTTAGTAGAGTATTTTCTTTTAACGGTGATGATCTTACCATGGGTTTTGGAATGTAGAAGGGATTTAGTTCCATTAATCATCTAATTAATCATGAAACTAGGAAGCTTTCAACCAAAAAATATTGTCGGTAAAGAATTTGTTCTTTGAAGGAGAAGATCCAAAGAGCAAAATCAACCAAACTAATAAGCATTTACACTCTTATCTGGGGTCCAATCAGTCTAGACACCATTATAGGCAGCTGATACTACACTGTCTTAGATTCTGTTTCGTTCTAGCCGGTGGTAAACCAGTCTGGTTCTAATAAACAGAAACAAGCTACATACGAATCCCAAAACAGACAAACAGCCCCAAAACAAAAACGTTACGAAGTAACAGTTACTTCCAACACAAACAACCGAGTCCAAGACGACAGATTTGGTGCCGAGGCTCGCATTGGTGTCATAGACAGACCCGGCCATGTAGCCGTAGAAGAGCGATCCGATGGGAATGTTAGTGATAAGGATGTTCTGGTTAACACCAACACTGTTGCGTCCAAAGAGGTCAGAAGTTACAGAAACGGCAGCGGCGAAAACAAACCCTAAGCTTAACCCGATAAGTGCGGTCGCAAGCTGTAGCAGCGCGGTCTGGTACGCCTTGGATGAATAAGCGAGGATGAAGAATGCCAAAGGTGTTGGCAGTAGCGAAATTGCGAACCAGCCTGTTCTTCTCAAGTAGTATAGTTTCTTGCGCGTGAAGTCAGGTGCAGAGGAGAGCAATCTTCCCAAAAAGGAGAAGGCAGAGAAGAGTGTGACTAAGGATTTAGAGTCTGAGCTGCTCTGTCCAAGAGACTGAGCGATCTGTCCTAAATTGTTGCTGTAAACAAGACCGATGGTTCCCCCGCAGAAATAGGCAATGTAGTATAGCCAGAACTCCAGCCTACGAACCAGCATTCCCAGAGAATGTTCATCTCCTAGCCTCAGTTTATCGCAGTATTCCTCCTCAAGTTTGAAGGTCACGTTTTTAAGGATCTTGGGCTCCTCTATGTTAACCACCGCATAGCCCGAGCTGCGGTGGTGGAAACAGGACTGGAGAGCACGGTGGATGTAGTCGAGAAACGGGACGCACAATGGGAAAAGGAGAAGGAGAATGGCTCCGAGGAAATGCCAACGAGGTGAGGAAGCTAAGTAGGTGTCAGAGGAAGGCAAGATGAGGTAAAAGCATGTGATTAAGGCCAAGGCATTGAAGACGATGAAGATTCGGGTTTCGTCACGGGTTCGACTGGTGTCATGCGGTTCGGAGGAGTTAGGGTCAGTAAGGACAGGCCAGAGCGCCAAAACAGAGACGATTAAAGGGATAAGAGAGTTGAGGAGAAGGTAAATGTCAGAGCTTGCTGATGATTTCCCACCGATTGCTTCGTGGCCAAGCGTGTAAAGCGCAGCACTGATCCCATTGAAACTCACGACTAGAGAGAGCGCGAGCGAGTGGTTGGAGTCGAAGTGTCGAACGCAGAGGATGAAGCAGACGGTGTTGAACCAGCAGATGCTCAGCCCGGCTAACGAGCAGCAGACCAGAACCAGAGAGTATGGAGGATCGATTACATCGGCGATGGATAGCCACTGGACGCCGTAACCCACGAGTCCCATTGCGGCGGCGGCGAAAAGGACGGCGGGGACAGGGAAGTACGCAATCGCGAAGCCCGAAGACCAACCCAATGCTTTACCCAAGTCTGAAGCCACCGCCATGTAATTCAGCCGCGATTGAGAAACACCCATCGACGATTTCATGTCGGAGGAGTAGGCCGAGAAATCGAAGTTTGTCCCCGTGAATGCTTGAATCCAGATTGCTGCCACCAAAACCGTCCATCTCCGCCACCATTGGAGCATGGACTCAACTCGTGGTGGCTGTGGAGGAGGCGACGGCGGCTGTTTCCGCAAGATTTGTTCCTCCGTCGTCGTCGTTACCGCCTTTGGAGGTTTCATTTCGTCGTCTCATAATCGGCTCACAATTCTCTGCATCTTTTTTTTAAACGTCCGGCTTAAAATGCTTTTTACTATTTTAAATTCGAGAGATCATTATTCATTTTATCAATATCTTAAAAAAGGATTTTTAATTTCGGGGGTTTTGGAGAGAGAGAGAGAGAGAGCAAAATACTTAAAATCCCTCGGAAGATCTGACGGATGAAATTTTTGTGCTGAGTATTTTTTTATTTTTCTTTGTGAGAGACTTAAGAGTAGTGAAATGTTGTGTTACTTAATTCTAGATATGGAAGCTAAAAAGCACACCAAACGGCTATAATTGGTGTTAGAGTTTCAGGGATCCATTTCCAGAGAGAACTTTTCGGACTTCATCTTCCTCCCAGACATCTCTCTCTCTTGTTTTTTTTTTTCTTATTAAAAAAATCCCACCTTTTTTTTGGGTGGATTCTTCTCCGACATTCCTGACAAAACTCTGTGGAGACATGTCTGATGGTTATTGTAGTTCCAAGAAGACGGATAACATCTGCGAAGATGTTTGTGGACAGGTGAATTTCTGGGTTTTGGGTCATTTTTTGATTAGATTCAAATGCTTATTTTCCGGTCCTTTGTTTCGTAATCCTTCTCAATTGTTCAATGATTTTTGACTAGCAGCTATTTTCCGGTCTATTTGCTTGAAACAGTCACCAATCATTTACAAATGTGACAGGGGGGTTCTCGAGCAGGCAAGGCCATGTCAAGGCAAGAGGAGTGGAATTCAAAACATGTATATTTCTCTTCGTTCTCGTGCCAATGTGCGTCATGGGAATGTACGTACACGGTCAGAAGATCACGTATTTCTTGAGACCTCTGTGGGAATCACCTCCTAAACCATTTAACATCCTTCCCCATTACTACCACCACAACACTTCCATGGCCACCCTCTGCAGTCTCCACGGCTGGAGAATCCGCGAGTCTCCAAAACGAGTCTTCGACGCTGTCTTGTTCAGCAACGAGATCGATATGCTCACTATCCGCTGGAAAGAGCTAGATCCTTACATCACCCAGTTCGTGCTTCTTGAATCCAACTCCACTTTCACCGGACTCCCCAAACCCTTGGCTTTCGCAGATAACCGGGACAAGAGTTTCCAATTCGTCGAGCCGAGGCTGTCCTATGGGCACGTAGGAGGCAGATTCAGGAAAGGCGAAAACCCCTTTGTGGAAGAATCGTTCCAAAGGCTTGCACTTGACCAGCTGATCAAACTCGCGGGCATCAAGGAAGACGATCTTTTGATCATGTCGGACGTCGACGAGATCCCGAGCGCTCACACCATAAACCTGCTTAGATGGTGTGACGGCTTCCCACCGATCCTCCATCTTCAGCTGAGAAACTACCTCTACTCGTACGAGTACTACCTCGACAGCAAAAGCTGGAGAGCTTCGGTTCATCTCTACAAGCCTGGCAAAACCCGGTACGCTCATTTCCGCCAAAGCAACAATCTTTTGACGGATTCAGGCTGGCACTGCAGCTTCTGTTTCAGACGCATCCAAGATTTCGTCTTCAAGATGAAGGCTTACAGCCACACCGACCGCGTTAGATTCTTGCATTATCTCAACCCGAAACGAATCCAAGATGTCATCTGCAAAGGCACTGATCTTTTCGATATGCTTCCTGAAGAACACACTTTCAGAGAGATTATCGGCAAACTAGGTCCCATTCCTCGCTCCTACTCAGCTGTTCATCTCCCTGGATATCTCATCCAGAATGCTGATAGTTACAAGTACTTATTACCTGGCAACTGCAAACGAGAAACTGCCTGATATATGATACGCACCTCACATATTACCAGTCCTCTAAAAGTTTATAGGTCTGTTACTTATAGCTCGTGTTCTCTCTTTCTTTCTATATCTCCTCTGTATATACAATTTTTTCCTGTTGTTGTAATTTTACGAACCTGATAACAAACAAAATTTGATTCTCTTTCCGTGTCTGAAATTGAACAACAGACGAGTGGTTTATATAAAAGATATGGCATCTACCTCAGAAAAATGGGATTTTGCAAACATTTATAAATAAGAGTGTGTTTTTAGTCAAGATGATCCTATGGTGATTTGTTCGATGTTCCTTACACTGCTTCTTTGTAGCTTTTTAGATAGGTCCTCGTAGTGTTTAATTTGCTGCAAAATCAATGAAAAGAAAACTCAACGAGAGACGATAGGAACTCTAAAATGGATGAAAACAGAGAGAAGAGCATTTACCAGTTTGTTGACAGAGGGTGGGACTAAGGACAAGGCCTGCTCGAAATGAGTCATGTTGATGGTACACTCAGCTGAACCTGTGACGTCATCTTCAGACGACTCACTGGCCCTGAATTTCTCATCCACTGCCAGGTGTATAGCTTTGTCCACCTTCCCATTTAATAAAATTCAAACCAACCATCAGCGAGTCAATTATTACACATTACAGAACATGGGTCGTCTCATGAATCAAGAAACGGATTATCGACAAGATTACCAGGTTAGCGAGATCAGCTCCGCTGAAATCTTCACAGTTCATCTTTGCAATGGCATCCAGATCAACACCAGGATCTATGGGTTTCTTCTTTGCAATAGCTTTTAGAATTGAAGCACGCTCATCAGCGTTAGGGAGGGGCACGTACACAAGATTCCCAAACCTACCGGGTCTCAAGAAAGCAGAATCAACTACATCTGGCCTGTTTGTAGCTCCAATTACATATACATTACGCCTCTCCCCACCGTCCAGCTCCGCGAGAAACTGTGGAACATCCAAATCCATTTTGATCAACGCCTGAGTAAGATTTACGGTTCCAGCATTTCAATGTAACGAACGAAGAAAGCCTATGTTACCTGGTTCAAAAGTCGTTCGACAACCCAAGCACCTTCTTTGCCACGACTCGTTGTCAAAGCATCCACCTGAACTTCAAAATCATTACGAATTGGACAACTCTTATATGCCAGACCAAGACTTTTCAAAGTGTGAAACACAAACCTCATCAAAGAAGAGTACACATGGCGAGCATGTCCGGGCGCGCTGAAACAAGGTTCGAATAGCAAGCTCGCTTTCTCCAACGTATTTATTTAGAATTTCTGCACCCTGAAAGCCAGCAATAGAAGATAGAAAGTCACATTATTGAGTACCATTCCATACACAAAGCAACAAAATCCAGAAAAAAACTGACATGAAAGTCAAACCTTGATGTACATGAAATTGGCTCCTGCCTCGTTTGCAACTGCCTTTGCAACCAAGGTCTTGCCACAGCCCGGTGGTCCATAGAGCAAAAATCCTGTCTCTAAGTTTGCCCCAAAAGCCTAGAAAGATCCAAAGAGACACTTTCAGACCTCTAGTAATCTTGACTATATAGACGGTGGCAAGTGTTGTACTACTACCTTATAGATCTCAGGCTTTTTGATAGGTCTGACAATGTAATTGTTGAGTTCACGCCGTAGATGGTCAAGTCCACCAACATCGTCCCATTTGACATTGGGTACGGTAGAGAATCCTTCTCTAGTTAAAGATCCCTGAACTAACTTCACTGCTTCCTGGTATGGAAGAAAAAGAGAGTCAGTAACCAAAGAGCAAAACTTTGCAAGCACTGAAGAGTAAATTTATATCAGACATCCAATAACAAACCTCGAAATCAGACATTTTGACGGCGAGTGATTCCAACTCTTCTTCCGGCCAGGGCCGCCTCAGCCAAGATTTATCATCTTCGGAGTCACCGGACAGTTGCGATTTTCTTGAGTCCATGACCCTCTTTATGGCGATCCTGCCAGCCTTGTAAGCAACACCTTCCAAATCGGCTCCGACAAAACCTGGTGTTATACGAGCTATTCTTTTCATGTCAAAGGGGCCTTCTAGACTAAGTTTTTGGACTACAACAGAGAGTATCTCAGCCCTTGCATCTTCGTCTGGAACGCTCAGAGCAATCTCACACTCAAATCGCCCACTTCTCCTCAGAGCAGGATCGAGAGCATCAGGCCTATTCGTAGCTCCAATGACGAGAACAAAGCCAGCCTTAGATTCAGCATCATTTTTGTCGCCCTTGTTTCCAGGCCCGTCCATACAAGTCAGTAACTGCGTCACTATCCGCTTCTCCATCTCCCTTTGCTGGTTCTCTCTCTTTGATCCGATCGCATCAATCTCATCGATGAACACAATCGAAGGCGCGGTCCTATATGCTTTAGAGAAGAGCTCTCTAATATTCTCTTCCGAAGCACCTGGGAGATTTCAGCACAAAAAATTACTCTCATATTGTAACAATAACGCGAGGGAGCCACAAGAATAAAATTGAACAAATGAACAATAACGAGAGGGAGCAATTCAATACCGGAAACACCAGAAACCACTTCAGTCGCTGAGATCTGATAGAACGGAACACCAACTTCATTGGCAATGGCATTGGCCAGCTTGGTCTTTCCACAGCCAGGTGGTCCATGGAACAGAATCCCGCTTGGTGGCTTCACTCCCATCTTCTTAAACGGCGCAGGATTCAGAATCGGGAACAGAATATTCATCTCCAATTCATCCAACACTTTCTTTATCCCACCGAAATCTTTAAATGTGGGTCCTTTATTACCCTCCACTCCCAGATCGCCATTACCAGTAGTTCCACTGGCGGAAAGAGAGACTTTGGCCTCCTTTCTCGACCCCATTGTTGTCATCTTGCTTCTACCTTTGTTGGTCACAGTCTCAACTTCCACATTCTTTTCCACAGGCGGAGGAGAAGAAGACCCAATTGGTTTCTTCGAGGAGCTATTCATCTTAGCGTAGCTATCTCGTAGAGTGTCATTGATCAAATCAAAGCGCGGACTCAGCTTCTCGCTGTAGATGGCGTCCTCAGAAGTCGACACCTCGCCACTGTCTTCCGACGAGGAAGAAGACACCGATCGCTCCTTATTTCTCCTCATGAGATGCGACTGTTCCGCTCGCTGCAACTTGTCCTCTTTCTCATCAACCCGTCTCTGTTTCTTCCTCTTGGCAGAAACTTCCTCATCGTCGTCATTGTTCTCATATTCCTCTTCGTCTTTAGCCCGCTTGTTATCTCTGACATTAAGTATTTGCCTGACGTTGAGCAGAAGCACTTGCCGAGTCAACCTCGCAAAATTACCGTACCTGGAACGGAGATCGTCGACGATGTCCTCCGCCGTAGTTAAATCCTTGCCGCACGACTCCATAACTTGACTCAGGTATCGCCGATTAATTCCTCCACCCATACCACCGCCTCCGCCGCTGCGACCCCTCCTCACCATCGTACTGCTAGCGCTATTAGGGCTTAGAGCGGGATTCAATGGTGAAAGTCTGAATCTTCAAAACTTATGTAAACCAAAGGGTCGATTTTGGAGGCGCCCACCACCGACGGGAGAAAGCTACGGAATAGCTTGGCTCAGAAGAAGCCCTAATTTGCGAGTGAAGAAGAGGACACGAAAGACGAAAATGTGTAATTTTAAATTTTAAGTGGTTAAGTCGGATAAATAATTTATTTGGGGGTAATAAATGGGATGTTTTGAGAATATATGGTGAAAATGGTAAATACCGAAACATATTTATAAACCGTTCAGACAAACAAAACAGAATAACAGCAACATAACAAGGCTAGTACAGATATGTCAAAATGTCTCTTTGAATTACAATGATTTGAAGGTTCAAATGATTATTCCCAGTAACTTTCCGGGAATCCGAGAGAAAACTGATCGCCTGGGGATTTGCTGAAGTAAAATTATCACAGAGATATGACTTGAGCTTGGCAGACTTTGAAGCTTTCTTATTTATACACATTCCTGCTTTTGCCTTCTTCTTCTTCTTCGGCGCGCCATTTGTAGAGGTTCTGCATTTTTAGCAGCAGGAATCCAATCACAGCCATCCAATCCAATTCAACAGACTCTCCTGAGAAGCCAACTGCAAAACCCATGAAAACGAAATCAGGATCTTTTGATTTACTTTTAATTTCTGTTATATGAAAAAAGGTTGGATCTTTACAGTGAGGAAATCAGGGGGAGTGCCCAAATCAGCATTATCCAGATCAGAAAGCGCAAAACCATCTATCTCCCCGAAAGTTCCGAGGCTGGGATTAGGGAGAAGCTGGTTCTCCCAAAGAGACGAGGCTTCAATGCTTTCGTTGCATGTTAAGTTATCCTCACTGAGGTTTACTACATAATCCTCTTCCTTTTTGGACCACGCCTTCCCCAAAGCAGCTTCTGGAATGCTGTCCAGTCCCTGGTGTACAAAAAAAAAAGAAAGCAACCGACTTTAGTCTCTAGAAAGCAAAAAGCCAACTGTTGCGTGGTTACTAGCAAGTAGTGAGACCTCAGCAAACAGATCAAACATCTTGGTATCATCAAAAGCATCTTCATCTCCAGCAACAGCATCATGTAGAGGTCTAGGTGGTGGAGGAGTGTTCGTCTTGGGCGTTCTTGGGCCACCTCTAACCCCGGAACTCTCACCTTCGTCCCCTAGTTTCTGCTGCTGGTATGTGATCTTTGAAACAACGTAGTCTCCAACCTCCTTTCCTTCCGTACCCAGGTGGTATTGGTGCAAAACCCAGTTCGACTTCTCGGGCTTTGATCCCTTTCGAGCGCTCTTGTACAGCACCATAATCTTCTTGCAACCCCTCTGCACTCCATCGACCAACACAGCTTTTGTTCTCCCCGTCTTGTGCCAGCGAACCGGTTCCTCGTTCAGGCAGGTCGGTGTGATCTTCCTGCGTTTCCTTTGTCCTGTTCCATATGCCTGCACCGTCTTGTGAAAGAAGAAGACGCTTACTCCATCTTTGTTTGCACCTGAGGAACAGCCAACAATGATCAAAGGCCTTTTCTTTACTGAGTAAGTAGCGAGTGGAATGGGGAATCCTGTCGCTTACCAGGAAGGTTTTCCGGGTGAGTGTAATTGATTCCAACATCTTCAGTGACTTCCCGAATAAACTCTTCGATAAGCACGTGCGGTTCTGACCCACCAATCCCACATTTAGCTTCCAAAAACTCGATGATGTCCTCATCTGTTGGCTCAAACTTGACACCCTTAGGAAGGCCAGGCCATGGAACCAGCACCTGAAACCAACAACTAATGAGTACGTAGTCTGTTTCAGACAAGGACATGGAGAGGGGAAGTGCGCTAACACTCACATTGCTGTTGTCAATGCGGTAAGAGCAGTTGGGGCATTTGATAGAAGCTCCACAGTCTTTGATCTGCAGAGCTGAAGAGACTGACGCATTCTTCACCTTTGTTGCGATTCCTCGGCCATCTACAATCCAAGCACTGTATACCATCAAAGTTTGGGAGTTTTGTTACGAGAAATGATAATGTAGAGGATAAACACAGCTCAAACAAGTAAATCATCTTCTCAAGACAACAAAAACAACAACTCGGTTGTCTTCTTCAGAGTTACATAGATTAGAGATGCAAACAAATTGATACTAAAATTTCCCAAATCTCATAGATACGAAGAGCAGAACAAGTCCATATATCCTACATACTTAAAAACAATAGACCGATACAGGTAATGCCCAAATTAGAGGAACAAAAGTACAAACTAAAATTTCAATCTTTCAGGTCTTGCTTCCCAGGAAAAGGAGAATAAAAAAAAAAAAAAAGAGAAAATCGATTCAGGGTTTGGGTGAAATTAAATCGACGAAATCTGAAGGCTTACCTCGGCATGACTCCCAAAACAAAGAAGGGGAAAAATCGAGCAGAGAGCGAAATATATAGAAGCCGATAGAGAGGAAGAGGAAGCTAAGGCTCTCTCTCGAGGTTCTCCACTAGGCTAAGTAAAATGGACTGTAGAGTGGAGAAGACAAATACAACAAAGACCCAAGTCTCCCCTGAGCGGGAAAGTGGAGTTTCCCAAGTGGCTCGTACGTTCCCGACCTAAGCTTCGAGGAAAGCTTCTCCAGAACACAATTGACGAACCTCAGCTTCGGACAAGACTTGTCTTCACTGACCTTGACTAATAGGCTGCTTCGGATCCGAGCCTTGGGTTCTTAACGTTCTGTGCAACGCCGAACCACTTGGTAGCTTCGAGAATCGAGCTAAATGGCGAATTTGTAATTAAGTGATCTATGTAGGGCCATACTACCTTGCTCACCAAGCCAGAACGCACACATAATCTATTTTATCCGTAATTTCGTGTGTTATTTAATGATTAACAAGAAACGGAGCGAAACGTTGAGACAACAACAGCTTTACCGCTGGAGAACGCAGAGAGTTCACATTATGGGATCAATATAGAATATATGATCAAAGTGAAATATACGTTTATCATCAGCAGTAAAATCTTATTATATAAACAAAATAGAAAACAGTTTGTTTTTTTCTTTTCTTGTAAATGTAGTATTTTGACCCCCTATGAATATGATTGTCATAATAAATATGCATTAAGATTTAAATTAACAGATTAATTTTTAGTTATTAGTAAAACTTTGTGCGGTACAACACATTTAAATTAACAGATTAATTTTTAGCTATTAGTTAAAGTATATAAACAACAGTCTAGTGGACAATGATTCATGAATGGGCCACAAAAGTTATATAGACAATGATAATATTTGATGAATGGGCCACTAAAGGTTTCACGAATTAAAAACACAGAGTCAACGTTACAAAATATGACCTCTCCTTCTTTTTCTGTGTAACAAGAATCAGAACAAAGTGACAGGATAGCTCCAAAAAGACAAGATCAAAACATAAGACTCTCATGATGAGAAGAAGTTGATAGTGAGATCACGGCTTTATTATTTCTTTTACTTGGACTTGGTAAGACAAAAAGGGATCAGTGATCTCCGTAAAGAACCCTAAGTGGGTCAAGCTGTCCGCTGCAGTAACTCGATGAGACGATAGAGAGCTCTTGCCTGCCTGTCCACTCTTCGCAAGGCTTTAACAACACCGGAGGTTCGATAGCTCCCGAGTCTACGCAGAGCATCGTCGTGTAATCTTCATCCCCCATATCAGCTATGCTCTTTGCCTTTTTGTCCCAGGGGTTCCACACAACTGCGAAAGAGAAGCTCAAATAATGGTTAAAGCAGGAAGACAAGACAATGGTATCTTATAATCTGTTACAACGAGCGCACCTGCATTCGGCATGCCTTCCTTTCGCAACTCGATGGTTCTCTTTCGCTCATGATCTATCACAGCAATCTTTGTTGGCGTGTTCAAGTACACTCTATCGATCTGCACCGCACTGACGCTATGTCAATCTTTGGGAGTTTTTGTTGTTCTTTCAAAAGCTCGAGGGGCAAAACAATGGGCTTACCTCACCGTCAAAGGTAATTGCGTCTGCTTGCTCGGTGAATCTTTCTTTACCCATCAAGTTGTCTAGGTAATCAAGTGTCTCCAGACCTTCAACCCGTACTTCACTGCGAATTACATGAATTATTTTCAACTCGGAAATCTAAGTAGAGGAACAAATCGGATGGGAAGAATTTCGAAAGACACACCTTATGTCAGATACGTATAAGTAGTTTCGAAGTGCAAACATAAAAGAGAATGCCTTTGGGTCAATGTTCCTCACACGAGGGATTATAGTAAGTTTCCCAAGGCTGATAGAGATGC
Organism: Thlaspi arvense; assembly: GCA_911865555.2. NCBI lineage: Eukaryota > Viridiplantae > Streptophyta > Magnoliopsida > Brassicales > Brassicaceae > Thlaspi > Thlaspi arvense. Next base: position 57,546,309 of record OU466859.2, on the reverse strand, counting down.
GAACACGGAGCTCGAAGCTGCGCAAATCAACACCCAAGAATTATGAAGTTAGCCAGACAATAGTAATGACTAACAAACAAGAAACATGATGAGCAAAGAGAAAGCATCTGGCTGCAATATTCAATGTATTGATCATAGTGTAAGATATTGATCTCTCTCTCTCCCACACACCTGTGAGGCCAGATCTTCAGGTCGTCTTCTGTGGACTTCAAGATCAGATCAACTGATGATAGCTTGTTCGCAGGAGGCAGAGGCGAAGGATCGTCATCATGTGACCAAAATCTATTCCGGGCAAATCCATGTCGCTCAAGTCCACCAAAGTTCCCAAACTGCAAAGATGCCACAGGATTCTTGATGGTGGTACGAAAACACAGGACAACGTCGTGATTTAACTATTTTAAAGTGATCTGAGTTCTGAGATGCCAAACCTGTGGAAAGCAAACAGGTATTCCTCCTCTGATCGTCTTGGGTGGCTTATACTGAGCCTAAATGAGACAGAGCAAACAAAAATACTAGTCAAAAAACATCCTGCTTCATCTCTATCAACATATCATAGTTACAAATCACAGAAAATGCGAAAGCTATGGAGCAATAGCTCAGAACTGAGACCAAAGATCTTTAAAGCTCATGTGGGTTTGATTACACTACGATTTAGATGTAAAGATGATTTGATTACAGCTTACCTTGCTGCTCATAAAAAGCAGTTCTTCCCTCCTTTCATTTTTCCAAGAAATTACTTGCCCTCCAAAAAGAAGCACCTGCAAGATTTCAATCACAGAGTTTTTTTCTCTAAGCAAGACAACAACCGATGAAGGAGAAATGTTAAACATCTTTCATTACATACTCCTTCAAGATAAACAATCTCCTTGTATAGCCGTTTAAAAATAGTAACAGGATCAAAGTAGTAATTAGTGACATGTAGATTTTTACATTATGATGATACGATAAATGATCCGAGACCTCTGAGTGAAATGATGAAAACAAAAACAAGAGAGGAAAGAGTCAAACCTCTGCAGTTGATCCGCGAGGCTCAGTCAAAATAATCCGGGACGATCCATCGACATCGTTGCCCAAATTCAAAGGCATCCCTTTTTTGGCTCTTTATTCCTTTTCTTCCACTATCTCCTTCACTCTTAACTACAACACCAAAAACCCAGATGCAAATCTATCAAGAATTTATAAAACACCAACACTTTACCAAACAAAAAAAAAAAAAAGTTTCACGATTCTGACTAAAACGAGTATAAAATATAGCGAATAAGAATATACGGACAAATCAATAGGTAGAATAATCAAAACCGGAATCAATTCCGCAAAAAGGGGGAAAATCATGAAGGATAAAGAAATATTAAAATGAAAGAGAGGCCGAAAAGGAGAATCGAACATGGTATACGAACAAATAAAAGGGAAAGATTCAGCTTACGTTTGATCGAATATTGGAAAATCGTACTGATTACGACGTAATCAAAGCAGTTAACCACTCCGCGATCGGCTTCCGATTTGAACAACTTCCACCCAACTCTACGACAAATCCAAATCCATCGATCAATCAATAAAATCCCCGATGACTCTCACTACACGACACCTACAAAACATGAATTGACGCCAACGTGATGATAATATCAACAAAAGTAGCTCAAATGTAGACGATAAAGAAAGAGGTCAACAAGGGGAACGAAGGAGAGAGAGATACTCGAGAGAGATGGCGCAGTGGGAAATGCTGACCTTGGTTCTTGAAAGGGGATTTGATTATCAGAAATTTGGCTTATGATGAGTCAGAGAGCTTGAAGAAGAAGAAGATGGAGAAGAAGGCTTGTGCGTATTTGTAGGTCTTCCAATTCCCAACAACAGCATTAGCCCCGATACTGCCACGTGCGTTGTTATTTCTTTTCCTTAATACTTAACAAACCTTTATTTATTGTTGGTTAATTTAATTGTTATGCTTATCCCTTGGTTGGTATGTAACGAATAAGAGAGAAAAGGTGACCAATAAATAATAAGGCATAAATATGATTATGAGTAGTGAACCCAGCGGGTTTCGCTGATTATTCGGCCCCAGGCCCAGTAAGTTTGAAGAAACGTTGCCCGTGGAATATTCAATATTCTATTTGCGCTTTGCTTTCAAGTTTCGATCTCTCTCTCCCCCGCTCAAAGGAAAATTGATTTGCTCAACCAATGTAGCAGCGACAAAACCGATGGAACTTTTCTCGGATCCCGAAGGTTTGATGACACCGGGATAAGATCGATCTCCGGTAAAAAAAGTGGATGGGTTTATACCGGAAGTTCTCTTCTTCCGTGGACGCACGCCAAGTGTTCGGCGAAATGACGAAGAGAAGCTTATATCAGTGGAATACGCTTCTTAAGAGCCTATGCAGAGATAGACGATGGGAAGAAGTCCTTTGTCACTTTAGTCAAATGTTTCGCGATGATGAGAAGCCTGATAACTTCACGCTTCCAGTTGCTCTCAAGGCCTGCGTGGAGTTGCGGGAAGTTAAGTACGGAGAAATCATTCATGGGTTCGTCAACAAGGATCCTACCGTTGGGTCTGACCTTTATGTTGGATCTGCTCTCGTAGATATGTATGCGAAAGGTGGGAGAATGGCTGAAGCTCTGAGGGTGTTCCATGAGTTGGAGAAGCCTGATATAGTGACATGGTCTTCTATGGTTTCTGGGTTCGAGAAAAATGGGTTTTCCTTTGAGGCCGTTGAGTTTTTCAGGAGAATGGCGATGGCTTCGGATGTTAGTCCTGATCGGGTAACGTTAATCACTCTAGTTTCTGCATGTACAAAACTATCTAATGCAAGGCTTGGGAGATGTGTACATGGTTTTGTTTTGCGGAGAGGATTTGAAAAGGATCTGTCTTTATTAAACTCACTATTGAACTGTTATGCCAAGTCGAGAGCTTTCAAAGATGCGATTGGTCTGTTCAAGATGATGGCAGAGAGAGATGTTATATCTTGGAGCACAGTCATTGCTTCCTACGTTCAAAATGGAGCTGCTACTGAAGCATTGCGTGTCTTCCATGAAATGATGGATAATAAAACAGAACCCAATGTAGCTACTATGCTCAGCGTGTTTCAAGCTTGTGCAGCTGCTCGTGATTTAGAGCAAGGTAGGAAGAGTCATGAATTAGCCATTAGGATAGGTGTAGAGACAGATGTGAAAGTCTCCACTGCTCTAGTTGATATGTATATGAAGTGTTTCTCCCCCGAAGAAGCTTATGCTGTTTTCTCCAGGATCCCAAAGAGAGATGTGGTCTCTTGGGTTGCTTTGATAAGCGGCTTTACGTTAAACGGAATGGCTCAAAGATCAACTGAGGAGTTTTCCAAGATGCTGCTTGACAATAATACGAGGCCTGATGCTATTCTTATGGTGAAGGTTCTCGGATCATGTTCGGAGCTAGGCTTTCTCGAACAAGCTGAATGCTTTCATAGTTATGTGATCAAACTTGGTTTTGACAGTAACCCATTCATCGGAGCCTCTCTTGTCGAGCTTTATTCGAGATGCGGGAGTCTATGCAATGCTTCTAAAGTGTTCAATGAGATAAATTCAAAGGACACTGTGGTTTGGACCTCTCTGATCACTGGTTATGGAATCCATGGAAAGGGCACTAAAGCGCTGGAGACGTTTAATGAAATGGTCAAGAGCTCAGAAGTTGAGCCTAACGAGGTGACATTTCTCTCAGTCTTATCTGCTTGTAGTCACTCAGGTTTGATTCATGAGGGATTGAGAATATTTGAGCTGATGGTGAAAAGATATAGACTTGTTCCTAACTTAGAACACTATGCTGTAATGGTTGATCTTCTTGGTCGCGTAGGAGAATTAGAGACTGCAGTTGAAATCACAAAGCGGATGCCTTTTTCACCAACACCTCAAATCTTGGGTGCTCTTTTAGGCGCGTGTAGGATTCATCAGGATGGTGAGATGGCGGAAACTGTTGCAAAGAAGCTTTTTGAACTGGAATCAAATCATGCTGGTTACTACATGTTAATGTCGAATATGTATGGGGCTAAGGGAGAATGGGATAATGTGGAAAAGCTGAGAGTATCGGTGAAGGACAGGGGAATTAAAAAAGGAGTGGCAGAGAGTTTGATTGAGATTAAAAGAAAGGTCCATAGATTTGTGGCTGATGATGAAATGCATCCTGAGAAAGAGCTGGTTTATGGATTGCTGAAAGAGCTGGGCTTGCATATGAAACAACAAGACTTGTCAGATTCTGCGTATTTTCGAATCTGAGGGAGACAGCTTGTGATTCAGTGTATGCAGAAGCTTGATGCCACGAGTTGTGTCAAAAGGGTTGAAGCTAAAGTAACCACATTATATCATGTTTTAAGTAATCAAGAGCAATTCAGTGTGGGCAGAAACCTGATTTTGAAGCCAGGAGCAGAGGAATCGCTTGAATAAAAGCAATACGCCAAGTAATGTTTTTTCTTTTCTCCATGGAAGCTGTAAATTCAGAAGAGATGAAGCAAAAGAAGGCGTTGCCCCAGAGCAGACTCGGACAAGTGAAGAGAGTGGATTCATCTCAGGTGGTTTTAAACAGACATTTCAAAGCGCCTCTTGCAAAGTCTGCATAGAATTTCAACAGGCATCAAAGCTGACAAGAACCATAAATACGGACTAGAGAAGAAGACAAATTTGTGTGACTGCACTAGGAACTTAGATTTCATAACTAATAGACTACGTCATTTGAAAACTTAGATTTCATGAATAGTAGTCTACATCACCCGAACAATTAAACGATGCAGAACGTTTTTGGTGCGGGTGCAAAACCAAGTCGTTGAATATTCATTCATACGGGCCGTAGAAAGGCCTTCCAAGGTCTGGGTGAAAAGCGAGCCTCCGCATATGTAGCGTGGACGAAATAAGATCGTCAGATCAAAACATATATAAACGTTTTTAAGTGATGAAGAGAAATTTAGTGTGTGCAGAAACAAGTGATTTTGAAGCCACAAGCAGAGGAAACTCGCTCTTTAAGAAAAGCAATACGCCAAGTAATATTTCGCCAAAAGTAGGGCGTAGAGTGGATCACTTGGTTGTTGAACCCCGTGTATAAGGCTACAACAGACATTTCATACACCGTGACTCCTCCTGAGTCGTAACTTTGTCCATCTCATCCCCTTCATTGGTATCATCGGATTCGCAGTCTCTTCTCTTTGAAAGTTTAATTTTTTTGTTTTAAAAAAACAGGAAACGAAACCTGTTACTCATGCAAGCTTCTCAGGCGCCACGTCACTCTGTTACGTGTCATGTTCTCGCAGCATTTCGCTCACCTATATTACGACAAAAGCGATCCCATTTCTCAAAACTTCTTAAGGGCAGAAGCAGCATCCTCTTGGTTTTAGATTATTGCAGAAACTCTCTAATTAATGGCGGACGTTCGTACACATTCACACCAGGTTCAAGTGCACCCTCTACGCCAGCACGAAGGAGGCATCAAAGTGGTTTATCCCCAGAGCCAGAGTGGCCCTTCTTCCACTCAGGTCCCTTTTAATTAACATCCTTGGAATCACAGCTACATATATATATATATATATATATATATATATATATATATATGCATATGTAAGTGGGCTTACACGTGCTGTGCATGCAGGTTCTGGCTGTGGTCGCCGGTGTACCGGTTGTAGGGACGCTGCTCACTATAGCCGGTGTGACATTAGCCGGTTCGGTTATCGGACTAATGCTAGCATTCCCGTTGTTCCTCATCTTCAGTCCGGTTATCGTACCAGCAGCCTTTGTGATCGGTTTAGCTATGACCGGAATCATGGCGTCAGGGGCAATAGGGCTCACGGGACTGTCGTCGATGTCGTGGGTACTCAACTACATCCGCCGGGCGAGGGAGCATATGCCGGAGGAGCTGGAGGAAGCGAAGCAGCGTCTGGCTGACATGGCCGAGTATGTGGGGCAGAGGACCAAAGATGCTGGGCAAACCATAGAAGACAAGGCTCATGATGTCCGAGAGAGCAAGACTTATGATGTCCGGGACCGAGACACCAAGGCTCATACTGTCCGAGGAGACACCAAGACTACTCACGAGGTCCGAGTGGCGTCTACATAAAAGCGTGTGTTTTGTGCTGAATAAAGAGGGTCCTCTGTTTTCATCCTACATGTGTTTGTGTGTTTAAATTTTAGAAATGCTGTATTTGCTTGTAAGGCTTCTCTTAAGGTCTTTTAGCCTTTTTTTGTTTGTGTAATAATAATGTCCGCGACGTTTTGCTTCTGTCGGTTCTTTGATTTGATTCATAATTGATTTTGTAAATGTTCAAACACAAGAATTGAAGTAAAAACACCTCAAGCGAATCGATATGAAGTGACAATGTTTGGGTCAAAAGCTCCGATACAATTGATTTACAGAACTGTACAGAGTCAGCAAAACCGAGGGCTACCGATCACCAAACCAAGCTCCTCCCCCTTCGTTCATCAACTTATCTAGAACCACGTTGAGGTCAACCGCTTGGCCGTTTTCAGTCAGTTTTCTCACCGCTGCTCTCACGTGGTCCCTTGGGAAGCCCATGGTTGTCACCCTGTCGATTACATCATCTATTGGGACTCTGCTTTCTGATCTCGGGGAGCTAGAGTCGCCGCCACGTCTCACGGCTGCAGCCATTGGACGTGAATTTGGGAGCTGTGAGTAACCAGTTCCGCTGCTACTCATATGTGGCGGTTTCGCTGATGAAGGTGAACCAGTGTATGGGTAGGATTCCGACGAGTACCCGGAAGGGAAACTTGAACTAGATCTACCACCCGCTCCATCATACATTGATGGTTGTGGTTGAGGAGGAGCCTTGTAGAGCTGTTGACAAGGGGCGGAACCAGCTCGTGGCTGCTGACGAGGAGGGTTTGGCGAGTAAGACTGCATCGCATATGATGGATGTTCCTCAGGGCTGTAACCTGATGGTGGTGGTGACTGTTGAGGGTACTGTGACTGCTGAGGTGGTTGATGTGGTGGCTGAGTTTGAGGAGGAGCTTGATAAGGAATCTGGTTTGGTGGAGGTGGTTGGGAATGACTAGGCGGAGGGCAATACGGCTCCTGTTGAGGAGAAAACTGAGTGGGTAGCTGAGCTAGCAGTTGTGACGATGAGGATTGTGGCCGGGGGATTTGCTGGGACAGAGAATTGAGAGGAGGAAACTGTGGCATTTGCTGCGGAGTGACTAGTGCGGGAGATTGAGCAGTCCCATCAACACGTACTGAGTGCATTTCGGGGTGCTGTTCTAATTCGGATACCTGAAGCTTTGAAAGCTGAAGCTGAGCTTCGACAATCTCATGTCTGTCCTTGAGTAGTTGCACACCGCTTTGCACCTGAACGCAATTCACATAAATAAGGAACCAAAGCATCAAAATAAATGTTTTCTGAGATCGATTCAAGTAAGATAGCTTCTTTAATTGGAACTTCTCTATAAGAGAGATCAATAGTTCCCAGGACAGGCTGGGCTTGTAGGCTACAAGAATACGCAAGGACATTATGCCAATTTCATCTTCCTTAAGGCAGAACATAGCAGTGAACTCTATATCTAGAATCTAAAACCTGAATATGAGTATAGAGACTACCCATGTGATTGTTCTAGTTCCAAACCCATTCTGCAAAGTTACCTCTACAAGGATATTTTGAAGCTGTCTCATTTTCCCGTGGGTGTTTCCGTGACTGTTGTCAACAGAAAATTTGAGATCATCGACCAGGTTTTCGAGATTGTGGGTTGTGGTCTCCAGCTGTGTCAGACGCGCACTTACACCTTCCATAACATGCAGCAAGGTATCTGCATGTTTCTTCATTGTCCTTTCAATCTCACACAAAATCGTCGTGGTAGGCACATTCTCACCCTTGTCAGGAACCAACTTTGTAGGTTCAATAGAGTCGAGAGATCCAAAACCCTGCACGGCGCATTTAACAACAACAAAAACAATCAATAGGGCTGGTAAAGAGGCACAAGTGTTCAGTAAGGGTGATGAATGTTACGATGCAAACCTCCTTAAAACCAACAAACAAGTTTACGGAATGACCTGAGCCAATTTAGCATCAACTTATCATGAGGTTACAAACCATTGCTTTCAATTTCACATGAACTAAAACTGTCAGAGTTTCAAAAAAAACTATAAAATTTGACAAGAGAAGAACACTGAAAGAGAGCTCGAAGATCAAACTTTTTCCATGAACTGTTATCGAATAACAAAACTAAAACTTATCACAAACAGCACTCTGCCAAATCGTTAGAATTCATACTATGAACAAACCTCTAACAGCGGGAAAAACAAAAATTAAAGGACTCCTTTTTTATGATCACGGGTAAAATAATAAGGACAGGCTCATTAAAAAAAAAAAAAAAAAAAAAAGGAGAAGGTGGATCTAAGATCAAACAAGTCACAATAAGGCGAGGATCCTAGAACTACCCTTACCCTGTTAGATAGAGTGGAAACAGGTTTAGAATCAGACGGGGACCACACCGTAGCAGTGGTAGATCCGGCGAGGTTTAAAGCCGACTGAGACAATCCAACGGCGGTGTTGTGACGGATCGGCTGGAAATCGTAGCTGGGAACCATCTCCTCCTTGCTCGACTCTAATCCATCCTCGCCGAGCCGCAGCTTGTAATGTGAATTAGTAGTATTGTTCATCAGATCGATGAAATCAGTGGCAGGTGGAGATGAAGAGGATAGATCCATTATCTGCTTCTCCGTAAACTGACAAGTATTCATCGATCCTCCGAAAGTTTTCTCCGACTCCGGATTGTGTGTTTCCTAAAACCTTGATTGATATTATTATTAATGAAAGAAATATTTAAATTTTTTATTTTGTCAAAGGACTCTATTTAATCGGTCGTTTCAAATGACCAGGTTGCGTATTGTTGTTGTAAACGATCATGTCAGACCTTCTGACTGGGTGAGAAGGTTATGACCCTCTGAGGCTGCAAAGTTTAATGGGCCTACATGAACTTTAAAGCAATAATTTACTTGGGCAGAGTTTTTTGGTAATCAACCCACTAGCCTCTTCGTAGAAACCTCAACTATTGTAGATTGATAACCAAAAAACTCTGCCCAAGTAAATTATTGAAGAACAAACTCTGAACATACTTGGAAACGAATAAAACCTTCTTCTTTTTTTTTTTTTTGGGTTCCTCTTTTATTGTTTTCAACAAAAAAAAATTGAGATTTGCATAGATTTCAAGTCGGAGAAAACATGTGTTACATTACATCATTTACATGTCAGAGAGACAGGTCAATGGGACCATATTGTTTATTAGTAATGAAATAACACGGACAAAAGGGTGGACTCTAAAATTAATTGGTACCACGACTTTGCTGCATTCAAAACATCCACACGTTTAAACGCCTTTCAATACCATCCACTCGTTTACTTCCCCATACAAACTAAGATTTAATTATTTTTGGATGTTCAACGAAGAAAACCATGGGGTGTCATTTCTAGACAAGTCTATGCATTCCCAAAACATGATTTACATATATTAACACACATCACTGCCTCTCAAACACGTCTCGTTTAAATGGTTAGTGGTGATTTGTAATCCTTCTTGGTCTATATACTAATGTATGTTATCATATTTCTATATTTTTAGTTTTATGTTTGGTAAGGGGCTTTTTTTTAGTTCATGTGCGCTGTCTTTGGTTTATAAAATTTTAAAACTCAACTGAACATCGTTTATATGACTTCAGTTTTTAGATTTAGATTGGATTGTTTATCCATTTCTACAGTTTTATTTGTTGGCTGTGATTTATTTGTTGTCCAAAGAAAGTAAACAAAATCACTCAAACCAACAGTACAACGAAAGAATTTTTAAAATAAACACACGACACATCTTCTGAATAATAGTATTCGATTCATTAGAAAAATTAACACTCTTACTAAATTCTGGAATTGTCGTTTACTTATGCAGTTCTAACAAATGGCAGATGATTCGTGTACATCTTCAAGTATTTAACCATAGATCGAACTTGGAGAACAGAATCTGCAGAGCCAGAAGTAAGAGAGAGTACCATATTATGCTTTTAACTCCATATCCGAGACTTGCGTCTCCATTATTCGCTGCCAAGTCTGCTCCTGAATCATCACTGACCAGAAGAGCCAGAGCTGCTTCTTATACTCCTTTGCTGTTTCTGAGACCGAACCGTAGATTTGATGGCTTGAAGCTCAAGTCAGGCACAGTTCCGGAAAACGTGCAAGGAGATGTGGAATCTGGAGGTCTGGTCAAAGGGCTGAAGCTAGGAGGCATGTTCGGAGTTTGGTATCTTCTCAATATATACTACAACATCTTAAACAAACAGGTTCCCTCTTTTCTCAATCGATTCCAATTCACCCTTCACCACTACTATTCCCTGATCCCAGATTGTTTTGTTCATCTTTCAAAGGCTCGAAATTTTTGTTTGATCAATCAATCTCTCTCCAAGCCATTAATATTCATGCAAATATGAAACTCGGGTCGCAATTTGATTTACGAGTCCGCAAGCTTAAAATTTCTTGTGCATCCAGGTACTTAGGGTTTATCCATATCCAGCGACTGTAACAGCATTTCAATTCGGGTGTGGGACCTTGATGATAGCAGTAATGTGGCTCTTTAAACTCCATCCTCGCCCCAAAATCGCTCCTTCTCAGGTACATCAAAAGCACACACAGAGAGAGAGAGAGAGAGAGAGAGAGAGAGATTCAACTGTTACCGTCTGATTTCGAATTCTTTGGTTTAAAATCTCCAGATTCCGGCGATCCTACAGCTAGCAGCGGCTCACACATTAGGAAACTTGTTAACAAACGTGAGCTTGGGAAGAGTAAACGTCTCTTTTACCCACACAATCAAAGCGATGGAGCCTTTCTTCACCGTCTTGTTCTCTGTTCTCTTGCTCGGTGAGGTAAGCAAAACAGAGACACTCTGGTCCTAAAGTTTGAATTGAACTTCAATCAGAGATTGAAAAAGCGTTTTGATTTGATTCTCCAAGTTTTTTGTTACTTGTTACTGACGTCTTTGTTGAGTGTCAGTGGCCGAGTTTGTGGATTGTTTGTTCCTTGTTACCAATCGTCGCTGGAGTTTCTTTAGCATCTTTCACAGAAGCTTCTTTCAATTGGTATGAGCAATAAACAAAGAGTAAACTTCTTGATGAACTTTAAACTGATTTGACTTTTATGTTTTTCGAATGAACCAGGATTGGTTTCTGCAGTGCAATGGCATCTAATGTAACGAACCAATCACGAAATGTTCTCAGTAAAAAAATCATGGTTGGAAAGGTAGAATAACTGAACAATGTAACCCTCTCAAGAAACCAAGAGTACTGTTTGCAGTTTCTAATGTAACGAAACCAATCACGCAATGTTCTACTAATCTTTCCGCTGAAACAGGAAGCTTTGGACAACATCAACCTTTTCTCAGTAATAACCATTATCTCCTTTGCCTTGCTGGTTCCTGTAGCAATTCTCATCGATGGGTTTAAGTTTACCCCTTCGCAGTTACAACTAGCTGTAAGTGAAAACTGCACACGTAAACCGATTTAGACCTTCTAACCAAAAAAAAGTAGAAACGTATCAAAAACTTACGTGTTTTGTCTTGTGGTTGCTTGACAGACAAGTCGGGGTTTGACCGTGAGAGAGTTTTGCACCATGGCTCTTCTTGCTGGTGTGTGCTTGCATAGCTACCAACAGGTTCGTCCGTACTGTAGTTTGGGTTTCAAGAAATGTTACTGATCGGTTAAAGGTTTTGTTTTAATTCCGTTCCGATCAGCATTAACTTACAATCCCGGTATAGGTATCGTATATGATCTTAGAGATGGTGTCTCCAGTCACACACTCTGTTGGGAATTGCGTGAAGCGTGTGGTGGTCATTGCATCATCCATTCTTTTCTTCCAAACTCCAGTCTCGCCTCTTAATTCCATAGGTAGCTAACAAGCAACATACAATATCATACTTCTTACATTTCATTTTTGTTGAATCTTCAAAGTTTCTCTTATACAATCTCTTAACACAGGTACGGCTACTGCACTAGCTGGCGTTTACTTGTACACCAGAGCCAAAAGGGTCAAAGTCAAACCAAACCCCAAAACTTCCTGAAGTCTTTTTTTTCTTGTTGTTTTGGTTTTCAACCTCTTGACGTTGGTTGTTGTATATAAAAAATTGTAGAAGCTCTTCTGTTTTTTGTTTCCTTACATCATCAGTGTCGCTATTTAGTGACATACTGACATCCACTTATTCACGTTACGTAAAGAGATTTCAAACATTTATTTCCACCATTTCAACATGAGCTTTTTAAACAAGCACAAATCGAATTCCTTTATGTACTTGTTTACGATCTACATTTATTTATTGAGAAAGTGTAATATTTTGTGGTCAATCATGTCGTTGTACATCATATTTTCTATCATGAATCGTTTATAGTAGTAGATCATAATAAAATCTGAAATTATACAACCGGCCTCGAAAATAAAATGCAATGGGTCCATAAAAGGCCCAAAAGAGAAGGAGGCGGCTCGTTTAGGTACAACAGATATTTGTTTGTGTTGATGGTGTTTTATATATAAACCTAATAACGGGACGCGCTACGGTGAACATCCTGTTTCTTTCCTCTACTTTCTCTCTCTTCTCTACGCTTCTTCTTGTGGCGTAGATTTTACAGAGAGAGAGAAATAAGGAAAAAAAGGAATCTCAAAGCTCCAGTTCAGAGATTTTGACCGTTTCCTCATTCCCTTCCTCTGCCGCGACACTTGAGATCAGGTACGTCTTCTTCCGTCGATAATTTTGCTCGCCGTAGTTCAATCTTGATTTGATTCGCCGCCTCGCTTTCTGTTTTTAGTTTCTCGCTGAGATTCTGTCGGTCTGGTCGTGTTTGATTCTATTTTCAGATCCAACCCCGTAGGATTTACGTCTTTGTGTTTAGATCTGTGAAATATCGTGCTTGATTCTATCTGGATTGCTTTAAATGTTCTCTTAATAGTTGAATTTCGCGAAGAATTCCGTAATAGGTTTTGATGTTTGGATATGTAGGATGTATAGGAACATGATATTAGAACTCTGGCTGTTGTTCTTCGATCACCGATTTGGATCAAATTACTCATCTCTTTGGCATGTTTGAATTGCAGAACACTTTGCTATGGCTGCCACCGCTACTGCTCCTTCTGCGGTCCGCTATGCACCTGAGGACCATTCCCTTCCCAAGCCTTGGAAAGGGCTTGTGGATGATAGAACTGGCTACTTGTACTATTGGAACCCAGAGACCAATGTTACTCAGTACGAGAGACCTGCTTCCTCTCAACCTCCCAAGCTTCCTGCAGTTTCTGTAAGCTCCTCCGTCCAGGCTTCTTCCGGAGCTAATGGTACCTATGGCCCTACTCCTTCCAAGGATGATGATAAGTACTCTAGAGGCGCTGACATCGGGCCTAAGATCGAGCCTAGCTCCAGGTTTAGTGAGGTACTGTCCATTCATTCTTGTTTTTGCTCTTTCTCTAGCATTTTCTTTGTTGGGCACATCTGAATTTTTTCTCTATTTGTTACAGGTTGGCAGGAGTGGAGCTTCCTATTCGAATGGTGCTGCTAATGGAGCATATGGTGCGTCTGCAAGAGGTCCTTCTCCTTCATCAGCTCCAGGAAATGAACTTTCCCCGGAGGCTTATTGCCGCCGTCATGAAATTACCGTCAGTGTAAGTATCTAGTCACTTTCGTGTCGCTTTCATCTCATTCATGTTTTTGGTTGACCCGCCCCTTTTGTTCCTCTCATGTAACGAATGGAACCCCTGCTGTGTTTTCATCTCAAGCATCTAGATCGCTTTGATTTCTTTAAATTTCTAATCAGTAACTGCCTTTTCTTCAGGGGAGCCAAGTACCACCACCTCTAATGTCATTTGAAACTACTGGCTTTCCTCCTGAGCTTCTCCGAGAGGTATGAATTTATTGTATTAGTGAACTGAATAGACTCATGAACCAAACCTTTCTTCTTAGTTGTAAGTTATAACTGCTCTACCAATAACCTGGTTCCATACAGAGCTTTTATGTTGGGATCTAATTTTATGGACCTTGCTCGGTTTTCCAAATATTAGACTTATTTTGTCACCCAGCTTAAATCGCCTTAGGTTTAACATTTTGAGTCAGTTTTATGCCATATGCACCCTTTTCTCTTCTTTTTTTTCCCCAGGTGCGATGTTTGCTCCTGGGAGGAGCTAATGTCGTACACTGTGCCACTTCTTTGAGGTCCTTGCAAAATATTTGGAGTGCCCTTTATGGTGGACCAAATTTTTTGGGAAGGGCTTCCCAAATCATCCAAGCTCGTGGCCGGGCCTGTTAATGGTGTGATGATATATTTCACCACCGGGTCCAGACAGAAGAAGAGGCGTCCTCCTGCTGCAGGTTTCATCAGTAATCTTTTGCCGCCTGCAAATGGAGGATGGTGCTTCTTCTGACATGAGCCACCACTCCATAATCCAATAAGGACCTTGGTGCTCCTCTTCTCATAGGACCTCCTGGTTTTCTGCTTTCTTAGGTACTCAGTGCAGGTTTCTCTGCTCCAACTCCAATTCAAGCTCAGTCGTGGCCAATTGCTATGCAAGGTCGGGACATAGTGGCCATTGCTAAAACTGGCTCGGGAAAAACTCTGGGTTACTTGATTCCTGGCTTTATGCATCTTCAACGCATCCGGAATGATTCCCGAATGGGCCCAACAATCTTGGTATTGTCTCCAACGAGGGAGCTGGCAACACAAATCCAAGTCGAAGCCGTTAAATTTGGGAGGTCATCAAGAATTTCGTGCACGGTAAGCAGTAGTGTCTGTTTTTATTTTGTTTGTAATAGTGTCAACATGCTACCTGTGTAGGATCCTTGTAGTGTGTGTACTGAATGCGTTGTCTGGTTATCTCTGTTTCAGTGTTTGTATGGTGGTGCACCAAAGGGTCCGCAGCTGAGGGATTTGGATAGAGGAGCAGATATCGTGGTTGCAACTCCGGGACGATTGAATGATATCCTTGAGATGAGGAGAATCAGTCTGCGTCAAGTATCTTATCTTGTGCTAGATGAGGCAGATAGAATGTTGGACATGGGTTTCGAACCGCAGATAAGGAAGATTGTGAAAGAGATTCCCACCAAACGCCAAACCCTTATGTACACAGCTACATGGCCAAAGGGAGTGAGGAAAATTGCAGCTGACTTGCTTGTTAACCCTGCACAGGTCAACATTGGCAACGTCGACGAGCTTGTGGCCAACAAGTCGATCACACAGGTATGGGCTTGACTCGATTCCATTGCTATTCATGGTCCTTGATTCCACGATCTGATTGTTGTGCTTTTGTGGACACAGCACATTGAAGTGGTAGCGCCGATGGAGAAACAGAGGAGGTTAGAGCAGATATTGCGGTCTCAGGAACCAGGCTCAAAGGTGATAATATTCTGCTCAACGAAAAGGATGTGTGACCAACTAACACGCAATATAACCCGCCAATTCGGAGCAGCTGCGATACATGGAGACAAGTCACAGCCTGAGAGAGACAGCGTTCTGAATCAATTCCGCAGTGGCAGGACTCCCGTTCTGGTTGCAACTGATGTTGCTGCTCGTGGACTGGACGTTAAGGACATCAGGTACACATATATATATATATATATATATTAATCCAAAATGATAAATTGCTTTCTTGTATAAGAAGAAGAATACAGTAGTTAACACGTACATATATTTGGATCACAGGGCGGTCATAAACTATGATTTCCCCAATGGAGTGGAAGACTATGTTCATAGAATCGGAAGAACAGGAAGAGCTGGAGCGACTGGTCATGCTTTCACATTCTTTGGTGATCAAGACTCGAAACACGCTCTGGATCTGATCAAGATCTTGGAAGGAGCAAACCAGCGAGTTCCTCCTCAGATCCGCGAGATGGCTGCACGCGGCGGTGGCGGCATGAACAAATTCAGCCGCTGGGGTCCTCCTTCGGGAGGTCGAGGTGGTCGTGGAAGCGACTCTGGCTATGGTGGCAGGGGGGGTGGCTTTGGTTCACGTGACAGGTAAATGATCAACATATAAGTAACTTGTTCTTGTGATTTGTTACAAAAGAAACATATGATTGAGATTTGTATAAATTGTAAGTAGAAGCAGCAATGGATGGGGAAGGGAGCGTGAAAGGAGCCGTAGCCCGGAGAGATTCAACAGAGCTCCACCACCGTCTTCCACCGGATCTCCTCCTCGCAGCTTCCACGAGGCCATGATGAAACACAGATAAACACACAAGAGTTTGTATCCCCCATGTGAAGACGAACGTTTTCTCGGGGAATAATACGCTACACTCGGACATTATATATTTTTTTCAGACACTCCCCATTGAAAAACTACGTATATTCCTTTTTAATATGTGTTGTGTTCTTTACTCTCGGAGATTGCTTGTTTAGATAGAAAACACTTTGTTCTAAACATTTATGATAATTTTGTGGGATTCTTTAGCAATTTATAAAACAAATGGTATTATAGAATTTTTGGTTCGGTTCGGTTTTGGTTGAGCCGGCAAAGAGAACCATCGCGTCTGAGTCGTGGTCACCCCACCGGTCCCACCCCAAAGAAATACTACTTAGTTCTAAATATACGATTATTAATTTCATATATTATGGCGTTTTACATAACTCTATGCATCTGAAAACTGTGGTCCGTAATTTTTTCATGTATTTATAAATAATTACTGTTGCATTCATTTTCAAAAGTGATGTTTTATAAGTCTACCGTTTTATTTCCACACCCACAAAAGAAAAACAGGAAAAAGAAGTTTGGTGAGCCTATGGCTTAGAGGGAAGTGTATGTCTTGTGTACTTTGATGATAACATAATTGATGACAGCCTATTAATCTCCAAATCGACTCTATCTTTTTGTGGTTACAAATTAATTTTCCTTATATAACTAAACGAATCATGAACTACTAATTTCTAAAATCAAAGCTCACTACCCACGTTCACACATGGTTTATTTTTCACTATCAATATTTATCATGATTAGTATTAGGAGATGGCCTTTTTCTCTTTAATAAATTAATTATCAACCAAAAACAAGTTCTAGTGTTATAAAATCATATCATGAAACGATTGTTCAATTTTTTAACGAATAATATTAAAGTGAATACTCTCTAAACTTCAAATTATTTCAGTACAACTTATTGTAACGGATATCTATCTGGGAAAATACACGAACACTGTTTGGTTATATGACTAATTATTCTTGAAAAATAATAATAATAGTATTAGTTATCCAATTTTATATTCTGCTACAACATTTTAATTGAATTGTGAGCTGACACATCATTTAAATTTTCAGCCACAAAACTGCACTTACTAAATTTGGCATATGAATTACACCAAAACCCATCTCAATTAATTGCCCAAAAGCAAACGCTACTGCAACTTCCAATTTATTTTTCTTCTCACATCTATTTAGATTTTCTTAGTACAAAGTAAATTCTAAATCATATACACATAAAACATGCGTTGATCAAATGATATAGATTTTAAAAAAGTGTAATGTAGATACGTTAAAATATAGTAAAAATCAAAATATCGAATTCAGTATCAAACAAAAGAAGAACTTTATTGATTTTGAATATACCAATTAAATATTGGTGATAAAGGGTTAGGAAGCAGTCGTTATTCACATAAGCTCTTTGTGTAATGTTTCTGTCAAGCTTTTCTTTGATTTAATATTGTACTTTCTTCACACTATTTACGATTTGTGTGGACCTGAGCTAATCACGCCAAGATTTCATTTAGTTATTAATTTATCGTTAAAAAATGTCTCATGACAACTTATTAGTTATTACTAAGCTTTGTAGTAAAATATTACTTTTCATATATGTATCGGTTATTACCAATTCGACCACAGTGACAAGATCTGCTACAACTTGTTATTAAGTAATTTCTGTTGGCAACTCATGATTAATATTTCAAATCAAACATTACTTATTTTTGTTGATTTGAATATACATATGTTGTAATTTTTACAGTTATCTTTCACCACTAAAAACTCTGCCATTACCAATAGGACCCCGGTCACAAGTCACAACAACCCTATAAAAGGAAACAGTTGTTGATCATCTTCCCGCCTTGAGTATCTCTCTCTCTACTATCCTTTTTCTCTTCTCTATTCTCTCTCTCTCTCTCTCTCTCTCTCTCTCTCTCTCTCTCTCTCTCTCTCTCTCTCTCTCTTGCATAGACAAAAATACACACACAGTTATACATACATACAAAAGAAATTAGAAAGAAAATGGAGACAATGAAGAAAGCAGGGAGAGGGAAAGGCAGAACAACATCACAGAAAGAAGAAGAAGGAACAGTGAGGAAAGGGCCATGGACTGTGGAAGAAGATTTGATCCTCTTTAATTACATCCTTAATCATGGTGAAGGTCTTTGGAACGCTGTCGCCAAAGCCTCTGGTATATATATATATATATATATAGTACACCTAATCTTCTTCTTTTTTTTTGCACATATATTAAATTATTTATACCAACTGACTAATGTCTTCAATTTATTTGCTTACAATATTAGATCTATATTTCATTTATAAAAAAAATAGCAGAAGGCTTCAAAAATAGTTTGAGATAGTTGTGAATATATTATTACATATGTATGTAATTATGTTTTCACCAAATAAGGTCTAAAACGAACCGGAAAAAGTTGTCGGCTCCGGTGGTTAAACTATCTCCGGCCAGATGTGAGGCGAGGGAACATAACCGCTGAAGAACAGCTTTTGATCCTTCAACTTCATGCTAAGCTTGGAAACAGGTCTTATGTAGTTTCATGAATACACGCGCGCGTACGTACGTAAATTTAATAAGAATTACTTACGGTATTAACTGTGTATAGGTGGTCGAAGATTGCGAAGCATCTTCCAGGAAGAACGGACAACGAGATAAAGAATTTCTGGAGGACAAAGATTCAGAGACACATGAAAGCGTCGTCGTCGTCGGAAAATATGGATATTCGTCACCGTTCGGGAAATTCACAGAGCTCGGTGATGACAACGACGGACCAAGGCAGCTCCAGCAAAGCCTTCGATATGGCTGAGAGCTTAATCTCTCCGGTGACGACGACGACGTCGTTTCATGTCTTGGAACAGTCAAACGACGGTTACTGGAACGCCGAAGATCTGTGGCCCGTCCAGTTGCTTACTGGTGACCACCACCAAGTGGTTTAATATACTAATAAGTGAATTAATGAATGATTTTGCATTTGCTAGTCGGATGATAGTCATACTCATACATATTCCCGATCAGATTTTTGTACGTTACCTTCTTAAAGTTGATGTTCTATTATTGCTCATATGTTGTTTCATTTACACATAATATAAGGGAATGTCATGTAATCATTTACTCGTCACTTCATGTAAGTTACTCCTGTTCGTTAAGAAGAATGCTTTAGTTTATGGCTCATCTTTTAGATAAGTTTGTAGCTGCGTAGTTTCAGGACGGCGCAAATCAATTAAACCATATTAGACCCTTGTAAATTCTAATTGCTTATGACTTATTATGAGACAAAAGAGCTCAATAGAAGCGCAGTGAAATTGAGAGCGACAATATCACAAGTGTATGGAAGCAAATACATACATACAAGTATATATATATAGTATATAGGGTCTTGAAATTGGGTTTTGCACACACAGCACACTCTGTAAAGGAATTTGGTTGTTTTAGTCATCAGCAGGATCACTGGGGATTTCATCGGCATTGCGTTTGATGGTGAGGACTGGACACTCAGCATGTTTCACACAGAAGGCACTCACAGTCCCAACAAAGACCCTGCGATGCAAGAGAGTGAAGAGGAATAAGACTCATGACAGATAGATTATCATGTATCAAACAGACAGCAACGATTTCGAGTTTTGGTTACTTTTGGAAGCGGCCAAGGCCACGGCTTCCCAAAACCAGAAGATCTGGTCGGACCCGCCTCACTTCTTGGCAAATGACATCCTTGGGATCACCTTTCTTGATCCATGCCTCGCAACCAACCTACGAGTTTTTCACACTACTGTATTACTTCTTCTTTATTGCGTTAAAGACAAACCAAAAAGAGAACACAAGAGGTGCTTCAGACGGTTTACCCCGATCTCGTGACATTTCTTAACGAAAAACTCGAGAAGGTGAAGACCTTTGACCTTGTTAGACTCTCGCATGTCTCGGAAATCCTCAGGGGAAGCATATACGCTGTCTACTTCATCAAAACCTGCTTTCCAATTCACACGAACAAAGCAAAAAACTCTCACTTTTTCTTTTCTTCCAACCATTTCAAAACATCTACAAAACAAGAACTCGATAGAGTCTTCTTCTCTACAGCCATATTGCATAAATGTTTTCACTAGAAAACGCGATATGATCCTTTTTTTTTTTATATAACTCAAACCCTGAAACACATCATCATCCTCCTCCCTCAAATCACAGACAAATTCAATCAAGGATAATAACTTTGTAACAAAGAACAAAGGGCGCGAGAGATAAACCGTCTTCGTCCAGCACTTGTACGTGGAGCAATAGGATCTTGAAATCGCCAGTGTTGGATCGGACCATCTTCTCCAGGGTCCATTCGAACGCTCTTTTACAGCTAATCGAAGGGTGAGGGTGCCCTTTGATCGTCGAATCGTTTACCGCCACCATCACTCGTGTCGCCTCGCTCTCCATTTTTTCCCCGATTCACCAACTCGCTCGTCTCCTTCTCCAATTCTCAGATATGAATGAACAAGTCCGGTTTTGGTTTTAGGACAAGTGTGCGCCCGCACGACGTGTTCATGGGCGTAGTTTACCAAGCAATCTCCTAACGCTGCTAAAATGCGCAAGTTTTTCTATTACGGGGACAGCGAAGACTTCTGTACATAACTTTCCAAAACTACCCTTTCTACAATATGGGCCCAGTCAATGGCCCATCTCAATATATTTCTGGAAAATACATTACAAAACAAACGTATAGTATTTGTCTTTCTACTTTGGGTTTCCTAGTATTATTATTAGTATCAAGTTACAATAGAATTTTGTAATTATGAGTTGGAGGTGTAATTGTGGAACTTTATTTTTACTACACTAAAGAATTTCACAAAACATGGTATATTTAAGGTTTGGAAAATATACGCCTCAGTGATGATGAATAGAGACTCTTCCAAAGCCGAGATGTCCGATCTGATACAATTCCAACCAAACTCTCTCAGCGTCAGCTCTCGCGCTGATTCTCGTCTCATCCTCTCCCCTTAACGACGCCGTTTTGAACTCCTCCTCCTTGGTCAAACTCCCGTCCCTCTCCACCACAAACCGGTGGTCATCCAACTCTCCATTTCCCCCGCCGCAACATCCACCACTCACGCCTTTCACCCTCTCCGACCTCCGCTTCTCATGAACCTCATCCTCACGGCTTATCCTCCTCCTCCGCTTCTTTCCCCAGCCGATACATTTCCGGCCGATCATCCACGGGACCTTGACGAAGGCAAGAGTTAGGAGGTTCACGGCGGCGCATGGGCAACAGCAGACCGCTACACAGTCGGCGATCCCCGTCGCCGCCCACGTTCGGCACCTTATCCCGGAGCATTTTACTCCCGGCGCCGATTCAACAGGGTGGGACCCACTCCGGTCTTTACGTGAAACTCGATGTGGCTTTTGGATTTCCTCTCCCATTTATAATATAATCCTGCTAAAAAGAAAAGAATAAAAAAAAAGCCTTACTAGCTATAACTATATATATATATATATATACTATCACATACGGATTTTGTCCATATACGAGAGAGCATAGTGTTCATACGTAAAGAGAAAATAGTAAAAAGAGAGATTAACAAAGATTTATTTCATGGACTTGACCAGACATTCATTTTCAGGTGGGTTCAAAACTCACTCACGCAGCACGCATCCCCTATGGCGCGTGACTTACCCTGACCCAACCAAAGCCGGTCTTTATATTCCGTACATATCAAAATTTTCGAGCTTGTGATGTAATTACGAACGGTTTGGTTCGGTTATTGACTGGTCTGATTAGGTAGTGAATGAAAGGAGTTAAACCCGCGCGTCGAAGATGGAATCTGAAGTTTTTTTATTGGCTAGGGAAAATAACACTTTTTTTCCTCACGGATAAAGAAAGGTGTTAATCTGGGGATGACTAATCGATTTTTTTTTGGCTCTTTATGGTTAGAATCTTATTGTACGGTAGCTTTTCTTTTATAGAGTCCCCTATCGATTTCAAACATTAAAATTCCTAAAGAGGCAGTCTTATTACTATCGAAATAATTAAATATCAGTAAATTAACGTGAATGATAGAGTCAGTGGGAGATCCTATCTCACATGGGTTGCCCGGTCTAAATATGGCCCAGTTACGAAGCCCATTATAAAACTACAAGTACATATTCAAAATAATTGTTTTTTATGGTAAAATATATATACGGTATAGTTTTTTTTTTGTTTTAAAAATATACAATACTGTTAAGCTGACAATAAATATTTAATAGGAATAACTTGCTTTTAAAAGTTTTTTGTTTTTTTTTTTATAAAAAATTAAGTTATCTTTCGATATGTCACTAAAAATATCAAAAGGTAAAAGTACGATTGTCCCTTTTCACTTTTATAAGGTAAAAAGTACACAATTAAAGCGGAGCCAAAATTCAAAGACTGATTTAAGTATATTTTTTCTTCTTGGCATCTGTTGTGTAAATAGGTTAAGTAAACGGATTTTCTCCTTGGCATCTGTTGTCGATAAGAACTTGATGCAAATCAACATTAACTACTATATAAACCGGACTAGTACCGGACCAAGATAAGACATTAGTGTACACTATGCCACTATTCAGTGAATCAGTGTAGTCTATATTATTTACTTTAAATGCTTTTTGATTTATGATGAGCACACACATTATGCTTTTTCACACAAGACCACTGTTTTTTGACACAAATCTTGTTGTTTTTAAACGTATACTCTAGAATGCTAGTTGTGAAAATACAAGTTTATATATAATATACGATCTTAAAAACAAAATAATTAGGTATAAATAAACTTGTACTTTCTTTTAATCTCCACGACTAGCATTCTAGAGTATACGTTTAAAAACAACAAGATAAATATATACAACATTAATTAACCCTCTAATGGAAACAACTAGTAGCAAGAAGGTCTGCAGTAGTGTGAGCAAAAGTATCATCAATTGGTCACATACCTTTGGTTCTTCGGAGAAATTAAAAGCCACAGATCCTATTTAAAAGCCTTCCCTGTATGAAGGCATCAATAACAAAGACTCATTTTTGATGTTGTGGTCTGTTTTCAAATTTTGTTTTTATGAGTTTGACAAGAGAAAGAGAAGAAGGGGAAGGGGAAGGAGAAGAAGCAGCAGAAGAAAGAGAAGAAGAAGCAGCAGCAGCAGGAGAAGAGAGATGTGATCTGATCTATAAATACACATTATATTATATCTTCGACTATAGCTTATATATATATCTTTTTCTATATATTAATTTATTTGAAAATCATATCTCTCTCTTTCTCTCCTGGTTGCTTGAGTATACAGACAGGCTCATATCTGATTCAGTGTAAGGGTCTTACATGAATAAATAAAATTTTAATCCATTTTAGCATATCTAACAAAAATTCTTTTTCTAAACCATCATATATGAAATATACATGTGTGTATATACTATCCTTCGGAAAACGTATAATTTTTTTAGCTGAGTTGTAATTTTATGAAAAATTAAAGTTCTCCAATTTCTATTAATCTGACTAACGTAATAGTATGCTTTTTTTTTTTAAAAGGACTAACGTAATTTTGCAGACATAATTGTCTTAATGTAGTATAATTCTAAAACTTAAATCTATATGTGATAACTAAATGTGTATGTAAATTATGTTATTTGCTTATAATTAATCATGGGGATTGATATTGTACTCATGTTATTTGCTATTCGATCGCTATGTTAAGAAAAATGACGTTTATTTGCTTATAGTTGGAACGTACAATCGTTCTCTGAGATGAAAATTACTTGTTCAGTAGTGAATTAATAAAAAATAATTAATTATCGTCTGTCCGGTTAAGAAAGTTGGTGGAACCGGTTAGGTTTAATGTAATTGGATACGGAACTTTGTGTTTGATGAGTCCCGAAGTCCGAAGACAGAGAGAATCAAATCATGGGAATTCGGCCCCTCATGTGCATTCCTATGCAACTCGAATTATTTTATATTTCTTGAGAAACGAACTAAGTACCCAATTTAGAACGAAGTTTATAGTAGAACAGAGTACTTCCCGATTCATAATACACAAAAATTTCGTTACAAAATATAATCTTCCAATCACCATGGTTCAAATATCTCAAATCCTATATACTTACATCTAATGCATTGTTTTCGATCCCTCGTTGAATTAGTCTCTCAGCGACAAAGAAAAAAAAGATCTTTGCATGAGCACGTCGATGCGTGTAAACGAAACTAATCGGAGTATTTCCGACTTTTTAAACATTTAATATGGATTTTCTGGATTTTTGAACATTTTTAATACTGTATGTATTTTTGTACTGGTAGTTAGTTGCATAAAACTTTACGTAGCTTATAGTTATATGAAAGTTTAGGATATTAATTGCATAAATATATTTGTGGTTTTCAAAATCTACGATAGCGAGCAGCGTCGTTGACGCCTTTTTTTCTCTTTGTTTGTTGCCTTTATAAGCACATTGCTTGAGCCACGCACGTGCGATGCTGCAAGGAATCACGTGCATCGGGTCTTAAGAACGCCACGTCAGCGACTGGGATGCTCTTTAATTCTTTAGGTAAGAAAAAGTTTCACCGTCCAACTGTCATTCTGTCGGTGACACGTACAAACCCAACCCTCTACTCTCACCGCTATTACTACACGTGTCAAACTATCCAGGAGAAAAGTATTCGAGTCGTTGACATGATCTATCTGTATATAGCTTCTTATCCAGCAAGAGTCACGATCTGCGTTTGCGTCTGCATCTTGATCTAGGTCGCCACCGCAGTAACATGTCTTCATCGTTTGGACGTAACGTTCTCCTTTTGTGGTTGACTAAAAAAGTCAATGGTATGAGCTACTACCATACATAAATAATGATCATGGATAATAAAAATGCGCAACTAGTCGATATTTGTCAAAAAATAATGGCTTGATATATATGTAGGATTATTAATATGTTCCTATAATCATATATATATATATATATGCGTGTGAGTTGATTAATTAGAAAGCATACATATCAGGAGATGTTATCGTAACAAAATAGTCAGAAATCTATAAAACAAATTAATTAAGCTGAGTCTTAGTTGAGAATCGTTAATTCAATTTAACATCTGAACGTAACCAATTTCCAAATTCTCATAGTACTATATGTTTCCTCTGAGTCCAATGATACAATCTATGACTTGGTCTAATAATTTATTCGAAAAATAAGTATGTGGTAACCATTAAAACTGATAACTGCCAAATATACGCCCTATGATTAGTCACGCACTACAACAAAGCTATTAGTGAACCGCTAGTCCATTTCAATCCAGAAACAAGGACTAAAAATGAAAAAAAAAAAAATCCATTTTAGCATTGTTGTAACGAGGAACATGCCCATTTCTTTCCTTCCGGTTCTCTAGTTCTTCTTTTAAGTTCCAAAAGCTTACAATCAAAGGGAATTTGGAAAATGTATCTTGACCTTAATTAGCGACAAAACTGTTAAGAACTATGACAAAAATTTATAAATTTCTCTTCTAATTGTAAGTGATA
This sequence comes from Thlaspi arvense, assembly GCA_911865555.2. Classification (NCBI taxonomy): domain Eukaryota; kingdom Viridiplantae; phylum Streptophyta; class Magnoliopsida; order Brassicales; family Brassicaceae; genus Thlaspi; species Thlaspi arvense. The sequence continues at coordinate 57,520,629 of OU466859.2, read as the reverse complement.
TGTATAAGAAATGGTCCTTAATTGTAAGAGAACAGATTACATAATACATGATGATGATATAATATGGTAAACGAATAACAAATTTTATAAATATGAAAACACGAACCCTAGCCAATTTCTTGATTGGGTGGAAATTGAAGGACCCTTTCTTAGTTATATAAAAATATATTAATGTGTATCTTATGCTTTACACAAAACAAACTTCACTAATAATTGCAAGTAATGATTTAGAAACAATAATAATATTCAAACGTGATTTAAAAACGTAGAATCTTGGTTATGGAGAGCCATCTTTATATAAAAATGTAACATGGAGAGCCATCTTTGTATAATATATAGAGGGAACATTTCTAGTTAGATCATAAAAGCAGTCTTTGAATATTTTAAAATATAATCAGACTAGAAATCGAACAGCAATTGCAATGTAGTATAATTTTAGATTGCGGGACCTGCCAGAATAGACTTCATGTTGCTATTCGTCGAGGAAATGGATATTAGCATTGCAATTATTTTAATACTGCTCTTATCCCCAACTTTAGCAAATACGAATTCTTAGCCTTGACATACAGATTTTAGTGCCGACGGTCCATAAAAGAATATGTATATATCAAAGTTGTTATATATAGTCCGGTTTGGAAAGTCATTTAAAATTCGCTAGACGTTCTATATTTCTGATTCAAATTGTATGTTTGTTTTAGTCTTAGAGAATAATTATAATCATTGGGCTCCTAATTAAATAGTTAGTTAACTAGTTATGACTAATCATTTGCTGTATAGTTTACAACTTGTTACTACGCGGAAAAAACCATGATTTAGCAACAAATTTTAACTTAATTGTAAAGTTTAGAATATGAAATGGCTTTTTTCGTGATATGGTTATATCAAATCGAAATATACTTGTTGCTTAATAAACATCTACTGCAAATTATGCAACTCAATTATAAAACAGCATGTTACCTAAATCAAGGTTGCCGCTAATCGTAAGCATTGACGTCTATATAACTGAATTTTTCCTTAAACAAAAACCACGAGAGCGACCACGTTTTGTCACCTACTCATGACGACGAACAAAGTAAACCAAACCACTCACATGCAGGTGTATTATAATATATACACATACATACACACAGACACCGACGAAAACAAGGCAAAATGCAGGATTTTTCCTCTACAGTAACGTGTAGTCCAAGCTTCAGCTTCTACGCTTCCGGCGAATTCGCCGCTGCTGCCGTTAAAGTTTCCCGCGAAAACCAGAGCTATAATATCACAGATCACCATTCCGACAAAGTTGAATCCGTCAATGACGAAGACCCTGACTTCGAGTTTGAAACGGCGCCGTTACATGAAGAGACCTTCGTCCACTTCCCGACGTTCACACCTGTGTCCATTGACACAGTTTTGATGCGTAACAAGACTGACGATGACGTGGCAGCCGACGCCGAGAATATCCCGGGGAATCTTAGTTTGGGAGGAAGATGGAGTACTCCGCCTTCGCCGTTGTGGTCGGACTCTGAAGAATTGGACAACTTCTCCGGAAATTGTTTATGGAGTCCGCTCAGATCTCCGGCGGCTGGAGGGGGACACTCGAAGATCAGCAGACGGTGCCGTTTAAAGATATTTCTAACGAGAAGCCAAAGCGACGGCGCCGTTTCATTTCCAGGCGCATCTAAACGGTGCCGTTTAAAGGATTTTCTAACGAGAAGCCACAGCGACGGAAGCAAGAAGACTAGCTCGACGGCCCTGAAAGGAAAGAATAAAACGGCGTCGTACAAGCCGCCGGTGAACAATGGAGAAGGAGATAAGAGAAGAAAATCTTATTTGCCGTACAGGCGAGATTTGATCGGAGTTTTCACCGGGATGCGAAGATTACGTCATTAATGGAAATTTTAACTTTCTGCTTTTTAGTTTCAGAAATATAGCAATCAGGTCCTTATTAAGTCTTTGTATTGATATTATTTCCATGTAACTTTGTTTGATGATCATGAAGTCCAATTCAATTGGGGGGGTTTTGGGCACTGAAAGGCGACACAACACGTGTCATGTTTGGAAGGGAAGCTAGATACTTCGACGGGAAAGCGGGACCCACGTGGATCACTTGTTTCTTACCCCCTCTCCTTCCTCTTCCGCCTCGTTTTCTGCTCACACTTCGAAGTTACCATACACATCTCTCTACACACACAACACAAGTCCACATTCTCGAAATCTCCTATCAATTATGGCGTTTCTTCAACAAATCTCCAGTTTCGGAGCTCTCGAACGATCCTCTCCGTCGGTTTTGATCGGATCCGGGACCGGCCGTGTATTCGACGGAAGAGGAATAGCGTACGGCGGCACGAGGGAAAAGGTCGGATTCAACGGAAGGAGAGTCGGTGGTCTAAGGGTTTATGCGATGTCGTCTTCGTCCTCGCTGAAGATGAATTTGAACGAGTACATGGTCACGCTCGAGAAGCCCCTGGGGATTCGCTTCGCGTTAGCAGCAGATGGCAAGATCTTGGTGCACGCCATCAAAAAAGGGGTATTAAAGTTCTCCCAGTAAAGCCTTGGTTTAGCTCCCATTTTGGAAGTGATCTGCGCTGTTTTATATTTACTAATTAATTGGCAGAGTAACGCGGAGAAGGCGAGGATCATCATGGTAGGAGATACTCTAAAGAAGGCCAGCGACTCTTCTGGTGGCAGTCTTGTGGAAATCAAGGATTTTGGTGATACCGAGTAAGAATTTCTTAAGGCTTTGGATTTTTCCTACAAATAAACAGGAAGCTTTCTATGTTTGCTCTCTCAAATTTGTTTGTGCTGTTAACCCAACATTCCTACACTGACTAGTATCTGCCGGGTTCGGTCTGAGTTACTTGATAGTGTCTTTCCTCGCAATTTCTTCAGAAATTTCCCGTCTTTTGATTGCTCAAATAGTAACCATGGCATTAACCTCAAACAGTCATAGCTGCAGTTTTCTAGCATGAGGATATCAGTGTGTTTCGAATGTAGTATTTTCTGCAGTGCTTAATTTATTGTTATGTTTATGAATTTTTCTTTTTTATTTCTTCCAGTTTTTGGTTTATTCAGGAAGATGCTGGTAGAGAGAACTGGATCGTTTAGCCTTGTTCTTGAAAGACCATTCTCCCCGTTTCCAGTTCAGTATCTGCTTCACTTGAGCGACCTTGATGTGCTCTATAACAGAGGACGTGTGCCCTTTGTTACTTGGAACAAAAATCTTCTGTCGTCGAACCTGAGAGCAAATCAGGGCAGTGGAAACTCTGGCTACGCTGCATTTTCCTCCAAATTCTCTACTCCTCAAGGATGGAAACTTTTGACCAGGCAGAGCAATTCCTTTCAATCTGGGACGCACAAGAACATTCTCTCTCCACCTATCAGTCCACTGGTCTGTGTCTTCTCAGAAGACGAGCCTGGAGATGGGGAATGGGGTTTTGGGAATTTCCCTCTAGAGGAATACATCAAAGCCCTTGACCGATCGAAAGGAGAGCTGCATTATAACCATGCTCTTGGGATGCGTTACAGTAAGGTCTGAATATCAGTTTTCTTTCCCTGACTAGCCTAGCTTTTATATTCTTTGTCTTCCCGTTCAGCCTCTCAACACCACTCTTCTCTTCTTGGCCGTTTGCAGATTACAGAGCAGATATATGTTGGTTCATGCATACAAACACAAGATGATGTCGAAAATTTGTCGGACGCAGTAAGTGCCTATAGTTGAGAAATTCGGTTTCTTCTATGGTATGGCGATGATAGCATTGAAAATTTTGGTACTGATTGGTCAAGCTTTTCTGCTTTAGGGAATTACTGCTATACTGAATTTCCAAGGTGGAACTGAAGCTCAAAACTGGGGAATCGATTCACAAAAAATCAATGATGCATGCCAGAAATCTGAAATCTTAATGATCAACTATCCTATAAGGTGCGCAAATTCATACCACCTTGAGGAAGCTCATGTGTTTTCTTTTCTTAGCGCTCCAGTCAGGTTTGAACAAGAATAGTAAAGTCTTCAAATAAATTTGGTGCCAGGGATGCAGATTCCTTTGATCTGAGGAAGAAACTACCACTTTGTGTTGGGCTCTTACTACGCTTACTGAAAAAGAACCATCGTGTGTACGTAACCTGTACCACTGGTTTTGACCGGTCGTCAGCTTGTGTGATTGCTTATCTTCACTGGATGACGGATACCTCTCTTCACGCGGCTTATAGTTTCGTTACAGGATTGCACGCTTGCAGGCCTGACAGGTTTTCTTTCATCTCACATCTTTCTTGATTATTAACCTGCAGACCAAACCTTAGAAGTTGATAGTACATGATTTAGCTTATATATTTATTTTGAAAACAGACCTGCAATTGCTTGGGCAACATGGGATCTAATTGCAATGGTGGACGATGGCAAACATGATGAACCTCCAACACACGCTGTAACCTTTGTGTGGAATGGACATGAGGTAACTATTGCTTCACACGCTTTTACCATTTTGGTGCATTTCTTTCAGCAACTCGTGATCTCGAGGGTTGAACGCTTTTATTTTGGCTGCTCTGTCACAGGGGGAGGATGTATTGTTAGTTGGGGATTTCACTGGAAATTGGAAAGAACCGATAAAAGCAACACACAAGGGCGGTCCACGTTTTGAGACAGAAGTCAGGCTTTCACAGGGAAAGTAAGACTTGCTTCTTTGAATTTTCCCATTATGCTTATTATGCTCAAGGTCTAACAGCAGAAACGTTCCATAATCTTCCTGCATGGCGTTGTTGAAGTCTGAAAACTTATGAAAATGTGGCAGATACTACTACAAGTACATAATCAACGGGGATTGGAGGCATTCAACAACTTCACCAACGGAAAGGGATGATCGAGGAAATACTAACAATATAATAGTGGTTGGAGACGTTGCTAGCGTCAGGCCTACTATTCAACAACCAAGAAAGGTTACTCTATCTCTATGCACTAGCTAGTCTCTCTTCTTAATAACTTGGAGCGAGGATGAAGTGTTTCGCATTATATCTGCCTGGTTGATTCTATCTGAAGCAACTCTTGCCATGTTTTTGCAGGATGCAAATATCATAAAAGTGATAGAGAGAGTGTTGACAGAGAGCGAAAGGTTCAGGTTGGCAAAAGCAGCTCGGTGTATTGCCTTCTCAGTCTGTCCAATAAGACTCTGCCCAAAGTAGAAGTCTTTTTATGTAATCTATTGTCATAAGTGAGATATTACATCAACACCTCTGTCTCTATCCATTCCTCAAGGTATATACTTATATATATCTTTGTGAAATTCAGTGCTCATCTTCATTTTTTTGCTCCAAATGAATAAGTAAAAGCCACGTTCGACACGCTTCATGACAAGAGAATGTTGACATTATGTTGTGTGTGTTTGCATGAAAAATGTCGACATTCTTTTGCCATTGCTGCCCCCACTTTACACATATAAGTCCTCAAAACGAAACCTAATGCATTTCTCTCGTCTGTGTCTTTCTTCTTCAGTTTCTCTCTCTTTTAGCATGTGAAACGCAACATATATTAGCGCTTACTTTTCTCTCTCTTTTTGATTTCTCTCCTTCGTTATCTATTGCTGGAGAGACGTGTTCATGCTAAGAGTTTTCACCCGGGTCTGTTACAGTAACAGGGTTACTTCATAGAGACTATAATACTACTCCCCGGTCTAAGTAAATCCTTCCTTTTGCTTTAAAAACCTCATGATGTGCATCTTCAGGATTGTGTATACAAGAGCAGTCTCGGAGCGCTCATTATACAAAAAGTATGGCTTTCTCATATGCACCACAAACAATGGCCTATGATCTAAAGTGGGTGGTGTCTATTTAAGATGAGAGGGTAAATGAAGGAGGCTGATCCTTGTTTTGGCGATAAGGGACCTTATCCTTTTGAGTCCTTTTATTTTTCTAAAATTAAAATAATAAAAAGAAACAATTTGAAAGAACAAGGGCACGTACAAGTTCGAACTAGATCTTGAGCTAATATTCCTCATCCACAAAAGGAGAAGAAACTTTCTTATTCACCTCACCTATCGCTTTCGTTATCCTCGTTCCCACAACCTCACAATGACCATGAGACGCCCTTCTTTTAAACCCTCAACACATTCTTCCACCAATCTCATGATATGCATATTCCACTTATATAATTAAGTAGCTCTCTCATAAGTCTTATTACTATAATAAATACATCTCACTCTCACAGCTAGACCTCTCTCTTCGCCAGCAAATGTCGACCGCTCCTCTCTCCGGCTTCTTCCTCACCTCTCTTTCCCCGTCTCAATCCTCTCTCCAAAAACTCTCTCTTCGTTCTTCTCCCACCGTCGCCTGCCTCCCTTCTTCCTCCTCCTCCTCCCGTTCCGTTCCAACCCTTATCCGTAACGAGCCCGTTTTTGCTGCTCCTGCTCCTATCATCACCCCTTATTGGGTATACATTTTACATTCGTCTCTTTCTTTAACCTACATTAGCTATCACTTACATTGTTACATTGTTGTTTACGTATTATAGGGGTTATTCACACATAGGGATATAATTAGTAACCTGAAAAATTATGGAATTTTTCTCCAATTTTTGAATTTTTGATTTTAATTCTAAAAGAAGTTGTTCTTAACTAGAATACAAAAATACTGTTAGTCTGTTTCACAACTTTTTAATTATATTTTCACCGTCTCATTTAATGATTTTCTTTACGTTTCTAATATTTTATGATTTTCTTGTTGTCAAAAAAATGATTTTCTTGTTTACTATCGTTCGAACCACAGCTATAGTTCATCTTATGTATTGATTTAGTAAAGATTACTCTCGGACTCGTTAGGTACCTATCCCTCAAAATCCTTTTTCTCCGTACGGATAAATAAACTACCTTACGAAACTTCCACAAATCCTGGAAACTCTCACGTGTGTTTCACATTTCCTTTTATTATCCTTACTATTATTATCCGTGTTTTACTTTTGGTCTTTAGCGTCGTAACGAAATAAAAAAAATCTAAATTAATTAAGACTCAGAGTAGCTTAGTGAATCACATTAATTAAGACTCAGACTCTATTGTGGTTTTAATGAAAATTCAGTTTATAAAAGAAAAAGCTTAGTGAATCACAAGGGAAGTGTTCATTGTCAGCCTTGAAAGGCTCTAGCGATTCAAACTTCTCACGTGTCCTTTCTAGTGTAGCTTATGAGGTGGAGTATTGTTATTTGCTAGAACATTTAGTCACACGTTCTAAAACTTAATAGTTTATATGTAATACAATAATGACCTCCAAAATATTAAAAGCGTTATGGCATCTCTACTCAAAATCCAACAATTTTAAATTGGAAGTTGGGACGTACGTAGGATCCACGTGATAAAAAGATAAGAATTTACTATCAACGTAACACAACGATTTATGAAACTGAGACGTATCTGTGCGCACATAACGTGTCCACACCATATGAGAGCGTGTGGAGCATAGTGTTGAGGAAGTCGCCATCTATATTTATATTAACAACCTACCTATTTGGCTCCTAACCACATTACCGATCTTCCATCCCAAAAATAAATTATATTAAATACCAATAAAATTGTTCTTTACCGTATAATGTAGTTCTTGAATAGGTTGACTATAGTTTCAACTTTAACACACACGACAAGCTCCTCTCTTTACTAATTTAATTACTTCTCTGAAAATTTATATACATTTCTTATAATTTTATATGGTCTACAAACTTGCAGAGCGAAGAGATGGGAAGCGAATCATACCAAGAGGCCATTGAAGCTCTCAAGAAGCTTCTCATGTAAGACCTTATTCGGGATATACAGAATATCTGATGATTGGTTTTGGTGGATAAAAAAAGAGAGGCTCTAAAATATATGAATTAAGTAGACGATGCAATATACTCTTGTTTAGCTAATCGTAAGATATGTATAAATTAATACGTGCAGCGAGAAGGAAGAGCTAAAGACGGTTGCGGCGGCGAAGGTGGAGCAGATCACGGCGGAGCTTCAGACAGGTACTTCGTCCGACAAGAAAGCTTTCGACCCCGTCGAAAACATTAAGCAAGGCTTCATCACTTTCAAGAAGGAGAAATACGAGTAATTATTTCTATTTTAGTTTCTTTATTATACAGTATATATATGGCTAATTAAATCAGTCTAGATTTCATAAAAAAATATTTTAATCTGCAGAACCAACCCTGCTTTGTACGGTGAGCTCGCCAAGGGTCAAAGTCCCAAGGTATATAAAATAGAAACAATTTGTCCTATTTCTTTATAAATTAAAGATGAAAAAAGAAGAAGTAATATATATGTAATATATGTGGTGCAGTACATGGTGTTTGCTTGTTCGGACTCACGTGTGTGTCCATCGCACGTTCTCAACTTTCAGCCAGGAGATGCTTTCGTAGTCCGTAACATAGCCAACATGGTTCCTGCTTTTGACAAGGTTAATTAGTTAACACTACTTTATTACTTATGTCTCCTCCACGGTTCTACCTAGGATCTTCTGTCTCAGACCGATCGAAGTGCTTCATCTTTGCCTGAATGACTCGTAACGTTGACCCTTTTGTTTTTTTGCAGGTCAAATACGGTGGAGTTGGAGCAGCCATTGAATACGCTGTCTTGCACCTTAAGGTGAGAGCCATTCTTTCACCTCTTTACATTTGTTTCCTAAAGGGCCGGGCCATAAAATATCTGTTTATTGAATTGGGTTTACCATTTTAAGAATATACTATATGTTGTATGTGTAATATACAAATACAATTGTGTGTTTCAAAAAGAAAAAAAATACACAATGACAGCAGAAAAAAATACATTCGATTTACACATTAACAAAACTAAGAAGTTACTGAATTTAGTAAAATATATTAAATTATTATTTTACTTATAAATTCTGGAAAAAAAGATAGAATATAATTGAAAATTGTAAGTTAACATTACATTTGATAAATATATCAAATCATGTAACTGATTTTTATTGAAATTTATTAATGTAGGTGGAAAACATTGTGGTGATAGGGCACAGTGCATGTGGTGGGATCAAGGGGCTTATGTCTTTCCCCTTAGATGGAAACAACTCCACGTAGAATCTCTTTATATCCAATTTATATTGACTTAACATCAATTATTTAAATAACACAAGATTAATCTTTTCAAGAAATGATGTTAATTGCAGTGATTTCATAGAGGATTGGGTCAAAATTTGTTTACCAGCCAAATCAAAGGTTCTCTCCGAACTTGGCGATTCAGCATTTGAAGACCAATGTGGGCGATGTGAAAGGGTACATGCACATTTACATGTTGGTTAATTCATATCTGCGATTAATATCTTATATATGTATGAGATTATAATACAATGTTTTTTTTAAAAAATTAATACAGGAGGCAGTGAATGTTTCACTAGCAAATCTTTTGACATATCCATTTGTGAGAGAGGGACTTGTGAAGGGAACACTTGCTTTGAAGGGAGGCTACTATGACTTTATTAAGGGTGCTTTTGAGCTTTGGGGACTTGAGTTTGGCCTCTCCGAAACTAGCTCTGTATGAACCAATCCATCATCATCATCATCATGAACATCCATCAATCATCATCATATATATCTCTATATTCCATATGTAATTTGTAATATGGCGTTGATTGTGATGAGTTATCTCTCTTTCTACCTCTCTATACCAACTTTCTTCATATAAATAATAAAAAGGAAACCCAGATTACTTATATTTCATTTAGCGGTTTTAGTTATGGACATTTGAGTTCATATATGATATAGTATGTGTATCAAATCGGTTGTATTTACTGTTTGATTTGATTTTTGATGTTGTTTGGTAGGTTAAAGATGTGGCTACCATACTACATTGGAAGCTGTAGGAACTCTTTGAAGCCTTTTTTTTTTCCGATTTCACATTTTCCCTTAAGCCACACCAACTTGTTGTTTCCATGTTCATCATCAGAAAACCATTCGCATTATATAATTTAATATGAATATCGCATGCAGATGGTCGTTTGTTTTATTTAAATAAGAAAAAAATGAAATCCCAGGGATAAGAATTTAAAGAAAAACGTTCAAAACAAAAGATATTAATTCAGTGATTTCATTGCTCATTCCTTTTCAAGAATTCAAATGTGTGTACTATTGCATTTGAAAGTGGATAACTAAAATATTGCACACTAAACTATAAATCTAACAAATCCGAAGAAAGTGAGTGGTCGTCAAATGGTAAAACATAACTTCTGACAGTTTTATTGCCAACTAATATCTGAGCCTATCATCATTTGTTCCCTCGCCTTTTTGTGCTTTCATTAGGTGCTTGACTGCTTGTTTAGTCCACTTTCTTCGTTTCCTCTTTATTTTTATTTCTTTGCTGACTCCACATGCAGTTAATATGTAATTTTTTATACAGTATATATAGCATTTAGAAAACGACGTTACGGAACATTTAAATCGGTAGATTTCTTTAAATATGTGAACTGGAAATATCAAGACTATTAATAACATTCATTAAACTATTGGGGACAACCTTGTCATACACTATAATTTTGTTAGTATTTTTAGGGCAGTGTGAATGGTAACTAATTGACGCATATTTTAATATTGTATTAATAACACAAATAGTTGTATGATTAGTCAAAACTATAGAGTCTGCGTTTATGACTCGCCTGGCAAATTATTATTGCTCTGTCCGATTAATTTCCGAGTGTAGGTCCTATAATATTTTATAAGTATGCCTACCTAAGATCTCATATCCCTCAAGTTTCTAGCATTTAGATTTTACCTCCTAGACTTATAATTTTTTCAAGAAACCCCCTTACATGTTATGATTTTTATCATCTGCTTCTTGGCAACTGGTAATGACATAAATATATATCATGCATATACAGTTGAAAGCTCGATTAAAATAAACAAATTACTAAATAAAGGAAAAATAACAAGGAAATGGTTTGCTCAGAAAAAAATAAAAACAAAAACATGCACTTTAAGTCGATAATGATACAGATATTCTTTCGGTTAAAGTGAATAGTGATACATAAAGTTCTAAAGCAATATCACACACACTCAAATAACTAAATGAGCTAATCAAACACTACAGCATCAGCAACTTTTAATATCAGATTGCTGATGTTTCAGTGTTTGGTCATCTTTCAATTAAGCCACCAAAATTATACAGAAAGAGAAATAACTTTTAAACGTAAATAAATGCAGCCAATGAAAAAATTAACATTAATAACAACGCCCATCACTGAAATCCATCATGTAGGTGAGTGTGCTAAGCTCAAAAGCATCCTCGTGATGACCCCAAAGCGACGAACTCGTATAATTATTGCCCTGATGGAGAAGACCAATACCTTCAGTACTCATAAGCGAATTATCATCTCCAACAACATTTTTATCATTGAATTTCACATTCAGTAATCTTTCTTCGGATGGATCTGCCATATTCCCCAAGTTGATAATATGATGGTTGATGGGTTTGATTGCTTGATCTTTGATCTCGATTTTTTTACTTAGATGTGTATTCCAATAGTTCTTCACTTGATTGTCCGTTCGACCTGGAACTCTTCTAGCTATCAAAGACCACCTACATATATACACATCAACCAGTACGTAGTTATGAAACTAAATTATAATGTGAAGAATATCTTTTACAATACATCAATTTGAATATTTATGCATTTGTTTACCTATTACCAAGCAGCTTGTGGAGTCTAATGATAAGATCTTCTTCTTGGTCAGTGAAATGGCCTCTCTTCACGTTTGGGCTAAGATAATTCATCCATCTCAATCTACAGCTCTTTCCACATCTCTTCAAACCTATTTTTTCATTAATTACGACTTAAGACGAGGCTAAAAAATCTTGTTTTCAAAAGCTTGAAACAAACCACCCAAAGCTTATAAAATAGTCTAAAGGCGCCCCATAGTTTACCAACACAAAGGAAGCCATATAAGCAATTCATCTATGGACCCATATATATAAGCTTACACTCTTCTTGTAATGGGAAGTCCCAACCCCAAAAATACCTGTTCATCTTAAATCTTAACATAAAAGACCCATAGTTTCAACTTTACCCTCAAGGAAAAAGGCAAAAAAATTAACAAGTTGGAGAGAGAGAGATTTTGACCAGTCTTTTTGGCAATGCGGTTCCAATGGCCTTTACCATGAGCTTTGACATAATCCATGAGGATCTTATCTTCTTCAACTGTCCACAGACCTTTTTTATACTCATTATGTCCTTCTTCTCCACATCTCTTCTTTCTCATTCTTCTCGTTTCTTTACCGGGTAGAGCGATGAGAGAGAGAGAGAGAGAGAGAGAGAGATGAGATGATAGACCATATAGAGAATAGCTCTTTATATATATAATATGCTAGAGACTAGAGATACATCTATGGAGTACTGCGAAAGTTAATGGAATATTTTATTCAAGGTTTATATATTGTAAAAACTTTAGATATATGAAAATAAGTAAAAGAACAAATTTATATATTTTAATATCCATTATATTAATTGAGATTTTCATTCAGACTTATTAGTTTGTTTAACAATTGAATTAATATTGTAGATAACATAATTTTGGAGGATCAACAATGCACATGTCTCTCTCTCTCTCTCTCACACACACACACATATCTATAATCAAAATATTAAATATATAAAAGAGTAGAAAAATCCATTATCCATAGGAGTTTTTAGATGCTAGCAAATGTATATATCATATAGTTAATATACTATGACATTCGTATATGATTTACACTTCAAACAATATACTTATATTATAGACTTATAAATGTGTTGATTTGTGTTTGGCAAATGATGGTGATAATTAATAACGGAGTTATAAGAAGCCAGATACGAACTTATTTACAAAGAAGTAACTCAGAATCTTTAATGGAAAAGAACTTGCACTCTATATATAGGTAGTGACTTAACTAATTAAAGACGCTATTTAATTTGTTGGGTATACCCGATTAATGACATTTGAATGAAATTTCGTTTGATATCACTTATTGAGTACGTTATGACATACGTTTAATATATTATCATCAGAATTCGATTCTCAATTCTCAACAAAGCATATTGAGTATTGAGTATGGTATTCCAAAATGCATTTATAAAATGCTAGGAGACTCTTTGTGAGGCGATAGTTTAATATAAAAAAAAAAACTGATAACAGCCCCTTGGCAAAATAAAATGGAGCCGCATTAGATGGTCTAGAGGTACACAACGATCACGTGAAGTTTAAAAAGATTCGCCTTCGATGATTGAACCCTAATTTAGCATCGAAGTTTCATGTGTCAGACCAGTAGTTATCCGATTACATAGTCAAGAGAAACTAATGGACGATATCAGTATTACTTTAATTATAATTTACTATGACTCTACACTAAAACTGGAACCCGCTTCAGTGGGGAATCTTAAACTATTGATTCAGCGGGGAAAACTGAAAAGGTAAGTGGCATGTAAATGAGTGATTTAGCAAAATATTATAAAATAGTAGACTTTATTAAGATGAGATGCCTAACATGATTTGACTACCTTGGGATCAGAAAGTATATCATTTAAGTCATTAGTAGAATTCAGAAGACGTAAAGAATAGAACCTCCCTGTCTAGTCTTTGAACTTTGGTCCCATAACAATAAAGTTCACATACGTTTTTTACTTCCATAGATATAAATTTTCACGCATGCAATATTCAAGTGTAGTTTTCTTTCACACAATTATATTCATATATTACATCAAGTCATCAACTCATCAAGCACTCTTTTATAATCAAATATAGTAAGAAGTTTATATTTATTTAGTAACAGAAGTTTATTCAAATATAAAATTTAACATTCTTTTCAAAAAAAAAAAAATTATTCAACCATATTTAGCAAAACAGTTATCACTATGTACATGTATTTAATGAAAGGGACTGATGGTTTCGTAAATCGAACCAATCATGGTATAATGGTATAATCAATCAGAAATTTAGCTAGGAATATCGCATCTAACTTTTAACATATGTTCATTTGCAAGTTTTTGTATATGTAGCAACAAAATTCTTTCAAAGAAAAGCAAGAAATTAAGTTGTATATGTAGTAAATCCTAATATATTTATAAAATAGTCATGCAAATTTTAAAAGGATGTTTGTCTAATTAGAGACCAGATCATTTCATTTGTTTTAGAAAAAAAAAATCATAGATACTATGCACATTTTAAAAATTCTCGACAAGGAAAAGTTGTTCATTAACACTGGGTGTTGAGGCAATAAAAGAGCAGTAATTCTCTGTCACCATTAAATTATAATAACTCCATGTTTTTTTTTTCCTACATAACTCCTCCATGTTTTGTTCCTACACAATATCACTACGTAAGATTTTGTTTATTTATTAGCTAGGGATAACAACTGTACGCACCACAAAAACCTTTTTGGCTTGTTCATTTGCAAATTTTAATATTCTCTTCATGTCATTTTTCTCAAGGATACAGTTATCGAACATTAAATCAGGATTACAATCTCTATTGTTTTGTTTTGCCAACAGAACAGAAGCGTTACGTTTATGTTTGTTTAACATTAATCATGCTTCATGTTCTTACATCTTTTGGACTATTCTAGACACAAATTTAGCCTTAATGCAAGGCCCTAAATGGTTAGCCCATTTATATGGTAACCCATTTGATTCATGTCTGAATATAAGTTCTCTAATTGGACCCAATAAAAAGCCGAGCGAACAATAAGAATTAAGAACACTCGTCCACGCGCTCTTCTTCTAGATTTTTCATTTTTCTAAAATAATACCCAAAAAAATCGTTGGATACTGCCTACGTGAGCACTGCAGACGGCACAGTGGTCAGTGCATATACTTTTTTCTCCAGTTTTGGGTCGGTCAAAGATTTCACGTGCATATCGATTCAAAACCATCAGCGACTTGAAACAACTTTCCGACTTAACGCTAATAACGCCAATACTGAAATTTGAGCGAAAACAATAAAGAAAGGTAGATTTCGATGCTTTATGTTTGGTCGTTGTCTTATCCTACCCTTTCCCTTACTTGTGACTGCCTCATCTTCTTATCTGTTTTTTCTTTTTTTTTTTTCCGACGAACAAAGAGATTTAATTACCATACATTGTTTTCCATTTGATATTGATTAACTTTGTGTAGAAAATGTTACTTCTACTCCAATTGTTATATTTTTAAAACATGCATGTATTGGTACGACAGAAGATGATAAGGATGGCATAAGAAAGGAACGTCTACTTAGATTACAGAGAATAATATCTAAGTTGATACACATATGGTTACATTTTTTTTTTCAAAGTGTGTAACTTTACATTCAAAATATAAAACATCACTTAAAATAAAAATAAAAATTTACTTCAACATTATTTAAATGAAATAAAAAGAGTAGTATATATAGTTCACTAAAGTTCAAGCACCAAAAAGAGAATCATTAAATTTCCTAAAAATTAGACAACAAAAATTTAGTCTTTGTCTATGCATGAAAATGGTATATACTTACTTATACATCGCCAAAGTAATTGGTAATCGGACTATGATCACCATATTTAAATATTTCAGTGATAATAATAAGTAGTAATAATTGTGTGAATTACTAAATCAAATAATTAAAAAGATTTTAAAAATGGTTCATTAAAACCCAAAAAACGAAAAAGTAATAGCTTAACGGAAAGGGAGTAAAAAGTGACCATGAATCCCATGATTTCGTGAACTATTTGTATACAGTCAAAGATTTCATATATGTGCATACTGTACATATATATGGTTTTTCTTAACGCTGGAAAATAATAGAGGTCCAAGAAGGAAATACAAAACGAATGAATATTATTAATCTTTTAATTTAACGGTTAAAAAGGAAATATTAGTGATGAGTTTTGGCCCGGGTAGAAAATAATAGTAGTATATGATATTATCCAAAAAAGAGAAATGTGAGAAGTGGAGCCGACACACGTCGAGGCTTAGCCTGTTAGGGACACCCCATGTGGTCACGTGTAAACGTTTGTTTGTCTTAAAAGAAAGTTAAGTTTGAAGTATTCCGAGAAGTCTCATCACAGAGAAGACCCTCAAGAGAGCAGAAAGAGGGATCGAGTGAGCCTCTTCTTTAGTTGTTTGTTGCAATAAACACAAACACAACTTCCCCATTTTCTGCCCTTTTTTGTTCAACTCCTAAGCAGCACTCCAATCACAATTCATAACTGATCCACCAAATCCAATAAAATAATCTCAACAACAACAACAAAAAAAAAGAAAAGGGGAAGAAAAACCCAATTTTCGAAAATGAAGGAGAAGGCGGAGAGTGGTGGCGGAGGAGGAGTCGGATACGTGAGAGCCGATCAGATAGATTTAAAGAGTTTGGACGAGCAATTGCAGAGACACTTAAGCAGAGCATGGATGATGGAGAAGAGGAAGAGTTTGAGTGATGGCGAAGATAACGTTAATATTAATAAACATAACCAAAACAACTTCGGACATCGACAACTTGTGTTTCAGAGACCGCTTCTCGGTGGTGCTGGTGGTGGATATAACAACAACAACAACAAGGACATAATTAGGCCGACGACGGATGTGGGGAGGTCGAGGAGAGAGTGGGAGATTGATCCTTCTAAGCTCGTCATCAAAAGTGTGATTGCTCGAGGTACTTTTGGTACTGTTCACCGTGGAATCTATGATGGTCAAGATGTCGCCGGTACAATCTCTCTTTCTCTCTCTCATAATTTTTTTTTTTGTTTTTATTCTAAGAAATATTGTTATTCTCTTAGATACCCGTTTTTAGATAACTTAATCAAGGGATCAACGAAAAAACAACAATAATTAGTGTATTGGAAAACTCTGTTCCTATCTCAACTTGTTGTTGTTGTTGTTGTTGTTTTTCACACAATTTGGAACTAATGCGTGAAATTAAATATTGGTAACTAATGAAAACAAAATAGTGAAGCTACTAGACTGGGGAGAAGAGGGACACAGGTCAGACGCGGAGATAGCTTCGCTGAGAGCTGCCTTCACTCAAGAAGTTGCTGTTTGGCATAAGCTTGACCATCCCAATGTCACCAAGGTATTAGACTGAAACTAGCTTAACCGAAACGCAATGTTTGTTAACCGGACCGAATTAAAAACCAAAATTAATATTCACTTCTAAGCACATGCAGTCATGCACACATACATATAAAGTAGATATACGTTTGTGTCTATGTTTAATACAAAAGGTTGTTATGTCTTTTTGTCAGCATTAGATTAAAACCTTTGTTTTTTTTTCTTCTTTTACATTTGTGTGTGTGTGTGAATGGAAATAATAAAGTTCATAGGAGCGGCGATGGGGACATCGGAGATGAGCATACAGACGGAAAATGGGCAAATGGGAATGCCGAGTAACGTGTGCTGCGTCGTCGTCGAGTATTGCCCTGGCGGCGCTCTCAAGTCTTTCCTCATCAAAACGCGCCGCCGCAAACTCGCCTTCAAAGTCGTTATCCAACTCTCCCTTGACCTAGCCCGCGGGTATAATATATCTATTGGATATTTGGATACATAGATTCCCTCTAATAATTACTACTTTGTGATTAATATATAACTCTTGATTATATATATGTAATTAGGTTGAGTTACTTGCACTCGCAGAAGATTGTGCATAGAGACGTGAAAACGGAGAACATGCTTTTGGACAAGTCTCGCACGTTGAAGATTGCAGATTTTGGTGTGGCTCGTCTCGAGGCCTCCAACCCTAATGACATGACCGGTGAGACCGGAACCTTGGGCTACATGGCTCCCGAGGTACACTACTACTGTATATATGTTCTTCCATTATCTATCATGCATGCATAGTGTGATGATATTAGTGTAATATGCAATCAATAATCAATGATGGAAAACAAAAAATATAAACTGTGTACAGGTGTTAAATGGGAGTCCGTACAACAGAAAGTGCGATGTGTATAGCTTCGGGATATGTCTTTGGGAGATTTACTGTTGCGACATGCCTTATCCCGACCTCAGTTTCTCCGAAGTTACCTCCGCCGTCGTCCGCCAGGTAAATTACCTTTTTACCCTTTTCATCATCACCCTTAATTATATCTTCTGTATCATCGATCTTGAGTTTCTGAATTAGAATCTGAGACCGGAGATACCGAGATGTTGTCCGAGTGCGCTGGCGAACGTGATGAAGAGATGTTGGGATGCGAACCCGGAGAAGAGGCCGGAGATGGATGAAGTGGTGGCGATGCTGGAGGCAATTGATACTTCTAAAGGCGGAGGAATGATTCCCCCCGATCAACAGCAAGGCTGCTTTTGTTTCCGGCGACACCGAGGCCCGTGATCGTGATTTATACAAACAAAAACCCACAACATAGTTCTTCTAGTAGAGCTAGAGTCTAGAGAGATTATTTTAAAGTTAAACTTAAGTCTTAATTAGCTGATCGATGTTTGATTTCTAGGATGAATGTGGTACCTATTTGAAACGATCATTTCATACGTTATACATGCACACAATGCCACCTACTTTTCTATGTTTTTCTTAGTTTAAACTTAAAAGTGCATTTGGTATCACAGAAATACATAATAATGATGGTTAACGCGTGCATTACACATAGTATTTTCAGAAAATCCACAAGCGAAAAATACCGGTACACCTTGAAATTTCTCTCAGAAAATAAAAACAAACAGAGTATTATGAACAGACAAAAGTGAAGAAGAATTAACCGGCGATCTTGTAGCTCGGGTTAGCAAGGTTGTCTAAACCGGAGACAACTTGAATGGACTCAATAACATCACCGACTTTAAGATCAGCCAGAAAATCTTCATTTTGAGTGACGTAACCAAAGACAGCGTAGCGACCGTCCAAGATGTTGGAATTGCTTGGCGTGAGCTCACTCTCTTTTAGCAGCCAAAACACTTGGCTTGATCCCGAGTCATTCTCAAACTCCTGATTGCATTATAACAAAAACATCCCGTTGCTATAGCAGCTGAACATACTGTATGTATTAAAATATGTGAACAAGGAAGGACTCACTTCTCTCGCCATTGCCATCGTCCCAAATGCGTTGAAAGGAAGCATAACCTGAGCCTTGTAAAGACCCAGTTCCTGTAGTGTTTCAAGGACCCATGTTTATTAACAATTCTCAGACGAAAGGAGACACATATACATATATAGTGAAAGATTCTACTTCAAGAGTTGAGCCGTAGAAAGGCGTTTTCTTCCCGGTCACCATAATCTCCAGAGGAACCGTCCGCATTTTCTCTGTGCTTGGATCGATAAACCCTTCCGCTGGACCCTCTGGATCTCCCGTTTGTACCACGAACCCATCAGCTGAAACCACATTCAGATCAACATGTTTTCCAATCCCTTACACTATATACATAGAGGCAAGTTTGAGAGTCTTACATCTCTGGATCTCCATGCCATCGTAGAAATGACGCTCCACCAAGTCCACAAAGTTGCCGGCGGTAACAGGGGCGTTATAGCCATCGAGAACAATGCGGAACACACAGTGCTCGAGGTTCGGGTTGTCCTTGATCTTCACCTTCATGTCCACAGTGGCTCTTCCCTTGAGAAGAGGCATGCTCCGGTACTCCTCCGGCACTTCGTAGGGGAAGCCATCGACCATGTCCTCCTCTATTCTGCAGATAAACCGAATGCGCCACACGAAGATCTCAGCTGCAGTCATCAATCACAAAAAAAAGGGTCTAAATGAGCAAATTAACCCATTCCTTCATTCCTCATTCATACCCCCTCAGGCTCAGGCTCAGGCTCACATCTTAAGACTCACCCGCCAACATACTGGAGAATCTCTTTCTGCTTGGGAGCAACCGCATCTCTTTTCCGATCTTCCACAATCTGCAGCATCTCTTGCATCCCAGCTTCCAGCTTTTCAATCATCTCGTTACCATCATCCTTCTTCGACTCTGCAAAACCCGCCACAATCACACTTTTCCCTTGCTGCAGCGATCTGTTTGCCTGCCTCACATTCTACAACACAAGAACACAACAAAACTATTGCTTAACAATTCCACTGATGACTGAACTTAACACTGTAATCATCCCTATCACCACAGCTTTGTTACCCGCTCAACGGAATCGAGAGCCTTGACGCCTGCAATCTTGAGGCTATCAGTGATATCCTCGAGAGGCTTCTGGACTTCTCTGATGGCTTTGTTGTCAATGGGCAATGCGTATCTTAGTAAAGCTCCTGGATCTTTTATCGGAGGACCCGATATCAACACTGACACTTCTGCAACCGCTGGATTCGCCGCTGCGTAAGCATTGGGTGGGGAAGCCATCGAAGGTACCGCCGCGGCTACTAAACCGACCGATAAAGCTAATGAAAACGCACATTCTTTCAATGATGAAAGTGTCCCTCTCTGCATTCAACATTCGCCATTTTCAGAAAACAAATGTGCATTGGAGATTAAAATCAGATTTAGGGGGTCAATTCGAATCCAGACACCGAACCTGCGTATTTCCGGAGACGCCGCCGGAACAACAACGAACTTCGAGGGGTTTCTTGGAGCAGTAAGAATCGATTCTCTTTCTGGGAATTGTCGAGGAATTGACGAAATTAAATGTAGGGAGAGAGGCAAACGATGCCGCCATTGGAGATACTTAGCCGGAGTTAATTTGACAAGGGTTTGAAGAGAGATGATTTTCAATGACACCCCAGATGAATTGACATTGGATTAGGGACTTTTTTTCGTTTCGTCCGAAAAGAACATGTGAAAGAAAGTATCTTTGTCTGTGTATGCGTCGGCTTCTGAATTAGAGGAGGAGATGGTGATGATGATGATGATGATGATGATGATGATGATGAAGAAGAAGAGGATAAGGGGTTTATGACTCTAATCTCTTGTAATACTTTCTCTGTATCTCTCTTTGGATAAGATTACAATTTTCTTCCCGATCATTTATATGTATCTTCTTTATTGGGCCGTCAATTGGGCCTTCCTTTCTGATATATTTAATTATATGGGCCTATTCATTTGCAAATTAATACTAAGCACGACCATTATGTGATTTTGATTTTGATTTCCGGTTTTTCTGAATATGAAATAACCTGTAGTACTGCATGAAACATCTTTTTTTTTTCTTTGTAATGAAAATCTCAAATTCGTAAATCTGTTTAAATTAGGTCAACCCTAACGTAATTCTAATTTTTTTTGTTCGCACATAAGGGAACTATTTGTATGTTGGCACTTTATATAATTAATCAGTCTTTAATAAGGCAACTTTGATGAGTTGGTATAACTTAAAAGATGCATGTTCAATCTGTTGTACTTTCTTTCTTTCCTAATGTAAACACACATCAGGTTGCCCACAAATAAAAAAAAAAAACACAAGTTTATGTGGTTCACTTTCACGATTCATAAATTTATCATTCTAAAAAGAATGGCTAGATATCAAATTTTGCTTTATGATAATAATTTGGATACAAGTAACGTAGCACATGTTTGAAGACTTATTATTCTCTACCTAAAATTGGGTTATATAAATTTAAATTGACGTGACATTTAATATCAATAGTGTATAAGACTTTTCTGATTTTTTTTTTTATGACTTTTATGATTTTTTTTTTACGTATCGAACGTACATACATGTAAGTATGTAACATGTACTGTTGTACTATATTCTTTATCTTCTCTCTCGTTTTTTATTAAAAAATGTGAGTGTGTGGCTTGAGATGAAAAAAATTAATATCACTATTCGCATACAGTGAGAATTGAAAACCCATACCATAATGAATGGACCATCTCAAACGAAAAGACTGAATATACTTGTAGTATAAATTTAATATTATATCCTTTCTCTTTCTGAAAATGACTTATTGGACCTGAATAAAAAGAAACTAATATGAATATCATGACAGCTTGTAACGATTCCCATGAAAGTTTTTATTTAAATCTTTTTAAGTTTTCACTTTATTTGTTTTTAAAAATAGAATAAGAAGAAATAAAAGATAGTGGAGGAAACTATTAAACTACGAATGGTGCTCACAACTTTATAGATTGATCGTCTTTTCACAGAACCACACACATGGCGACACTAATCCACTACCAATACTTATGTCCTAAATGCTAAAGTCATTGTTACTCCCAGGTGTTCTGCTTCTCTCTTTTCTTTTCTTTCTTAAAGACTGTCCGATAAAAACTGAAACTGTAAAAAATTCTATGCTTAGCGTAAAAACTGACGAGTAATATAATTTGGAGCGGAAAGACACAAATGAACAAATAGATCATTCATAGAGTGACGAACCACCACTGCAAATAATGTGTTTTAATTTCTCAATTATATATTTTGCCACTTTGTTTTTAGAACGATAGTCCATGGCAATTTGTTGAAAAGGTGAAATTGATATTTTTTTCACCCAATATTCTTGTTTTTTTTTCACTCATGAGCTATTTATGCCAATCACCTTTTTCGGTAAAGCAAACAAAAGAGAGATAAAGAAAAAAAGTCCCCTATTTTTGGAAAAATAAAAAGGAAAAATTCAGAAGACACTATCCAATGAAAAAAGATGCCACCATTTCCATGGCCTCTTAACTTAGTTATGAAGAAAATATAATAAAAGGAAAACGATTCTTATCTGTGTTGCTAATTTTATATTATGTATATAGATGGGCAAGAGTTTTGCTCGAGTTTATATTTTTTCATTCTCTCTTCATAAAGTATATCATGAAACTCATACTGTTACACTAACCTAACTATATAAACTCGCGCAAAATTCTTTGTTCTTCATCAACTATATGCATACATTACATATTAAGAAAGACACATACCTATGCAAGCAAGCATATACTATATATTAATAAAGTCACATATGCACGTATATGTATATGCATATATAAAGAGTATTTGCATTTTGGGTAGCTGAAGAGTCAAGAAGAAAAAGAAAACGAACGACGAATATTACTATCAAGTTCATAAATATATATATATAAGCTATATATGTGTGTCAAATATGAGTATATACCATCATCATTCACTATAAACAAGAACCCGAGATAGTCACAAACAAGTGAGGGAGAAAATAAATTATGGGAACAAAAAGACAAGGCGAAGCTACGTAGGGACTTGTGTACCATAATTAAATAATACTCCTACATATTTAACTAATGTATCTATATAAAAGCGATATCCTATCTAAGCAGTTCCATGCACCTAGTCTTGTTTTTATTTTCTATAAGGAAGGTGACATGGAAATTGAAAATTGAAATCGATATTCACCAAAACATAGGTTGTATAATTCATATATAACCGTAACTTGGCATTATACAAAATTACTATGCATTTGATTCGTAACCTTAATAAATGTGATACAAATATTCGGAGTATAAGACTGCAGGGTGCAATTAAGATAATATACCAATGAAAGATAGGAGTGACGTAAATTTGAATTTTATAATGAGGCGATGGTACAGTGACAAGGCTGTCAGAAAATGGAAAGTCACAGGATGACGAGGACCGGTAGATGTATTTGGATCAAGCGCAGATCCGACACTCACCCGACCGTCGAGCATGCACCCTCTCTAACACACTCTGGCCGAACCACACCACAGCTGAATAAAACTCTATTTTTAATTAATAACAAAAAGGTATATTCAGATCCAACGGTTTAGATCTGTTGCCGAGTCCACTCGCTAAAGAAAGTGGACCCTACTGAGCCCAGAAAAGTCCACTTCCGCTTGTAAAATCCAATCACTTTCTCTAGAGAAACCAGAATTGCCCCTCTTTGGGCCTCGGTGAATTCGAATTATGCATTCATAAAGAAGGGAAAAAGAAGGGTATTAGAGTCATTTAACAAGGACGGCTTGTAGTATAAAACTCCGCGTGTCTTGAAGCATATGAGTTTAGCTGATACGTTGGCAGAGCAAAGCCCTAGCCCAAACGTCTCTCTCTCTCTCTCTCTCTCTCTCTCTCGCAAAACATAAGATCATCCACATAAGATCATATGATGATCTGAATCTCTGCCCAGGATTACAAAAACATTGGAAAAACCGAAAAGGTTTGATCTTGGATTGGTCTCTGATCCCTCTGGTTACGGAGGGGTATTGAAGTTTCATGATGGGATTTTGCATCTGCCCGTTGGAGTCTCCGGCGAGATTACTATGGAGTACGAGCTTCTTTCGCCATAAGATCATGATCTTCTAATCCTTCTCCTCTCTTTGGTTTTCGCTTAACCAACTAATTTCCTCCACCATCTTCTCTACTTTCAACCCAATCCTCTCTCTCGCTCTCTCTCTCTGCTTCTCCTTCGCTTCCATCCTTCTTTCCTTGAATTTTAAATCTGTGATCGAAGAAGTATAAGTTTTTTTTCTTTATTTTCCTGGTTTATCGATGGAATCCAATTCGTTTTTCTTCGATCCATCTGCCTCACACTCTCATGGCAACATGTTCTTTCTTGGGAATCTCAATCCCGTCGTCCAAGGTAATTACTCTTCCTTTTATTTTGTCACTACTTTGACTTAGGTGAATTAGTCTTTCAACGTTATGGATAATCTGGAAATAAACGCATGAGAATAAATTCGAAATGTCCCAAGTTTTTTAAGCTTAGGCCTATTTTTTTGTCTGACTCTGGTTTAAAAGGAGCAAGATCGATGTTGAACATGGAGGAAACATCAAAGCGAAGGCCCTTCTTTAGCTCGCCGGAGGATCTCTACGACGAGGAATATTACGACGACCAGATGCCGGAGAAAAAGCGTCGCCTCACTACCGAACAGGTTTTGGTCCAACAAATGTTTTCCTCTGCTGCAGTAACTCTGTAAATCCACTTATATACATATTTGGAAAATATGAGATATATATGTGTGTGTCTCACAAGGTGCATCTGCTGGAGAAAAGCTTCGAGACGGAGAACAAGCTGGAGCCGGAGCGCAAGACTCAGCTTGCCAAGAAGCTTGGGCTACAGCCAAGACAAGTTGCTGTCTGGTTTCAAAACCGACGAGCTCGTTGGAAAACCAAACAGCTCGAAAGAGACTTCGATCTTCTCAAGTCCTCTTACGACCAACTCCTCTCTAACTACGACTCCATCGTCAAGGACAACCTTAAGCTCCGATCCGAGGTATTATTATTTTATCCCTCCTTTAATTTCGAATCATATGCAAATTGGATAATCAAGCTCAGATTATAGATTTATACATCTTTGCCTTATTGGTCCAAACGAGAAAAGCATCCAGTGAAAAAGAAAATGCTTTTCCTTTTTTCAACACAATCAGAAAGTGAACATTGAGAGTATTGTATATTGATTATGTAATGAGATAATTTATATTTTTTTTTTTAAAAAAGGAGGACAAAACTGGGAATCAAATCAATCAACGAATTTAAATTTATATCTTTTTATGGCAGGTTGCTTGTGTTGACCGTTGTGATTAAAATAAAGGGAAGTTAAGAATCTTTCTTTTGTGTGTTTCCACTTTCCACAGGTCACTTCCCTCGCCGAGAAGCTCCAAGCCAAGGAAGAGACAGCCAATGAGCCACCGGGTCAACAAGTACCCGAACCAACACAACTCGATCCGCTAAACATGAACCGGTTCGAACCGGCAATCAAAACCGAGGACCGGTTAAGTTCAGGGAGTGTCGGGAGTGCGGTACTAGACGAAGACGCACCTCAACTACTAGACAGCTGCGACTCCTACTTTCCAAGCATTGTACCGATCCACTCGGAGGAAGATAATAACAACAACAACGGTACTGATAATGACCGGAGCTGTTTCGCTGACGTCTTTGTGCCCACCACTTCGCCGTCGCACGATCACGCTGAATCCTTGGTTTTCTGGGGCTGGCCTTAACATTTAAGCAATCCATATATATTTATCTATATATTTTATGTATGTGTGTGTGTTATCAAGTACAGTACCCCGACCCGTGTGGAATAATTCCATGCTATTTTATCAGTTACATTCTATGAAACTCACGGTTCAAATCTAGTCTTAAAAGGTAGAAAAAAAATACGAGGAAGGAAGGAGAGAGATTAATTATCTCCGCATTTATCCATATTCACTGTATAAATAGAGGGAGTGAGAGCGAGAGAGATTTATAAAGAATCGAAGCTTCCGTTCTAACATGAGTTAATGTCTAAAAAGCGACTTTAATACTAATTAATTCCACATTAGTTAGTTTTCTACATTTATGTATGTAAGCGTACACATACTCTCTCGGCTCATCCACCATTCCACCTGCTGAACCACCGTCGCCAACCGCCGTACGTTTCCAAAAATATCTAAATCGGACTTGTCATGATGAACCACCAAACCAGATCTCAACATCCGGAACTTACAGGTCCGGTTCCAGATTGAAACATTGCCTATATCTACACATACACACACACATTGGCTCCACTTTGAAAAAATCCACCATTTCCAGTTCAGCATGTTCTTGCGTGCTGAGCTGCTTCTTTCCGTTAATTTTCCGGTGAATTATTATGATCCCTCAGGTTCTTTCCTCTTCTTACCAGATCTTCTGTTTGCTCGGCCGCTTCTTTCTTGTGGATCTGAAAAAGGTTGTGAGCTCTCGTCTGGTAAGCTGGTCGGCTTTGCTTCATCCATAGGATCTGATTGAGTTATGGATTTATCGTACATAATAGCTGCATCCAGGGAGAAGAGACGCAGGGATAACGCAGAGAGAGTCGATATTTTAGCAGCCGCTGAAAGAGAAGACCAGTACCACCATTCATTTTTCAAGTACTCTGTCTTGATCATGTCTTCTACCACAATTGCTGCCTGAACCAACTGAAATTAACATGGAAAGCATAGACATTAGAAAACCAAGTTCATGCTAATATTATTAGATATAGAGGAGAAAAGGTATATTAAGGATTAAGAGTTAAACCTCGAAAATACTTTGTGCGGATTTAACAAATGCACGCCATGCTCGTCTACGCTCTGGATGTGACTTCGATGGTCTTAGAGCTTCTTCAGGTAGTGCCACATCCATATCAAGCAAGTTGGTTTTAAGGAACCTGAAAACCGGCAAAGCTTTGCCAGTAATACGTTTCAAAGAAGCCTGTGGAACCACACAGCAGCCTTTTAACCCACTACCTGAAGATTTCTTGTTCTTTTGCTCCGAAAACCCATAACCCAGTCCGCTCGGTTTATTCAGTGGACCGCCAAAATCATTTGCCACAAATCTATCGAATGACATATTAGATTCAGAATGTAAGCCTTCACCATTGGCTTCAGAACCAGTAAAAATGACCTGATCCCCTGATTCACCACTATCTAGCTTATTGGCAGTGACAGAGATGAGCATTGAGTCGTTAAGATGAGTGGATGATGACGGAAGAAATGTTGGATTTCCATTTGAACCGATCAGACCGATCTCTTTGACCAAATCTCTGTTAGAATCCTTTGTCACAAACTTGGAACAGATCTCCCCAAGATGGTATGGGGAAATAGATTCTTCTTCTTGATATCTTATCAACCCAGAATCAAGTTCAGAGACATTGGCTATGTCGGCTACATCTTTCCCGGCGCCAGACTTTACATTCACATAGTCGGATTTCAGACTTTCTTTTGCCTTCGAAGAATCGGAGATTTCCTTGCCTTCTTCAGTTGCCAATGAATAAGGAATACACTTGCTCTCAGTGTGCTCCTCAAATTCATCATCACTTGCGAATGTTTTGTGGCATATGAGGCAGTGAATCATGGATGGCAAAATGGATTCCAAGCATTCGCACCTACACAGTTTCTCTGGCTCTGCAACCTTTGTCTTCTTCCCCCGTTTCTTTAAGGTTTCGGTCTCTAAATTCATGCATCGACCATATCTCTTCTCCATTGACATGGCAGCCTTTGTCACAAGACTCCCAGCCACTATTGGAGAGGACGAATTCTGAGCTTGTTCCGTTTTCTTTTCAAGATCCCCAAATCGTAACCTTTTCCAGCACAAAATAGACTCTCTCAGGTCTCTTTCTTTCTGGTCATCATCATGAAGCCACTGGGCTAGCTCGCTGATCTCGGCTTCAGTTTCATAATACGTCCAAGGGGAAACCATTAGTCTTCCATGGTCACCAGAATGGAGAAATGGGGAGGGGACTTTTGAACCTGTTAAGTCAGCTTGTAAAGGTTTCTGAAAAGATATGCTTCCATCAACCAAAATACGAGGATGTTCTTCTGGGAAGCAGCAACCCCAATACAAACGACCACTAGCATCACTTCCCAGAAAGTCTCTTCGTATAGATTGCCTTCGAAGCTGTGATTCTATGCTTCTGATTGATTGCTGCAAATTCTGTATTTCATTAGTAGTGGCATTCAAATCCTGCTGACAAGCCTGCAATTCTTGGGAAGCCAGAGAAGATGCATCTTGAGATTTCTGCAATTCCACTGCATTGGATTTTAGAGAGTGTGTTTCAGGGTTCCTTCCCATTGATTTGTGCAAGGTCTCTGAGGTATCTGTTTCACAAGACAGATTATCCGTTACATGAGAAGCATCTGCTACTCGCAACTCGAGCCTCCCAGGGGATGTAACTTTTTCTGGGGTGGAAAGCTTGCTCTCACCGGAAACAACAAGCGACTCTCCGGTTTGAGCATCGGTCTCAAGCGGAGCTTTCCCCTGATTCTTTTTTGAATATCCAGCAGGGGAAGCATCATCATCATGAGTAACCCTGTCTCCAACACCCTCCTCTGGTTGTTGACTACATCCAATTTGGTCTGCCGAGCTACTTAAATTTTGTGGATCGCCACATTCCTTCAGAATACTAGGTTCAACCTTTGCAAGTTTAGCCGTCAGAAATTCTTGCCGCATTTTCGCGTTTTTCCATTCTGAGGAGAGAGAGCGCAACTTCTGCTGCATTTCAATTATTGCTTCGGCACACTGCTCGAGGTGTTGATGAACAAGGGATGAGCTAAGCAGTTCATCGCACAGAAGCTTAAGCAGCAGTATTCTCTGCATCCGAACCAAAAAAAAAAAATTAACCAGGCTACCATCGGCAACAGCACCAGACCAAAATTCTGGCTACAAAAATAGTTTTTTCGCACAACTCTTTATTCATCTGACTCAATTTAATCAGAATTCTATAGGCTAGAAAAACAAATATCTAAAGACTTCCTTTCTTCGGAAAGATAACTAAGTAAATCAAGGTCTAAATATAATCATGGTCGCAACACATAAGCTAAAACGATCACAACATGAAATTTTTATCACGGTCTTCATCTCCAAAATGGAATAAAAAGTTGACACATTCCGCATGGATGAGCAAAAGAGAAGAAAAACTGACCTCCTCAGCACTGAACTCCCAGTAGTCTTTATCTGCCATCACATCTGCCAGGTGTGCAGTCGTTTCCATAGAAGCTCGGGTAAGTTCCCCCTGATACTTTCTACCTTTCCGCCGTCTGACTAGTTTGTAAGATTCCAAAGCATCTTGAGCTATCCGCTTGGCAATGACACATGATGGACAATACCAATTTCCATCAGGAATTCTAATAAGAGGTGGATTCAAACAGTATGTGTGATACTCAGCATCACATGTATCACACAAGAGAACACTGTCATCATCTTTGTCGACGCCACATACTTTACAAACCCCTTCATCCCACGGGGCCTTGGGAAGCTTATTTATTGAAACCACTATGTCATTTATCTCCTTCTTCATCTCTGTACTTAGGCATTCCAATTTTCTGTAGTCCGTGAGTTTCTGAACAAGTGGTAGAACCTGTACCAGCAAACAAATAAAGGCTTAAAACTTGAGAAAATTTTTGCACCCGGTACTGCAACTATTTTCACAGAACTAAGGAGAACATGCAAACAAGTATACAACTTCTGAAAACTGAAAGGCAAACACAACGACAATTATACACGCACACAAAAGGAAGGACCCTTCTAAGGCATCTAAATTTGATCTCAAAAGCCTACACTTTCATAAAAGCAAGTCTTAACAAATTTGTTTGGCGGAAATGCCAAACTATAAATGACTCTCTCGACCATTTGACTTCAAGATACTACTAAGTAATGAATATATCTTGTTATGCAGTGCAGAGCAGAACAAGGAGATAAAAGACAAACCTCAGCTTCGTATGCTGCCTTAAATTTTTCAGACAATGTTTCAACCAGTTCTACACAATCTGGCTGCTCCGCATACATAGCACGTATACAACTCCACAGCTGCAAATCAGAAATCTAAAATTAGCATGTCATCCATAAAAAAAGATCAAGTTGCATGCATAAGAAAAGTAAAGTCCAGGAGTATACCATCAGTCCCATCACAATGGAATTTTATAAATAAGTTAAGTATATATCCTGTCAGACTTGATTGATTCGACTTCTAATCATAGCTAAAACGTTATCCAACAGCTGAGGCAGCTAAAATTCTGGTGTTCAACAGAAAGTTGAACCTGATATTGATGTGACATAAAGAGAGTAAAAAAATTCAAAATATAAGCTGGCTCTTGCAATACTTTTACATTCATGCATCTAACAAATAGTGTGAAACTAACAGCACAAAGATGCAATGCCCAGTTTGCACACAAAAAAGAACAAAAATGATGCAATGCCCAAAATGAAAGTATAGCACTTTTACGATAAGCACTCAGATACTAATTCTCAGATCGCACAAAAAGCAAAGCATGCCATCAATTGCACAGACAGGAAATCAGACATAAGAGGGAGAATCCTACCTCAAGAACATCCTCAAGAAAAGCTTCAGTTGATCCGTCGTATGCACCAGCAGCCAACCTCAAATCAATAGTTCGGAAGTCTAAGGGACGCGAAACCATTGCAGGTGATCCCAGGAGTCCGTCATCATCATTATCACTGGAATTCAGTAACTTTCGCCCCAGTAAAGTGCAAAATACTTTATCCTTGTCTGCAGCTGCAACATCACGCAACACAGCACGACATTTCTTCATAATGACATCAGATACACCAATAGACGTCCTCTTTTTGGTTCCTTTAACAGTCCTCTGCGCCAAATCTCCACCTCGAACATCCGCTAGCAATGAGAGGACAGCTTTCTGTATTCAGTAAGACCGAAACAAATTCTCTCAGAATTAAGGTGAGTCTAACAAAATAGCATGCATCATCAGACTGAGATTACATCACCGCAAGAACAAGAGCCAGAAAACCAGAAGTGAATATGAGAAAACAAGAAATGCTTAGTTTATCCAATTCAAAATTGCAAGTATTTCAGGAGGGAAGAGAATTAGTTTCAGAGACTGAACCTTTGTCGGTCCTGATGCATTGCCTTTATATACTTCTTTACTGATGGAATGCTCCAATATTTTCTTTGCCCACTCTGGTGGATTTCTCTCTAAAGCCTCATAGACACACTTTCTGATTCTAGTCCCAACATTTGTTGGAAGCTTTCTCACAGGTTCCAGAACCTGTGTCCACTCTGGAATATCACCATTGCAAGCGTTTGTCTCAGTAGTATCAAGGCCATCGGAATCATCATCCTCCACAGAAAGAACATTATTTTCTCTTGTCAAAGAACCAAATATTCTTTTAGTAGCCTCTGCAAGTAACTGAAGATAAAGAGTTAATATCTACACGTAAATCCAGCGATCATTCTCTTTCTGTGGGTGGTTTAAGAACTTAAGTACATGGACACTTTTTCTATAAAAAAATCAAATTTCTTGCCCCAAAAGAGGACCATCAAGATATTTAAGAGTAACAGGATATCAATGTCCAGATATAGAAGAGAAAAGGAAGCTCAACTACTCTAGAGTGTTATACGAGTGGAACATAGCTTCAAAAAGTGAAACTAAATTTGTGATCGAGTCATCCAGTAATACAAGCAAGCTATGTAACCCCGAAAATAAAAAGAAAAATAACAAAACATACCATTGAATCGGCTTCCATCCCAGCCACTCCTGTGAGTGAACCGCAAAGCAAACCACCATCCCCTTGTAAGCAACGGAATACCTTACCACTTTCACGGGCAGCAATCTCTGCTGATTCGAGGTTCCCATCCATTGCTAAAAGAGACAAGATGTACCTACGGGCCAATTCAGGCCAGGTAAACTCGTTAACAGGAAGCATATGCAGCTTATTTCTTTTAGCAGAAAGTGTACTGTCATCCTTTTTCCGTCCTCGTCTGGATCTTGATTCTCCAGAATCGAAGTTTGGATCAACAAATGCAGCTACCTTGGATTGCAGCTCACAAATTAGCACTTGCAGAAGCGAAATGTGAGTCCTTGTTAGAAGTGCACCCAAACACGGCCCACGAGAGGTATATGAAATGTTAAATTCAGTTGAATCCCCTGTTTTTATCTCCTTTCGTACAGAAGCAGAGGTATTTTCCAAAGAAAAAGGTTGGCGAGATTCCTCGAGCAAAGAAAAAAATTTAGTAGCTGTACAATCCTCATCACTAATGTTCATCTCACTGCTTTTAACTTCTTTCCCAGATCTATCAAGAAACAAGCCATCGAACACTGGTTTAATAAGCTCATGTTCAAGCTTCTCAGGTGAGAAAGCCTCTTCCAAACCCAAAATTTCATGGAATCGACAGAACACTTCAGATACCTGATTAAGGAAGTATAAAAAATGACTATCATATATGTGAGGCAGGACTTAGTGAATGGAGGGTTACGTTGTAGATTACCATATAAGCATAATACATGTCCGTACCTGAAGGAAGTCACCAACAAGGCCAGGAGGAAGCCTCAAACACATAGGCCTCCCGGGAGGGGGGTGCGGATTGCTGACACCATGACCACCATTTAGTTTAGGCCTCTTGGCTTTCCGAGAAATCTCGCCGAAAACTTCTTCCTTGACATTTTCCCCACTTTTCGGTTTGACAACTAGTGCTCCTGCGGCTACAGTTACAGAAACAGAAGAAGAACTTCTACTCTTCAGAGGCCTATAATTTGAACATGATTCCGCACCAGGCATACGCTCAATCATTTCCTGTACAAAGTCTGCATCGAGTCCAAATCTGCTTTGATCTAGCCACCTTGACAAAGCATCAACTAGAGTTGCAATCTCGCTTTCATCCTTTTCACCACATGTAGCACTGTGAGGAGCCAAAGAACAGCAAAACTTTGACAAAGATAAAATTACATTGTCTTTCTCATTTATCATATCCCAGTTGATTTCCCTTATTTCTCTGTCAACATGCTTGCAAAGGAAGTTCATGGAACCCTTCTGCTTCAGGACACTGGAACATGCATCAACTAGTTTTTGAGACACCTTTTTCCATGCAACACACATTGAATCTTCTTCCACAACAATGTCGCCAATTTCAACCCCATGCTCCTGATTATAGGATAAAATATTATCAAAGTCTAGGGAAGATCCGACATCCGAGCGCAGGCATTTGAATGTATTGGAGATATTCTTCTCACGTAAACAAGACAATATATCATCTCCAAGAGGAGGCGAGGGATCTGAAAGAAGGATCTCAACAGTGTCGTCATCATGCTCTTGAGTACTGTCTCTACGATCACCTCGTTTGCCAATGTTCTGTTCCACCATTTCATCAATCTTTGGGCATGAGAAGACAGTTGATCCAATTGGTATAAACGATTTAGAGCACGGTGACCGTGTAACCTTGAAAACAGGCCCAGAACTGCCATCAGATACTTCACAAGTAAATAGAGACCCGGTGATCTTATCATGCCAGCAGGACTTATATCCTATTGGATAAATCATGTTGACATTGTGGTAAGACTGTCTTATGTCAATTCGTCCAAGCGACAGAACGAAGAAATCTCCAAACTGCATCGGAAGTCCGTTCTGAAAATCAAATACACAAACATGAGGATAAGTAAAATAAAATAAAATAAAATAAACTGGAGAGACTAAAAGTTTACACTTACATTAGCTTCCTCACAACCGCATCCATTATTTCCAGAGCTAAGAGATTCACCAGCTTGAAAAAAAGTATCAGATTTGATGGCAAAAGGGGAGATCGCCTGACCATTGAATGGAAAACGCCTGAGATGAGCACTCACTGAACCACCCTTTTGATCAGGGAAACCATTGTTTGGCCATCTTGAAGTCTTTCTTCTCTTAGGCATATGCAATCTTTCTTGAAGAAGAGAACTTTCATTTCGGATTTCAGCATCTATGCAGCTGTAGTTACCATTAATTGGCAAGCCCAGATAACAAGCAACATCTTGTATTGAACCAAATGTTTTTCCATTCGGAGCACAATACACTGCGCATAGATGATAGCCATTTAAAGGTTGTTTAAATTCGACACGCCAACCATCTTCTAATACTCCGTGCCTCTCAGATATGAAATGCCTGAGATTTTGCAGCAACAGCTCACTTGGATCCAAGGATGGAAATCTAATGGGCAAACTACTGTTGCTCAGGCTCAATGGGAAGCCAAAACCTAGAGTGTGTGAATCCAATGCATCCACACTCGTTTTGGTATTACGAGCCATTACCCCTGAAGCTTCGAGACTAGCATGTCCTCTACCAGGATTCAGAAAGCTTGAATCCGTCATGGGATATTCAAAAGAGTTTCCTATGCAAGAACTGCTGGCCAGCATATGCTTTCTGGAGAAGAAGAGACAAGTAGGCACATGGCCCATCAGTGCTAATCATTTTCTAAGACATATCGAACATCGAAGGACAAAGAAACGAAAAAAACGAAAACTCCCACAAGGTATAATAAAAAGACTATCAAAAGCATCGTCATGCATAGATAATTCATCAGAGTCAAAATCAAAGGCTACTTAAGAACTTTCATGAAAACCATTATCCTTCTGGCTTCCCTTTTGATCCTGTTAGTTCCTACGCATGTAATATACAGCTTAACCAAGTCTTGCTTCAATGTTCTCGAACTCAACCAAAATTCAATTCTTATAAACCCTAACGCATCGACAAAACAGAACCACGGCAACGTACCTCGAATCTGACGTCTCCTCGCCTCCGTATCCCTCCGCATCACTCGGCGGCGAGGCGTTCATGTCCAGGATGAGCTTAGACTTCACCCCCAACGGCCACAGTTTGCTCCTCTCGCCGCCGGTAACACAGTCGCTGCACATCCAATCGGCAGAAGGAGCCGCCTCCACTCCATCGTTAGCGCAGCACAGATGAAACCCTCTTTCACAAGCGTCGCAGACTACTACGAGCTCCATCGACTCTGGCCTCCCACACGCGCCGCACGCGGCCTCCCGATCCGGCCCAGGAACCTCCGCAGGAGCTCCGGGCGCTGGGTCCGGATTATCGTGAATTGACCTGACAACTTCAACAGGTTCATACTCTCCGTCATCATCGTGACCACCGGTGCAACCACCGCCGAGTGTGGCGCCGGTAGGGATTTCGTTGAGATCGATGCCGAGAAAGGAGCGATTATCTTCCTTGAGACCAGCGCTCCTGGTCTCTCCGAGTTGTTCGTTCGTAGAATCAGTGAGTTCCATTATTCGATTAGGTTAATGGAATCGAGCATTGCTCACATTGAAGTCGAAGAAGAAGATTGAGAAGAAGAAAAAAACTAGCGAGAAAGTGAGAAGAGGTTTTCTTATTAATCTTCTCTCCACTTTTCCCGAAGTTCTGTTTGGAGAGAGAAAGGGAAAAAAAAAACGTGAATTATCTTAGCTTTTTTTTGTGCGTTTTTAAAAATTCTTTTTGTTTTCTCATTACCAAACATATTCTTGAAGATGTAACCTAAAATTCTAACTACAAAAAGAAAAAGAAGATGGCAAAAAAAATCCAATTAGTATATAAAGCTAATTTATGGTGTGTTTTATAATATTATTTACGGGATTAGAAAAGCATAAAAAATTATTACATCACATGAGAAATTGAGAACTATAGTATATACTACATTTGTTGTGGGGGTGTTCTCGGTATAACGACAAAGATGGGTACGAAGCAATGGACGCGGTTAGTCAAATATATTACTGTGTCAGAAGAAAGGTGAAGAAATTAAAACCATTGGCATCCCGATGAAAGTAACTCAAGGAAGGTGTTATAAGCACGTTAGTGATAGTACTAATTAATCTTTTTCATATATCATACTAAAGCAGTTTTCTTCTTCTTCTACTTTTGTACAAACTAAAGCAGTCTTGAAGTTCATACTATTCTAAAAAAAAGTATAAGCACTTGAATTAGTGAAACCAGAAACGCATAATGAAGACTATTCATAGTTTCCATTGCGACAAAAAAAAAAGTGTATAAGCTAAGAACATGGGTTCGGGTTTCAATGTTATTTTCTTGTAGACTACATCAATGTGTGTATTCACGTGAATAGATACTATAGTATTCGGCGAGAAAACTATACTCTTGTGATTTTTATCATACAATTATTACAGCCATTTCCTTGATTTATTTATCGATGGATACAAATAGTATCTCGGTATGGCAGCTGACAGCTTGTAACATATCCTTATCGTATGATCCCAAAGATTTCCCTCCTTATGTGATGTGCGCGTATCATGTGTCTGTGTGTACGAGAGTTGATACCTTTTAATTTTATATGTGCGATTTGTTTCCTCTTTCGTTGTGTTGTCTGACCAAAGGAACGACGTCGCATGTCAGTCTTTACGAGCCACAAAACGACGTCGTCGTAAACATCAGTACGAGTTACGAGTACGAGGAGCCTGCTACGCGACTCGCCAACTGTTGGCCGCTTATTTTAGTGTCGTCTTCTGAGTTAGACTGATCTTCACTCTTACTCTTCCGGTCAACATTACTCATCGACACCGCTTGATTCGCCGGTACTATTTTCGTTATTACTCTTGTTGGATCTGGAATTGCGATGGTTTCTTTTTTTAGAGTTACGGATAGTTTTTTTTAGTAGCTAATCACGTAATTGCTTGAATTTTGATTTGGTATTGTAGGTCTCTGCACTTTCATGTTATTGCTGTTCAATTGACATAGTACTGTGAGTATTTTAGATGTACAGTTAAACCAAATTCATATATTTTCCCCCCGTAATTGCATCGCTCATCTGATCTTTCTTTGGTTTTATAACCGCAGATACACCAATTTGGTCTTTGATTTATCAGATTGTGCCTAGTTACAATTCGTTGATTTCGAGCACAAGTGCTGCTTTTTGCTTCTAATGGTGAATTCTCTTTGCTTCCCAGTTCCCAGGCAGACAAGTCTATCGCATGGCTGCTAAAAGATTTGAAGAAACTTCCAGTACCTGAGAGGAAAATTGACTGTAAAGCAGGCTTAGCAAAGCCTTGTGTTGGAGTTATGATTGCAAAATCTGTCTCCTTGGATCACATTCATCCAAACGGCGCTGAGATACAGAAACCCGAGGCAGAGGGAGGAGTTTTCACAGAAATCGAGTATATTGAATCCCATGACTTGAACACTGTGACCGATGTTGATGCAGCTCTCAAGGTATCGATTATTCTGTAAATCCTCATTTGCAAGTTAAGTGCTT
This sequence comes from Thlaspi arvense, assembly GCA_911865555.2. Classification (NCBI taxonomy): domain Eukaryota; kingdom Viridiplantae; phylum Streptophyta; class Magnoliopsida; order Brassicales; family Brassicaceae; genus Thlaspi; species Thlaspi arvense. The sequence goes on along the minus strand of OU466859.2, from coordinate 57,483,426 downwards.
ACCCAATAGTACTGTTGTGGAAATACTCCAGACACTTTTAACTGGACTAGACTCCAAGGACTGGGTTTCCACCTGTGATGCTCTCAATAGTGTTCGTCGCCTTTCAATATTCCACAAGGGAGAAATGCTGCCTTTGCTGTAAGTCCTGTTTCCTGACTAAGATGTTATTATCACTTGAAGTAGATTCACTTACACACTAGTTTTTTTAGTCTCACGAAGTCAGATCTTACAGGGAGAAAGTGATCCCGCTCGTCGTGAAGTCACTGAAGAACCCAAGAAGTGCTCTGAGTAAAACCGCGTGTATGACATCTGCAGACATCTTCAGCTCATATAACGACCATATAATCGATCAACTGGATCCCCTGGTGATCATCTCTTGCATCTAATCTTGGAATCCTCCTGAAATACCGGACACTTGCGTGTTCTTATATTAGTAATCTCAAATTCCCTTCTTTTTTTTTTCTCAGCTTACTCAACTCCTCCTTAAATCTTCCCAAGACAAGCGCTTTGTTTGTGAGGCAGCCGAAAAAGCATTAGTAGCAATGACCACACATGTTTCTCCTACCTTGCTGTTGCCTTGTCTGAAGAATAGGAATCCTCGGATCCGTTGTGCTTTTCCCCAAGTGTTTTCCGAATGGTACACTTCACTTAATAAAAACAACCATTCTTGTTCTGTCCCTTTCCATATGTCCTTGATAAACCATTGAAATCCATCCCATGTCATCAACATCGCCTTTCTTTGGCTATATATCATCGTCAGGGCATTGAAGGCATTAGAGAATATGGATTTGAGAAACTGGTCCAAGCAACCGCGTCTCAGCTTAGTGACCAACTCCCAGAATCCCGAGAGGCTGCACGGACGGTCTTACTCGAACTTCAGACAGTTTACAATAAATCTCATCCTGTGGAATCCGAGGAGGAGGAACATCCAGAGGCTGCCACTTGGCAAATTTTCTGCCAATCAAATCTCTCGCCGCTTAGTGCACAGGCCGTGCTTCGTGCCACCAATGTCGCTGGTGCGGCTCGAGAGGGTCTTGTTACGGGTTCATGACACGAATCCCGAGTTTGTGAGTAGAATGTTCTACGAGACCGCTGTGTATTTTATCTCTGGTTTATTGGGTTTCTTTTGTTCTTCCGTGCGTGTGTATATGTGTCATTGATTCTCACATCAAAATCCAATTCTTTTTAAACTGGCTGAAATCACAACTAGGTTTTTACTAGATTTCAAATAATTTTTTTGTTGCCTTATGCAATAGTATTACATTTCATGACCATAGAAGTTATAGACAACGAATGATCTTCAATAGCAAGTAAACCCGTGAAAATCAAACCGGCTTCACGCCATTCTCGTCATAACCTCTTGAAGAAGAATCTTTGTATCTTTATAACACGTTTCTGTCTCGGCTAAGTTCTTCGTCTTAGCTGCCTCTTCAAGCTATGACGGGGAAAAACAAAGGGAAGAATTAATTAAAGGATATTATTACAAATAGAAATGACACTTGTCTTTAGTTCGAATAAGCCGGGTTAAGACGGATCTTAGTGCTGTTACCTTTTCAAAGTTGTCGAACAATCTGTTGGCTAAGTCAGTGAGAGGCTGCTTGTCTTGAGAGGCAGCGGCAGAGATGAGATTGTCGAAATCGTAAAACAAAAATGTGGACTTAAGTCTCAAGTACTTTTTAACATAGTTTAACGTATCTGGTCCAATCAAATCCTCCATTGCTAAGAGATCAAAAGCATTCTTTTTAACTCTATACATTCGACCTTTCGTTCCTATATCAGCCACATAAACTCCTATCTTCAAGAACGATCTCGTTCCCGTCTGCTCGTTCGTGATATCTGTACACACAAATCGAGGAAGAACAAAACCTGAAAGTGAATAATGAGTAGTTTCCGGTATTGTTTGATTTTGAAATCTACCAAACCGAATTCTCATATCGGTTAGTTGGATGTAGCTCAAGAGTCTTCAACTTTTCAGGATTTTACCAATCAAATCAAGAACCGAGACAAACGTATAGAATTTCTCAGTTAAGAATGGAATAAAAATGGTGCTTACTGTTGTAAATAGGAGGAATTGGAAGAGGGCCATCGATCCAAAACCCATTGTCTTTTGCCAAAGAGACATTATTTTCACCGAAAAATCCGCTTAGACCTGTTGAAACAGCAAATCCCAATGCCATCCGTCTTGTGATCTGTACCGAATCCGGTTCTTGGCATTCTCCGGTTTTCCTGCAAACAAACCCACTGGGTTTTCCTGTTCTCCGACTCTCGGGTAGTTTCGGAATCGACGGTAAAGTGTTGGTGAGACTGTTTAGGTCTATGAAGTGAGCCATTGTAGTTTACAAAGGAAACTTCTGTTTCGGTTTTTATCCGTTATAAAGGAGAAAAGCGGCCATCACAAATATTTTATCTGAAACGAAGGGGTGTTTTGGTAATTCAACATTTAAACTACGTGCTGTTTCCAGGATCTTAAAAGTAGAACACGTGCCGTTCCACGCTCTTCTCTTCCCTGTTTTTACCTTTCACCGATCTGTGTTGCTGAGTGCCGACTCTCCGTCGCTGATCTTCATCCCGCCGTCTAATTCGCCGATTTCTCCCGTTGATTCTGAAACCTCCGTGTCTCTCCTGTGTTCCAAAGCGCCATTCAGGTACTTAACTGCTCCGATTTTCCTATCTAGTGTATGTGTATGTGACATTATTGTAATATATTTCCAGTTTAATACTCTTCCTGCTCGTCGTTCTTTAGAGAAATCGTGGAAAGTCTGATGGATCCGCAGACGCAGAACACTTCATTGCAGCGACTCCAGAATGTCGAGAGGGTAAAATTTTGGGAAGAATCGACTTTCCCCTAGAGATTAGATCTACTTTGATTATGGAAGTTTTTTTATTACTTTTCGTGCAGAGGGTTGTCAGGGTTTTGGATATAGCCGGAGGAGTGATGGAAGAACTCGCGAGCCCATCTGGGCCCAAGAAAGAGTTCGTCAACAGTCATTGCCGAGAGTTCATGCAATCGATGAAGGTTGCTTACTCGATCCCTTCTTTACGACTGCATTTGGCATTCCAACCTTATGTCTTGGGCTTAACGTTCATATGAATGGTGGATGTCTGATATTTTCTGATTTCATTTGGATTCTAAGAGATTCAACAAAGTAGATGATCAGGGGGAACATTTGGGCTCGTTTGACACGGCTAAATTAGTGTTCTTGCTTTCACTACTTCTGTCTTTGGCATTTTTGTTTTGGTTTTAGTGTTGAACTGCTGCATCCCGTTGCGCGATTAATGAAGCTGTTCCATCTTTGATGTTTTCTGATTTCATCCGTATTTTAAGTGTTGATGAAGCTCTCACTGTTCAAAGAACATTTGGGCGGTAATTTGACGCAAGTCTAGACTAGGGATGATTGCATTTCGTGAACAAGTGAAAGGCTTAGTTTGGGGTTCTGATTTTGGGTTTGGTCTAGTAAGTCTTGAAGATATTTCAGCTGCATTGAGTTGTCTAATTCTTGGACTGTGTTATTTCCAATCCATATGACAAGTTGGAGGTGTTACTGTGAAAATTTGCAGGATATTCAAATGACACTGAGGGAAGAGATCAAGAGCGCGTGCGAGTACCGTCCCTTTGAAAAATGTGATTACAACGCAAGAATAGCGAATGAGATCTGCTTCCAGAAGCTTGAATATGTTCTCACACAGCTTGATGATCTGAAACAAACTGCTGACCGCTATCCTTCTTCCGCTTGAGCTTGCTTTTGAAAACTTACTTGAAGCTTTCTCTCTTCTTCATTGGTATTACTAATATTATAACTCGAGGAACCCATTGTGATATACTTTCTAGAAGAAGAGTAGTATAGTCCCGGTTTTTGTGTGTTGAGTCGCTTGTGGCGCAAGTTATATATTCTTCTACTTACTCCAATTCATTTTGGTTTGGTTTACAACATTCACATGCAATGAATCTGTTCCAATTTACATATTTACATACATCCACTGGGAATGGGAGTTGACCACTCCAGCTGTAGGAGAGAACCGGCCTAATTTTGGAACCAAATGAGTCATAATATAACCGGTTACATGATGAAACCAAAGCGGTTAGAAAGGGCTTCTCAGATCCGGTAGGCGGTTACGCCGTTTCCTGGCCTGTTATTATTCCAGCTCAATAGACGCGTTTGATTGCAAAGAGGGAGAAAATTAGGGTTTAGAGTTGGAGATGGGAAGAGGAAAGAAGAAGATCTAAGGAAACAGAGAGAGGGAGAGATAGATCAGGGATTATCCCATTTTCCTTCGTCTCTCTCGGCGATCTGTGAGGATGAGGCTCCAATCGTCGCCGATCTCTGAAATGGACACCACTGACGATATGCACGAGGCGTTGTTCGCAAAGCGGGGTTGCTGTTTCCTCATGCCCTGTCTCGCCTCATCTCACTCGTCCTCTCGCTGCGGATCTGTGTGGTGGCAGCGGATCAGGACCGCCGATAAACTCGAGCCTGACGAACGGTGGTGGATTCGCGGGTGGCGGAAGATGAGGGAGTGGTCGGAGCTCGTCGCTGGCCCTAGATGGAAGACTTTTATCCGCCGATTCGGGCGCAACCATTGCTGCGGCGGAGGAGGAGGACCCGGAAACAGCTGCGGTTCAATCGCTAACCGGTCAAATCACGGAAAATTCCGGTACGATCCGTTGAGCTACTCGTTAAATTTCGACGACGGAAAGCAAACGGGGCATTTTGACGACGAGTTTCCGTACCGAGATTACTCGATGAGGTTTGCTGCGCCATCCTTGCCGGTGTCCACGAAAAGCTCCATGGATTTCGATAGCGACATGGAGGCGGCACCGCTTCATAAGTGAAGGTCACGCTCTTCCCTTTCTCATCAGAGCCCAGCTGGTGTTGCAGTCTAACGTGCGCCGAATCGTGTGTGTGTGATCAAATGAGAGGGCATAATCAAACTATCAAAGAGTCTTCTTTTAATCACGGTTTTACTTTTTTTTCAAAAAAAAAAAAAAATATATATATATATATATCTATACTGTTTGGCTCGTAAGATTAATAATAGAATGATTGCAATTTGCCATATATAGAAAGGTATTCGACGATATAAAAGAGTTTTCTTTGATGACTCAACATAAATTATTTTAGCCATAAATACAGAGTTACGTAAACGAAAACAAAAAAAAATGTATTCAGTCTTGTTCACTAGAAGCAAACAATTGGGTTGGTTCCCCCTCCACTTTGGAATTCGGCCGGCCCATAATCTTTCCATGTTTGTAGTTTAGTTTCTTGTTTTCGTTATAAAAATAAAATGTACAAGAGTATGGATCCTCCTCAATTTCTTGCTTCCCGATCGTCATCTTATCCTTCTCCGTGGCTATGTAGTGATCATCATTATCATCTTCCAGTATAGAAGATTTTTTCTATTTAAAACAGCGAGACAAAAAGCTCTACTACAATATTAATAATATATAACGTTATAGCAGTCTGTTTACGAAACTTTATTCGTTTGAGTTCGTTCCTCGTTGTATAAATTTACAAGGGTATATCCTTACGCAACTTATACCTCAATAAATAAATACTATTCGTTAGGGTCTTTGCCATTTGTAATTATATCTAAAAGTTTTTAGAAAAGCTTTATGTAGATCACACAAAGTTACACGAAACAAAAATAAATAAATAAAAAAATAATGAAACATGTTCAACGAATTCGTACTCACTTCACCCGTCGATTTTCCTTATATTCAAGGCACGTTAATTAGACTTATTATTTTCGTGTCTGCGCCATCTGATTAGAAATTACGTGTTTATAATGTCGTGTCTGCACTGTGTACGCACTTTCCATTCAGTTTCATTGGCCATAAGCGAAGAAAGACCATCGACCAAGTTGACTTATTAACTATAATAGAAATGACAATTAGTGAATAATAATCCAATGACCGTACATTCTCAGTGTGCGTTATTATTTATTAACAACTATCCTGATACTTTCTTAAAGACCTTACATTCTCAGTGTGCGCAACCTGATCTTCTAAACAAATACATTTTTATTGTATTGATCAATAACACAAATGGTATTATTTTAACGTTTTTATTCATTCAACAGCCGCCTACATATTACAAAACAGATATGTATGGTGCAGACTCATCCAGTCATCCAATGTTAAATAGATACGGACGTTATCTGATAATAGACGTGCAGACTCATCCAGTCATCCAATGTTAAACTTTCCAAAGTTCTTAATACTCACATGGGACTAAATTTAATCCTAATTAATATATATGGACCGGCTTGATGTTTTTTTTTATTTATTTTAAATTGCACAATAGTACACAGGATTCCAAACAGTTTAATTAGAACTTTTTGCTACCTAATTTGTATTGTCCATTTTAAAAAGTTTATGAACTATGCTAACCATTTGTTGTTGTTGCTTTGTACATTTTCTAAACTGAAAAATCAACGAATAGAAACTCAAAATCTATAAGCAAACTGTATTTACATGAAACTGTGAAAGTTAGGACTAATATTTTTACAATTCCTTAATCAAAAATCTTAAGTTTATCTTTTTAAAAACCAATGTATGAAATTAATCAATAAATAATAAAACCTATATGAGATAAGAGGAATAGACCTAAAGGGAACCTCCCCTGTCCCTCTAGAATCGAGATAGATAATCGGTGGCATACTATTCAAAGATGTATTACTTGTCTCGAATTTTAGCAACAATTTCTTACAACTCTTTTTTTTTTTTTTTTTTTTTTTTGAAGCAGCTAAAAGAATTTGAATGAATTCTAAGAAAAACTATTCAACAAAATACGCACTGACAAATATATAAGTCATCATAATGATACCGAATGGTAATAATAAGAAAATAGTCATAAGATACACAAAAAAAAAATACTTTTCTTTTATAACCCACTTTGACCTTGCCCTTTGGGTACTGTGTAAGTGTGTATATATGAAATTTGAAAAGTCTTCTTCTCGTGGGGTTTTGTTTATAAATAGACAACAGACAGATTAAAGGCTTTCTCATTCCCTCACAATCATATTGAAACAATTCTCTTGGATTTTTTTGGCGCTCAAAAACAGCTCTCGTGTTACGTTTGATATATTATATAAACAACCCCCAAAAAAATTAAGAGATGAAAGTAATTAGTTCTCTAATCTCTTCTGTTTTGCTTAAATTCATCCACAAAGACTTCCATGAGGTTTACTCAAGAATGTCCCTCTTCGATCGTTTTCTGCTTCTGGTAAGCCATTTACAACTACTTGAGCATATAAATACATATATGCATATGCACATGTAACATGTTATCCATGGTGTTTTATATATTTTTACACATTCGAAAAAAAAAATAGTGATGATGAGACTACATATTTACGTAAACGTTGCAGATTGTGCATGCAGTGGATAAGATGGTCCCATGGCATAAGCTTCCGGTTATCTTGGGTATGGCTTACCTTGGGTTACGCAGACATCTTCATCAAGAATATAATCTCATCAATGTCGGTCAGACTCCGGTTGGGACCCGGTTCAATCCTGCTGATTATCCGTACCGGACAGCTGACGGAAAATTCACTGATCCGTTTAACGAAGGCGTCGGCAGCCAAAATAGCTTCATCGGAAGAAATGGTCCTCCCGTCGATCAGAAAATAAAGGTGAGTTTGCATCTGTATGTATAAAAGCCTTGTTACTTTAAATCTTTACCAGGTTTTGAATTAATCTTTTTTTTTTTTTTTGTTTTGTTTGTGTGATCATTTCTTTTTCAAGTTATTGAAGCCAGACCCCATGGTAGTGGCAACAAAATTATTAGCAAGAAAAAAGTTTATCGACACAGGAAAACAATTCAATATGATTGCCGCTTCTTGGATTCAGTTCATGATTCATGATTGGGTTGATCATCTTGAAGAAACTGATCAGGTTCGTTAATTAATACTCTAATACATTTAAGATTAACAAAATAAAGTAAAATAACCAAACAATTGAATTTGAACAAAAAAAAAAAAAAAACCAAACAATTGAATTGGTTCATATATATGGTTTATTTTTGGTAACTTAGATCGAGCTCGCGGCTCCAAAAGAAGTGGCGAGCGAGTGTCCCTTAAGCTCCTTTAGGTTCTTCAAGACAAAGGAAGCCCCTACCGGTTTCTTCGAGATCAAGACCGGTTCGCTAAATTCCCGTACACCTTGGTGGTTAGTAATATATTCTAACCTCCGTACACACTAATTAGTTGTATTGCGTACACTATTCAGTATACATATTATTACTGGTGATTATTTTATTCTAAGCCGAACCTATACATTCAGTTAACTTTATTGTGCACCATAGTGGCCCTAGTGGAACAATTAATTGAATTGGTACACAATAATAAACTATATACACCTTAACTAGTAGCAAGTAATTTACTCTATATCTAACATAGTATGCTATACTAACGCCACTTAATCCTAAATCTAACCCATACATTGCACCAAACAAATTAATTAACCTACATATATACTAGTGTTAATTTGTTAATTTTTGGATCGGATTAGATCGAATAATTCATCTTTTGGTGATTATTCATATGTTTAATCTTTCAGAATATCATAAAACGTAACTGTAAACATATGAGTGAGCATTAATTTGTGTTGGGTTAACGAGAGAGAGTACATTCATTCAATTAGGGATTCGAGCGTCGTCTATGGAAGCAACTCGAAAGCATTGGAGAGAGTGAGAAGTTACAAAGATGGGAAACTAAAGATATCGGAGGAGACGGGTCTCCTCCTCCAAGACAAGGACGGTTTAGCCATCTCCGGCGACATACGTAACAGTTGGGTCGGCGTCTCCGCCTTGCAAGCTCTCTTCATCAAAGAGCACAACGCCGTATGCGACGCCCTCAAGGTTTAATATCCGTTTCCTTTTTTTTTTTTGTTGTATATACAATTGCTAGAGAATATATGAAAGCAGCTTATAGATAAATTAAATCGATATTCAATATCTATATGTATATGGCATAGGAGGAGTATGATGATTTGGAAGACGAAGATTTGTACCGTCACGCTAGGCTAGTGACGTCAGCAGTGATTGCCAAGATTCACACCATTGATTGGACCGTTGAGCTTCTCAAAACCGACACTTTACTTGCTGGGATGCGAGCGAATTGGTGAATGTTATTACATTATCCATCGATCTACGATCACGTCACACATTTTCCGTCGTCTAACATTTTGTTTATGTATAAAGGTACGGAGTACTTGGGAAGAAGTTTAAAGACTCTTTCGGGCACGTAGGGAATTCGATATTGGGAGGTGTCGTTGGTATGAGAAAGCCCGAAAACCATGGAGTCCCTTATTCTATTACCGAAGAGTTCACTAGCGTCTATCGCATGCACTCTCTCTTACCTGACCGACTCCACATGCGTGACATTGATGTTGTACCGGGAGCTAATAAATCACCACCCTTGACTCAAGAGTACACAACTTACTTTCGAGCCTATCTTTCTCTAATTTTCTCTATTTTTAAAATAAATTTATTAAGCTTCATTATATTTTTATTTTTTTGGGGGGGGGGGGGGGGGGGGGGGGGGGGGGGGGATTTAGGGTTCCTTTTGGGAAATTGATTGGTCGCAAAGGAGAAGAAACCATGTCTCAGATTGGGTTCACTAAACTGATGGTCTCAATGGGTCACCAAGCAAGTGGGGCCCTTGAACTGATGAATTATCCAGTGTGGCTTAGGGATCTTGTTCCCCAAGACTCCAACGGCTACGATCGTCCGGACCGCATCGACTTAGCTGCTTTAGAGAGTAAGTCATTCCCATCTCACCCGTTCATAATTGGTTGAGTGATCACACATACATAAAACTAGGTTTGGTCAATCTTATACAGTCTATAGGGACAGGGAGAGGAACGTTGCACGGTACAACGATTTCAGGAGAGCTATGTTTATGATTCCCATAAAGAAGTGGGAAGATCTAACGGACGACAAGGAAGCAATTGAAGCGCTCGATGACGTGTATGGTGATGATGTGGACGAGCTTGATCTTCTGGTTGGACTCATGGCAGAGAAGAAGATCAAAGGGTTCGCTATTAGCGAGACTGCCTTCAACATCTTCCTCCTCATGGCCACAAGGTACGCATTTAGCATTTATTTTTATTTGTCACGCTAAAAACTGGATAGCTGAAACTGAAAATCCAAACGTTTTGCTCCTCAGTTATGTTATAGAAAAATATTTAAACAAATTTAAACGTTTCAGGAGATTAGAAGCGGATAGATTCTTCACAAGTGATTTCAACGAAACAACTTATACAAAGAAGGGACTTAAATGGGTGAATGCTACAGAGAGTCTCAAAGATGTCATTGATCGCCATTATCCTGAGATGACCGAGACATGGATGAACTCTGAAAGTGCTTTCTCAGTCTGGGATTCGCCACCACTTACCAAAAACCCAATCCCTCTCTACCTTCGAGTTCCATCTTAGATCATATGATTATCTTTGAATAACTTTATTTATTGGTATTCTTGGTTGTGTGAGAGCTATAAACATGTCATTGTAACGTTAATCATCTATTGATACTGTATATGTAATATTAATAAATGTATGATACACATGTATATCGTTTGTTCAATAAGCCGTTTGTAAATTGGAATCCTGCATGTTTGTTAAAGACGTACCTTAAATTAAAACGGCAAGCAGTTTATTTCTATGACACCGAACGACAGGTGATTTCCAAAATCTGCAGGCCTAGTTAAATATTGGGCTTAGTCCCGCTGAAGCCCATCTTCCATTTGTCTTTCTTCTTCTGTTGTAATTCAATTCCATCTCACACACACACACACTCTCAAGCAGAAACTGCGTAGGATGACCTGAGTTTGAAATTCGAAAAGCAATTCTTCCAATATTTTGGTGAGATCTGTCGCTACATACGCGTTGGCCGTTTGAATCCTGGGTTTTTGTTGAATTTCCTTTTACGACTTGTTTCAGTTTGTTTGAGTAGAGGTTTTAGGGTTCTTTTAAGGTTTATGTGAAGGTTTGCTTCGTCGCCTCTCTCCCCACTAGATTCTCTGTCTAATTTTCGCTAGCTCGAGTTTTGTTGGTTACTGTAGATTTGGGATTGTCGGTTTTAGGATCGAAGCTGAGATATTAGCATAATCATAGTGTTTGATAGGTTTATGGATTACGGGATGGAGGATAAAAGAGACGCGTTTTACGTTGTTCGTAAGGGAGACATCGTTGGTGTGTATCGAAGCTTAAGCGAATGCCAAGAACAAGCTGGATCATCTGTAATTTCTCTCCTTTCTTATCTGCAAAATTATTAGAACTGACTCAGGCTTTGACTCGTCATATTCCCGATTTTGATTTTTTTTCTTCTTTTTCAGGTTTCAGATCCTGCAATGAGTGTCTACAAAGGATATGGTTGGCCTAAAGGAGCACAAGACTTCATATCGTCGTTTGGAATTAAGAACGCTCTCTTTTCGATCAATGCAAGTCATGTCAAAGATGATGTTTTTGGGAAACTCATTCCTTGTCCTCTTCAGGTTCGTTTCAGAATCTTTGATCTTAGTTTTTGAGAGACTTAAATAAAGAAAGGGAGAGTGAGACTTTAGTGCAGATATCACATATTGTCCAGGAACATTTTACACACTTGCAATTGTAATCCAAACTTGTTTCGAGTTGAGTTATTATTGCTCAAAATCCTCTTCTTGGCTATTGATTTTACGTTTCAGCAACCATCTTCTTCCCATGGAGGGACTTCACAGCCTAAGAGACTGCAAGGAATGGTAAAAACAGATAATCTCGTCAGTCGTAGACACATGATTCATTACGTTTGCGGATGATTTGTAACAATAGTCACAGAGTAAATGACGAAAATTGCTGTGCCTTTGATCTTTCAGGGAAGTGATGGATCGGGTTTACTTTCCTCGAGTCCTCCGCAAAAGTATCTTAAGGTTGAAAGTGGCGCGGTTCCTCGGGCTATTCCTTCCAATAACGTAACTCAGCTACAACCTAACCAAATATTTTCAGTCATATGCATGGCGTTTGCATCTTTTTTTTTTTCAATGATGGGAATCTATCGTTGAACCTCAGGATTCATGTACCATTGAGTTTGACGGTGCTTCAAAAGGAAACCCAGGAAAAGCTGGCGCAGGAGCGGTTCTCCGTGCTTCGGATAAAAGTGTGCTCTTCTATTTGCGTGAGGGTGTGGGTATCGCCACAAACAACGTTGCAGAGTATCGAGCTCTGATTCTTGGTCTGAGATGTGCTCTTCAGAAAGGGTTTAGAAATGTGCGCGTCCAAGGAGACTCAATGCTTGTCTGCATGCAGGTGCAGATAGACTCTCTTCTCCTTTTGTTTCAGTCATTTGTGTGTTAGTATCTAACTGTTTGGCAACAGGTTCAAGATGCATGGAAAACCAAGCACCCGAAGATGGCTGAGCTTTGTAAACAGGCCAAGGACCTTAAGAGGCAGTTTAAATCATTCCATATTGAACACATCGACAGGGTAAGCCACCAAACCCTTTCGTTTAGCTGCTGATTTTTTGGATCCACTGTGGTAACAGTCTCATGATTCCCAATTAATCGCTTGCTCTCTTGTTTGTAGGAGTTCAATGCTGATGCTGATAGTCAAGCTAACCAGGCAATCATTCTCGCAGGTGAGTTAGTTTTTGATCTTAAAAAGTTTCTTTTCCCTTTTCAGTGGATCTTTAGCTAAACCAGGTTTTGTATTATCTCTCTTTTTTTTTTTTTTTTGTTTCTTTGCTCAATGTTTATCCAGATGGCCAAACGAAAGAGTTTGCAGGCGGCTAGAAGAGAAATAAAATAGTATATATTCGTGTTTTCTTGTCTCTGGGATCGTGTCTTTAACATGCTAAGTGTTAACATAAACGTGAACATGTTCTGATCTCTCTTTTGCTCTTGTCTCCAAGCCTGTTGAAGTTTCAGTCACTTGTTTTCTAAGTTTAATCCCCAAGAACATGTCTATGTTTGTCTTCTTCTTTTCTTAAGGTTCTGTTCAATTAGTGTTTCTAAGTAATGTTTCTTTTTTTTTCCATTAAATATTTTCTCTCGGCGATCTTCCACCGTTACTAATGGATCTGCTTGATCCGTACGGTGAAGAAATGATTCATCACACGAATGGTCGTCGTCCAACTTGCATAACTTATTATATACCTTGGAGTCTAGAAAAATGTCGGTGGTTTTTTGTTTGTTCCGCCTAATTTAATACGTTGTATATATTTGTAAATTATATGAAATGAAGATGAACGAACATGGCGGAACGTGTTCTCTTCTCTCTTTTGCTCTGTCCCCAGCCTGTTGAAATTTCAGTCACTTATTCTCTAAGTTAATTTCCCAAAAACACATCAATTAAATTCTGTTTGTTATTCAAAGCCCCTCTAGTAGTTTAGTACAAGAATTCATCATACACATGGGGAAGGGTAAATTAGGAATGAAGTGAAACTGTTAAAACCAAACCGAAACTTATCAACCGGATCACAAAAAAAGCCAAACTCAAGAAGATAAAATAAATTACAGAGGGATAACAAACTAATTTTCTACATTTTTTTAGTTCACAAACTATTTACAGTTTTTTTCTCAAATCTGTATCTTCGCATTAACAGTGTAAACAAAAAAAAAGTGTAAAGAAATAACAAAAAGGAAAGAAGAAAGTATATCTAATCTCACAGTTCCGACGATCTTCCACCGTTAGAAACGGATCTTGGCTGCCTCAGAAACTCAATCAAAGCCTCAGCCTTTTGCTTTGCTCGACTGGTTCCTGCCTGAGAAAGAGCCACAAGCGGAGGAATCGCTCCTTCCCGAGCCACCATGGTTCGATACACCACACTCTCCTCACAGAGCTGAAGCAGTATCGACACGGCGATCTCTCTCTGTCTCTGTGTTCCGGCCTCCACGATCTCCACCAGCACCGGAACCCCTCCTTCCTCCACTAGCGCCGGCTTCGATTCCGGCACCGACATTAGCAGACTCATCACGAACGCCGATTTATCCACCATGTTCGACCCGAAATCCGCCATCAGTTCCACCAGCGGCTTCATAATTCCCGATTCCACGGCCCTGACCTTGTTCTCCTTAGCTGAGCACAGCGAGTATAGAGCCGTCGACGCGTCCTTCTTCGCTCTGAATCCTCCCGTTTCTAGAAGGTTCACCAAGAGAGGAATCGCTCCCGATCTCCCGATTGCCACTTTGTTGTCCTCGAGCTGCGACAGCCGGAGCAGAGCGCACGCGGCGTTCTCTTTCGCCGTCGGCGTCCCCATTTTCAATGCCCTAACGAGCGGCTTAATCGCACCCGAAGAAGCAATCAGCTCCTTGTTCTCGTCACAAAGGGAGAGATTCAAGACGGCCGTGACTCCGTACTCCTGCAGCTGAGGATCGGAAGACGAGATCAGAGAGATCAGCGGCTTAATCGCGCCGGCTCTGGCGATTTTGATCCGGTTCTCTGGTTTGTTCTTGGATAGGAGCCTGATCTCCATGGCAGCCTGCTTCTGCTCGTCGATCGAACAGGAGGAGTCGAGGTGGGCGACGAGATGACGGATCAGATCATCAGAATTATCAGAGGCGCAGGAGAGGAGGAGACGCCGGCTCTCGGAGGAAGCCGTGGGGAACTCGCCGGATCTGTCGCTGTTACAATCGCTGAAAGCAGAGGAGTCATCGTTGACACTCAAATCGCTGAATTTGCGGCCCATGTAGGTGAAACCGGGGCGACTATCCATCTCCATGGATGGATGAGAGGGAGATCAAAGCTGTGATTCGTATTCAAAGCATCAAAAACGTGGATGGTTAGGGTTTGTCTTACGAGTGTCAGGAATATTTGTTTGGATGTAGCCAAAGGAATGAGCGAGATGAAGAGAGAGAGAGTGCAATAACAATAATTACCTTATTAAACTATCACTTTAATGTCTTTGTTTATACTATTGTTTTGTAATGACATTCATTATATGGCTTTTGTTTCATTGGGCCTTTACTTTATTATTTATGTGGCCTCAATCTTAGCAATATAAGTGAAGTGTAACCCATTGGGCTTTAATTTGAACAAAATGTGGACCCACTAGTCTTGTTAGTCATACAAGTAAGAGAGGTAGATTAGATAGACGTGTTATCAGATCCTCTCTCCGATTGAATCTCTCTCTCTCTCTCTCTCTTGGGAAGGATCAAGAAGCCAAGGTATGCTGCTACTTCTCCTCTTCAATGAGATCGTGTTTTCAATCGCAAGTCAAAATGTATTCGCCGGATTTTGTCTATTCATCGTTTTAGGATCGTTGCTTGGATGGGTTAAGAGTTGGATTTTTCTGTTCAAGTTTAATAGAAATTCTACACAATGACTTCGTGATCTTCGATCCTCGTTTACTCTTTTGGACACTTAGATCTATTTGATTCTGATCTCAATTCGATTTTGCACTTGCTTTGAACCCGAGTTATGGATTGGTAGATGTAACAGATCTCCTTTGAATCATGGGTAAATTATAACCTGTTGTGCTTAAATCCAACAGAGTTTACCGAGATAAGCACGTAGTATTTCTCAAATAATCTA
This sequence comes from Thlaspi arvense, assembly GCA_911865555.2. NCBI lineage: Eukaryota > Viridiplantae > Streptophyta > Magnoliopsida > Brassicales > Brassicaceae > Thlaspi > Thlaspi arvense. The sequence goes on along the minus strand of OU466859.2, from coordinate 57,467,924 downwards.
CATGATCTTCCTTAACAGTGATCAGTTGGATCATGTGAGAATTTGTTGTTACTCATCATCTAGTAGCTTGTGTAAAATGTTTTGACTTCACAGGAAGTTCAAATTTGTGTTGTTTGATCCACAAAGTTTTGACTTTTTTATTTTGATTTGTATAGGTTATTGTGGGATAAAACATGGAATCCAACAGAGGCCAAGGTGGGATCCAGCAGCTGCTTGCTGCTGAACAAGAAGCTCAACACATTGTCAACGCTGCAAGGAACGGTAATTACAAGTCTTTGTTTTGTCCTTCTTAATTCTGCAACATATGCTTGCAATCTAAAACTATACATAAACGATGTTGTCTGATCTGACGAGATACATGTTTTGAAACTGATTTGATGATCTGTTCTTGGTTGGTTGCAGCAAAGATGGCAAGACTGAAGCAAGCCAAGGAAGAGGCTGAGAAAGAGATTGCCGAGTACAAAGCTAAAACAGAGCAAGACTTCCAGAGGAAACTTGAGGAGGTAACAAACAAAAAAGAATTGACTTTTTTTTTCTCTTAAAAAAAAAAGTAGTGTCCTTTTGTTCTAATGACAAATCTGTGAAAACAGACCAGTGGAGACTCTGGTGCGAATGTGAAGAGGTTGGAGCAAGAGACTGATGAAAAAATCGAACAGTTGAAGAACGAAGCAACGAGGATTTCCAAAGATGTTGTGGAAATGCTTCTCAAACATGTTACCACAGTGAAGAACTGAGATTTGTATACATCAAGAGTAAAAACAAAAGGTTTGTGTAAGATGGTGAAAAAGGTCGCAAGTCATTTTTGAGTTTGGCTCTGTCTCTGTCTCTGTCTCTCTCTCTCGTGTGGTGTTTCTGGATTTCAGAGACTCTATCTCATATTATTTGTTGCTATTTATTCTCTCTGTTTTTTCTTTTGTATTCTCTCTGTATTCATATATTTGGTGTTGTAATAATAAAATTGAGTGCAAATGAACTCATTGGATTCTACTTTCTTTTCAACTGTTAGTTCTTGAAACAGTATAATAAATCTCAGTTTGTAAATCGTTAAACTTCAAAATTCAAATACACAATACAAAAATCTTCAGACTGGGCCTGTATTACATAATAGCTTTCGAATCAAATGCTTAGTGTATTTTCCCGGGCTTGGGCTTTAGCCACATCTCTCAAGAAATGAAAAGCTGCAGAATTTGAGATTTTAGCAAATCCGGGGAGAAAGTTTTCTCTGTAAATTTTGGGAAGATCGATGAGGAGCGCCGGGATCTTGGGAGTAGAAGGTTCCGATCAAAACCGAGCAGCAGCCGTCGTCATCGCGAGCAGACGAAGGTGGCTAAAGAGGCGAGAAACGTGGCTAGTGGTCCTCGGCGTAGCTCTTCACGCCGTTTACATGCTAAGTATATTCGACATTTACTTCAAGACGCCGATAGTCCACGGGATGGATCCAGTGCCTCCGAGATTCTCTGAACCGCCGGCGAAGCGACTTGTTCTTCTCATCTGTACGTATTCTCCTCATCGCTGAAGCTGCTTTTTTGCTTTCCTCACTGAAATGTGTTTCTCACTGGTATTTGATTCTGATTGTCCTCGCACCATTTCTGATTTTCTGCTCAGCTGATGGTTTACGAGCTGACAAGTTCTTCGAGCCGGACGTGGACGGTAAATACAGAGCACCCTTCTTGAGGAATGTGATCAAGAATCAGGGGCGTTGGGGAGTGTCTCATGCTCGTCCTCCCACAGAATCTAGACCTGGACATGTTGCTATTATTGCTGGATTCTACGAGGATCCCAGTGCTGTCACTAAAGGTTCGTTTCCGTCTCTATTTACTTAACCTAAGCTTTTGATTTCTCTAGAGTTAGTGGTACATGATACATGTGTTTTGCAGGATGGAAAGCTAATCCTGTTGAATTCGACTCTGTTTTCAACCGGAGCAGGCATACATTCGCCTATGGAAGTCCCGATATTATTCCTATATTCTGCAGTGCATTACCTCACAGCACTTGGAATTCTTATCCTCACGAGTATGAAGACTTTGCAACAGGTTCGTTTTTTAGTTTGAAAATGAAGCCTTTGTGTATGTCATATCAACTATATGTAATGAGGTCTATTTTCTTGTTGCTTTTGAGAGGCATCACTACCCTTTTTGTTTTGTTTCTATTTCTTGGTGTAGATGCCTCCTTTTTGGACGAGTGGTCTTTTGATCAATTTGAGAGCCTTCTCAATAGGTCTCACGGAGATCCAAAGTTGAAAGAGCTGCTCCACCAGGACAAACTTGTTGTGTTTCTGCACCTTCTTGGTTGCGATTCCAATGGTCATGCACATCGCCCCTACTCATCAATCTACCTCAACAATGTCAAAGTTGTTGATAAGATAGCTGAAAGGGTCTACCATCTCTTGGAGGATTACTACAGAGACAATCGCACTTCGTATATCTTTACTGCTGATCATGGGATGAGCGACAAAGGTCTGCTTTTGCTTTTGAATCTTTTCATTAATTAACATGAATTTGTTTTATGATATCAAGATGACATGTTTTGAGGTTTATATGTTAATGATGGTTGGTAATGATGCTATATGCACCTGTTGTTACGTGTAGGAAGTCATGGAGATGGGCATCCTACAAATACTGATACTCCATTAGTTGCTTGGGGAGCTGGGATTAAATACCCCAAACCAGCAACTGGAAACAGTCACTCTGATTCCGTTACTAGATTTGTGGACAAGCATGCACATGATATGCCCACACCTTATGACTGGGGCCTTAATCGTGTTGAGAGAGTAGATGTCAACCAAGCTGACATAGCACCGTTGATGGTTCGACTCCGCCCTCTTTTTTCAACCAAACAACTTATCTAGGAATCTGTTTTTCGACTTCTTTGGTCTGAATTATTTGTTACTATCTGTAGTCAACGCTCTTGGGTTTGCCGTGCCCAGTGAATTCGGTTGGAAACCTACCACTTGGTTATATGAAGTTAAATGAGGTATGCTCGTATATTTGATATGAACTCTTCGCTTGTGTCTTTTGAAAGAGATTAAGGGTTTGTTAATGCTACATTTCTTTCGTAAGGGATTTGGTTTTAAAATAGGAATAGGAATATAATTAGTTTAAGTAGCACATGGCTGGAAAGTCGAGACTTATGGTGCTTTATTATCTATGCATTTTTTAGGCAGAAGAAGTCGAAGCTGTGCTTGCCAATACCAAACAAATACTTAATCAGCTTCTTCGTAAATCACGTATCCTTTTGCTCACAGTCTAATGCTAGCTTAACTTCTGCGCTTAATTCTAGAATTTTGTGCCATAGCATCGCTTCCCTTTTCATATGTCGTTCTCTGCTTCCAAGCTTTTGACATTTTTCATGCTATCGTACAGTATTATTATACTATCGTTATTCATATTCATACTGCAAATAGCTTCTTACTGTGTTTGGATTTTGTTTCTTAGCATCACTTATGCCCCTTTGTCTCCTTTACAAAATCAGATATAAAAAGGTCAAATTCCTTATTTTTCAAGCCATTCAAGCCGTTAGTCGACCATTCCTCATCGCTGAGTCAAATTGATGAGTTAATTTCTTCCAAGCACTATGAAGCTGCGATGAAATTGGCTGTGGACCTCAGAAACTTGTCACTAGAGGGCCTTCATTATTTTCAAACGTATGACTGGCTAATGCTGATGACTGTTATAACCCTTGGATACACTGGATGGATGATCGTACTTGCCCTGCATGTCCTGCAATGTTACAGTTCACTATCAGGAGATCTGTCCAGAAAAGGGCATTTATCTGTGCAGAAAAAAGACTCTGGAAAAGTAATGCAGTTATAAGCTTCACGCTTCAATAAGCGCACTCATCCTTTTTTTAGCTGTTCTCCTGTTTTCTTGGTTTAGCATTGCTATAGCATAAATTTTATGTGACTTTTTCGCCTATCTCAAATATTTTGGTCATTTTGACGCAGGTATATTTATCAGGCTGTCTGCTTATGGCAATTCTCTCTGTGCTAAATTTGATGGAGCACTCTCCCCCTCTTTACCATGCGTATATTGGAATGACAGTGTTTCTATGGACACAGATTTTTAGTGAATATCGATTAATAAGAGGATTGTGGAGATATCTGAGGGAGAGGAAGGCTGGCTACTTCATCAAACTTCTATTCGCGGCAGCTGTATCCGTTGTCATTGTGGAATTATTGGTATGTGTAACTGGATGCTCCAGTATGTTTTTCTGAGGTGGAGACTGATATTGCCCTGATCGTTTGTTTTCAACCTCCTGCAGGTTCATAGCTTCACTGAGAGAAAGCTTTACACTTGGTTTTTCTTGATAGCAGGTTTTGTGGCTTCGATTTTGCTGCACATTTCAATTCCTTGGAGATCTGGGATACCAGTTTTTGTCTGTATTTCTTGTTGGTTCCTGTCTGTGTTCACTCTGATGCCAGCTGAAATTCCTGATAATAATAACCTAGTGTAAGTCCCTTTTCTCGCTCGCTCTTGCATGAGGTTTCCTGTGATTATGTTTCACGTGTTCTGTGGTTTGCATGATACAGAAACATATTTTATTACTTAGAAGATGCAGCTCATCTAAAAAGTAGGCTTCACTACCATTGAAACTGAAAGAATAGAAACTATGTTCAACACAGCATAAGCATCTTTGCACTCCAGCGTCAATATCTACTTGTGAAATCGTCACTCATTCATGTTGGTGTTATTCCAGAGTTGCAAGTGGAGCTATCATCATAGTAGTAAGCCTTGCTGCGAAGTGGCTAGACACACATGCAGAAGGGAACAAATTTTGGCAGAGTATCACTTTTCATGAAAGCAGGAAGCCAATGTGCTCCATGTTATATTGTATACAGGTACAAATCATTTCTACTTTCAAAGCTTGAGATTTTGGTTCTAAGCCTAATAGATCACTTCTACATGGTGCGAATTGAAACAGATTATTTTGGTTGGAGTTTCGTCGGCGATGGTGTTTCTGTCGACAAAGCACAGAACACAGAATCAAGAACTACATTCGTCACACCAGTTCATAAACTGGTTAGTTGCCGGTATATCCTCAGACCTCTGTTCTGTTTACATAATGTGTTTCCTTGTGTATAAGTTATCGTTGTTTTTGACCGTCTTCTGTCTTTGCAGGGTCTTCAATGGTTCTTCCGTTGTTTTCAGGGAATGGCATCCTTACACGATTAAGTTCAATATTTCTTGGTTTTGCGCCTCCATTTCTTCTTCTGTCAATTGGGTATATCTCGTTACAAGACTTAGCTGTGGATGAGAGTTCACTGGTTATATGGATGATCTTTCTGTTCTCATGTTTTCCACGATCTGTTTGCAGTTATGAAGCTGTCTTTTACAGTGCTCTCGCTGTTGTACTTATGGCATGGATATTGTTTGAGAACGCCTCTCATTTTTCTGGCAAAGTAAAAGATTCATCTCTATCAGAACAAAACATGGAGGAACATGTCACTATTGGAAGTGACGAGAGATACCTGCAGCTATCAGATGTCCGGATTCCTTTGATTTTTGTAAGTCATCTTCTCCCTTTCACGATTAAAGGTTAAGACATAAGAGCGCTGTTACATTTGAACAAAATAGCAGGTACATATATAATCGAGGTATTTGTTCTGCAGATGGTTTTGTTCAATGTGGCTTTCTTCGGAACTGGAAATTTTGCAAGTATAGCAAGTTTTGAGATATCATCAGTATATCGGTTCATCACAATCTTCAGCGTGAGTATCTAGAATATAGAAAAAGAAAAAAAAAAAAAGAAATTCATGGTTGCTTGCTTTTTCTTAGAATGTGTGAATCTACATAGTATTAAGTAAAACCTCTTTGCCTCTCTACAGCCCTTTTTGATGGCTGCTCTTCTTATATTCAAGCTCTTCATACCGTTCATGCTTGTCATGTGAGTAAAAATGCTAACCCAAACTCAGTAATCATTCACACTTTTTAATCCTTAAGTCTCTCTTTTTGATGTTCTTGTTTTTGGTTAACTACTTGTGTAATTGCAGATGTGTGCTCAGTGCAATAACGAAATTAGTGAGAGTGCCAAGACTGGGATGTTACTTCCTTGTGATCTTGTTTTCAGACATAATGACGATACATTTCTTCTTCCTGGTAAGTAAAACACTCGGCACAAAACATTCATAGCATCAAAACATTTGATTTTTGTACCGAGCTTGGCTTTACTTTTCTTAGCATCGAGCTACATTATGTAGTGCATAATATTCTTGCTTGAAGCAGTAAATAACTAGTAATGATTTGTAATGATTCAGGTGAGAAACACAGGAAGCTGGATGGAAATTGGGAATAGTATAAGCCATTTTGGGATTGTGAGTGCTCAAGTGGTCTTTGTGCTTTTACTCTTTGCACTCACAAACCTCTACACCAGAAGCATCCGAGTTAAGCCGCCCTCAACCTCCCCTTCTCTCAAAACGCTCTGAGAGAGAACACAGATGGGAAATTTTGTGACAGAATGTAGCAAATCTAATTTTTAGTTAGAGCAGGAGTTTAAATTATATATCATTTGCTTGCTCTATGAATTTTTCCCTTTTCTTTCTAGCTTTACCATGTGAAGTTTTTTGTTTTAAACGGTTCGATCTACCCACCACGATTTCGTGGTCTGTGAGAACAAAAACGAAGGCAGACATCAAAAGAAACAAGTGGGAGGTTTGAATTTGATTGATTGGACGAGAAACTTGGTTGTAAGGGTTCCTGGGGCCGGACGGAGATTGGCCCTCGAGTGCAAAGGCAGAAGTGAGCCTGGGTTTGTTTGGGCCAATCAGATTTAAGCTTTTCCCATAATAATGGGCTTGTGAAGGCTTTTAATTTTCTCCTTGACAAGTTTGTTAGTTTTTACCATATATACCCCTTACTGATCGCCACGTTGTTTCCTTGTAGTTAGTGTTGATCATTCAGATTCTTTTTCTTTCTTCTGTTGTCGTCGACTCGTTGTTGATCGTTTACACTTGCAACTACGACTTCAACTGAAATTATTTAGCTGGTAAACTCGTCAAAATAATAAAGTAAAACTATATAAATAAATCTACATACAAACACGTCATTGCAATCCACATTCAAGTTTTATGGCTTCAATGAGTGCAGGAGACACAGGAGGAGGATCATTAACAACACTTTGTGACCAAGATTTTGTTAGATTTATAGAGCTTTTGACATTGTTATTTGGGTAGAAGCTTTTCATTTCTTCTTCTGCGCCCCAACCTCGGTATAGTATCACTTTACTTGGCTCCTGCGACACCAGAAGAGCTCCTGTTTCTTCCTGCAGATTATTCAATTCAACACCAAATGGTTTTAAAAAAAAAAATACGAAAGCCAAAAACGGATCAACAACTAATGGTTGGTTTTAACTTGTAGTGTCCACCTTGAGCTTTGCGATGACTTCTTGGACGGATGTTCCCTTGGCCCTCCCTTTGACGTTTACGATTGCTAGAGGGTTTCTCTGAAAATGCATCTTCAGTGTTCTAGCTATACCGGTTACAACGTTGCTTCTTCCTACAATATTGAAAACCGTTAGCGAGTATTATGGTCAATAACAGTAAGTTGATAACTATTATAATGTGCCAAGTGAGTCTACCACCATTGATCATAGAAGGCATTGAGGTTATGTAATGAGCAAAGAGTATTGAAGATAGTAACAAAACTCACCTACTGCAAAGGGTGGGCGCTTCTTCATCTTAAGGGCTTGTTTTCTCAGAATGAGCCTTTCTCTATTGGACAGATCTGTCACCACCCCATCATTTTCGCTTCTGCTCTCTGTCAGACCTGAGTTTCGTGAGCCACTTCCGGTTGATGATCCCACTTCTTTTCCACTTGGTACTTTTCGCTCAGCATTCAGTACGCTGTTGCGCGGCTAAAAAATTTGGTAACTAATTAGATATTGCACTCATAGGGCCAAAGAGGAAAGAGAAGAGTTTTCGACATTACCATGGATCTATCATGAAATGAAGAAGCCTTGGCAAAACGGGTCTCTGCAACTACAGAGCCAGAGCCAGAGCCAGAGCCAGTTTCATCTTCGAGACTGCTCGTAGTATATCGGTTTACTTCATCTTTGCTGTCATCCTTAGAAAATATTTACCAATGCAGTCTCAGTATTCAGGCTCACATTTAAGTAATCCAGAGATTACATTAATATCCAAATTTACGTGATGCTAGCTTTTCAATAGATGCCAAGTTACTGGGCATACAAATATTATATGCATCAGACCAATATGCAAGAAACTTCAAGTAGGAGCTAAGAATCTTACCTCCCAGTTCTCTACATCAGAGGAAGGAACTGTTGAGTCAGAAGAACAGCCTAGTTCATCAACTTTTTCTCTTAGTTTCTCGGGCCCAATTTGCTGATTTGATGTTTCTTCCTGGACCTAGAACAAAATATGGAGAACTGAGAAAATCACAGAAGCATAGGTGTAGCATCAATAACTGACATGAGTTTACTGAAATAATAATTTACCATTCCGTTACTTGATTCCCCATCTGACCACGTTTCATTGGTCGCACTGTCCCCAACCTGCCAGCAACCAGCATTTCAAATGTTTCAAATGTTACAAATGTTACGACCATCTTCAAGGATTGTTTAAGCAAATCAAGCTGAGCAAAACATATGACTTACCAACTGACGGTTCAATTCATCAATGTTGTTTGAAAGTTTCAGCACATGCAGCTTTAATGACTGCATTAGTTTAAGCAGAATGTAAAAAATACACGTGAGGAAATCACAAAACCAATTTGAAAGCCTTCAGGTAATTTTAGAGCTTACAGAACAATTTCGTCTGGTCAAGAATTTGTTATGATTTCTTACCTTTCGACGTTGTGCCTCCACAGATCGTTTTAGTGCTTCTCTCTTACTGAGAAGTGTTTGAGGTCGTAGACATGTCGGCCGCTCGTAATTCTTTCCACGGTATACAATAATTGCATAGCCCTTACTCACCATCTCGACAGCAACTAGTATGCCACCACTCTCTGCTTCCAAGATTTCTGCTACTTCGTGTGCAGCTTCACTGCTCTGTTCATTACAGATAATCTTCACAAGTTCCCTATACTTCCAGTGAAGATGCATGTTCTCTATTGTTCCATCAAAGACCCCTCGTCTACCTTGAGAGCACAACAAGATATGTCAGAACGGACAGACTAACGCATAACATGTCAAAGAGTCGAGTCCACGACAGTTACTCATTTAGCACATATATTACATGAAAAACGGGAACAGACTAGTGGAGAAGGAGGAAAAACAATCACCTACCTAGTAAAAGGAAAGGTTTCATTTTCAAGCCAATTTTCCGTAGCATGTACTTTTCGTCAACAGTAATCCCCTCCTTGTCGATATCCGACTGTTGAGGACTCTCCCTATTCTCCAGCTCTGCCAGTATTTTTTCTGCATTCGCTTTCTTTTCTAACGCCTAAAGAGGAAACTAATCATTCACTAGTAAATAGCTTGCAAACCCAATTAATTCAAGTATAACATGTCTTCTAGGGCATACCATGGACAACTTGATGCTAGTTCTTTCGAGGATTGCCTCAGGAGATTTCCGCTGTCTTGGTTTCATTTGCTGGGTTTGTATATGATCCTTTTTATACTCAGCTTCTAGTTCAGAGTCGTGTGTAGCAGTCAGCTTATTACCATGCACGCTTGATTTCTCCATGATCATTGTTTGCCGTCTCCTCTCTTGTATTGCAGAAGAAACTGCAGATGGTAGGAAATCTTTTCCTCGGTACAGGACAATAAAATCTTTATCCCGAGATATCAGAGTCCCTCCAGTCAACCACTGCATCAGACATTATATCGTCTCATCAATAGATATCTTCGGTTATATCAATATGGGGCTCCAAAGGGCATAGTTTCCTATTGTTCGCAAACAGGAACACAATTTTTTAAAAAAACTTTGATAATTTAAAGTAAACCAGCAACCTTTAACTCTTCTGCCATCAGTTCGCTATTAGTGTTCTGCACTCCTCTCTTCACTGCTATCTTGACAAGCTCACATTTCTCCCAAAGCTTGACAACTGCAACAGCTAGTCCCTGCAAATTTCTATTTCTACCTGGAAGTTGCAGAAAAAGGTAAGCCAGAATAAGTCAACAGTCTTTAAAGAATCTATGATCAGAGGGCAAAGGAAGCTTACCTAAAGCGAAATGACAAGGTAGTGGTCTACCAAGTCTTCTTAAAGTGGTCATTTCATCATCAGTGAGTTTTGGGCTCACGCCGAATGGAAGAAGACGAAATGGTCTCCTGTACTCAGATACTACCGCTGGCAGAAGATCGCCATCTACTGGAAGAGGATCATATGCCCACCAGTCAGTGAATCTTGGACCCAATCCTTCCAGCAAACGGTCTGCTTCTTCCACTAGCTGAACTTCACCAGGTAATTGAAACCGAACCTTATCCGGAGAACCAACACCTTGTATCAACAAAGGTTTAATCATTTTACTAGTAATACTCCGGGCAAGAGATTCTGTACTACTCTGTTTCTCTCTAGTATCAGCCACTTCCTCGTTAATAGATGATGCCACTGAAGCAGTTTCCACAGAAGAATCATGTGTCAAATTCCCATCAGATACGAAATAAGGGTACTGATAATTTACCCCTCTATACAACAAAATTTTGCTTCCAGATCTCCAAATGACCAATCCTCCAGTTTTCGTCTGCGAAATCAACCAAGAGAAATATGAACACTATCTACATAAATCTTGCCATTCGTTGATATATTCATAGATTCCAAATCAATCTGAGCTTTTAGTTGAATTGGTCAAAGTTCCTGAATTAGAAATTGGAAGAAATCGAACCTAGAGAGGCAGAAAAAGTTTTACAAACCTCCAAGACGTCATGGGTCCGTTTCATGTTCATTCTGGAAATATCCTCGCAGAAAATCTTCACAACCTCCGTTGTCCTCCATCTCTCGTGAATCCCATTAACGATCCCTTCAGTAACACCGGCTTTGCCAATCTTAAGCTTCTTCGTCAACCTAATGCCAGCCGACCTCAACCGCCTCAGCTCCGCTGGCGGCAAAGTCAATTCCGCCAGCGACGGAACCTTCTCCTCATTCTTCCTCTCTAACTCCTTTTCCTTCTTCCACACTCTCTTCAACTCATGATACCTGGAAATGGCAGTGCCCGAACCTGGCCTCGGAACCGGGTAACTGGGCGTGCTCCAGCTTGTGTCAATTGTGTGCCCGACCCGGTGGATCGGGAGCTGGTTTGGCAGAGGAACGAATATCTCACCGGGGGAACTTCTACCAGATTCTTCCCCCGTGATTTTCGTAGTCGGAGAATCACGATTCTCTTCCACGAACCCAAGGCTGCGGAGTTTCTCAGCGATTCTCTGGATGGCGGATTGGGGAAGAGTCTTTCGATCGGAGGCAGAACTATGGACGAAGAAGTTCGCTCGACGAACATTGCATCGCGAAATTAAGGTTGTAGGAACCAGGAATGGCGGGAAAATTCGATCGGGAAAGGTTTTGGGAGGTAATAATGGTGGTTGCTGGTGATACAGAGGAAGCAACATTTTCGCTACAGACGAAGCAAGCAAGAGGCGAGAGCACACTACACTATATCCACATGCACATGATTGTCACGTGTGTGTATAATACATATGTTTTTAATATACATGGACTAAATGAAGACCCAATGGGCCTATGATTAGTTTCTGGGCCACCAGTCTATCTCAATTTTGGTTATTCGGGTCGGGTCATTCCGGTGTACCAGGACAATGATGGATGGATAGAGAGGTTGACATTTTTCTGTTAAGCTTCAATGGCGGATAATTCCAAATTTCCTCGAAAGAAGTAAAGCCTGATTCGCATTAGATCAACGAAGATTTTGAAATTCTGAGGATTGAAATCATGGGTATTTTCAGTTACGCCGTCGCCGGCGGCGGGTTTGCAGTAATCGGCGCGTGGGAGTCACTCGACTCATCGAACCTTGATCCGAATCCATCAACTGGTACTGATCCACCTTCTCCTACAGCTCAGATCACACCTTCTCCACCCAAATCTGTTGGATCGTCTTCCATCCCCGTAGCTTTGCTTTCGTCTCTGTTTATTGCCAACTCCATTTTCTCCTTCTTCAGTTCAATCGAATCCCGCGATCGGGTCGGGTCGATGCTCCAGCTACAGATCCTGGCGGTCGCAGTTTTATTCCTAGTCTACGCCATTATAACCTATCTGGTCAACTCCAAAAACGCAGTCTTTGTTGCTCTTCCGTCTTCGATCACTAGTTTGTTGCTTCTCTTTGGCTTCGTCGAGGAGTTCCTAATGTTCTACCTACAAAAGAAGGATACCTCTGGAATCGAGAATCGCTACTACGATCTCATGCTCGTCCCCATTGCGATCTGCGTCTTCTCCACGATTTTCGAGCTGAAATCCGACGCAAACACTCATCGATTCGCGAAGTTAGGTCGCGGGATCGGTCTGATCCTGCAAGGAACTTGGTTTCTGCAGATGGGTATATCGTTTTTCACCGGTTTGATCACGAATAATTGCACATTTCACGAGAAGAGCAGAGGCAACTTCACGATCAAGTGCAAAGGACACAGTGATTATCACCGAGCAAAGGCCATAGCAACCCTTCAGTTTAACTGTCATTTGGCTCTAATGGTGGTTTTAGCTACTGGACTGTTCTCTGTTGTTGCAAACAAGAAAGGTTATCTCCGTGAAGATCACTCAAAATATCGGCCTCTCGGAGCTGAGATGGAGAATTTAAGTACTTTCACTCTCGATTCTGATGAAGAAGACGAGATTCGAGAAGAGACCAACGTAGCCAAGGAGCCTGGTCTAAATGGAATCAGCTCACACTAGTAAAGGTACAAACCAAAGTTTCAGACTTTTCTCATTTTGGTTTCGTGTCTGTCGATCCATGGGAGGATTGAAGATGATATGTAACCAAACATACGATACAATAACGTTGAATCTTTTGCATTTGTAACAGAAGAAATTTTTTTTATGAATAAACCTCGTAGAGAAAACTTGTCTTCCTCCTTACGGTTTGCTAGTTAGTTCTTAAGCTACTACAAGTTAGACTAAGTCGACTGTGTCAAAGAAACCGAAACTGGTCTTTCTCTCATTTAGGGGACTTTTCTTCTTCTTCACCGCCTTGATCACTACTACTCTTAAAATACTTGCATAGAACTATGTAGACCACAAAGCTTACTGTACTTGTAAGAGCAAGAAGCCAGTAGTATTTGTCAAGCCGAGCTTCTGACATATCATCTGCAAACCAGTTTTGCCGTTCGCCTGTTGAGCTCGAGTAAGCCTCGACGATTGAGATCAGCGCGGCGCTCACAAAGCTTCCAACACCAAAAACACTTGTGTAGAGAGCAAACCCCATTGTTCTCATCCTAACCGGAACCTCGCTGTAGAAAAACTCCTGCATCCCAACGACTGTGAAAATGTCTGAGATTCCCAAGAGGATATACTGAGGTAAAAGCCAGAAGATGTTCAGCGGGATAGTTTCTGGATCATAATCAGGTAGAGTCTTCATCTTTTGGCTTATGTCTAGTCTTCTTTTTTCGACTAATGCCGCAATTACAATGGCAATGATCGATAGGAACATTCCAACTCCCATTCTCTCCATCACGGAGATACCTTTACCGTTGTTCTTGATTCTTTTGGTGACAGGGATCAACATCTTATCGTACAGCGGCATAAGAAGGATTATCGATAAGGTGATGGTGCTTTGCAGGGTTGCAGGTGGTATTTTGAAGCTGGAGCCGATGTTTCGCTTCATGGTCATGCCTTGTTTGGTGAAAAAAGTCGCTGGTAGCTGGAAGATGACCGCAAACATGAGAAGCATCGTCCATATGGGCAAAAGGCGAAGCACTAACTTGACATTATCAACTCCAGAGAAAACCGTTTTCGAACTTCCATCATCCAGTTTCTTGGTGGGTGTTGAAGCATCCTCAATGTCTTCGGCCTCAGCGTTATCACATTTACAGAGAGGCCTCTCTTGTAGCCTGCATGAACAAGAAACGGTCATCGTAAGTCACTAAAAACTTCTAAAGAAATACGGAAGATTGTTAGGACTCACTCTAGCTCCATAGCATCCAAATCTTCCTCATCTGCAAGTGTATATTTGCTTCTCTGCTTCTTCGCTACTCTCCCTTTGATGAATTTAAGGATCTTCTCAAATGGAGTAGCGGTTCTTTTCATCTTCAAGCCGGCACCAGGACCATAGACATAGATTCCGCAACCCGACAAGAACAACAAGATCAAGAGGAACATAGCGATCCCGGGTATGGCGAAACCGAGGACCCAACCAAAAGTGTCTTGGATATAAGCCATCACTGTGACACCCATAAGGCTTCCAGTGCAGACGCCAAAGTACCACCATTGGAAAAACTGAGTCTTGCGGGTAGCTTTAGCGTCCTTTTGATCAGCCGAGGGAAGCCCCGAGTCCTTATCGAGGTCGTGGTCTAGCTGGTCCGCACCAAAGGCTTGAAGAGAAGGGTTTAAGACGCCTAACCCGATTGAGACAAGACATAGTGAAGAGTAGAGAAAATAAGTAGAAATTGTCTTCGTAGCTGAACGTGAACCAGCAAATGCCGTCCATGTCAATCCCACTAGTCCCTTTGTAATAATATAATAGAGTTAATCATCACATATGTAACAAAAGGAAAAAATCGAATTTTCCACTAAGCTAGCTTTCTGCCAATAAGGTCCGATAAGACCCATTATGAGCACTATCAACATTATAATCGTAATTCCATTATCATCCCTATTAAAATGTTATTATAAAAGTAAGACATATGTTATAATCACCATTGGTTAAAGAAAACTATAACCGGACCCGTGACCCAATATCTAAAAAACTTTTTACTATTTAAGATAATCTAAAGCCATTATTTCAAACACTACTTAGTACATGTAGTAGTCACTTCTTTAAATCGGACACCTAAGTTTTAACTACCCCGTCTAAATCTTTTTGTAGTAATAGTGTACTTAGTGCCCTCATCACTTCATGAATGATTAAGCATATACATAACAGACATATATGAGACCCACTATCAACATATAGTCAATTTCGCTAACAAAACCTTCAAAAAACGCTAATCGGAAGATGACCCAATACTTATATCTCATTGCCTAAACCAAAATTTTTGACGGTGGAAGAGAGTTTCAACATTTATACACTTCATGATGAGTGTTTCAATATATATATTACACAAATATGTACACATATCGTTACACTTACATGTAAGAGATTCTTACCACAAAGTAGACAGAAGAAGAAACGAGGATAGTGAAGAATCTGTCCCAATACGCATCAGCCAAAGGAGCAGAGAAGAGAGGCAACATGGAAGTGAAACCAGCCCAAGTATTGACAGTCTTAGCTGCTCTTGAATTACTCATCTTCACTACATCTGTTAGATATGTCACTAAGTTTGATGCAACTCCTTTGAATGCATATCTCTCCATTCCAGCAATCACTATATACACAAAAACATTATATATAATTAACAAATGTTTAGTCTCAGTGAAGTCTGAATCTTTGAAACAAACAAAAAGGAAATATCATTTTTATTTACCTATGAGAAGGGCACATGATTTTCCAAGTCCTCTTGTCTTCTGTTCTAAATCCATTAGAGGCTGCCTTTATGTGCTTATTGTCTGTGTGTGTAGAGAGAGAGACTGACAGAGAGAGAGAGGGTGGGGGGGGAGGAGAAAGAGATTTGGTTATTTGTATATATGTAGGAGATTAGATGATTTGTGCGATTAATCTTCGTATATATAAAGGTTTAAAATCATAATCTCTTCGGTGGGAAGCCTTCCATTAATGGTCAGAGATATAAATCCATATTTGGAATTTTTTTTTTTTATCTTTGCCTTCAAACCTACATGTATATATATGTAGAATTGTAGATGGGTGGATGTGTGTGTTCACTATGTTTATATATACGTATATTATTATTATTATATTAAAAACTTTTCTATTATTCTTTGTTTTTGCAATACTTTTTCTGTTTCTTCTAATCAAATGTTTACAATATTTTTTACGAATTAACGACACAGTTATATCACCCAGTCTATCATTATTCTGTAACTTGATTTTTATCAAGTGCTACTTCAATAAATGAAATTAATATTCTATTTACTGCAAATGATATTGAATAATTCATAAAAAATTAAAACAGAACGACGTAACGTAAAAAGTACAAATATACTTAAAAGATTGATTTTTGTTGTTTGTAGAAATTGAACTCGATCAAAGATGTCGACATTGTCGAGCCAAATGAAATGACTGAATATTTAGAAGAAATACGTGAAACTAATGTTTCAATAAAAGGAAACCTAGTTGAAGTAGATTAGGAAACTCGATACATGTAATCTAGTTGATTCATATATATCAAATATATTCCTGATTCTGAAAACAAATATGATATACACAAAGCTCTCTTATGTTTTAAGAAATTCCCTAGCATTTTATTGAGAAGTAGTAACGATAAATCAAGAGATGTACTTGTTTTTTTTCAAAAAATTCTGATAGATTAACTTTGCTGTTTCCTTCTATTTCTAATTA
Source organism: Thlaspi arvense (assembly GCA_911865555.2). Taxonomy (NCBI): domain Eukaryota; kingdom Viridiplantae; phylum Streptophyta; class Magnoliopsida; order Brassicales; family Brassicaceae; genus Thlaspi; species Thlaspi arvense. The sequence continues at coordinate 57,451,421 of OU466859.2, read as the reverse complement.
AAAACTAATCAGCCAATAGCCTTTTAGTTTTTTTCCCCCCTTATCGACACCCTTAGTTAAAAAGAGAGAGAGTGAATCACGTAAATATCAAAAAAGAAATTTGTATGAATTTACAAGAATATGTCGAAATAAAGATGCGGTATGCAATCAATAAAAATGGACCAACTATATCATTTAGCTTTTCCTAGCTACTAGACTGAATTCATCTTTAGTTATACAGATATATGAAAAAGAAATAACAATAATTAAAGTTATCATCCTTTCATTTATAGTTGGCGTATTGATTTCTTTTTCTATATAAACGTTTTTCTGTATGTTCTTTATTATTCTTTTTCTTCACGCTCCCTTATCGCAATTTTCGTGGGTTTTCTTTTATTTTCTTTTTCTATTTGTTAAATAATTTAATATAACTTATATTTTGTTTATTTTTTCTAATTTCCATTGTTTTCCTTTCACGTATTGTTCTTGTTTTTTCTAAGAAGGAAATCATTTAATCATCAAAGTTTGATTAGTATTGTTCTATTTTTTTTAAAAAAAAATTAGTATTAATTGTTCTACTCTATTTATGGTTACAGAAAATCTAATAATATGTATTAGCTAAAAGAAACTTTTTTTTTTTGTTGAACCATCAAAAGAAACTAATTTGATGTAATTTTGTTTTGGTTTAGATAAATTTTGTCAGAGATTTCTTTCAAGGAAAACTCAAACAAACTTAAATTTCTATTCAGGTTCACGAAGAGCTTTGACAGAAAAGGTATACACGAAGAAGCTGCATACAATACAAGCAAGTAAGTGCAATCGTCATGTAGGTTTATCATGTGGCACGTTTCGTGAATAGCGAATAGCCGAATACACGAACAAACCACGTGTATGCCAAGTGTCTTATACTACAACGGATGCATTTAAACACTTGTGGCTTTTTTAATTAAGGAATAATAGAAATAAACTAAAGAGATACGTTAATCGTATAATTTATTTGTAGTATGAAGTTACGTTGTGCAGTACTGTAAAATCATTCATGGACATAATTCGTATTTAAATGAGATCAGTTACAAAATAAACATAGCAGATTTAATAGTTTGTAAACTAATAATGTTTTACTTATGACTTTTTTATTTAATCTCTGTAAAAACAAAATGTATACTTTACTTATGTATTATGAAAAAATTGTATAGTACCTGAAATCAATGACATAATAATGTCGGAACAGAAAATGTAGGATGAAGTTCTATTAGCGTAACGATTTCTTCGATGTTGTAACTAAAAGTGAAATAAAAGTGATCGTGAAAGAAACAAAAATTTAAAAGTGTTCTATACTTCGGGACATTTTGTGAACAACTTTTTTGGTTCATTGACCGACTTAGTGGGATTTTTGGAATTAAAATTTAATCTAAAAACATTTGCAGAGATGTAACGCTGATATTGGCCTTCCAAATTCAGTGGTGTATTGTACATTTAACTGGATTGTTATCAAATGGAACAGAAAGTGCGGAGAAAATGAGGACTTAGAAGAATATACTAAGTGAGCAATTCGAAAATTTTAAAAGAAATATAGATTTCTTATTTTCGGAAGTAGGAATTTAACTATACTGTAAATAGAATTGTTTCGTTACGTGTACCAACGTGTCAAAAAGAACCATTCCTTGTTTGTTTCCATCAACAGCATATATATCTAATTAATTTCGGACAGTAACGCAGCGATATAGTGCAAACTGCACACCATTACGCAACAACGTCGTGGTTCATTAGTGATAAGATGATCAAAACCCTAATAGGATATGCATGGTTCTGGAATGCTAGAAAACTTATATACTACGTACGTAAGATGAAATTCCAATAAAATACAACGATGATCTACTTTTTCTATGTATTTTTGGTTTTTGGGGTAAATATTAATTGCTATTAGATAACAGTCGCAATAATGGTTGAAAAAGCTAAAGTTTTTCTTAAGAGAAAAAGAGATGATAAAATCAACTTTAGGGTTTGGCTTTGGAGAAAGTTGGTGTCGACGTGCACCAAATTTTTAAAGAACAGCTTCCGTGCATCAAACTTCTCTCCTCTCGGACATGTATCTTGCCACGTGGCTCATGTGTTTATCCACCTGGATTTATCTACGTCATTGCGTGATATTTGCCTATGGATATTTTTTTATTCAGAGGCTGGCGCCAAATACTTTATTTTCTTCTCTCTTTTTTTTGACAAATAATGTTTTCTTTAACGTTATCGATTAGTGTTTTTTAATATACGTTAATTTTTTTTTATGTGGTCCAATAATGTTGACCACAAAGAGAAAAGGTGAAGATGATTCATCGTCCAATAATCTTAAAAAAAAAAAAATTAAATAGAATTGTTAAATCCGTAAATTATTCAATATGCTGAGAATAAAAAAATCAATATGAAACAACGGTGAAATTTTTATTATCAGCTTGTTTCAAAAATAATGCTACTTTAAGGAAGATAAAATGAATTTGCCGGCACAAAAAAAACACTAAGATAAAATTTTGGTTTAACTTGAGATCCATATTATTTAGATTGCACTCTTACAATATACAAAAGTCTTTACCAGTTCACCACAATATGATAAAATCACCAATATATACTATATAATATTTATTCATATAACTAAAATATGACACTGTAGAAGGTTTTTATATAACTAGCTAACTTTTTGTATCAAAACTATATTGGAAACTAAAAGCTCTATTGTTGAGAACCTGAGAGCAACACGTACTTACGTTTGATGGGCACGTGAATTGCGAAAGCTATTGAAAGATAAACATACATTAATTCGTGTGTAAAGTATACTAATATAGTAAAATACATGAAACTATATGTCACTAGTCGATTACTAACTACCAGAAATTATGAATTGCACTTTGTAGTGTACCCCACGGCCCACGCTATGGTGGTTTAGTGAGATGGAAGTCATTTTGGATTTCAAAGGAGAAGGGGAACAGATAACACTGTGTCTACCTGAGACAATATCATTTCATGTATTGTTGCTAATGAATAAAAAAAAAAGACAAATATTCTCAACTACAAAAAGCATCAAAAACTAGTTGCAAATAAATAAACAAAAACTAAAAATTTAAGAATTTCCTGAATCACTAATAACATATTAATCGTTGGGTCCCTAATCCTTATCTACATGCTACGTAAACTCGCACTTAACGAACACAAGTTTCTTTCATACGATCTAAAGTGTCTACGTACGCCTGCGTGAACACTTATAAACTTGTATATTTGTTTATATTAATGTGATAAAAACACTTGCAAGGTAGTATCGGCTTGGTGCTATCACATTGATTACCACTGGCATAAAACATATGTTATTAATGCTTCACTAACATTTTAAGATTATAGTATTCTTATGGTGCCTTTCTACACAACATTATAGGCTCCAAGTAATGATTTAAATATGACTAAAACATTACTTTGTTAAAAAAGTATACTTTTTGTTTTCCTTTTTTACTATATCATTTTGACCTTTATATTAGTATTATATGTTAGTGTTTGGGTTGCGTCTGACATCTTTAACACATTCTGCTACATTTCTATACAACACCATTCTCCCGATAAAGTTCGTTACTAGTATAACACCAAAAGACAACAGTGTAAAAACATTCAACTTTCTTGGTTTTTAACCATTTGTATAAATTATATAATTAGGACTAATTGCATATGTCTTCAATGCATTAATGTCGACATACGCATAAACTAGGTTCTTGTATATCTAATAAACTCAAATGGGGTAACTGCCGTATATCGACCATCTCCAATCGACCATGACATAGGAAAGCTTGGGGATTATAAGTCTGGTCCATTTCACATACATATAACAATTTTTATGAATACATGTATTATAATATATATGACCATAACATACAGTTTGTATACGAATACTATCAAAAATGAAATCATGATTACATATATAACACTTTTATTAAAAAAAACATATATACAGTACATCCTTAATAACAAATCATTTGCTTTATTACACTATTTACTTTCAAAAAAATCGTTTCTTATATATAAGTACTACTACTGTATTCGTAGAATTACTAAGAAAGTTGAATGTAATTTACACTATTGTCTCCATAGCCTCCCAATTAAAAAAACGGTGTCGTTCCTTGGTGAGGTAATTTCGTAAATTAGGGTAATTATTAGTGGTACAATTGTCATTCCCGTAGGCAGGGGTAGAGTCGGTAATAAGGAAGATAGGAGCTCTCCTCATCGTCGATTTACTTTCCTCCGCTTCTCTCTCTCGCTCTCCTCCTTCAGCAGATCTGAGTTTGGACTAGAAGAAAACTTCGTTACCAGGTTCGTATTATGGGTCTCCTTTAATTTACTCATCGACACTCGTTTGTTTCTGGGAAGCTTTGATCTTCCGATTATTTTCCTTAGGATTCGCTTAGGTTTATGAGCGCCTTTAGATCGAGTTTGGTTATTGTATGCTCTCATGACTGGAATTGTACGGTTTGGTAATTCTCTTTTTGATCTTGTTAAATTTTACTTGAACTCGTCTGTATATGATTTAGTCATTGCCATGTTACATGGTGATTGTCACAATCAGATTGTGCTGATGAAACGCTTGAACTCAAGTCCGAAAATAGATCGATTCATGCTTTCTGCTCTGCCTGTGACTAAGAAACATGCTTAGTTTTGGTTTTCTTCTTCATATAGATCATCCGTGTGCTTTCATGTGTTGGCTGTGATAATTAGTTGATTGTTATGCTTAGTTAACAAAGTTTTGTGTTGTATCATCTCAACATCTGATCGGAATGAAAAGGATCTAAGCTTTGCTTGGATATATACTCATGCTTGTGTTCCCTCTCGATTTGAATTGCAAATTTTTGTTTTCTATCGTATCCTAATTGAAACTTAAAGGCGATTATTCTCTTGTTAATACTTGTGGATTACTGGCTCCAAGCTATATATATATATGAACCTTTTGTTTTTCTTTTACGGACCATAATCTAAGATGTTTCATGAACCTTGATCATTTTTTTTAGGTGTTTTTGGCCACACCGAGTTAATCCACAATATAGCAGGGAAACATGCCTCCCCAGAAGATTGAAACTGGTCATAGTGACATTGTCCATGACGTGGTCATGGATTACTACGGAAAGCGAGTAGCGACCGCCTCATCTGACTGCACCATTAAGATAACCGGCGTAAGCAACAGTGCCGGATCTCAGCAGCTCGCTACCTTAACGGGTCACCGGGGTCCTGTCTGGCAAGTAGCTTGGGCACACCCAAAGTTTGGCTCGCTCCTTGCTTCATGTTCCTACGATGGGCAAATCATTCTATGGAAAGAAGGTAACCAGAACGAGTGGACACAGGCTCACGTCTTCACAGACCACAAAGTATCAGTCAACTCTATCGCTTGGGCTCCTCATGAGCTCGGACTCTCCTTGGCTTGTGGAGCATCCGATGGAAACATATCTGTTTTCTCAGCTAGAGCCGACGGCGGTTGGGACACGACAAAGATAGACCAAGCACACCCGGTTGGAGTCACTTCAGTCTCGTGGGCACCAGCCACAGAACCAGGCGCACTGGTTAGCTCCGGTATGAAAGAACCGGTTTACAAATTAGCATCGGGCGGGTGTGATAGCACGGTGAAGGTGTGGAAATTCGCCAACGGGTCGTGGAAAATGGACTGTTTCCCGGCTCTGCACAAGCACACGGACTGGGTCCGTGACGTGGCTTGGGCACCCAACTTGGGTCTCCCCAAGTCAACCATAGCGAGTGGCTCAGAAGATGGGAATGTGATCATATGGACGGTAGGGAAAGAAGGTGAGCAATGGGAAGGAAAGGTTTTGAAAGATTTCAAGACACCCGTGTGGCGTGTCTCGTGGTCCTTGACCGGTAACCTTCTCGCTGTTTCCGATGGCAACAATAACGTTACGGTCTGGAAAGAGGCCGTTGATGGAGACTGGGAACAAGTGACTGTTGTTGACCCATAGATTGTCTTTTTCTTTTGTGGTAATATCATCATATCTGGTTTCTTTATACATTTTCTAGGGGCTTGTTTCTCTCTATACAGTTTCTCAGAAAACTATATTTTATGTATTTTAATCAGACATCAAAGATTGCAAAAAAAAAAAATGTATCTTTCATTATTTTAGTTGCTTATTTTTTTTTGTAGAATTCACCAACTGATTTACTCAATTTTAAACACCGAATCACATCATTCACCAAGGGTGGAAAACTTTTTTTAGGTCACGTGAGTAAATTAAGTCTGTGATCCTCCTCGGAACGGCGTTAAAAAAGTGAAATTAATTTGATTTACATACTTTTTGCCGCTGGCGCTAAAAAAATGTTTAATAAAAATATCCGGCGCTGCATCTATTGACAATATTACCCTTTCACATCTCCGATTATACACTGTAAGGAGCAAGGGTGTTTTCGTCATTGAGAATGATATCAAGCAAAGGGGTGAACCGCCTATTTCATAATTCGAAATCTCCCCCCGCTTTGGTAAAAGTTTTATTTTTCCCGAAGTCTAGCCAAAGCTTTGAGAGATCCAAATCTCAAAAAAAAAGTTCGCTCTCTCTGATTTTCGCCGGAGAAAAAATGTCTTCGATTGTTTCAGAAGATGTAGATTATCTGGGTCTGCAATCTTATAGCCGCAAGGAGAAATCTCTAGGGCTTTTAGTCTCCAAGTATACTCTCTCTCTCTCTCTCACGAATTTGTGGTTTCTCGAGATTCTCACCTGATTTTTTTCTTTGGATTTCTAATTCAATTGATGTCTTGTGTACGATCCAGTTTCTTGAGACTGTACAACCGAGACGATGTTGATTTGATTGGGCTCGATGACGCCGCTGGGAAATTAGGTGATTTCGATTTGTCGCATTCGATTCCAAAATTAAGAACAATTGGTCTGTTTGCTTACGCTCATCGATTTCTCAAATTTTCGCAGGCGTTGAACGCCGGCGTATATATGATGTGGTCAATATACTCGAGAGCATTGGGGTAAATTTTTTTTCTGAGTTTTCTCACATGACGCTGTCTGATCTCTTATGCTGAATCGATATTCGTGGTGAATGTACTCAGGTTGTGGCGAGAAAAGGAAAAAATAAATACTCGTGGAAAGGTTTTGGAGAGGTTCCTCGGTCTCTAGATGAACTTAAGGTACTTGTAAAAGTCTCGATGTTGGTCTCATTGTCTGGTTTAGATGATGCTGGAGAGTGGTTTTGAAACTAGTCTTAGCGATGTTTATCTTGTTTGCAGGAAGAAGGAATGCGAGAGAGGTCTGGTATCTCAATCATCAGCAGCTCAGAGAAGGTGTACATTTTGCAGTTTCTATATTATTGTTGAATTTTGTAGATCCTATAAGTGGGTAGGAACTTGTGTATGTGATCCTGTGATTCTCTTGTCATTAACAAGAATTTTCGTGCTCATCTTGGCCTTTTGGCTCTTGTGATCAAACGTCATCAGGTTTCAAGTGATGATGACAGAGAAGAATCTTTCAGTCTAACACCTGATGATCAAGAAAACTCATCACTCTCTAAAACCGGTATTCTTCTCTTTATAGTGCTTTGTTATCTTAGAGTATCTATTATCAACAGGCATCTTCTTTGTAGTTGATAAAACTTTCCCTGGATGAGATCTGTGTTAGGAACTAACTATTATTATCTCTCTTCTTTTTAGACCACAAGAAGGAGAAAACTCTTTGGCTTCTCTCACAGAACTTTGTGAAGATGTTTCTTTGTTCTGGTGTAAGTGAATAACTATCTGTCTTTTCGCTTCTCAGAGCCCTCTTACTTATAAACACCTCACACCCTGTCTTCAGGATGATCTCATCACACTGGATAGTGCTGCAAAAGCCTTGCTGAGCGACTCTCAAGAACCAATTCATATGAGAAGTACATCTCGCTTTCCTGTTTTACATCTTTTCCTGATCTCTTATTATCGCAAACATGTAGCCAACCCCATTTCTGTAAATGGTCAACAGCTAAAGTTAGGCGACTGTACGACATTGCAAATGTGTTTTCCTCCATGGATTTAATCGAGAAGGTAAGAGCTTTGCTCCCAAACCAATACACTGAAACATGAACTCACAAATTTCCGGTGTTTCATCTTTTTTTTTTTCATGTTTGGTTTCCCACACAGACGCATATGCCAGGGACTAGGAAACCAGCATATAAGTGGTTGGGGTGCAAAAGCATAACTGAAAAAGGGTCAAGCTTCTTCAATTCCAGCGAACCGAAGAAGCGGGTGTTTGGAAGAGAGATCACAAACTTAAGAACAAAGAGAAACAAAACAGATGGTTCATCATACCACAAGCAAATTGGATATGACCAGGAAGACACTGAGCAGGAAACGAAGCCAGCTGCAAAGAGCTACGTGTTTGGCCCATTCTCACCAATAGGTGCATCTAAGAAGAACAACAATGTCGGAACCAACAGTAACCGAACCTTACGAGATCTCGAGGCCCTTGCTTCTACCTACAAACCACAGTATTGTAATCACGGTAACATCCACACTCAGATCGTTAGATAATCCTGCATTCTTGATTCCATTTGGCTTCTGTGACCATCAAAAAAAGAACACACAGATATAACTGCTCTTCTGGGGCATTTTGCAAACATAACTGAAGTTTAGTTTTGGTTTTAATAAAACAGAAATAACTGGTCTGATTGGGCATTACGCGGAGGCACGGAAGTTATGGTATGCAAAGCTTGATCGGAAATGAATATGACACGACGAGAGCACATAACTCATAGAACATAGCTTTAGCCTTTTTGCCTAAATCAAGAATCAAAGTAGTATTGTTGTTATTGCTAATAAAGTCACAACCCAACAAAATCCATGTATTTTTGCCCAGTGACCGGTCTAGTGGACTCGTTCGTTTCATCTTGGTCCAACTCCTTTTCTCTCCGTAACTTCATTTTAACGTTTTATCCCACATTTCATATTTGGTAACAAAAGTCCATATATATTGACAATGTGAAAGATTTGGAATTGGAGGAATATGTTATTGTTCTCGTACATATTCAATTGATGATTGAGTTGAGCATGAGAAAGAAAGTCCATATATATTTTAAAGTCCAAATGATGATTGAGTTGAGCATAAGATTAAAGTCCATATGTATTTTAATATTGTAGGATTTTAAATTTTTAAAAGCCAAACTGAATGATGTATTGCATCATTCATATGTATATATATGTATATATATATATTCAATTATAATCACTTAACTCATCTTGTATTTATAGTTTATATATATATATATATATTCCTTTCACTTGTTCTCGCTAGCTCATCGAATGTTTTCATGGTTCATTTTCTTGGTATGAGTCTTGAGGTCTCATGTTTATCTTATTTCTTGTCTCTCAAAAAAAACTTTGTCATTTTAAATATAAATATTCCTCATTTTCTGATTCAGAAACAGCAATACATATATAAACTATAAATACAAGATGAGTTAAGTGATTATAATTGAAATTATTTATGTATTATATTTTGTTATAAGTTTAGGTGAATAGTCTTTCTGTTTTACAAAGAGTATTGTTTTAAAGTTTTATTTCTATCTCTAAAAAAAATATCAATTTTCTATTTCCAATATATTTTTAACAAAAATATAATTTTAACTTTATGAATATGTATTAATTAAAAATATAAAGTTGTTCAATGTATTTGTAAAGAATAAAAAAAACTTTTATTAACATTTTTAATATGTATGGAAAAGAGTAGAATACCACTAAACAAATGAAGTATTTATTTAGTCAACAAAAATCTACAGATTATATGTTTTGACTTTTGACTGTAGCTCTTCCTATACAACATATATATATATATTATTTACTATTTTACTTTGATTTATTCACCCAAACAAAGATTTCAACTCTTCCTAGCCAAACCCTCGAAACCAATTCTTTCTTGAATTTTTCTCAAAAAATGAAACAAGAAACCAAAATGATGTTTTTGTTGTTGGCCCTAATCTCGGCATTGATCTGCCGACAATCAGAAGCTATTCACCTGGAGTACTGTCCGACAGAGAATATAAAAAGCATTCCAGGATGTTTCGATGCGTTGAGATTAGCATCGGATAAAGATTACAGCCGGCTATCAAGAGATTGTTGTAGAGCAGTGTTCTCAACGATTTCTGATACTTGCCTCTTGACTGTCTATCCTCGCAGAGCTTTGCCTATTAAGACGTTTAAAGACATTTGTCTTGATCATGTCCCTGCTCTCTCACCTTCATATTAATGTTTTTTTTTGTGTCTTTTAATCATCTAATGAAAAAACAAAGAATCAAATTATTGTTGTTATTGTTAATTAAAGTCACATCCAACAAAAAAATTTCCCAACATTCATATTTGGGAACATAACTCTTTTTAATTCTTGCGTCATTCAAGTTATACGTATTTGCATTATAGATTCCTCAAATGTGAAATAAATGCCCACATACTGAAACAATGTTTTGCCTGCGTAGGTTCAAAAAAAAAATCCCCCATATTGGTTCCTTCTTCCCAACTTGATGTCAATTAATTTCAGATATATACATAGAAAAGATTGTTCTGGTTAACTTTTATCTAAAACAGAAGTGTATTTATCACCGAATATTTATATTAACTAAATTTTGACTCTAAAAAAAAAGTAAAGTTAAACACAAAATTGATTCGAGAATCTCCTAGACGATTAAAAAAAAACTGAAAAATACTTGTATATTTCGTTTTTCTTCTTTATTTAGACCTCATGCATGCTCTCAATATTTATCAAGCAGCATATTAATATTATTACTCCAGAAATAAGACTATGAAATAGTTATTATTATTTTGTACCAATTATTTTAAATAATATTATCAAACTAATTATATTGGCTCTAAAATTTTAGGCCTTCTTGCTATACATGACAAGCATTTTTCTAAATCAAATCGTGTAGTTTAAATGATATATATATATATGATTTTAGAAGGATAGATAAAAGAATGCAAATGATCGTTAAAAATATACAAATATTGGTTTTCATCTAGAAAATTTCGAATTTTTTTTACATGAATGAATTCTAATTATTCAAAGATGGAGATGATGTATATGCACTTTGTTAATTTTTTAAATATTTAATGATTTTCTTTGAATAACTTCTTAACGTTTAAAGATTTCCTCATAAAATGACTGCGAATCTTCTAAATGTGTTAGTCAACCCAAATATAAAAGCTTTCCAAAAATTTACTATAGTCAACCTTTTGTATGAAAAAATTCCCTACATTCCATATAATATAAACTGTTTTTCTTTATTTATTCACCGAAACAGAGATCTCAGCACCACACTATCAGAATCCACAAAACCGATCAATTTTCTGATTCTTCTAAAAAAATGGTAAAAAAGCAAACCAAAGTGATGTTTTTCTTGTTAGCTCTAATCTCAGCATCGATTTTCAGACAATCTGAAGCGCAGGACCCGACTTACTGTTCGACAACGGCAATGGAAAACGTGCCGGGATGTTTCGAATCGATAAAATTAGCGTCAGCTGCAGATTTCAGATGGCTAAGACAAGATTGTTGCACAGTAGTGAGAACAATACATCCTGATGATTGCTTCGTGCTTGTTACTCCTGGCAAAGCTTATGCTGTTCAAATTTTTAAAGACGTTTGTGATAATAAGTACCCTCCTGCCTAGGATCAAGTTTATGATTTTTGTCTCTCTTTTAGTCATATAATAAAAAGGCGAATCAAGTTTACTTTTGAAGTATATACATCATTGCGTCATTCAAATTCTGCCTCATACATCCCATTCACTTGCTCTCACTCGTTCATTGAATGTGTCATGGTTCTTCTTCACTTTGGTTGAGCCTTGAGGTCTCATGTTCGCTTGTTTCTTGTAGTTTTGTTCCCAAAACAAACCATCCGTACATAATTATAAACTGTGTACGCAAAAGATATTTAAGTGATAATAATATTGAATTCGCTTAAAATTTAAGTGAATCCCTTATTTAGTTAACAAAACTCCACGGATTATAGAAGTACGTTTTCACTTGGTAATTAGAATTTTCTATTTATTTTAATAACAAAAAATCTAAATCTTATAAATTTCATGATCTTTAAAATTTGAGGCAGACGAAGAATAATTTATCATTCGTCCTTTGGGCCTTTCTATCTATTAACCGGAGCATCTTCAAGCGTGTCCCCATAATTACAATACACTCGACACTAACATACACTTAACACTTCAAACCTAAAACCAATACAAGATACACATAGTAACACTAAACCACCATCATTCTTCTTTTTCTTCTTCTTATGTTTTTGTTCCTCACTTTGTGCGTCCCTCCTCTAAATCTCTTCTTATAATCAAGAAACAAAGAAGTTAAGTTGTCTCGACTTTTGTCGCTTTTACCTTGTGTTTCATGAGTGAAAGAAAAATGAAAACCCAAGAGGAAGCTTTGTTGGTGTCATCTTGATGCAGAGAGAAACATATGGAATCTTTCTACTCTATCTTTGTTAGTTTGCGATAAGCGTTGGCTCTTCTTTTTCTTCTTCTTCCTGTGGAAGAAATCCTCTGTGTCCAAGACGTACGAAATCTACAAGAGATGCGTATATTAAGTGGTTAAATGAGCAGAATATCGAGTAGAGAGAAGCTTTTGCATAAAGAAAGATTAACTGGTTGAAATCGGTATAGGTGGATTGGGTCGAGATTGTTGAGACTGAAAATTGTTTTACCTTGTAAGAAGAGCAAGACATCTTGCACTCCAAGCCATTTACTACTTCGACACCTTCCATGGCTTTACAGAGTGCTGCAAGATCATCCAAGCCGGTGTGTGGACGCAGGTTCCTACCAAAATGAATTAGAAGTTAAAGAAAGAACAAACCCATATGTAATAACGTGAGTGCCAAAGAGATAAAAAGTCCAATTTTTCATGGACGTAGAGGTTTATACAAAAGCCTGAAGGAGTGAAATTTTTGAACCATAAAAGATTATGTGAAGTATATACCTTTGTAACACAACGTCGTGTCCCTCCTCTTTTTTCCCTAGTGAGGTGGAAAGAAATTCAGTTTGCAGATAACTTGCAAACATGGGATCCATAGAAACTGCATACGCTTCCGGCTTCTCAATTATGTTATCCATCAGCTGTATAGATAAACGAGATGGCGAGCATGACTGCATACGAAAAAGAAAAATAGGATATTAAGTTTCAATTGATCATGAGTCACCCAACATTATTGTATGAAGACCAATGGAAATAAGAGAGTCACGAGGGCTCATACAAATTCCATTCGGTAAACATTTTCCTCGTGAAGGAGGACCCTTGCATTTTCATGATACACCGAGTCGATAACCCTTCCGGGTTTCCTGGATTTCTCATACTCATACAACTGAAGTAGCTTGTTGTCCATGTCATCAGCTACAATAGCTTGAAGCTGCAGATAAATAAAATCAGAACATCACAAGGAATTTAACGTAAGAAAAATATTAGTCTTAATGCACCAGTGCCAGTAAAACCTGTTTAACCAATTTGTATAACAGCTTGTCCAACGTAAATAACACATAGGATTGATTTCCTATGATAGCTCTGCACTCATCCTCAAACTTTGTATTTTCAACTGATCCGTCAAGCAAACCATATAAAACCTTCATAAACCTGTACAACATACAGATCAGAGTTTAGCGGTGAAACCGTATTGGGTAATCTATGTAGGCTGGTATGTTTGTACGAAAGAACGTACCTGGCATAAGGATCAGGGGAATCGGTATCCTTTGAGTTTTTCGATTTCAGTTCACTGCTTGAGCAATTCCTTTTTGCTGACAAAATTCTCTCGTACAGAATCTGAAAATGCACTTCGTTATCTTTGCTAGAGAGAAGAATTCCAGTCAAAATATTTGATGCAGGAAATCATATCAAACGATGCACTCACCTGGTGAAGCCTAAAAAGAACATAGAAGTCGTCATTCCCATAGAAAACTCGGAAATCTTTTGTCCTTTCATCGCGTAAAACCGCTGCTACATGCTTTGAAAGAGGTCTGACAGACAAGAGACCACATTCTGACTGCGGAAGCAACTCACTGTCTCCTTCTAAGAGATGTGATTCCATTCCCTCTGCTTCTCCTTCACTCTCGGCTTTACCATCAATCTCATTATGCTCACCATCTTCCTCATCTCTATTTTCATCATGTGAACATTCGTCACCACCAGATTCGGTTCCAGATGCATCCTCACCACCCTCTGAAGCATTTTCGCTATCATCATCCTCATTCTCTACTTCAGCATCTGCTGAATTCTCTGGTTTGGATGTGGACTTAGCCCCAAGATCTTCATAAACACCAAAGTTGTCTTCGAAATCACCATTAGGTGACAGTTCACCTTCCTCCTTCTCAATTGTAGATGGACCTTCGGATTCACCAGAATCCCTTTTATCTTTATAAGAATTTGACCTTATTCCATTTGCCGAAACTACTGATTTACCAACATCACCTCCCTTGTAAAATCGACAAGGACCGTTTAGTCAGAAGGTTCCAGAAAAAGCACAATATATAAAATAAACCATAATTTTACTTCTTCCAACCACTAGGTCCCATAGGAACAATTGTAATACTCCATGGACGTAGTACATCCCTAATCCATGGAAACGTCTGGGCAAGTGGTATATATACGTTACAGCGAGCAATTGAATGAAATACCTGGATCGAAGGAGATGTTTCAATGCTATCTACACCATGATGAATATCACTGAGAGCGTTGCTTTGTTTGGTTAGAATCTCATGAGAACCTTGATCGCAAAAGTAACAAATATCAAAACAAATAGACAAGCAGCAGGAATAAAATTAGAAGTTTAGATCTGGAAAGTACCTGCCAAATCTTCCTTTCCTACTACACCATGACTGTTCTCTCCCCCACTTGGGATTAATAAACTCGAGGTGGCAGCTCTTTCACTAATATCCATTGGAACAGGCATTTCAGATGTAGTATCGCCTCCATTCCCAGTCTCTTGTTCTTTCCGGGATTTCACAGCAGAACAGGTAACACCATCTCTGTTGGCTGTATCAGCATCTTGAAGATTTTCTTTCCCTTCTGAATCCTTACTTAACAAACCAATCCCACTATGTTTGGATGCCCCAGATGAAGCATTCTCATCTCCGTTGGCAGTAGATTTTAGTTTCCTGGAAGCCAACATCGCTGTGACTGCTCCAGAACTCACAGTAGCCTCCCCGTTAGTAGATGTGCTGTGATTCACATCGAGAGTCTTGGGTTTTAGAACAACATCTTCAACAGGATCTGTGCCCTTGGCCCTGGGAGGAACGCCCAGCATTGCCTCAAGGAAATTTTCCCAAAGCCTCAGAACTTTACTGAGCTGTTCTTTTGTAGAACATAACTCCTCGCATGAGAACTGGACTAGTTTGTACAGGTCTTCATGAATGGCTCTGTTGAAATATTCATAGTCAAGATTGGGATTTATGGGTTGTCGGTAACCAGCAGAAATAGACAGCAGAATATCATCCTCATTCTGAAACTTCTCTTTCAACTCCTTAATTCCAGCCACCAATGCTGATTTACAAAAAAAAAAAAGATTAAAAAAACGGGAAGCAATGAGAAAACAATAAGTTTGCTCAAGACTTGTCAATATCCAAAAGTCTACTTACCTTTTGCACACAAGTTCTTTGAATCTTGTTGCTTGAAGTAGAAGCTGCGGTGATCAAGTGATTTGTAATGGTTTTTCGCATAAACCTTTGCCCAGACCTTATCAAAATCTTCACGGCATTTCTTCCATTCATCTTGTTTTTGCTTCAAACGAGTTAATATTACAGGAAGTGCAGTGGCTGGATTCTTATGTAAAATGTCTATCACGTCAAGACCATGGTCGCCGTAAAGTCGCTCAATACACCTTAAATTCAAGGCTGCAGAAAATGTAAATAAGAAAATGCCAAAAGTAAGACCACAACATATGGGGGCTCCAAAATAGGGGAAAAGAGAAAAGATAAAACTACGAATTACAGGTCACAGAAAAAGCATACAGACCCGTGAAGTGGTCTTCGATCCTGAAGGATCCAGATAAAGTTATTTTCTTCTCCGTGATAATGTCTAACAAATTTTCTGCACTTCTGGCCGCAGAGCACACAGATTCCAACAGCATGTCCAACTCAAATCTGTTACAAGCAGTGATTAACTTAGCAGACCACTTACATCAAAATACAATATGTATATATATATATATATATATATGAAATACAATATATATACCTATCATCTTCGCATCTAAACAAGCTTTCTTCATACTGGTTTCTGCGCATGTGCTTAAAAGAATAATCTTCACTCCCTGAAGTGACAGAAACCCAGTGATCATTTAAAACCTCAGCTCCTAGCTCCGATCTCTGACTCGCAGTTGGTATCGGATACTGCAAATAAGATTATAATAGTAAGTATTCATCTAATGAACATGCTCACAAGATAACTTGGAATTAAAAGATCTAATTACATCTGGAGGCAGGAGCCGGTAGCTGGGAGTGCAACACTCGCAATTAGATAGATCGAGCTCTTGAATAGATTTCCCCATGTACTCCTCCTTGCATTGCTCTGTTTCCTTAACAGCCTCGAGGTCAGGCTTGTGTTCTACTTCTTTTTCTTCCACTTTCATTGACCTGGATAATTGTTCTTCGCTGCTAAATGATTCTGCAGCATGTGTTCCAGAAATGTCAGTAATGATCTTACGTAGTAGGAAGGCAAGGGACAAAATTATTCGTAGCCGAGGAGTTTAAAAAAGCAGCTTACTTTTCCTCATAACACCAGCAAGAAACCCATCTGCAACAGAAAATTACAGTCAGAAAGAAGAAGATTACTGAAATATTTTTAAAAAATCAACGTAGGTAGTATGAATACCAATACTCTCACAACGCTCAAAGAACTGAGCGAACTCATCCATGAGATCAGGGAATTTCCCAATAAGATCAGAAACCTGAAAGAAAACGAATGGGATTTTCTACAAGTTACCATAAGGCCAACCCCTAATCACAAAACCGAAGAAATTCGTAGTACCAAATTCTGCAGTTCCTTCCTTTGGATGATTCCATTGCTGAATATATTGAGGCACTTCAAGAATGTCTGATAATCATCTTGGCTGCATAACCTCTCCTTGACTTTCTCACAGAAAACAAATGCTTCGTTGCGCATGCCTAGAGCAAAGGATGTAAACATCTTAGAAAACGGAAACAGATTCTATCACCAGGCTGCCAAAATTGGAAAATACATTTAAGATGTCCACTGTCCAGGACCCTGGGGGATCAATCAAATGAGCAAATGTTTGGAAGTAGTTAGCTTACTTTTCAAATTGTGTTTCTCAGATTGCGAAGCAGAGCCAGCATATGCTTCAGGCCCCTCCGCTCTTCTTGATGACTTCCTCTTCTCTGGAAAATGGTGTAGGTTATCTTGCTCTGCTTCTCTATCGTCCAGATCACGGCCTCTCTTTTCTCTGTTCTCCTTATCAGCACGCTTCCGCTGCTCTCTTTGCATCTTCACCATCGTTTTATCATCACTATCATCGCCGCGGGAAGCAACAGCCCTTTCTCGTCGGCGTTCCTGGTGACCAAAAAGATGTATCAGGCACAAAATCGAGATATCTGAAAAAATAAATAAAGTGAACAAATAAAAAAATGAAACCAATAGCATACCTTCTCCACTTGCATATGACGAATTAGGGGAGGGCCTGATCCTCGGTCATTGTACAGTTGGGCCTGGCTCCGGCTATACTGCGCTGCTGAATGAGACGGCAAAGACGCTGGCAAAAACCTTGTGAACTCTTCAAGCAAATCCGAGTGACCCTCAAAAAGAATAGCTACCTATAACACATATATTCAAGCGTTAGAAAATGTCTGATAATACTTTGAAGTGGCATTACAGGAGAGATGAAGTAACTTACCTCATTGTAAACCTCACTAATTTCCTTGTTCTCCTTTCGGTACATATTCAAGATATCCAAGAAAGATTTATAGACATGTTCATCGCGCTTGAATCGCGTCTGCAGTGACAAGAAAAGGGAGTCGTACACTGAGAAAACTAGGAGTAAAGGGCACTTTCACAAGAGACTGAAATAAGAGCAAATTCCAGACAGCACCTTGATTTTGTTCACAAAGTTTATGGCTTCTTCAAATTCAACAGTCTTCTTAGGCAGAGCGTCGTCTTCCTCGATGAGCGTAATTTCATATCCCTTTGGCAAGAAGGTATTGAATCCATATATAAGATTGTTGTGTCCCTTAAACAATTCCTTAACTCGTGCAATCACACCGCCCGTGTCGGTCCTGCAGATGCAAAAGGAAGACATAATTCGACACCGCCTGTTAATGTACAAACTCGTCGCGATAGAAAGTCAAGAGGCCTTACCTCTGAGCCTTAAAATCTTTCATAACCGCAAGGAACCTGTCATATTTCTCCCGTTGATCTTGAAACATCTCTTTCACTTCCTTCAGATACGACAATGCATCATTGGTTGTCAATTTCTGAGAGGAGATTTCCTCACCAGCGATCCTCCCTCCCTCTCCTTCTTCGGTGTCACCACTGCCGGGGACCGGAGATTGACCATATCTGCTGCACCAATTCATCTCTAATCAATCACTTAAATTACTCAAATCCATAACTTGTTCCTAGCAAAAAAATTCACTCTCCATGCAAAATTATAGAAAGACCTAATCGCCTTAAAAACAGAACCAAGATCAATCCATTGAATAGGATGAAAAACTAAGCCTTGCTAGCAAAAAGGAACCACGATCACAAGCAAAAATCTAGAAATTCACAAAATCAAAATTACTAGGCACAAATTGATTTTAACCGAAATCGAAGTCAGAAAATCGGAAACCTCTGTCAGAGCAACAGAAAAATTCGCAGAGGTAGAGGGTTGATTATCAAGAGAAGTAAGAGAAACTCACAATTCGCCTCGAGAAGAGCCCAGAGGACGTTTGAATTGAGACCCAGAGGCATAAACATCATCTCTTATCCGCTTCATTGCTGCAACAATATCAAAAGTTTCGATTTTTTATTTATTTATAGATCATCAAATAATCGAAATCTGAAGTTAATAAAGCGTAGGAAGAAGAGAAAAAAACCCAGACCAACTTTCTGTCAGTCTCTTGATAGTGGATTAGATGAAATTAGGTACTCAGATTTCTCAAACGAGAACACAATCGGGAAGAAGCACTTTGATCATACATAGACATGAAATTCCGGCGAAACTCCCCAAATTCTCCGGACAGGAGTGAAGTTGAATTCCGATGATAGGAGAGGAGAAGAAGAAGGCACACTCTGACAGAGAATTTCAAAGGAGTTGCCGCAGAGACGCGTCGAATTTTCGAATATGGAGAAGAAAAAGGCGGAGAGGGATTTGCATTTGGGGTTCGACGTTTCACTTTTGTCTGCGTTGCGGTGCGGCTACTGGTAAATCGGTAAATACACTACTTTTATCATGTTTTTATTTGGGCTGAAAACTCAAATATTTATTGGGCAATTCACTATTACTTTAGAGGCCCATGGTTATTGTTTATTGTTATCACAAAAAGGATCATTGTGATGAACTTATTCTAACAAGAATAATTATTTACAGATTTGTGTGAAACATGGACATATGAAAACAAAATTTATGTTTTTACCACCAAAAAAAAAAAAAATTATGCATGAGCTGAGGAACCAATACATTTTCGGAAAAATGATGATAAACCACAACCAACTTTATTTTGTGCAGAAGATTGACATATCTTGTTTTTGATGTATTTCAGAAAAATATGGAGGTGGTGAAGAAGAAGATGACGTAGTACTTGATTTTCGTATTCAAATATTATCTTCAAGATCATTGTTATTTATACCAGATTGTTGACCTGCTTGTTCTTGATTTTGAGGAATAGTTACATTTGTTGGATTTAAAATGACCTGATCACCCCATATATGACCTGAAGAACCTTGGCGGCGAAATGAAACCGATGATCTTTGTAACGTTGTCATTATAGAGAAAGCTTCTTAAGAATAACTTGTTGATACCAAACTTATTTACTTATATCAATATTGGTTTATGTGTTTTTGTGTATGCACGAAACTAATGAAAAGTGTTTGGACTTTATGGGAGTTTCAAGTGTTCTCAACGTTTTGTTTAAGATGAAATAGACAAAATTAGTTGAATTTAAAATTAAACTTTATCCGGTTTTGGATTTATACTGCAAAGCTAGAATAAGACGTGTTTGCATGTTAAACTAGTTGTTTGTATTTAGTGAAACTTTTAGATAGTAGTAATTAAAGATTTAATACAATCCAAAAAGAGACAATAGTTTTGATATTGTCTTCCATTAAAATCGGATCCAGTGCATTTAGACTTTAAATAGATGTAATTGTTTTTAAATTTTTTGGTCAATTTAGTTTGGCATTTGTTTTTATTTTGTTTAAATAAAACGAAAATTAAATTATTTTGAGTAGCTACTAGAAAGAGGAAAAAAAAGGTTTACAAAAATTGATTGGGAGATGTGATGACTGTTTGGATTTAAAAACAAACTAATTAGAGATAATTTTACTTTAACAATAGAGTTTTTCTTGGTCAAAAAAAAAAAACAATAGAGTTTACAAATAAAAATAAAATCTCATTGAAAATGCTGTTAGAAAAAGCTAAGACAGAAATTTACCTACATACAGTATCTAGTTGCACTTTACCTACATACAGTATCTAGTTGCACTTTACCTACATACAGTATCAGGCCTGTGGAAACAGTTATCGATAATGAATTAGTATGTTTGAGAGTTGAGATTTAAACTAGAAACACATAAGAAGTGTTGTTCGGCCCTTTGGGGTTTTAATGGGCCTATGAAGGTATATTTTATTATAGTGGGCCTTTTGAAAGGCCTCTACTCGACCACTTAACGCTAGGGTTTTTACTCGTAGCACCTAGAACCGCCGTTGGGAACCTTTAAATACCAAACAAGCCTCATTCACCACACAACTCAATTTAGGTTTGTGTTTTCGTCTTCAATGATTTTTTCGTTTAGAGTTTTGGATTTTCGATTATTTGATCTGTTTCTGAGGGTTCGATGAAAAGTAGATCAGGTGATGAGATAATACTGCAACAATATGATGGAGAAAATCTTCATGATTCTTAGTATTTAAGTCTCTGATGATCAGAATCGTTTCTATCCCATTTACACTGTTTGGTTTTGATTCTTTTCCGTTCTTCGTTTTGCTTTGTCTTGTTTTGTTTTGAAAAAAGGATTAGAAGCAAGAGATATGATGAGCAACAAATTGGTCCGTGTTTCAGATTAACCGTGACCGAGACTTTATTAACCAAACTCTGATCTCAGCATCTATTTCATCGATTTTTTTTCCTTTGAGTTGCCCTTTTCTTATATTCAATTTTATGCTGGTAATGTAGTTCCCTGCGGTGATGATTTTATGAAAAATTCACATGTCAGACTTCAGAGGTTCTTGAATAAAGAATCAGTGAGAATACATTCATATTTCTGAGCAGAAGACTAATTTGTTTGGAAATCCCCCATAAATCGATTTTGAGAAGATAATATGTGGATTAATTACAGAAGGGAAATCATCTTTATTGAATTAGAAAGAGACGCGCGTTGTTTAATGAAAGCTGTTATCCGTGGTGAACAATGATAGACCCTTGTTGTGAAAGTGAAATCTAAAAATTTATTTTAGAAATACCATCCAAAGTAAAACTGAATTGAGTAATTAAGACTTAAGAGGGATGAGTTTAACATTCTAAAATTCAAAAATGTATGAGCAAAACCTGAATGAGATTAACATTGATGAGGGGTTATCTGAACAAGCCAAATTCCGGTATCTATATAGCCAAAAATAATTGTACCCGAAAGTATATCTGAGACTTTTTTAGTAAGCGTCAAGAAACACGTCGTCGAGAGAAAGAAAAGTGTTGCATATTTGCCTACGTGGCAGAACATCGACCAAAATAGCTTTCAGATCCCATTTTCTCTCCTAATTATTTGTCGATGTTGTTGTCGTCATGTTAGTCCGCGATGGAGATATTTCGAAAGGCAGCGATTGTACGGCTCCGTAGCCACAACGATAAATACCTTATCGCCGATGACGATCAAGAATCCGTTCATCAAGACCGTCGCGGCACAACTAAAAACACCCGATGGACGGTTGAGATTGTTCCTGGATCCAATGTCATCCGTCTTCAAAGCTGTTACGGCAAATACCTTACCGCCACTAACATTCATTTCCTCCTCGGAGCCACCGGTGAAAAGGTACCATTACGGTTTCATGTTTGTATTCGTTTTTTCATTAACATTTCTTGAAAAACAAGCCATCCTAATCCGTACATAACATCTTTGAAGGTTTGATTAACTTTATAAAATAAATTTCTGCGAATTGATAATTTCAGAACACAATAGAATGACAAGATATTGTTTATGTTTAATTCCTACAGTTTTGAAAATAAGTTTGGTTAAAAATTAGACATTTGAATCGGAGGAAATATTGCCAACCGATTAAATTTCAGTGCTTAACAACAAGAATTAACCCCTTGTTATCTTATATCTACGAATCTAACACATATAATCAGATCCTTTGAGACATTCTTAGGTTTCTTGCCAAACAAGCTACGTTTAATTCGTTACAAACTTGTGAAACAAGGTACTTCAAACCTTACCAGAAAAATTGGACTCATCAGCCGAGTGGGAGCCAATATCGGACGATGGTATACATGTACGATTCAAGAGTCGGTACGGGCAATATCTAAGAGCAAACAAAGGTTTACCACCGTGGAGAAACTCCATCACGCACGATATTCCTAGCCGTACGGTCACACAAGACTGGATCCTGTGGACTATTGATGTTCTCCAAATTCGAGTTATCAAAGATGATGCTGAATCTACCCATACTTCTTCCACATTTTCACGGACTGAGGTACTATACATAGATACTGAAAATACTATTTTTTAGAAGAAAGAAACATCTACAAACTTTTTTCTTCTATTGAATATTATCGTGAATGTCATTTTAAAAGCTTTGCAAACGTATACATACAGTTTTTAGTTTGTTGATGTAAATATACGTATATAACCAGTCAGGTGACTCGATTACTGTGAGTCTACCACTAAAATCCGAAGGAAGACTGATATATTACGAGATCGGAGATGACAGTGGGAAGAGAAATAGCGATACAGTACAAAAATCATTGATTTTCCATGGAAACGAATTGACGGAACTAAAGAAGAAACTAGAGGAAGAAACTGGGATCGAAGATCTTACGGTTTGCTCTATAAACCCTCTGAATGAGAAGCTTTGTCCTCTTCAACTGCATCTTCCACCAAACAACGCAACAATGCACATCATCGTCGTTCCTTCTTCTTCTTCGCTCGGTATAAAACTTTTCCTTTAGTTACTCGTCTTTTCAGATATTCTTATATAGTGATTTATTTCAATAGTTTTATAATTAGTATCTCAAAGATTTTTGTTTTCATACGAGAATTCCTAATGAAACATTTGAGACAATAGTGTCTAACGCTCTTGTTTTATGAACTTTTGTTTCGAATCTAGTGTACGACACATATTCTCCTTAAAAGTCTCTCGTTACAACAAATTTTCATCATCCCAAGTTTAATATTTTCTTAATATCTACTAATGTTATCGAATTTATTTTTCTTCCGCAGATATCGACAAAGGTTGTTAAAATAAACAACCAACACCACGGAGAAGAAACTAGAGAGCATTTTTTAATATGATTATCTCTATTTTATATTACCTTGTATTGGGTCTACGTAGAAGAGAAGTACATATACTGATCTATTCGTTTTTTACTTGGTATTGGACTAAATCTAAATCAAATAGCAGGTTTTTAGCTTCTTTAAGTATTCATTAATCAACTGTATATTATTTTAAATTAAGTTTCTTTATGACGATAAAAAATTACATCTATTTAGTAATTTTTTTTTATCTTCGTCGTTAATAAGAACCTAAAGGATAATCATTGAACAAAACGATCGGGTTGAAAACATGTTACATATCAGAATCACACATATTAGTAGGTTCATTAGTTGTTAGTAGGTCAATAGTTGTTATAATTCTTAATGGACAAACGAAAAAGCTGATATGACATTGACACCAATTGTGCTTTGGTTGGAACCGATGCAAAACTTTTTGGAATAAGAAAAGTTGGAAAGCAACCAAAAAGCTAAATTACATTTTTTCCTCGTGTCACTGCATATTCTGGAATCCTAGATCTTATCCTTCCACCGTTACTTCTCCTTTTTCTCCCCAAATATATAATACCATAACCTAATAATGACATAGTTTTTTCGCAACATTGATGGGAATTTTAGTAAAAAAAAAAAAAAACAAACATGGATGGGTGACACAATCTTTGATGAATGTGATACTTTTAGTTTGTAATCACATTTAATAAGATGTTATCATCATCATCTCTTGTAAATTTTTGCTCAACCAAAATAATAATAGTAACGTGAAGTGGTTGTAGGTCCATTTTGGGTCCACGGGATGCTGACTAGTTTTCTTTTTTATTCATTTTTAGCGCTAACAGCCCAGTGACGACTGATTTGTCCGTCCCTTCTCTCTCCTCGTGCTTCACCGCTCCGTTAGATTTTTCTTTTTTAATATATTTTCTTTCCCAAATCTTACGGATATTTTTTTTTTTTTTTTTGATTTTCTCCTCCACAAGCATTATCGCTATTGCTCTGCCTTGTGATCATCATCATTGTTTTACTACTGGTAAGTCTCTCTTCGTCGTCTTCCTCTTCTCATGCTTCTCTGCGAGATCTTCAACTGTTTTTGGATTTATTTCGTTTTATCTATGTTCCCTTTTTTTTTGTTCTTTTTGGATCTTCGAAAGAGCTGCTCATAATCTTCGACGAGATTTAGTAGTGAATTTTGTATTTAGTTTGTTTGTTTGTTTGATTTGTGAATCTGTGATTGTAGAGTGAGGAGGCTACGTCGTTGTGTAAAGCCAGGAAAAAGGAAAAAGGTAGAGAGAATGGAAGTGGAAGAAGGAGAAAGTGTTGGTGGGAAGATAAAGATTGGAGTCTGCGTCATGGAAAAGAAGGTGAAATGCGGCTCCGAGGTTCTGTTTCCTTTTTTTACTTTGCTGCTCGTATTTCGCGTTTTCTGACGAACAGATTCGTATGCTTTATGCGTTTTGATCCCTCCTGATTCTGATAACGACTGCTTCATTTTTGTTTATAAGTATGTGCTCATAGTCATAGATTGTTGTCTTTGGTTTTGCAGGTCTTCTCAGCTCCCATGGGCCAAATTTTGGACAGACTGGAGTCGTTTGGTGAATTTGAGGTACCTTAAATCTTACTTTTGGTTTCTGTTTTGATTGATCATCGTTTGTTTTTTCTCTTCGATGATTTCCTGGTTTGTACTCTTAGCTTCTTCTTTCATTTGGAGAGAGATTGCTTTTGATTTTATTTGACTTGTCATTCTTGGGCAAATGTTATTGGAAGATGCTTTTAGATAACTTTTTATTTTATTTTTCCATTCCCAAATTGCTGGCTTTACTTTGCCAAAAGAAAAGTTGTCTTTGTAGATTCTCCCTGGTGTCTTCTTTCTTATTTTCCCTATTTATTTTTGATCTCATGGACACCTTTGTTGCAACTTTATTCGCAGATCTTACATTTTGGGGATAAAGTTATCCTTGAAGATCCAATAGAAAGGTATACTGTACGAAATAGAACTTGGTTTTGGCTTTTTCCCCATATCATGTATCTTCTTTAGTTCATCTTTTGAAATGTTTCATTACTACTAGTGTATTAGGATAAAGTGTAGTTAATGTATATCAAGTACAAGGTATATACTGGAATCAAAACTTGACCAGAGGATTTTCTGTTTCAGTTGGCCCATTTGTGATTGCTTGATTGCTTTTCATTCCTCTGGATATCCTCTCGAGAAGGCTCAGGCATATGCTGCTTTAAGAAAGTGAGTTTCACCTTTTTTTATTTTTTGCTGTTAGCTCAATAAAAAACAGCCTAGCTCTTACATTAATGTTTTGGTCAAACTTAAACGAGTCCAGCTTCTGAGGTTGACGTTTCCAACTTATGTTATTCAGGCCATTTTTAGTGAATGAACTAGATCCACAGTATCTTCTTCATGATCGCCGGAAGGTGTACGAGGTATGCATATTAGACTGCAAGATAGTTTGTTCTGTGCACTTTAGATTATTCTTCAAAAGTTTTCAGGGCTAATGACAAAAAGAGAGCTATATACTTTTACCTTGTACTAAGAAATATTATTTTTGTGTGCATCTACAGCATCTTGAGATGTATGGCATCCCTGTTCCTAGGTATGCTTGTGTCAATAGAAAGGTACCAAATCAAGACCTTGATTATTTTGTCGAGGAAGAAGATTTTGTTGAGGTTAATGGTGAACGCTTCTGGAAGCCATTTGTGGAAAAGCCTGTCAATGGTGAGCTTCTCTTTTTCTCTCATGCTTTCTTCTTTCACGCATTGGTCTGGCAGCTTATTATCTATTCATCCATAAGGACAAGTCTAAACTTGAAACATAATCTTAGTCGTGTTTTTTTTATTCTTCTGATATTTTGTAAACAAATTCACATTTTCTTGAAGTTGTCGTTTAATCTGCTCTCTCCTTCGGTGCGGGATGTAACTGATGGAGTAACCTGAAATTGGTAGAGTGCAGTGATTTTTTTTGTCTTATTAGTTAATTCGAATTATTATCGATATGAACAAGGGTGATTTTCTCATTTAGTGTTGTTAGTTGTAATATGATTTGCCGTTTCTTCTTTAAAATTATCTGCTAATAGCCAAGATTCTTTGTGCGTTTGTAGGAGATGACCACAGTATAATGATATACTACCCTAGCTCGGCAGGTGGAGGCATGAAGGAATTGTTTCGCAAGGTACTGCATCTTTCTGCAGATCGTGGCTGCTTTATTCTAATATTGTCGTAATAATTTGTGGCAAATTCCTCTGATTAACTCTTTTTCCACCTGATGCATTTTGCTCGTCTCCTTTTTACTTCAAGATCGGGAACCGATCAAGTGAGTTTCATCCTGACGTCAGAAGAGTAAGGAGAGAGGGTTCTTATATATACGAGGAGTTTATGGCCACTGGAGGAACTGATGTCAAGGTTGGGATCGTTTGCCTTCGATATGTTTTTCGATTAAGATCATTCCCATCTTTTGGACCACTTACCATTTCTGAGAATATTACAGTGTTTGGTACTGTACTGCTGTTGGTATCAAGTGTCCTAAGTATATAAGGTTGTCATGTTAATGACGTACGTGTTTCTCTCACCATAATCATTCATATATTTGTTTATATATATGATGCTTGACTTACCACCAGGTGATGTAGCTCTCCTATTGCATGGCTGTTTTTGTCTGGAGAACATTTTGCGTCAATCTTGGCTTTCACACTGAAAATTTGCTTGCTAAATACAGGTCTACACAGTGGGTCCTGAATACGCACATGCTGAAGCAAGAAAGTCTCCTGTTGTTGATGGTGTTGTTATGAGGAACATTGACGGGAAGGAAGTATGAAACCTAACATACCTCATTTTATTTTATGAAGAAAGGGCTATAGTTTGAATAGAGAATCAAAGGCTGCTGATTATAATGAAAGGTGAAACGTTTATATCTAGATTTTGACCAGCTTATTTTTTTGGATATATTTATTCCACAGGTGAGATATCCAGTGTTGCTTACACCTGCTGAAAAGCAAATGGCTAGAGAAGTTTGCATTGCATTTAGGCAAGCGGTATGTTGTGAATCCAATGCTCTGGCTCTCGTTTATGTTTTGCAGGGTTTCTATTTTCATTTAATGGTACTTTCTTGTTCGTGCAATGACGTGCTAGTTTCTCCAACATTTTTCAAATTTCAGGTCTGTGGCTTTGATCTTCTACGATCTGAGGGATGTTCATATGTTTGTGATGTAAATGGATGGAGTTTTGTGAAGAATTCTTACAAGTAAGCTAACATTCTGCTCTGTATTTAACTGTCAAAAAGTGCTTTTCAACGTTAAGAGTATTCACGTACCTTTCGTACTATAAGGTACTACGATGATGCTGCTTGTGTGCTAAGAAAAATGTGCTTGGATGCAAAGGCTCCTCATCTTTCATCGACTCTTCCTCCCACTTTGCCATGGAAGGTCAATGAACCTGTACAACCTAATGAAGGACTGACCCGCCAGGGCAGTGGCATCATCGGCACTTTTGGGCAGTCAGAAGAGCTACGTTGTGTTATTGCTGTTATTCGACAGTATGTTTTAGCATACAATCACTTCTCCCTTCTATACTTCTCTCTGTTAGCCAGAATCTTAGAGTTAAACTTTGTTTTACATGACAGTGGCGATCGAACTCCTAAACAGAAGGTGAAACTAAAAGTTACAGAGGAAAAACTGTTAAACCTGATGTTGAAATACAATGGTGGAAAGCCAAGAGCTGAGGTGAGAGGCTTGAGCTTTTCTATCGTCAACTTCTTCCTGCCTTGATTAATTTGCTTATATTGTGTCGATTTCTCCCCTTTTTGCAGACCAAACTAAAAAGTGCCGTCCAGCTGCAAGACCTATTAGATGCCACAAGAATGTTAGTTCCCCGTACAAGGTAGAGCCCTGAACTCAACTATTTGTGTCTTGTCACCAAAAGCATGTCGGGTCCAGTGAGCTATGTTAAAAATGCAACATCGTTTTGTTGAAAGAGCTTATGTTATTATTGGAATATTCCTAATGTCTCTGTGATGCGTTTTCCAGTGAGCTACATTCACTGTAAACATTGAGAATATTATGCTATATTTCTGCTCACCACACCTTCTTTTATTATCTTTAGACCAGGTCGTGAAAGTGATAGTGATGCAGAAGACCTTGAACATGCTGAGAAGCTTCGACAAGTTAAAGCAGTTCTTGAAGAGGTTGCGTGTCTTGATATTTTTTTTTCCTACTTTCCTTTTTCTGTGTGCTCGTTATTTGAAATAGTCCTTCAGTTCAATGTCTTAATGTACGGCCAGACCGCAGCTACTGTCATATGTTCTTGGTTGGCTTTACAGTTATATGACTCTAAGATATCTCTCATATCATAGAACATGGATATGCAGGGTGGACATTTCTCTGGTATATACAGGAAGGTTCAACTGAAGCCCTTGAAGTGGGTTAAAATACCAAAAAACGACGGTGAAGGCGAAGAAGAAAGACCAGTAGAGGCCCTTATGGTACTGAAATATGGGGGTGTTCTAACACACGCTGGTAGAAAGCAGGTATACTCATTCAGTATTGTTTAATGTATTGCAAAGATTGAAGAATTGTTTAGATGGGCGTATTTTTTGGTCCAACCTTGTCTGAATTTATTAATGTTTGCTTCATCTGCAGGCAGAGGAACTTGGTAGATACTTTCGAAACAATATGTATCCAGGTAACGGCACCTGATCTGTTTTTTCTGTTACTTCCCATCTATCACACACGGCTTTCTGAAGCAGTTTATTGTATATGTGACGATGAATATATTTTCTGACTATTTCACGATGAAATGGCATGTGCTTGCAGGTGAAGGGACTGGTTTGCTTCGTCTCCATAGTACATACCGTCATGACCTTAAAATTTACAGCTCTGACGAGGGACGTGTTCAGGTACAGCTTTGAATATAAATCACAAGCTTCACTACTCTTGTCCTCTAATCGAAAAACATTAACTGATTTGCACTGTTGACAGATGTCTGCAGCTGCTTTTGCTAAAGGCCTGCTCGACCTAGAAGGACAGCTGACGCCAATCCTGGTTTTTCCCTTTTACCCTACTGAGATCCCGTGTTGCTTTGCAAGGTCGTATGATTACTAATTTTTCTTATCTTCTTTGTCTAGGTTTCTTTGGTTAGCAAGGACTCCTCCATGTTGGATGGCCTTGACAATGCCAGCATTGAAATGGAAGCGGCCAAGGTTTTTCCCTCTCTTTCATATTTATTGTGTTTGTAACTATGGTTTCTTCATGAACAAGGGTTTCTTTCAATTTATCCACTTGGAATATATTGAACAATTTTGATTTCAATACTTGCACTGCAGGCTAGATTGAACGAGATTGTAACATCTGGCACAGAGATAATACATGAGCACGGCTCCTCTGAAGAATTCCCTTGGATGACTGATGGAGCTGGACTTCCGCCCAATGCTCATGAACTCCTCCGTGAATTGGTACTCACACTTTTCCATCTACTATCAGTTCACCACCATTTTTGTTTGTGTGCATAGTGCACTGAGTTCATTATTGCTCTCATTTAGTGGTTTTTTTTCTACAAATTTCTTATCCATTATAAAAAGCGGTTTATTGGAGTCCACGAAGCTATTTCTCCTTATCTATTGAATTACTTTATATATAATTTAGGTGAAGTTAACTAAGAATGTGACTGAACAAGTAAGACTACTTGCAATGGATGAGGACGAGAACCTCACGGAGCCATATGATATAATTCCTCCATATGATCAAGCAAAGGCCCTTGGCAAGACAAACATTGACAGTGATCGGATTGCTTCTGGATTACCATGTGGTAGTGAAGGGTTCCTTTTGATGTTTGCTCGGTGGATAAAACTCGCAAGGGATCTCTACAATGAAAGAAAAGAGTAAGTTTATCATCCGATTTTACTTTCCTAATTTTCATCTTTATTTCCGGTAGAGGTCTTGTGAGTGAGTAGCACTAATAGTTGAGTTTAAATTGCAGCCGATTTGACATCACGCAGATTCCCGATGTTTATGATTCATGCAAGTAAGTTATATGTTTGGCGTTTTTGGTGCATCTCTGGATTTTTACACCTAGCTTTAGTTACTCGTTTCTGAATATTCTGTATTGGCTCTTATCATTCCCAGGTACGACCTGCTGCATAATTCCCATCTCGATCTAAAAGGATTAGATGAACTCTTCAAAGTTGCGCAGGTACAAACTGTAGTTTCTCTTTCCATTATTATCTGAATCTCATATAATCGGCAATGTTACTACTGATCATGCCTGAGTGAAACTATGATCTATTTTGCGTGTATCGTTGAATGTGTTCGCTTATGACTAATGTTATGTGTGATGTGGTTGCAGTTGCTGGCAGATGGTGTAATCCCAAACGAGTATGGAATCAATCCGCAACAAAAGCTTAAAATCGGTTCAAAGGTGACTTTTTCTGAAATTTTTCTCTCTTGGAAATTTTATTACCTGATTGTCCAAATAGTCTCCAGAGGATCTCACATCTCAACAAATATATTCTTCTTTATTTTTCATTCCCATAAAACAAAAGATTGCTCGGCGCTTAATGGGGAAGATCTTGATAGACTTGAGGAATACTCGAGAAGAAGCAATGAGCGTTGCTGAATTGAAAGAAAGCCAAGAACAAGTCACATTGTCATTATCTGCCTCGGAAAAGGAAGATAGAAATAGTCAGCCAAAGCTTTTTATCAATAGCGATGATTTGAGACGACCTGGCACAGGTGATAAAGACGAAGATGATGATAAAGAAACCAAATACCGATTAGATCCAAAGTAATAGTCTCTGCTTTTACTGAATTACTTCTTCTTTTTTTCAGTTTCTTCATATTACTTACTAATTGCTTTTCATTTCCCTTTTAGGTATGCAAATGTGAAGACACCTGAACGTCATGTGAGGACTCGACTTTACTTCACATCCGTAAGTTTCCTCCTTTCTCCATTGCTCTTCAAGTGTGTATGAGATTGACACTCTTAAGAGTGAAACTGATTTGCGTGGCATGAAATCGATGGAGCAGGAATCGCATATACATTCGCTGATGAACGTACTACGATACTGTAACCTCGACGAAACACTTCAAGGAGAAGAAAGTCTCATCTGCCAAAACGCATTGGAACGTCTTTGCAAAACAAAGGAACTCGATTACATGAGCTACATTGTCCTGAGGCTCTTCGAAAACACCGAGGTTCACACACTACGACATTCCCTTTCACTCTCAATACCAGATATGCTTCAACAAACTCTTTAATATGGTCTCCGGGACACTAAAATAAAATGGTTTTTCAGGTATCACTTGAGGACCCCAAGAGATTCCGCATTGAACTTACATTTAGCCGTGGAGCTGATTTGTCTCCCTTAGAGGTAAGAGTTGACCCTTTATTGTGTATTTGTTTATAACGAAAGGAACAAATTCAAATCTTACGTTTTTTCTGAAATGAATTTATTTATAACTTTTAATCTTTGTGAGGACAGAATAATGGGACCAGAGAGGCAGAGTCATTGCTAAGGGAACACACGCTTCCGATAATGGGACCAGAGAGGCTTCAAGAGGTTGGTTCTTGTTTAACACTCGAGACTATGGAGAAAATGGTTCGTCCTTTTGCTATGCCGCCGGAAGATTTCCCTCCGGCCTCTACTCCGGTTGGTTTCTCCGGTTACTTCTCCAAAAGCGCTGCCGTGCTCGAGCGTCTCGTTAACCTCTTCCATAACTACAAAAACTCTTCTTCCAATGGAAAGAGCTAAGGGAATAACAACTTCTTTTCTTACTTTTTTTTCCTTAATTGCTTTGTGCAGTTCAAGTCAATATTTCCTTCTTTTTTTTGTCTTTCTACATGTTAATTTCTTTGTTAAGTGTAGCTATTTTGTTTCTTCTGCATGATTGAAAAATGAGTTTGTTATTTTTTATATATACTATATAGTCAAATTGTGAAAGGTACTCTTGCAGTTTTATGATATTATTACATGGAACATAAATGAGTCACCCGTGACGTACTCGAATATTTTTTTGTTTTCTATCCTTTTCTCATTTGTGATAGTTAAATAATCAATACCAATATTTATGATAAATGCGAGTTGCTGGAAATAAAAAATTAAATTTGTTAATCTGTAAACATTTCAAAATTTAATTGGCAATGTCTTTAAATGTTTTTACTCCCGGCAAAAAAAGGTCTTAAGATAAAACTAAGTTATAGGAATGTTGATCCTTTCCCATTTCTTTTATGGTTTAGCTTCGCTTATATCGAAAAAGAAAAAGTAAGTGAAATGAAAAGCAATATGATTAGGAACTTCTTTTCTAAAGAATATATCATAGATAGAGCTAAATCTCTATAGATTTTTTTTGGCAAAATCTCAAGAGATTAAATTAATATTTTGTTAAAAAAAAATTGAATACTCAAAGTAATTAGGTCATTAATTGTAAATTAAACGACTTGTTCTTCAAAATGAAAAAGAACAAAGAGTAATAATTATCACAAAACAAAAACAGGTGAACCAATATGTTGTTTGTATATAAAAATTACCAAATGAAAGAGAGAGTTTTGATTATAAAAGTGGGTATATAATAGGAATATATATATGTCCGCCAATCTAAAAAAGAAAAAGAAAAAAAGAAATCTGAAATGCGTTTTGTAACTGTTGAGAGTTAGCAAACAAACACATGCTGAATCTCTCTCTTGCCCGCTTTGCCCGTTCTTTCTTCTCTCTGCACATCTCCACAGACATCAATTCCCTTTTTGACTAAAATTCCGCGACTTGGGCTTTTTATTTAATCCTTTTTTCAAGTGAATCTTACTTCTCTCTATGCCAAAATCGCTTCCTTTTTATTTCTTTCTCACTCTCTCTAAATTCGCTTGGATTTTGTAGGGTTTTTCTTTTGTTGTTTTCTCTCGTCGTCTGATCAAAGCTTCTGTTTCCTTTTTCTTCTCGTTCTACTGGGTTTGTGGGAGATGGGTTTAGATTCCGTCAAAGTTATGGAGAATTGGCAATCGAACAAATCTAATGAGAGTGAGAAGAAGAAGAAGCGGAGGAAGAAGAAGAACAATGTCAGAAACAGTGAAGAAGGCGAAGAAGCGAATGGGTGCTGGGTCAAATTTAGGGTTATGATTTGTTGCGTACCTTCAACATCAGACGTTGATAGCTCTCTCAGCGTCTCTACAAGCACTGGTATTTCTTCTTCTTCTAGTCCATTTGCATCTGCGATTCGAGCTCAAGATAGGTTTTTTCAGTGCCCTTGCCTTCAGAACAACCTTTCCCTTGAGATTAACTTTTTTGGAATTTCGTATCTGTAACTGTCACAAGACCTATATTTCCATCTAGGGTTTTTTTCCCCCATTTGGCCAATTGAGCAACACCTCAGTGTCATTGTGTGGTTGGTTCACCAAACTTTGAGAATTTGATCCAAACTAATTTGATGCTAATTCTTGAATTGCCCTTTTTGTAATTTCCCAAACGATCTCTTCTCCTGTTGCTTTGAAGCTCTGATGATGACTTTGTCTCCTTGATATTTTGTTGCTTCAAATTGAATTGTGTAGAAGACAACTCTACTTTTCTTCTTTCTTCTTACCAGTCAGTGGATGGGAAAGACATTTTGAAAGGTTTTGTAATGATGGATTTTTTTTTGTTGCTTTGGCAGTGGGAAGTAAGTCGGCAATTGTGAAATCAAATGATCAACCGGCTGGTCCGGTTTCTTCTACAACAACAACTAGCAATGCAGAAAGCTCTATGTCGACTCCAATGATAAGTGAAGAGCTTAAGATCTATTCTCACTTAAAGAAGTTCACTTTCATTGATCTCAAGTTGGCTACTAGAAATTTCAGACCGGAAAGTCTTCTCGGGGAAGGTGGGTTTGGTTGTGTCTTTAAAGGGTGGGTGGAGGAGAACGGAACTGCTCCTGTTAAGCCTGGCACGGGGCTTACTGTGGCGGTCAAAACCTTAAACCCTGATGGACTTCAAGGTCACAAAGAGTGGCTCGTAAGATCCTTTCTTCTGTTTTCTTCCATATTTCATTTTCCACTGTTGGAACTTAACACACAGCTAAAGGTTCCTGTTTGTGGCGTTTGCAGGCTGAGATTAATTATCTCGGTAATCTTCTCCATCCCAATCTTGTTAAGCTGGTTGGTTATTGTATCGAAGATGATCAAAGGCTGCTGGTATATGAATTTATGCCTCGAGGGAGTTTGGAGAATCACCTTTTCAGAAGTAAGTAAACAACTATTTACGCAGTAAAGTTTATTTCTTTCCTCTTGTGTTTGCCACTCAAGACAGAAAATGTTTACTGTTTAAAGATGCATCTACTCCGTATTCTTTAACTTGGAACATTCCTACTTTGTATCGTTTAAGTCGGAACATATCTGTTTCCAAATCTTGGATGATTAATATCGTTTGACTATATTGACCCACTAATCAATAAGCAATCGCTTACGGATCCGTAGTTGTAGTTTTAGATTTTTTTTTTTGGTGTTTCAAAAGGGCATAATGCTTTCGTGTGATTTGTCTAATTGATGTATTTCTTTGCTTGGTGTTGAAGGGTCGTTGCCTCTTCCATGGTCGATTCGGATGAGGATTGCATTAGGTGCAGCAAAGGGTCTCAGTTTCCTTCACGAAGAAGCTCTAAAGCCTGTTATCTATCGGGATTTCAAGACCTCCAACATTTTACTAGATGCAGTATGTTTCCTTTACCCTACCTCGACATTTTACTAGATGCAGTGTGTTTCCTTTATCTTACCTTACCAAAATCCCAATTTCAGGAATACAATGCAAAACTATCAGATTTCGGGCTTGCCAAAGATGCTCCTGATGAAGGCAAAACCCATGTGTCTACTCGGGTCATGGGCACTTATGGTTACGCTGCTCCTGAGTATGTAATGACTGGTAAGTCTTGTCTCTCGTTTTTGTGTATTATAGCAAGTTTGTTTGCTTTTTTTCTTGGATATGCTTCGGTTTTGTATTAAATATGCAAAAAGAGAATGAAATTGTATTTTTTTCTTCGGGAGATTGATTGTATAAAACAAGTGTCTGTGTGTTTCACTGCGTATAGGTCACTTGACATCAAAGAGCGATGTTTACAGTTTCGGTGTGGTTCTACTGGAAATGTTGACTGGCAGAAGATCAATGGACAAAAACCGACCAAACGGGGAACACAACCTCGTGGAATGGGCGAGACCGCATCTCCTTGACAAGAGAAGATTCTACAGGCTGCTTGATCCGAGGCTGGAGGGTCATTTCTCCGTCAAAGGAGCTCAGAAAGTGACTCAGCTTGCAGCTCAATGCCTTAGCCGTGACTCCAAACTCAGACCCAAAATGAGTGAAGTGGTTCAAGTCCTTAAGCCACTCCCACATCTCAAAGACATGGCTAGCTCTTCTTACTACTTCCAAACAATGCAAGCCGAGCGGTTGAAATCTGTGTCTGGGTCTGGCTCTGGTCGTGGGTTCGGGTCCAGAAACGGACAACCCGTGTTTCGGACTCTGTCTAGTCCT
Source organism: Thlaspi arvense (assembly GCA_911865555.2). NCBI lineage: Eukaryota > Viridiplantae > Streptophyta > Magnoliopsida > Brassicales > Brassicaceae > Thlaspi > Thlaspi arvense. The sequence goes on along the minus strand of OU466859.2, from coordinate 57,415,305 downwards.
CATGGCCAAGCTGGTTCTTCGCCTTACCGTCATCAGATTCCGTCTCCAAAGCCCAAAGGTGCTACTACTTAGAATGTCATCCCCGAAGCTAGAGAGGTTCTTTCTTGTGGCGCACACAAGGAAACTTCGTTTTTTAACCGATATTCCTTAACAGATTTCAAGTAGGCAAATTATGGTGTAAGATTGGTCTGAAAGAAGGTCCAAAGTTGTGGATTTACCTTTGTGACCTCGTGTCTCTTCGTCTCTTAGACTCTTTAGTAACAGTTGCCTTCGCATTTATATGATCAATCGCTGTTACTCGTTTTCGCACTTCACAATCGCGTGACCAATACGCAACCTAATCTTCGATATGCGGATGAAATTTCGCTTTTTAGTTTTGAATTTTTCCACCTTTTGATTTTTGGACTTATCCGCTTGTTGCTTTAGCTAGATAATCGAATAATTAACAACATGTCACAATGACACCATTTCCTAAGTGGACTTATTATTATTCAACTATTCAAATGCAAGTTATCCACTTTCTTTGTTCAACATGCGAGCCGCAAGGACCAACGACTTTTAATCAAAAAACTATATATTTTATATTAGCTTACTTTTGCTGTAATTTGTTTGATCTTCGTGTAACTTGATCCTTTTTTTTTTTTGCTTGACAGCCTTTGTGCAACTTGATCATCGTTTATAAAGTATAAAATTATAAAAATAATTTTGACCAAAAAAAAATAATAAAAAAATACTAGATCCAATCATCCAAGAATACTTGACCGTTCCAAAGTTCTAACTTTCCCGAAAAATTGGTAATTTTCTCCACCTTTTTCCAACAAACAAGAACCAAAATAAAAACCATCATCTTGTTGTATTTAAATTTTTGAAACCCTACTACAGAATTAATAAAGCCCAGTCCACGTTTTCCCTACACACAAGAGCTGCAGAAATAATAAAGTTGAGTCCACACGTTCCCTACAATTTTGAATTTGCATATTTTTCAAATATACCAACATACAATTATAAAGTCGCCGAGTGAGACGATAACTCTTGTTAATTGTCGTCTGACAAGGCTATCCAAGTATATTCTATCTTCTCACTACCAAGAGACGACTGTCATATAGCTCACTTTTTTTTGTGTTCATATAAAATTTGAAAACAAATATCTAAAGATAAATATATATGTACAAGAACTATTGTTCACGCCTAACTTACATAAGTATATTATTTGGTGGTTAAACCGTATATGGAAGTTTTGCATAATCATAAAGAATATATATATATATATATATATATATGTCAGGTTCAATCATCTATTCATCTCCAAGAACCAAGATATATATAGACAATTATGACTTTTCAAAAAGATGTCATTATCGCGAAATTTCGTAGGAATAATCACATGACATGTTGGCATGATCACCATCTTCTTACTCTTATCTATATATAACCCTCCTGTGAGATTTCCTCTCTTCCACAAACTGTAGAGATATAAACAGAGAGAAAAGACAAGTCTCATTATATTCTTCTCTTCTTAGTTCTTACCCTAAAGAAGATTTGATGGGGAACCTTTTCTGCTGCGTGCTGGTGAAGCAATCAGATGTGGCGATCAAGGAGAGATTTGGCAAATTTGAAAAAGTTCTGAATCCAGGTCTCCAGTTTGTGCCCTGGGTCATCGGCGATTACGTCGCCGGTCACCTCACTCTCCGTCTCCAGCAACTCGATGTTCAATGCGAAACCAAAACAAAGGTAACGTGACTGATGAACACAGACATATACATATATATGTCTCCAATTCTTCTAATTATCTTTGATTCGGGTATCAGGACAACGTGTTTGTGACAGTGGTTGCATCGATACAATACAGAGTGTTAGTAGATAAGGCAAGTGATGCTTTTTACAGGCTCAGCAATCCAACGACCCAAATCAAAGCCTACGTCTTTGATGGTAACAAACAACTTCTTCTTCTTCTTCTTTTTACCCAATTATCATTATTAGGGTCAAATCTATAACATCTCCTTCTGCTTCTCAGTGATCAGAGCATGTGTGCCGAAGCTGAACTTGGACGATGTGTTCGAGCAGAAGAACGAAATCGCCAAATCAGTAGAAGAAGAGCTAGACAAAGCCATGACTGCTTATGGTTATGAAATCCTTCAAACCCTTATCATCGACATCGAGCCTGATCAACAGGTTAAACGCGCCATGAACGAGATCAACGCCGGTATGAGCTTACAATTAAAAAAAAAAACCCCAAATCTCTCATTTTTTTTTTTTTTTTTTTGAGTTTTACTTACAGTGAGAAATGGTTTCAGCGGCGAGGATGAGAGTGGCGGCGAACGAAAAAGCAGAGGCGGAGAAAATCATTCAGATAAAGAGAGCAGAAGGCGAGGCAGAGTCTAAGTATCTGTCGGGACTCGGAATCGCGCGTCAGAGACAAGCGATCGTCGACGGGCTGAGAGACAGTGTTCTCGGCTTCGCCGGAAACGTGCCGGGGACATCGGCCAAGGATGTGCTGGACATGGTGATGATGACTCAGTACTTTGACACCATGAGAGACATCGGAGCTCACTCCAAATCTTCCGCGGTGTTTATCCCTCACGGTCCCGGCGCCGTCTCTGACGTGGCAACACAGATTCGAAACGGATTATTGCAGGCCCACCAGACCCCCTAAAAGGCTCTCAGTCAACTCTCTAAGTCGTCTCCCTCTCTAAATCTTTTTTATGTAAATTTCCAAAATGCTATGTTTATTTGTCGTTTATAATTTTCTTGTTTTGTTTCTTTCCATTTGGTCTGTCTTTGTAATTTTTTTGTGCGAATTCTGATTGTATGTGAAAATTGAATATAAAATTTGAAAATTGTTTAACCCCAGAGAACCAGAAAAAAGATCTCGAAAAACAAATTCGAGTGACGACAAATCCGAGAAGAAGAAACAGAAAGGGATCTTTAGGGTTTCATCATCACCAAGATGATATTTTTTTTCAACCGTTTTATTCTCTACAAATCCGACAAGAAAACGGGAAAGATTAAGTAGTAGCCATTAAAACCACTCAACCAAAAGCAGAGAGAAACAGTACTACTGAAAAAAGGCATAGCAGCTTTTGGATGCTTTCAAGGCTTGAGAGCGAGAGCCAATCCAACCTTGGCTTTCTTCTCAATGGCCTTAGTGTCGACTTCACCTGAGATTGTCAAGAAGGACTTGGGTCTCCACTCGTGTTGGATGAGCGCACTCGCTATTCCCGCGCTGTTCACACGTGCCTTCACCGAGGTCATTGGGTCGAGCGAATGCTGTGTTCCCACGGTTATGGTGTTGACCTTGCTTGACAACTTGTAGCTCACTTCCGCTCCCACCGCCGTGTTGAACAGAGGGTTCACAATGTGGTAGTATGACAAGTTCATCGAATCCCCCTTGTCGTTCCTAACACAGACAACAATATTATCAGATATCTAAACCCCACCACCCTTTTTATCCAGATTTCTTTCTCACACGGATTCACTTACAAGGTAAGAGAGGCAATCAAATCATCCTTGGTGAAACTTAGCCCAGCGTTGATCTTGGTGAAGTTGCCGGATTTGGTGTCGAATGAGACATCAGTACCAAGAGCCGCAACATTGGTGCCAATCACACCAGAGAAGTTGACAGTTGGGTTTTGAGTCAATCCCATGCTCGTGCTGATACCGGCATAGTCATGAAGGTACTGCAGCTCAATCTGTTTGAAAGAGAAAACAGAGATCAAGTCAGAATTTCAAAACTAGAAAACTAATAACAAATATATAGACGCTAGAATAGTTCTCTATACCATACCTTGCCGGAATTTTGGTCAGGGGCCCTGAAGCTGAAAATTGACTTCAGTCCAGGTGCAGCCTCATCAACCGTGGCAGTGATCAGAACCTGAAACCAATAAACACACATACAGTAGTTGTTATTTGTTACGTGAAAACTCGACAAGATAATAAACAAGCTAAAAGATGAAGATTTTGGGTTGGTAGGAATACACTTACAGTAGAATCTGTGCAAATTCTCAAATCAGTAGTGATGTTCTTTTGCCTCGATTGAAAAGCTACATCTCCCAACAGTATGTCACCTTTCTTAGTTCCAGATGAAGTGATGGCCTAAGGTTGTAACATGCAAGGCAGGAAAGAGGTAGCTTATGAGTAAGAATAAACACAATGCTTACTGCATCGCGTGAAATAGAGGAAGACTACCCCAAATTCATCAAATCTCAGAAGTAAACTTATCCATCAACCAAAACGATGAAACACAATCGACAAGAGCTCATTCCATTCACCCTAATCATCTGTAAGAATCCAGAGCTGATACTTGAAAATGAACAGGAAAAAAAAGAAGCTCGAGCTGAAACTTACAACACCGACTGGAGAGTAAGTGGTGATGCTGACTTTCTGGTCGCTGTTGTGATCTTTGTACAGAAGATCTGCAAATCCACAGTAGCAACACTCAGACCTTTGAACAACTCATCTAACCAACATTCTCAAAGGAGAACCAAATGGTAAAAAATACTTTCACACTATAAACTTATATTTCCAGATCCAAAGATGAACACAAATAGATTGAGAACCGGCTCAATACAGAGATATTGAAACCCACGGAATTAATCATGTATCCATCACATATATCTCTGGAAACGATCAATTTGTATCTCATTCCAATGGAATACACGAAATCTAAGCATGCATCCGACCCAATCGGGATTGGAAAACTACGTTTAGATACACAGAAAAAAAAATCCTAAGTAACAGGAAGAATCTAATTTGCAACTCTCAGATCGTCTTGTCACGAACAGATTCAACGATATGAAAGAGAAGGGGTGAGAGAGAGATTTTACCTCTGGCTTTTTTGCCGATGTCGGTGTAGAGACCAGGACCTTTCACCATTTTTGCTTCTCTGGTAAAAGAAAGAATATGATGTGCTCGAGAGGCTCTGAGAATCGCAAGTAGAGAAGAAGATGAACAATGAGGAAAGCTGTGGCGTCTATAAGAGATAGAAGAAAACCCTAATTTTTATTTATTTTTATCAGAGAGGGGTTTGTCCAGCTTATCAAACAAAATTTTACCAGCCGTTGGATCGAGACTCGCTGCGTCAGTTTTCCTCATCCACAGCCGTCGATATTTTTATTCTTATAAATTAATCATCCTCTTCTCTATTTATTACGTGGCACTCAGGCGGCGTCGTTTAATCATCTTTTTTTTCCTCGCAAAAAAAAGTTTTTTTCTCCACTTATTTTATTTCTATGACTCTGCTCAACGCCTAACGGGTGGGTAATTAATCAATCGGTTTCCAGATTAATTTTTCTGTTTACTGGCTAATCGGTTGAGTTTTTGACTAATCAATTAGCGTGATTCGTTTGGGGATGAACGATTAGTTGTCTGATCGGTTTGGTAAATAGTAAAATTCACGATTACACTAAAAGTAAAAACAAGCTCGTGATTCTATTCCTTTTAAGAAAAGAAAAAAATTTGTTAAGCTTTTAGTAAGGTTGATATACTCCGACAAATAAATTAGACGTAAGAAGCAGTCTGACATATAAAAGTAGTGAGAGATTTAAAGAGTGCTGTAGTTCTTTTTTTTGTTACATCATTATTTTGTTTCTAAAATTGGTTGCAAAGATTGAGAAAAACGGTAAGGTTTCTCTCTTTATAGAAGCAATCCAAATATAGAGAAAAACAAAAAACAAGGGAGAGGAACAGTTAATAAATAAAAGAAAGAGAAACAAAGAAACCTGTCCACAAGTAAATTATGGTGGCTTTCCATACATAACGGGAAAACTTTCTAAATATAGAAGTGAAATTTCTCCGTCAGGTTTTTTTTTATTATTATTTAAAGATCAACCTTCACGTTTGTCATACTTCGCAATACGACTCATCTACCCCAAAAAAAGGCTTTAGGCCAAACAGAAAAACGACCTAAAGCCATGTTTAAAGCTTAGCAGTTCTCCACATATATTTAAATATATCTGTATATTAAAAGATTACCCCTTTAAGAAAAAAGAAAAAAGAAGTTATATATAATTTGTTTTTCTGTGGGAAAAAAAGGGGTAATCAAATAAAATGGAGACGGCTAGGCTTTTCAAATTAGTGTGTGTGATTTGTATTGCCAGTTTGATTCCGACCCTACGAGCCAATGTTGCGGAGACTGATGAGTATTGGGTAAATAAGGCCAATGAAGCTCGTAAACAATCCCTTATGGCTTATCATCCCGACCCTTATGATATCGTCGACCACTTCCACGAGCGTCATTACGAGTAAGTCCGTTTAATCTTTTTATCTTATTTTTTATGTGTGTTTGTTTAAATCCGATTGAAATCAACTTTTAATTCTAACTGTGAAAGACAATGTCGACTTGGATTAGTTTATTTGGTTTTAACGGTGGTTTTTGGTTTTGGTGAATATCCTCTTAGCAACTCTACTGATGTTGATGGGACGGAGGAAGACGAGGCGGTAGCATCCGCGGAAGAGGAAGACATTGAAATGATTTCTGGTCCGACGAACAGCACAAGGCGGAGCCTAACCGGTAGAGGTAAAGGAAAAGGAAAGGGAAAATGGAGCAAGCTAAAGGGACCTTGCACCGCAAGCAACCCTATCGATAAATGCTGGCGTTGCCAGCCTGATTGGGCTAAGCGTCGCAAGAAGCTCGTCCACTGCGTCCGTGGTTTTGGCTACAGGACCACTGGAGGCAAACTCGGGCGCATCTACGTGGTCACGAGCAACAGAGACGATGATATGGTGAACCCTAAACCCGGAACACTGCGTCACGCCGTGATTCAAAAAGAACCGCTATGGATCATTTTCAAGCACGACATGAGCATTAGGCTGAGACAAGAGCTGATGATCAACAGCCACAAGACGATCGATGCTCGCGGTGCTGACGTGCACATCGCATATGGTGCCGGGATCACGATGCAGTACGTGCATAACATCATCATCCATGGGCTTCACGTCCATCACATTTTCTCCAGCAGTGGTGGTCTCATAAGAAACTCTATGGAGCACTTTGGGCTAAGAGGAAGGGCTGATGGAGATGGGATCTCTATCTTTGGAGCATCAAACATTTGGCTTGACCACATCTCCATGTCTAAATGCCAGGATGGTCTCATCGACGCTATAATGGGCTCCACCGCGATCACCATCTCTAACTGCCATTTCACCCACCACAACGATGTGAGTATATCGGAACCCATTAGTATGTACGGACAGCTCAGCGTAAGTTAGCCTGTTATATATGTTTTTGGGGTTTCTTGTTTAGGTGATGTTGCTTGGCGCACAAGACCACAACCAAGATGACAAGAGGATGCAAGTCACAGTGGCTTACAACCATTTTGGTAAAGGGCTTGTGCAGAGGATGCCGAGGATCCGATGGGGTTTCGTCCATGTTGTCAACAACGACTACACTCATTGGGAGCTATACGCCATCGGCGGTAGCCAAGGTCCTACCATTCTCAGCCATGGAAACCGTTTCATCGCTCCTCCTCACAAACCTCACTACAGAGAGGTACAAACATATCAACTCATCAAAGCTTGATGTGATTATATAGAAATATATATACTTTTTGAGCTAATATATAGAAACATATATATAGGTGACAAAGAGGGATTATGCTCCAGAAGGCGTGTGGAAAAACTGGAACTGGAGATCAGAAAAAGATTATTTCATGAACGGAGCATATTTCAGACAATCTGGGAATCCAAGATTCAAGTGTTCACACTCAAGACAACAGATGATAAAACCCAAACATGGAGTGGCCGTTTCAAAGCTTACCAAATACGCCGGAGCATTGGATTGCCGGGTCGGAAAACCATGCTAATAATATAACTCACTAATATTTTTTCTCTTGTATCTAGGCCAGGAACTAAACAGCAAATCTTTTATAAAAAAAAAATTATGGGGTAAAACTGGAAGTATAAACTAATTTTTTTATGAATGAGGTTCATAAATGCGAACGGCTGGAGATACTTTGTAATTTTATCTTGTTTCTGTATTCCATTTTGTTGTGTATGTTGTTTGGTTGTGCTCGTCATAATTTTAACTATTTTGTTTTTGGGGACCGGGCAACTATGATATACCAATGAAAAAAAACAGAACAAGGATTTTGCAAAAATTCATATATGGATCATTTTTTTTAAACCAACCGTATTATCGATTTCCCAAACCAATAATAGTCATTGACCTTTTTCCGTACAGGTCTGTAATTAAGCACTAATACTCCATGAACTTTTAAATCCTCTCTTAATTTGTAGAATAATAGTATACCTATGACATTTTATTGGTCTAATGTGTCTTGTGCACCGATAAAATTAACCGCACTTAAAGGCGTGTTGTACATACTTATCTTATTTAGAGAATCTCCAAGCTGGCCTTGAGCTTGAAAAGTCTGTCTTTCATTCTTTAATGTCAATGTCTAAAGCGACATTCGACACCATTAATCTGAAGGTCAGTAGAAAATCTATTAGCAAGTTGATGAAACAATTAATTATTAATTATGTAATATTGTGGTTTATACTATGTATATCCACCAAAATTTATCTAAGGATCAAAGACTAACTAAAGCAATCAGATAAGTTTTTTTTTTTGTTACAGGACAAATAAGATCGCGCGGTTTATAGAGTTGACATGTGAAGTCAAGATATATAAGTCTTCTCTTCTCTTACGAAGCTTCAGCGATATCTCCATTCACATCATATACGCGCGCTTACACACATAAATATAGTAGACTAAGTATCGCATTATTATCATCAACGGGGTTAATGATATAGTTTATTTTGTTCGTTTGAATATAAGGAAAATTTTAAATAAATGACTCGGTTATGACTGGAAGAAGAAGAAAGGATATATATCCATAGATCGAAAAGGTCGTCGTTACCTCATGGTTGAAATAATTAAAAAATGAACAAGTTGAAGTGTTGACGATTTGGGTCTCCATCCAAGAAAGTACACATCCATCTATTTTAAAGGCTATATAGTGAGAGGTCATGAAGAAAGAGGACAAACAAACAAAAAACAAAGAAGTATAAAACTTTGGTTTTCAGACAAGAAGAAGAAGTCGAATATTGAAGATCTTCTTATGGAACTAACAGCTGCTTCAGATTCTGTTGTAAAAGATGAGGTTATTGGATCTGCTGCTTTTTGTCCTGATGATGGATGCATTCAAGAAAGTATTAAGGTAATAAAAAACTCAGATGTTATATAAGTATACGTTAGTCAAGACCAGAAATCTATTATCTCAGCCTCGCCTTTTTTGTTGGCTATATATATGCATGTGAGTATGCGAAAAAGTTTATACAATATAATCAACTCGATATAATTGTTTTCAATTTTGTTAGAGAAATCATATTAGCTGTCAATGAGAGGACGATATTAGCATTTGATCCAATAGAATTATCCAATGAATCAAAACTGATGAGTAATTTATCTATGTATAGTTCCGTGCGTAATTCTAGATACTTATAAATTAAATTGAAAGCCGTAGTATTCATAACCACATTTATTACTTACATAATTTGTATTCATCATGAATATAGAGAAAACCTTTTTTTTTGTTAAAAATTTAATGATATTGTATTTAATATAGAGAAAATACAGTTATTTGTCATTTTATATTATCTTTAATGATATTTCAGGTGAGTCATGATGAACTTGAATCTGCAAAAGTTGAGATGCGAGAAATGAAGGAAGAGAATGAGAAGCTAAAAGTAGTGCTAGAACATATTGAGAGTGATTACAAGTCTCTAAGTCTCAAATTTTTGAACAAAGTTGAGCAAAAAAAATCTTCAGCCAAGCCAGAACTCCGGGATAACAAGACTGATCATCTCAACGCAGAGTATTTTAATTCTTCTGATCAAGAACGCGAGTTTGTCTCGCTTTCTCTCGGGAGAAGAAGCTCGAATTCCCCTAGTAATAGCATTGCCAATAAAGAAGAGAAGACAAAAAGCATAAGCTTAGGAGCCAAAGAAGACGAAGAATTGACCAATGCGGGTTTGACTTTAGGACCAAATAATGTTGGATTGGCAAAGGAAAATCATGCCATTTCAAGCCTAGAAAATAGCTCAGAAGAAGCTTCAGCCATGAATAAGGTCACCGGGAAGAGAAGTTTTCTTAGTGGTGATGCTGATGATAACGGTCAGCAAAATCTTGCCAAAAGAGCTAGAGTTTGTGTTAGGGCAAGATGTGACACTCTTACGGTGAGTTTTCTTCTATATTCATATAACCATCATGCTCATAATTAAGTTTCCAAAGAATATTTCTCATCTTATACTGATGACCTATTGTGTACTTATAAGATGAATGATGGTTGTCAATGGAGAAAATACGGACAAAAGATTTCGAAAGGAAACCCATGTCCACGAGCATATTACCGCTGCACGGTTGCACCTGCTTGTCCTGTTCGAAGACAGGTCTCTATCCATTTATCTATCTACCGAAACATATATAAAACATACAGCATAGTTTCCAATGTCTACTTTCTCCTTTAATTTTATTCCTAGGTCCAAAGATGTGTAGATGACATGTCAATCCTAATCACAACTTATGAAGGAACACACAACCACCCTCTTCCACTCTCAGCCATCTCCATGGCTTCCACCACCGCGGCTGCCGCCTCCATGCTCCTCTCCGGTTCCTCCACCTCGTCTCAATCAAATGCAACCGCATCAGGATTAGACGCCAAGATGATCAAGAACGGTATGAACTTCAAACTTTACGACAACAATTCAAGATTCATCAACAAACCATTCTATTTACCATCAACCGGTCTCTCGCCATTACATCCTACCGTCACTCTAGATCTCACGGCTCCTCCTATGCCACAACCATCTCCACCACCATATTCTTTGAACTTCAACAAATTTTCTTCACTCGAAAGATTCCCTTCGACAAGCCTTAGTTTCTCTTCTTCTTCTTCCTCCGATTCAACTTCTACTATCAACATTCCCGCGATTTGGGGTAATGGATACACTTCTTACAGTCCCATTACATACAAGAACGTCCACACCGGATCGTCCCCGTTTCTAAATCTTGGAAAGATTCAGCCACAAAACCCTCTATTGACCGAAACCCTAACGAACGCTCTTACTTCCCACCCAAGTTTCCACTCGGTGATCGCAGCAGCGATATCAACTGTGATCGGAACAGGAAACGGGGTTCAGCAATCCTCTTGGGGCCGTAATCTAATGCAAAAGACTAGTACGTTAAATAGCTTGCCGATTAATCAACAAACTGCAGATTCCAACAATAAAAAATAAAGGATGTGAAGGGTATCTTAGCAGCTTACTGATGTCTAATATGGCGAATCCAGGAATGTTATCACCGTTAAATCTACCGTCGTCGCAATTTCCATTTTCTATGTTCACGACTTCTTCTTCTTCTACGCCTAGTTTTGTGAACAAGGAAGAAAAAAGGCTAAACTTTATAGCATAGTATTTTCAGGTGTAATTAGCTTTTATAGATATGTATGAGAAGATGCTGATGATTCTTGTGAATTAGCTTTCATCTGTTTAAATTGCCGGACATGTTATTTTCTAATATATATATATATATATATCCGACCAAGTTCAACTTGGACATGCTTACAAACAAACAGAGTTTGTGACTTTTTTCTAATTACAAAAACAAAACTGTTACAAACAAACCATTGATATATACATATAAATAGTAGATACATGTGTCTGTTTGTGATACGACTTGAATATCATAAGCGCACTCATATGTATTCTTCTTCTAAGTTTTCTTCAACAACTTCACAATGTGTTTAATTGTAGACATAAACTCTTTCTCTTTCTCCGGAACCACCGAATGATAAGCATTCTCCTTCCATGCTCTGTAGAAAAATGATTCTTTTTCAACAAAAATGTTAGCTTTGTTAGAGTTGCACGTTCCATTCTTGAGCGAATCCGAAATTTCATTCAGTAGCGATTCGGATTTCACCAAAGAACTCAGCTCATCTTTCACATCGCCATTTGATTGATTCTTCAACGTTTTCAACTCTCCGAGCATATTCTTCGCCTTCTCAATCTCTTTTAGAAGATTGTTCTTTATCTCTCCTTTTATGAGTTCTCTTTCTTCTCCTTTTAACGTTGTCAAGGTTTCGGGGTTTACATCGCGGAGTTTTACTAGTTTCACGTCTCTCGCTGCAGCCTCATCGATGTTGCAGCACAATGCGATGACTAGGGTCACAACAAGACCAGATACTATGGAAGATTTCTTCGCCATTGTATTGTTTAAAATCAATACAAATCTTCTTGGCTCGTTTATATTTATATGAGAGGGACTGAAACTTCTTTCGGTGGTAGCCTTTACACGGACAAAAGATGTTGTCTAAAAGTAGAAGGTAATATTTAATATTTGAATGTTCTATATATTATTAATTAGTAAATGCTATAAATATTTTTTTTTTTTTTTTTTGAATTAGATGACTTTGGTAGCTATTTCTGCGAATTTTATGGATAACCAAAGAAAGATGTATGTAACTGGTTTGACCATCAATTTAAGGTTGAAAGTACACACTATTATAAGTCACAAATAATGGTATAAAATACCCTAAACAATAAAAGTTAGAACTCACATCTCTTCTCACGTCTTTTTCCTTTAACAAACTATTTGAATCTAATTTCAAATTGGTTGTTAAGGGGAAACTGAGCTCTAGTAATGGCAAAGATCTCCTTATTGCTTTTGGTCGTGGCCCTTGTCGCCTCTCTCCATGCTTATGAAGCTCGCCGCGTAGGAAAATTCGATGAAGCACTTGAAAAAGACTTGCACAAAGCCGAGGCCATTGTCGAGAAAGACTTAAAGGCCAAGAAAATGAGTATTCAGGGCTTATCATCGGAGGTAAAAACGTTGAGCAAATCTGAAGAGATGCTGAAGCAACTCGGAAACGATGTGAAGACACTCAAAAAATTCAGCAGGATAGCACACCTCAAGAAAGCACCTGCGAAAAACAAAAAACCTGTATCCATTATCCAATCCATTTTGAAGGATTTCGGATTAAACGGAGGGAGGAATTGACAAAATTTAATAATTAGGGTTTGATTAAAGTTTTGAACTTGGCCATGGAGTTTAGCTTTACAAGTGAGAGGAGCAAATAAGTTCCCCCATCATATTGTAATTAATATAATTAAATGAAATACTACTATATTTTATGATATTATAATATGTTTCCATGCGAATATTTTATTTTTGATAACAGTCATAAAATATAGATCAAAAACTCAAGCAACTGTTTGTGGTACAAAGTTAGACATAAGAAAAAACTAGTGGTGATTGGTGAACCACACATTCAGTAACAGCTCTGCGGATTTTGCGGGAACGGTCAGTAAAACCATCCCAAACGCTGCAAGAATTATATCAACAAATGCTGATTGATAATCATGTCAACAAAAATTATATCCACTAATACAGATGCTAAAATTTAACTACCGTAGACAAAAAAACAAAGTTATACACATGTATCTATAATTTACTCTCTCCATTTTATATTATTATTTTCTTATCGATAATATTTTCCCATACAAGTATTACATAAACAGCGACTTTTTAAAAAATATTGTTTCCTCGCATCTTAATTTTTATAAAAAAAATCAATGAGTAGGGAAAACTCTTCAAAACAAATTTACTATCTTTACCATTAATAATGATAAAATTTAATTTAATTATCATTAGTTAGAGAAGTCTTATTTTTTATTATCATCAATGAGAAAAGTCTTATTTATAATTAAAATTATGTTGTTGAAACCAAGTATTTGTAATTTTATATCTACGTGAGTAAATTTAGGGAGTTATATATGGTTCATTACATTCACCGCTAAACTATCAAACGAAAAATATCTAAATATAGAAAAGCAAAAATATTGTTCAATGGCTTGCCGATTTGATATCTTTGAGTAAGATGAGTACCAATTTTTTGGGGAATTACACTAAAAAAAAAAAGTATATAGCGAATTTAATGGGTAGTCAAAGAAAATTTATCAACGAAGTCCATACCATTCGTTGACCATGAAAAACAAGGTTGTATTGATATACTATTTTTACGCACAGATAAAGCTATAAATGCTTTAAGAAATGAACACACGAACTCACTCCTCTCATCTAATATTTTCCTTTTAAGAAACTATAATTTGATCAATTTCAAATTAAGTTGAGCTAGGGAAAATTAATCATTAAACATGGCAAAGATCTCCTTTGTGCTTCTCGTTGTCGCCCTTGTTGGCTTTCTACATGTCTCTAAGGCTCAAAATTTTAATGAACAAGTACTTGAAAAGGACCTGCATGAAGCGAGAAACTTGATTGATGAGGACTTGAAAGAAAAGGAATCGAACCTTAAGAACTTGGAGACCCAGGTGAGTATGTTAAACAAATCTGAGATGATGTTGATTGAACTCGGAGAAGCTTACAAAAATGGTCAGAGTCTTGAGCCTTTCGGGATTAGGCTAAAGAAATTCAACAGGAAGATCAAGCAGGCGCCAGGGGAAGTGAGATACGTATCCGTAATCCAATCCATTTTAAAGGATTTGGGATTAAACGGAGGGAAAGATGATTGAACCAAGAAATAGAGTTTTGATACGTTTAAAGGAAATTAGCCCATGGAGTTTGGCTTTACGAGTGAGAGGAGCAAATAAAATGCCCATAGTATATATTTAATTAATTGCATCAATTGAATATAAATCAGTTGTAATACAATTAAATAAAACTATTACGTATTAATACTGTAATCTATCTCTGTGCTAATATGTTGTTAATTAGTTATTACCACAATGTAATAGTTACAGAATCATAATAGATAGATTTTGTTTTTTCACACATATATCTAATCTATGAGTTGAATCAACGTATATACTGTAATCATGTGCACGTTGATTTATCCATCAACATATATAATCCACTTCACCAAATATTTATCTTCATATCCATTTTTAATAGTTGGGAAACCGATTATTTCACATGCCAATAGCTAATCCAACAAACTACAAATCATACATTCATGCATAAATATATTCACACATCTCTAGTATTAAAAAATTATAAAGTTAATAACCGATATTTAAGATGAAAAGTAATTATTTAATTAAATGATAATATCTAAAAATGATTCTTTGAATTTCTATGTTTTGTTTTAGTTATCTCTCTCTTTTTTTGTTCAACTGTTAAATAGTCTCTTACATTACGTAAAATAGTAGCCAGTGTAAACTCTTAGCTGTCTAAAAATTATTTTAAAAACAATCGAGATTCGTCTTAAATAGAAAGAACCCAAAAGAAGAGTGATCGCTTTCAACACCATACCCATTTTTGTTTTCTTCTTTTTGGTCTGTTATTCTTTGTGTTTTCGAACGTGTGCTTCCAGTAATCTTCCTCATTCCTATCTCCAGTCTTATTTATTAGTATAATTTTTTATGAGTAATGAAATTGGAAGAAAATAAAGTAATATACGGATCGGTCTATAGGTGATTAAAAATTACAAGTTACAACAACAACCACACTACAAAAATATACCACCATCGAATAGATTTTTAACTCCAGTATTTCGAACCAGCAAAGAGTATAATATACAGTTTCTGCAGGGAATATTTGTAGAAGAAGAAGTAATTTTAATATTCAAAAAAAGAGAGAGGTGATTTTACGTTTTGTCCTTAAACCTAAGTATGTGACGCATGGCATAGTGTTTTGTTAATTATAGTTCCATGAGTCCATAGAGATTTAGATTCAGTATTTTTTTGTTGTCAGCATATATTGCAATTCGGTATAAGTTCGTTGTATTAATTGCAACTTGCAAAGATAATAAACAAATAAAATATATTTTAAAAAAATCCTTGCATATCAAAATAACTCGAACATGTAACGTCAATGACAGAGCTGGAATCCCACTCGAAGTCACATGCATATGAATCTTTCTCACTTTAATTTCCTTATATCTTAATAAATTGGTACCAACCCATCAAATAAAAAAAAAATTATTGGACAAATATATATATATATATATATATATATATATATATATATTTTGAACCTCACTCAATGTCTTTTCTTTTTTTGCCAGTGGTTAAAATTTATTGCAGAAAGTTTAAAATGTATTCCTTTACAAAAACTATAAGGGAGAAACACTTATAAGCCGACGATTGTTGATTGGTTGGGTGATCCGGAACCGAGTAGTAAGGTAAGTATGTATCACTTTGAACATGAACTGTTCGGTTGGGACTTGGGACCAGAGTCATAGTTTCATAGAAGGTCAGGGAATAAATTCGAGAGTGTTCGTATTAATCTTTATTTATAATAAAGAAACAACAAATTTTCGCACTATACACCAATGCTCTACAAACCCAAAGAAAACAAGATAATCCCTCAATCTAAGTTTAAAAGAGTAAAAATAAATTCCAAAGAGTCAAATTCAAATAAGAGATGAACTGTTTCTTTTTTTCTGATGATGATGATTATGATCATTTCGAGCTGTAGGAGGACCATGGATCAATTGAATTGATGGTGGTGGTGGTGGTTGTGGTTTGGGTCAGACCATGCCCAGTAACCAGCCGACGTCGTTTCATCAATGCCATTAAACATGTTACAAAAGCTCTCTTCTTGAACGATTTCATGATTCCGATGATGATCATCATCATCTTGATCATGTTGACGTGCAGATGATCGAATGGATGAAGGGAAAAGGTCTTTGATCGTGTTCACATGTGTCGTTGTGGTCTCTCTAGGCATCTCCAAGTTTATGTCTGAGCTATTCTCTGTGCTTCCATTGTTGCTCCATGACGCTTCTGCTTCTCTCTTTATTATGTTTGCTTCATTACAATCTTTGTTCTTAAGAGCCATTACCTTTAACCATCACACACAAAGTCCCAAACATTAGAAATCCTTAATTAATGCATACATATATGTGGAATACAATTGTCTTCTATTTCAAACTTAGCTATATGTACCATTCAAATAAGACAACTTCCTATCCGGGTAGATACTAGATAGTAAATCCAACTATTAAAATTACAAAGTATTTATTATTAATTTCACTAATAGAGTATATATAATTACTTAAGTTAATTACTGTAATTATTATAATCATTTGAAATACAAAGTATAATATGTAAATGAACAATATAATATTCTTCTCTTATATGGTTTGAGCTTCTTACACATGCCATTACTTGATAAATCACATGGGCATCAAATGTATATTTTAATCAAGAATCCTTTATTTAATAAAAAAACACCTACTGACTTTTGACAAACATCTTATAGTGTTGGATCATGAGCCTAACAATAATCTATTGCATTTCATATTAAATGAGTATAGTCCTAGTTAAGCACACACACACATATATGTATGTACATAGATGTGTTGAACCAAAATGAAACCCGACTTTAAATCGAACAGAAAGTTAAATTAACCAAAGCACCGTTTCAGATAGACATATACTTTATGTAATACTATACCTGAGCAAGGAGTTTTTTGTTGTGGGTAAGAAGAGAATCATTGTCCGACTTAAGAGACTCAAACTGTTTCTTGAGTGAATCGTAGTCTCTCTCGAGCTGTCTAGTCTTCCACCTAGCTCTCCTGTTTTGGAACCAAATCGCGATCTGTCTCGGCTGCATACCCAATGCTTTAGCTAGTTGTATCTTCCTCTCTGGCTCCAGCTTGTTCCCCAGCTCGAAGCTCTTCTCTAATGCCTTGACTTGCTCTAGTTGCAGCCTCTTCTTCTTCTCTCCTAGCATCATATGTGACCCATCGTCTGATAGATTCTCTTCATCAACGGATTGATGATGATCCTCTTGCACGTTCGTTAAAGAAATAGATCTGTTCATCATGTAGTTTCCTCCTCCTATAGACACACCAACAAGACAACACTATTATAAGTTCGACGACTTCATAGTCCTATTTACGCATGGAGAAAGAGAGAGAGTACCATTGAAGAGATGAGGAGGAGGACAAGAAGGAAGTTGATCATGACTATTGTCTTCATGGAGTTGTTGGAACATAAAACCATGCTGAGGAAACGCCATCTCCAATCTCAATCCTGCAGCTGCGTCTGCGGTTGGATCAAACACATACATGTATATCCAGATCAACCCCACCAAGGATAGATCACTGATATATATGCTTCTTTTGGATAATGAAGTTACTATATAATCTAGTGATGATCAAATGCTTAATTTGTTGTTTACAAATTTGGAAATCAGTAACAAATGGATTTGGAGTTTCTTCTGGATCTCATTTACCTCTCATATAAGGGAAATAGAGAGAGAAATAGAGAGAAGAAGGAAAAGATCAAGCTAGGGAGGTTTCTAGGACCCATCCTCTTTAATAATTAAGCCTAGGCTCCTTATATTATTCATAGATATTCCACTCTAGTCTCTATGTATATACTCTTTAATCTAACAAAAGAAAGAAAAAAAAGTACATAGTATATATACTTTTATATTTTTTTTTAATGAAATACAAAGTTTAGAAGAAATTATGTCGGTAATTTCTCATGTAACATACATTAACATGTAATTTTACTCTAGATATGTATATGGTTTATGGCTTAAATCCTCATATAATGACATCTACAGTAAAACCTCTATAAATTAATAATGTTGGGACTACAAAAATTTATTAATTTATAGAGTTATTAATTAATTGATAAATTAATAATTATTAATTTATCGAGAAATTAATATTTTATTAATTTATAGAGAGATATTTCGGTTCAAAATTCAAAATATTTGTAAAAAAATAAAAAAATATTGTCAAAATTGAAAAATTTATTCAGAAAATATCATATCAGTGAATTTAAAAAATAAGTCAAACAATTTTTATAAACTTAAAACAATAATATAATTATATTTTACTACATTATATTATTTATATATGCTTAAATGTACACTTATTAATTTATATAATTATTGGGACTATATTTTTATATTGGAGTTTCAAAAAAAATATTATCTTATTATCTTATCGAAATTTATTAATTTTTACACTGGCCCGATTTAGGACCGACAAAAATTATTAATTTATAGTGATTATTAATTTATCGAGTATTAATTTATAGAGGTTCTAGTTATGTTTTCAAACGAAGCCCAACAAAGACAAAGTTAATCGCTTCCACCACCACCCATATGGGCTGCTGCTTTTGCAGCCCGGCCCAGAGTATCTGAGAACCATAAAGCCCCATTAGCAAAGTATCGACTGTTCACCACACTAGTGGCTGCAGCCGCGGCGACTTTCCCTGTAATGGTTGCTGCGGCCACAGCAGCGGTTCCGGTGAACAGTACGGCTGACTTTGTGAAATCCGAGAAATGATACTTGTCGTCCGCTGATCTCACGACTTCCATACTCGACTGAATGTTCTGCGTGAGGCCAATGTAATGGCTCATCTCTGCCAATTTGGTCGCCACCAAGCTCGAGAACCTCTGAGACTCATCCAAAGCTTTGGCTTTACCGATCGCGTCTTTGCTTAGAACGTAGCCTTTCGCGATCATTGTACTCACGACTTGCTGAGCAATGGTTACTGCTTCTCTAGGCGATGGAGCAAATGCGTCTGTATGAGTCACCTTCAAAAGCCAACCAAACACACAAAGAAACATTTTGAGTCTTTTAAAGGCACGGGAATCATAAGTAATCTAAATCACTTAATGTTTTATAACGGACCGTTACACTATAAGAATCTTCTTCTTGTGTGAGATTGTTGGATTCGTGTAAATAGACGCCGTACATGGATATCCAAACGGTTTGATCAACGATCGTAGATCCCTGAAAACGTTAGAATCAATGCCGAGAAGATCAATCTTCAATTGGGAGTTTTTTTCGGGGGAAAGGCATGGACTTACGCTAAGCAACAAGGCCATATCCAGAGCATACGCATCTCTGAAGGTTACATATGCCGTTAACGCATCACTTTCGTACCTGAAAACCATGGAGAGACCATCGAACAAGAGTCCAACCCGAAAACTATAATGTCCCGTAACTGAATTAACAGATTTTGTTTGCTATCAATTACCCAGTGATCTCGACGAGCTCGACGATTCCACAGTGAGAGAAGAAACTATGAACATCTTTCTCAGTGGCTTGAGGAGACAAGTTCGTGACTTCAGCAACGTAACCACAGGGATACATTTCTTACATCAACCCAAAAACCTGAATCAAAGACCAAACATAACCCATGAATCACATTCCTTGACGGATAAACACTACAAAACTACGGCTAATTAGGTCATTATTCAAATACAAAAAAAAATGTCCCCTTTTTTTTATATGATCAGATCAGAAACAGAGTAAGAACACTACTAGATTATAGGTGACACAAGTCCATGGATTGAAAGTAACGGTAACAAAAAATGCAAAAACAGAGGCTCAGATAATCGATCAATTTAGTAATAAGTATCAACCAAACAATTGGAAACTTCGAGAAACCAGTGTGGTGAGTGTCCCTTTCAGCTTACCCGATTTTTGATTTTAAGGTATAGATAGATGGATCAGGAAAGTCGCAAGATTGAGAAGCAAAGCAACGAAAGAGACGGAGATGAAAGAACTCACAATTCGTGTGAAGAGAGAGGAGAGAGAATGTTTACATTTTTCTTTAATTGTCGGTTCGATAATGATGTTGTGGTCGAGGATGTTCTCACGCGCCGTTTATGTCACACCAATTTCTGCAAAACTTTCGAAAATTTAGCGCGTTTACAGTACTCTCGAATAATGCGCGTGTTATTTATCTTCACGTGTTTTGGGCGCTTGAGGATATGTATACATTCATGGGCTTTTGAAAGCCCAATTATCTGTTCTTTGAACCAAGGAATGAATGAGGACATTTCCGTCAATTTCTCATGTTCAAAACGCTGAACAAGTGTTGGGAACGCTGAAAATCAAATTTTCTTCAGCGGTAACGCGTTTGGACCGCAGTGACTGGATAAAACCGTAACCGCCGCTCGGAAGAACATTTGTTATCATCTCCCGACGATGAATTTTCACGGCGTCTCAGGTCATCCCGAGCCTAATTCCGAACCTCCGATCACAGCTTCGAGTCCTCCGACTCCGAAGATGAAGATTAGTCCCAAATTGAATCGATGGTCCATGGCCCGAGCTTTAAGATCCGGTGTTAAGGTCAACCGTCCGATTCATCGTACTGATAACACACCCTGCCGTCAAATAAAGACGGATGAGTCTGATAGGAAGACATCGACAATCGACGGTGGTGGTGATGACGCGGAGATAACGGCGGGAAAGTCGATATATTTGGTATCCGACGGGACTGGGTGGACGGCAGAGCACTCCGTTAACGCCGCTTTGGGGCAATTCGAAGATCGCTTGGTCAATCGTGGTTGCTCTGTTAACACCCATCTCTTCTCTTGGGTATACCAAATAAATCTCATCTTTTTCTCGGCATTTTCATTCAATTTTTATTGACAAAGCTTGCAAATTTGATGATCTCTCAGTGAATGTTAGTGAGCTACAAGTTAGTGATGATATATATGAGCCCTCCAAACAAAACAAAACAAAAAAAACTTGATCTTTAACCTTAAATTGTATGGTATTTGGTGAAATGTGAAAGCTTTGTTTTTGGAAATGGTCTCAGATCGAGGATGAGGAGAAGCTAATAGAGATAATCAAGCAGGCGGCGAAAGAAAAGGCGATGTGCTTCTACACTTTAGCAAACCCTTCAATGGCGAAATACGCGAAAGAGGCTTGCGAGCAATGTGGGGTGCTTTCGGTTGATATTCTAGGACCAATCATCGAAGGGATTGCATCTCACTTGGGTGCTTCTCCGTCAGGTCTTACCCGTGGAGCCGCCGGGAGGGTCAAGACTCTCAACGATGCATACTTCAAAAGAATCGAAGCCATTGAGTTCACCATTAAGCAAGACGATGGGACTTTACCGGAGAACCTAGGCAAGGCTGACATCATTCTTGTCGGTGTTTCCCGCACAGGCAAGACCCCATTGTCTACTTACATCGCTCAGAAAGGTTACAAAGTCGCAAACGTACCGTTCGTGATGGGTGTGGAACCGCCCAAGACGCTTTTTGAGGTCGAACCGAGAAAAGTCTTTGGTTTGAAGATTCAACTTGCTGTACTGCAAGCCATCAGGAGAACAAGGGCTAAAACGTTAGGCGTGGATACAGAAGCTGAGAACAATTACTCCGGGTTCGATCTTGTTCGCAAAGAACTTGATTTCGCATCAAGGATCTACGCCAAAAACCCTGGATGGGCTGTAATAGGTATACCATTCTCATTTTCTTACTCAAGATTTTTTTGTCTTTCTCTTCTTTCCATGTTTGCAACGATTAGGTTTCATACAACAACATTGCCTGTTCTTCATCTTATTCTTGCGGTTGCAGATGTGACGAATAAGGCGATTGAAGAAACCGCAGCGGTGATTCTGCGGCTTTACCATGACGGTAGAGACAGTAGTAGCTCTTCTGTACCGTGTATATCAAAACGCTACTAAGCTCACTCCTTTCCTTGCGAGGATGAAACAGTCAAGTTTGGTAGTATCTCCTAAAGAGAAAGCTTTGTCTCAAATGCAAATGGCAATACTTGTTGTCTCTAATAATTAACAAATCAAACCAAGGCGGGGAATTTTGTTTCAAATTTTGTCCAAATTAATAAATGTATCCAAATTTTATACTCTTGTGGTACATATTCATGGAAACAATCAAATGAAGATGAGAGGGTGACGGAATAACACCCAAAACAAAAACGAAAAACAAAAATTATGGGATTATTCTTAATTTGTTTAGGATTATATAGAAGAGGCTAGCCAACAATCAATAATGATTTTATTTTATTCTATACAAAATTTAATTTTTTTGCTATTTTTTCATCAAAAAATTACAGTTGAAAAGGTTGCAACTTGGGATGTCTTACAGCTTTGCCCACAAAAAGAAAAAGGGCGTAGTCAAAGTTGACAAACGTTTAATTTTGCATGCCTTCGTAAACACGAATAAGCTTCTAGAGCTCTGTTTTTTCTTCATTTTGTTTTCGCCGACCTTAATCTATGTCAATTTGGTAATTTATTTCTATTTGACTATGAATTTTGATTTAAGGTTGCTAGTTAACATTCCTCGCTACCTACAAAAAGTTTAAAACGTTGCGGTCAGATGATTGACGTAATTGGAAGAACATGCAAGACACTTTATAAATGCATGGATATGCATGTGGGATCAAATGATTGTTGCGGTAACGTCCAAGAATTAAACATTTCATTGACAAAGATTATTATCTATATGTATATATATACTTAATTGTTTGCGATAACGTCCACGAATTAAAAAATAAATAATTGACAAATATTATATATACTTTGCTTAATCAGATAAAAAAATGAAAAATTTAATAAAATACTTCCAAGTGTTAGTAAACTACATTATGTGTCTCTCGGCTCACCTAGTTTACGTATAATTTGTCACCTAAGGATCACTTAAACTTTACAAGCAGACGTTGTTCTCAACAGTCAACTTATGTTGTTGATTTAGAATTGTCGATAGGATAGACCTTTCTAAAATCGTATAACTAGTTGGTGCGTTTGGAACAAAATACATTAATTCTAAAATTATATGTTTTAGAAAATTGATGAATACATATGAATCGTACTTCGTTTTTTACCCATTTTATAGTCTGTTTTGTAGTTTGAGACTTACAAAAGCTACTAAAATATATTAGCATGTCTTTTTAGTTATAAAACGACAAAAAAAAAACTTCGTGTTAGGTGACGATCGTCGAATTATATTATAGCATGTTTTGTAATTTTATAGTCGGGACTGACAAAAGACACTCGAACTTACAATACATCATCGATAAGAAAACATAAACATAAATATGTTATATACACAAACATATATACATTAATACATATACTAAATACAAAAAATGTAGTACGACTTTTAGCAATTTGCCTTCTTTTTATTTCTACAAACAATGATTGATCAGAAGAACAACAAAAATACAACAAGCATTCCAACGCAGACCGATGATAGTCAACTACATTTTGATGTTAATTAATATCAATGTTCTAACCACAAACTCTTATGATATTCTAGTTTTAGTTTAAATTATTTTCTAGTTACTTACGTAATTTAGTATAAATAACTTCAATCTCATCAACAATTCATCATCAATCGAGCAAAAAACAAAAGCTAAGAACAAAATAAAATGGCTGCATCTAAGCGATTAGGTCTCTCTTGCTTGTTCTTAGTGTTGTTGCTAGCTGAAGCCAATGCACAAGGCTTGAAAGTAGGTTTCTACGGCAAAACATGCCCCAAAGCCGAGGGTATTGTTAAAAAGGTCGTTTTCGCTGCGATGAAGAAAGCACCTACGGTTGGTGCTCCTTTGCTTCGAATGTTCTTCCACGACTGCTTCGTTCGGGTATGTGTTTCTCAAGTGATTCTTGAGTTTTACATACTTCATAATTTCATATTATGTCCCATTTTCTTAAAAAAAGTGTGAGATTCCTGGCCAAATCGATCGTCGTCTAATGAGTAAAAATCATAACCAAATAGGGATGTGACGGATCAGTTCTGTTGGAGCTATCGAACAATCAAGCTGAGAAGAATGCAGTTCCTAACCTAAGCCTTCGAGGGTTTGGAATCATAGACGATTCCAAGGCGGCTCTAGAGAAAGTGTGTCCGGGCATTGTTTCTTGCTCTGATATCCTAGCCCTTGTCGCTAGGGACGCAATGGTTGCAGTAAGTTATTAACCTTCGCATTAATCAGAAATATTTTAGAGCGATCATATATTGGATTCACTATGAACATGTTTATTTTTTTATTAGCTTGAAGGACCATCGTGGGAAGTTGAAACGGGAAGAAGAGACGGTAGGGTTTCTAATATCAATGAGGTCAACTTGCCATCACCTTTCGACAACATCGCCAAGCTTATTACCGATTTTCGCTCAAAGGGACTCAACGAGAAAGACCTAGTCGTTCTTTCAGGTAGCTAGAGACAAGTGAATGTTATTATTATTATTCTAAACTTCGATTGAAAAATGAATTAGAAACCCGTTTTGGTAGTAAATTGATAGTATAATGAAAAATAAACATATTTGTATTTATTTGTTTCTAAAGGTGGACACACTATTGGAATGGGACATTGTCCTCTAATGACAAACCGGCTTTACAACTTCACCGGAAGAGGAGACAGTGACCCAAGTCTGGACTCGGAGTACGCCACTAACCTCAGGAAGAAATGCAAGCCGACCGATACCACGACCGCTCTAGAGATGGATCCAGGAAGTTTCAAGACATTCGACGTGAGCTACTTCACGCTAGTGGCCAAGAGAAGAGGGCTTTTCCAATCCGATGCTGCTCTATTGGACAACTCAAAGACAAGGGCTTATGTCTTGCAGCAGGCAAGAACTCATGGGTCAACCTTCTTCCATGACTTTGGTGTCTCCATGGTCAAAATGGGTCGGATCGGAGTTCTTACGGGTCGGGCCGGGGAGATCCGTAAGATGTGTCGCGTTCCTAATTAAGAGTTTGAAAAAAATGAAAATATCTCTCGCAGAGTTTGATTCTTGTGGTTTGCTTCTTCTTTTTTTAAGACGTTGTGATTGTTTTCTTGGAAATATGCTGTATTTAATTTCTCAAACAAATAAGCCTGTAACATTTTTCAATTAAAAGAAATTATTTGATAGTATTCAACGGTACTTTGTCATGATCTTCAACTTCTGAAGCCAAACTTGGATAACAATACTAACGTGGTGATTAGAATTTATAAGAAATTAATCAATCAGTTTATCAAAAGTTTCATCAACATTCAATTTGTAATATAAATTACAAAAATTGGGTGAATATAAACTTTATTCGTTGAAGTTGCTTCTTGAGCTTGAGCTCCCAAGAAATAATATGTATCCATTAAACTGATAACTTTGCAATATACGTAGTAACTTATATGATTTTTATCGTATATATTTGATTGAAAAAACAAAAATTAAGGTATTTTGATGGGATTATGGTAGACTCTTGATATCTGTGATTTTGGACGATTACGATTGCTTACGGGAAATCTCGAGGGATAACATTTTGTGGCGATGATCTCTGCCTAATCCAATGCCTTTCGAAGAACAAATATTAAAATTAATATAAATTCCCATATTATTCTCATGAATCACGCGATGGTATTGAGTTTATGGTGATGTCGCTTTGTGGCCCCATTTGGGCAAGATTTCCCACTCCCACGACTCTGTTTTTGTTTGGATCGTTTCTGTTGATTAGCCGTAAATTAACTCACAAAGCCCTCGTCTTTCTCGCTTCTCTCTGTCAAATCCTTCGTCTTTGGTATCATCTGAGTTCGGTCTTCTCAATTAGGTCTGTCCGATTTCTCGGATGAAACTTGTCGGAGTTTGTGTGTGATCTGCTCATACACAAAAAAACTCCTTTTTGTTTATTGTTTTCTGAGTTCATTGAGGCAATTCTTCGAACGAGTAAATGGCATCAGTTGCTGAGAGCTCTTTCCCTCTGATGTGTCAAATCAAGAGTCAGCCTCGCGTCGCGTCGTCTACGCTGAGGAATTCGAGTGTTGTCCGCATTTCTTCTCCTGATTTCGCTTCTGGGTCGCTGTCATTTCGTGGCCGGAGCTTCGTCCTAGGACATCGATGGAAGTTTGCGAGGTGCGTGGAGGCTACGAGCCCAGATTCCTCTGAACCTGCGAGTGGAGATGAGCAGGAGGATGCGCTTCAAGCTACCATCGAGAAGAGCAAGAAGGTTCTTGATATGCAAAGGAACCTTCTTCAGCAGGTAGATCGATCCTTGAAATTGGCACTGAGCGTGATGGGTTTCGTTGGAACCTCATTGCGGAAAGTTACAGTTTTTTTAATTTTTCTTGGACTTAATAAGTTGAATCCTGGGTTTGTTAAAGGTACTTTTAGCTTTTGGAAATGATTCAGTGTGAGAATATGGTCTATAAATTGCTTTCTAGAGTTCTTTAGAGAAGAAAAGTCCATCCTTTACACTATGAGCTGTTAGTGAGAATGTGATGAAAGTATGGTGAGTGAGCAAGGATCTGAGTGAAATCGATGCTTCTCTCTACTCTAGTTTGTTTTGGAGGCTGTTCTTGAGTAGTTTTAGGTTTACATGTATTGAATTGTTCTTTGACATTTGTGTTTAAGATTCTTTCACTTCATCTAGTATCTTGTTACTCTTCAGATTGCTGAAAGGAGGAAGCTGGTCTCATCTATAAAAGAGAGCACACCTAACTTGGATGATGCAAAACCTTCTTCCAAAGAAGAGTATGGTTCTTCTGTAAATGCAAATACTGACGCAACTAAGAAAGAGAAGGTGGATGGAGACGGAAACGGTAGTGTTAGTTATGGCAAGTCATCTCTAGACAAAGAAACAGAAGCTAAGACTTTATCTCCTGCTACTGGATCACCGAAAAAGAGCAAACAAAGCTCAGCGTCTGTGGAATCATCCTCACCTGTAACCTCTCCTGAGAAGCCATCCGTGGTAGCCACTAATGCGAAGCCTTGGTCTAGCGTCGTAGCCTCCAGTCAAGATCATCCTTATAAACCATCTTCTACTATGACCTCTTCTGAGAAAACTTCCCATCCTGTAACTTCTCATGGAAACCCGAGTAAATCTCGCGCTGGTGCATTTTGGTCAGACCCATTACCGTCTTACCTGACTAAAACACCTGAAACATCAAGTATTAAGACAGAGGAGCACATGGAAACAAAAGAGGAAAAAACACATGCAGAAGCCAGCAGCGATACTAATGAATCTGTGAGGGACGAACAGAAGCCGCCTCCACTGGCTGGAGCAAATGTCATGAATGTGATATTGGTAGCAGCAGAGTGTGCTCCATTTTCCAAAACAGGTGACTGTTCCATTTCTCACCTTTGATTGATTACGAGCTTTTGCTTTCATCGTCCTTATGTGTACGAGCTGAAGACTGAGAAATTTTATAGGTGGTCTTGGAGATGTAGCTGGGGCTTTGCCAAAGGCTTTGGCTCGGCGTGGACATCGGGTTATGGTAATCTTTACCACAGAGTGCCTTTTTTCGTGTCATATAAGCTCTCTGGTTGGTTATGGAGAAAGAAACTCAAACTTGTTAGTGAGTCATTTTCCTTAATTTTCTTGTTAGGTTGTGGTTCCTCGGTATGCAGAGTATGCCGAAGCCAAAGATGTAGGGATACGAAGGAGATATAAGGTGGCTGGGCAGGTATTACAGCTGTTAATGTATCAACACTGGAAGTTTCTTTCCTTTTCATTTGAAATTCCTTAACAAAAGTATTTGAGGTAGAGAAAGTTTTCATATGGAGCACACTTTACTGCAGGATATGGAAGTAACGTACTTCCATGCATATATTGATGGTGTGGATTTTGTATTCATCGATAGCCCTGTGTTTCGGCATCTGAGTAATAATATTTACGGTGGAAACCGACTTGTAAGACTATTTTATTCTCTCTGTTCTTTACCCTAAAAGAGTCAGTTTCAGGCTGGATGTTACTAACTACTAAGTTTGGTTTTTGTGAATCCAGGATATCTTAAAGCGGATGGTTTTATTTTGCAAGGCCGCTGTTGAGGTAAACCAATATCATGAGCGTAAATCGATGTTTTGCTTTCTTCTTAATTCTTAAACCAAGTTCGGAGTCTGGCGGATATTTGCAGGTTCCTTGGTACGTTCCTTGTGGAGGTGTGTGTTATGGAGATGGAAATTTGGCTTTTATAGCAAATGATTGGCACACTGCGTTGCTGCCTGTTTACCTGAAAGCCTATTACCGGGATCACGGATTAATGAAATACACTCGATCTGTTCTTGTAATCCATAACATTGCTCACCAGGTTTGTAATTATCCATTCCATTAAAAAAAATGATCAGTAGATGATTTCCAGAGATGTATACATAACCCTACTGGTGTTGTCAAATTAGGGCCGAGGACCAGTAGATGATTTCGCATGCGTGGATTTACCGAGCCACTACTTGGATAGCTTCAAGCTGTATGACCCTGTGGGAGGTGAGCACTTCAACATTTTCGCGGCTGGTCTAAAAGCTGCGGATAGAGTTCTCACTGTAAGCCATGGATACTCCTGGGAGGTCAAGACCTTAGAAGGAGGCTGGGGTCTGCATAACATCATAAATGAAAACGACTGGAAATTTAGAGGAATCGTGAATGGTATCGATACGAAAGAATGGAACCCGAAGTTTGATCTTCACTTGCACTCTGACGAGTATACAAACTATTCCTTGGAGACTCTTCACATTGGTAAACCCCAATGTAAAGCTGCATTGCAGAAAGAGCTCGGTTTGCCTGTTCGACCTGATGTTCCTCTGATCGGTTTTATCGGAAGATTGGATCACCAGAAAGGTGTTGATTTGATAGCCGAGGCGGTTCCATGGATGATGAGTCAGGATGTTCAGCTGGTTATGTTAGGCACAGGGAGACCGGATCTTGAAGAAGTCCTCAGACAAATGGAGCACCAATACAGGGATAAAGCACGTGGATGGGTTGGTTTCTCGGTTAGAACCGCCCACAGAATAACAGCTGGTGCAGACATTCTGCTGATGCCTTCGAGATTCGAACCGTGCGGTCTAAACCAGCTTTACGCAATGAACTATGGAACCATACCGGTGGTCCATGCCGTGGGAGGGTTGAGGGACACGGTTCAACAGTTTGACCCGTATAGTGAAACTGGTCTTGGATGGACATTTGATAGCGCGGAAGCAGGTAAGTTGATCCATGCCTTGGGAAACTGTTTGTTGACGTATAGAGAGTATAAGGAGAGTTGGGAAGGGCTTCAGAGAAGAGGAATGTCACAAGATTTGAGTTGGGATAACGCTGCAGAGAAGTACGAAGAAGTTCTTGTTGCTGCTAAGTATCAATGGTGAGTTAATAAAAGCTCCTTTTTTTTGTTTGTTTGTTTACTGTCTATAAAGAATCTGTCTTTGGAGTTGTTAAGATGCATAGTTGTGTAGATTGGAGCTCCTAGTGGTAAAGGATCAACCTTTTAATCTCTCTATGGTGGTGATAGAGTTGTTAAAGTAGAACAGAATTTACAACTGCCAAAAAAAAAAAAAAAAGAACTTTTAAGAAATCAAGAAGATGGGAATAAAACAGGCGAGGAAGTTCTAGAGATTTTGCCACCACTGAAACTAATGTTGTTGAGCTTGTGATGACACCACTGGAGGTGAGAAGATGAGACCAAAGACATGTTTAAAACTCTAGACACAAGCTTTAAGTCTATCGTTAGGAATCTCAGTAGCATAAAGTTTTCATATTTCTCAGTCTCATCTTCTTCAACTTTAGAAGATTTCTTCTTGAACCATATCTTCTTCTTGTTCCCTTGTATCTCCTTCAACAGTTGTTCCTTCTTCGCCAGTCCAAATGTTAAAAAGATTTGTTTTTAGTTAAACCTCACAAAAGTTGGGAAAGTTAAAAAAGACTTTAAAGCTTACCTTTTGGAGCGAATTTTTTAGTTGGAGAAAAAGCTTAATGTCTCTAGGATCTTCCAATTCCATAAGAGGAGAATTCACAAAAGATATTTTAAGTCTTTCCCAAATCAAAGGTGTGTTGATGTCTACTTTGACAAAGTCATAGAAGACTTCAATGCATCTCTCCATTGCTTTCAACACCTCTTTCTTCTTTCTTTCTCTTTCTCCTTCACGAGGTCCCTTTCTACTAATATATCCTAGTAAAATAACACGATAAAGAAGAGATTTATACGAACAGTAGATTCAGAATGGATAAGTGTCTCTAAATTTGAAATTTCTTTAAGCACATTTTTTGCTTGGTCAACTTATAGTGTTGGACCATTTTGTAAGAGTATAATTGATTAAACTACGTTATTGATAAGGTTGGGCTCTTGTCAGTTGTGCGACTAATTCACCACCAATTTACGTCAAAAGATTCTGTTGACACGTAACCTGTTAGAACCGAAATTTGACTATTCTAAAAGTGTAAATTACAATTCCGAATTATAAGGTTGATTTATTCACATCTTTTCTTAAAAACTAATCGATAGGAAAGGTGCTGGAATTTTGTAATGTTTACTCAAGAAGTTAAGTCATGAATCTTATAAATATTTTAGACAATTTCAGTCAAGAAAACGCGATAAGTATTTAGTTATTATATATTAGATAAAGTTAGAGTATGGTTCCTATGATTCCAACCAACGTAATTAAAAATTATATCCTATGAACTCTCAATTTATACACGATGTAACCCACCAAGAAAAGTAATATACTGTATGAGGAATATAGTTTATACAAAGTTCTTAATAGTATTCATATATATGATGTGAATGTTTATGATAAATTAATAAATTAGACTTGGTTACCTGAAAGTCTTGGGACTTGAAAGAAGCTCATGAGGTCAAATCTTCTTTGAACAAAGCTCAAGACCCTTTTTCCTTCACACCTTTCATCTTCCAAGAATCTCTCTAATAAAACCTGAAACTTCTGGAGTTCTTTAGAGATATCATCGTTATAGAACCCGCCTTTTGAATCATCGGATTTTAAACTCTCTTTCAATGTAATGTACTGATGCTGAAGAGCCTCCCATGATAAACATGATTGAGCAACATATACTAGCTCAAGATCTTTCTCTATACTTTGTTTTAGCCTCTTCTCTGCCGTTTTCCCCCATAAGCTAAGACTACTTGCCGTTTCTTGGTTCATGATCACACCTAGGAATGACAGAAATGGATGTTACACAAATGAAATGATGATATATCTAGTTGAAATATTTTGCTTTGTATAAGAGTTTGATTCTAATAATTGTGGCCACTGTAAATGATCTAAATGATACATGGATAAACTATTCTACATATCTCGAGATTAGTTTGAGTTTCGACCAAAGTAAAATAAAATGAAAGACTTACTTAATCCATAGGTTCTGTCGTGGCTGAGTATGTCATACCATCTCATTCTTTCGCAATATTTCTTGTATACCTCATTAGTTTCACCATCTTCATCTCGATGAGTTTGATTTTCCATCGCAATCGAATCTTGAAGAGCTGAATCCAAGCTTGCGATAGATAAAGGAGAGGGATGATCTCCATCGCTATTGAGTGAATTCATATCATCACTAGCTACTAGAGAAGGTAGATCATTATTCTCCACGTTTGAGCTTACAATATCTTCTTCTCCTTCTTCATCACGATTGACTAAAGAATTTTCATTTTCTTGAAATATTGGCATAAACTCAAAACTCTTCTCCATGTTCACAACATCAAAAATGTCAATATCCTGGTCCTCCTCGCCTTCTCTAGCATCAAGAATCTGATCAACCACATCTTCTTCATCACATTTATAAAAAAAATCATCATCTTCTACTTCAAGAATTTGGCCTTCTTGCAGAGCTAGAAGTACTTTTGATTGAGTATCTACTTGATCCTTAAACGAAAAGCTGAAGACAGGAACCGGATTATGAATACTTCTAGAAAGCTCCAAGTTAACAAGTGTATTCGTGGTCTCTTGCCTAGACTCAGTAATACATG
This sequence comes from Thlaspi arvense, assembly GCA_911865555.2. Taxonomy (NCBI): domain Eukaryota; kingdom Viridiplantae; phylum Streptophyta; class Magnoliopsida; order Brassicales; family Brassicaceae; genus Thlaspi; species Thlaspi arvense. Next base: position 57,382,917 of record OU466859.2, on the reverse strand, counting down.
TAACCTCCCTTCTAATCCTAACCATAATGGCTCGGAGAAAACAACTAAATAACTTAGAGAACGTGACCAAGACTGATAAAAAGGCGTTGAAAAACGCTTGAAAGGGTAGCACAAGCCATAAAAAGAAGAGATAGAGCCATAGAAGGAGTTGAAAAAGAAAGAGAACAAGAGGGTGCATGTATAATTTCATGTACGACCATTTCAAGAAACCATCTTGAATCACTATGGATTCGATCATTAGCCAACATGCTGAGAGTAAAGCCATCAAAATTTCAAAGGGAGGTCCGAGAGAGAGAGAGAGAGAGAGAGACTGTCTTTATAAAGAAGAAAAAGAAGACAACGATGATGAAGAAGCTGCTGAGAAGGAGCCTTGTTGGAATTTTTTCCCTCAGACTAATCATTTTTTGTTGGAATTTTTTCCCTCAAGATAATGGCTTGACTCTTGAACAACTTTATCTTTTTTTTTTGATTAAGTGTTTCTTCCTTATTGGTTTCAAACATGAGTTTTGGAACCATTCGAAATTTAATTAACTATATGTATAACCAATTTGTAACAAAAGAACGTTGGTTTATTGTTAACTAAACTTATAAGTTATGTATTTTGAATTTAAAAAGCCAAGTTGACCATCCATATAGTGTTACTTTTTTTTTCCTCAAGAGAATCATAACTTTTAATTTTTAATTCATATTTTAATAAAATATACTTTACGTAACTGTAATTTAGTAATCCCGCTTTCATTTACAACACTATAATTTTAAAATTGCTTTTCCAGTCGTTTTGTTGATTCAACATTATTCCAATTTTTAAAATTACTACTATTATTATTTAGTGAAAAAATATTTTTATTAGTAAATTAATAGAAAATTGATTACTAGAATTTATTTCACAGACTATGCAATTTAATAATCAAATTTTTTTAATTCATCTAATAATTTTAAAAAGTAAAAAATTTTGAACACTAAAAGTACTATTATTATTATTTAGTGAAAAAAATATTTTTTATTAACAAATGAATAGAAATTTGATTATTACAATTTATAATATGGTGTGAAACAAGTTGAACATATATCACATTTAACCGTCAAATGACTAGATGCAATGTTCTGTGTGTTTTCATCAATTATGTAATTTAATATTCAAATTTTTTTAATTCATCTAATAATTTTAAAAAGTAGTTTTTAAAATACTATTTTTATATTTTACTACTTTTAAAAAGTAAAAACTAAAAATATTATTTTTATAAGAATTCTTATGACTATTATTCCAATTTTTAAAATTACCACTATTATTATTTAGAGAAAAAAATATTTTTTTAGCAAATGAATAGAAGTTTGACTACTACAAACTTAAAATATGTTGTGAAAAATAAGTAGAACATATGATTTCTAACCGTCAAATGCAATATCCGGTGTGTTTTCACACACTATGCAATTTAGTAATTAAATTTCATTGATTCATTTAATAATTTTAAAATTTAAAGTACTATTTTTATATATTATTACTTAGAAAAAGTAAACACTAAAAATACTATTTTTATAAGAATTCTTATGACCATCCAATTTTTAAAATTATCACTATTATTATTTAGTTAAAAAAATATTTTTAGTAAATTAATAGAAATCTGATTACTACAATTTACAATATGGTGTGAAAACAAGTTAAACATATGACACCTCTAACGGTCAAATGACTGGATGCAATATTCGGTGTGTTTTCACAAACTATGCAATTTAGTAATCAATTTTTTTTAATTCATCTAATAATTTTAAAAAATAAAAGTTTTCAAAATACTATTTTTATGTACTATTAATTTTATAAACTACTACTTTTAAAAAGTAAACACTAAAAATATTATTTTTAAAAATTATCATTATTGTATTTAGTAAAAAAATATTTTTATTAGCGGTCAAATGACTGGATGCAATATTCGGTGTGTTTTCACAAACTATGCAATTTAGTAATCAAATTTTTTTAATTCATCTAATAATTTTAAAAAATAAAAGTTTTCAAAATACTATTTTTATGTACTATTAATTTTATAAACTACTACTTTTAAAAAGTAAACACTAAAAATATTATTTTTAAAAATTATCATTATTGTATTTAGTAAAAAAATATTTTTATTAGCAAATTAATAGAAATTTGATTACTACAATTTTACAATATGGTGTGAAAACAAGTTGAATATATGACACCTCTAACGGTCAAATGACTTGATGCAATATTCGGTGTGTTTTCACAGATTATGCAATTTAGTAATCAAATTTCTTTAATTCATCTTTTTAAAATACTATTTTATATACTATTATTTAAAAAAAAAGTAAATAGTAAAAATTCTTATTTTTAAAATTACCATTATTATTATTTAGTAAAAAAATATTTTTATTAGTAAATTAATAGAAATTTGATTACTACAATTTACAATATGATGTGAAAACAAGTTGAATATATGACACCTCTAACGATCAAATGATTGGATGCAATATTCGGTGTGTTTTCACAGAATATGCAATCTAGTAATCAAATTTCTTTAAAAATATTATTTTTACTAATTTTAAAAAGTAAACACTAAAAATACTATTTTTAAAAAAATTCTTTTTAAAATTATCATTATTATTAGTTAAAGAATATTTTTATTAGCAAATTAATAGAAATTTACAATATGGTGTGAAAACAAGTTGAACATATGACACTTCTAACGGTCAAATGACTGGATGCAATATTCGGTGTGTTTTCACAAACTATGCAATTTAGTAATCAAATTTCTTTAATTCATCTAATAATTTTAAAAAGTCAAAGTTTTTAAAATATTATTTTTATATACTACTACTTTTAAAAAGTAAACAATAAAAATACTATTTTTATAAAAATTCTTATGAAAATTATTTTAATTTTTAAAACTACCATTATTATTAGCAAATTAAAAAAAAATTGATTACTACAATTTACAATATAGTATGAAAACTAGTTCAACATAAGACACCTCTAACGGTCAAATTAAAAAAAAATATTCGGTAATCAAATTTTTTTAATTCATCCAATAATTTTAAAAACTTTGACTTTTTAAAATACTATTTTTATAATATTATTATTTTTATATATTATTATTTTTATAACTAATAGTTTTAAAAAGTAAACACTAAAAATACTATTTTATAAGAATTCTTAAAATTACCATTATTATTATTTAGTGAAAAACATATTTTTATTAGTTAAAGTTTTTTTAGTAAAAAAATTACCATTATCTAATAATTTTAAAAAATAAAAGTTTTATTATCGTATCACCTAATCAAGAAGCAAAAATATGTATTTATTATTATATCAGCTAATCAAGAAGCAAAAATTAATAACCCAACCAAAACAAAATGATTTGAAGAAAGAAATCATACCAGAGAGTATGGAGGTGGCTTGAGGACGTAGTTTACAGTAGCCACCGTCATTTATTGCTATTGTCCGTCCGGTGCTTCTTTTGCTATTGTCGCCGTTGCTATCTACATTGAATTATTTAAAAAACAATCATAAACCAAACGATTACTGTATTCAAGTGCTTTGCATATTGAAAGTTTTTTCAATTATAAAGGGATTATTGTACCAGAGTATTGAATTAAGGCTTGTGTGAAGAACATCCACAGTGACAGCGAGCAGCGTATGTAGATGAGAACATTACTTATAGCTCTCTTATAAAACAATAACATTATCCCTGGACTGATGCATATAAGCAAACAACACATTCACGAGTTAGAGAGGTAACACATAGCAAAGTTGACAGATCTTCCAATCCAATCAAAGTACACAGAACACTTTCCAAGTTTTGCAAACAAGAAACATAGAAAGGGAAAGTCAGATGTAGAAAAAGGTCACCTGATCTTAATTTCCTGGACATTTTTGTCTGATATCGAATACAGCATGGCATAGTTTTTTCAGATCAAACACCTTGTAAACACTGCAGAACAAGTCTATGGCTCAGTTGAGAAACTTCAAGTCAAACAAAACTTGGAATAATGAAGAACAGAAAATTACCTGTCCTGTGCAGAATATGTCAGCACCTTCCCATTAACATCATCAAACTCTACAAAACCTGGCCACTTCAGTGACTCAGACTCAAAAAGGGGAAATCCTGCGTCTGCTTGACCCCTCAGAATATATCTAACAATACCAAACAAACAAAAACATAATTAGTTTTAAAGAGTCTAAGAACTAAACTTAAGAAAGACACAACACAACACAAAGAGTAAGCATACTCGATTAATTCCGAGAGATTAAAGCATGCTGAGAAGCAGACATATGTTTGTGTTACTGTTGTTCCTCACCGTGTGAAGAACATCCACAGTGACAGCATACTGCATCTTCTCAATCAAAGCGAGCATGACGTTGCTCTGAGTTTCTACCTTCTTTCCATCAGCACCCAAAGCAGGCTGTATGCAGTGATTTCAAAAGACGATCAGTAATATAACATAACACAGTCAATGTAAGAAAGCTAAAAAGTTGGTGTAGATTATGTTGGAACGAATTTTAATTAGTCCATTGGGCTTTATTAAAAACGTGAATGTGAAAAGAAATGGACATAGGCCCAAACGTGTGTTACTTGGGTTGGGATACTCGGGAAAGATTTGACGAAGAAAACAAAAGTAAAGTTCTTTTCTGTTTCTCGTCTTCTCCATCTCTTCCGCGAGACTCGGTCTTTGTTGCGAGATTGTGGCAAGATCACGTCGCCAACTTCTCCTTGATTCGGGTTTGATTCAATTCATATCGAAGATCTGCTGGTCTGCTATAAAAAGGCGGTAGCTCTTCTCTTTTCTTTCACGCTCACAAAAATCATTTTCTTAAGCGAATTTCCAGCAATCTCTCTCAGTCTAAAGTAAGTTTCTTTTGAGAGTATCGTAGTTATTAAGTTCGATAGATCCGTGTTTCGAGTACTTACGAAAACGGATTAAGTGGTTGTATCCTGGGACTCTTGTTTCTCAGAATCCCGTGGCACTGCGGGTGATTCAAAGAGTTAAGGATAGAGATCAATAATCTCGCCTCCACTTGTTCTTGCTCTCTTCCTTAACGTTTATCTATTATCACTGTTCAATTGCTTCTTTACGTAGTGCTACAAAGTTTTGGTCCTACAGATTATGGGCATGATAGACAAAAACTTGTACTCATAGCTAAAGCAAGAATCTAAACACAATAACAAATATAATCGATCGATGGCTAGCAACAGTAATGAAAACTGCGACACAAATGAATAGATGGGAGAATGACGAACACGATACTATTTCCAAACTCAATAAAGAGGCATCAACATCTGTGATTCTAGCATATTTCATTAATGTTGGTATATTGTAATTGGAATAGTATGTCTAAGTAAAAGTTACAGAAAGAAGTTTGCTTCAACTTTTTATGTATTCATCTGCTCGAAGCACAAACACACTGCCTCACCCATGTACACTCATCAATCTCAAGTTTTATAAACATTAACCAGTTTCTACCACATTGACAAAAACAAATCAAACGAAAGAAGCTCACAGTCGGAGTCATTACACTAAGTAAACCAGAATACGGAAGGGAACGAATAGCAGCCATAGATTTCACAGCTTAATGCTATGGCGAGATACTACACAGTTCAATGAGAATTCGATTGTAAAGTTTCAATTGTTTTTTTGTGTGGTTAAGGGCTTCGATTTCAACCAGAGAGCAGCTTTAATTTCTCTTTTATCAATTCCTAATCCAAAACCCAGGAAGTAGAAATTCGGGGAAAGTGAAACAAACAATCAGATCGGAGAAGAAATCTTACAAATTCGACGAAGGCTTGGTTGCGATTGGCCCCGACATTGGTCTTGGTATTGACGATCTCGCCGAATCGTTTGCATAGGTCGATGAGCTCCTCTTCGACGCATTCCCATGGGAGATTCCCCAAGTGGACCACCTTCGACGGCGTCTGCGTGTAGCGGAACTGTGTTTGGCCTGAGCTAGACATCTCAGGTGAGGCGTTTATCCGATTTGAAAGTAAACGATCACAGAGAGACCAAGGCCGACGCTAAAAGGGCCCTCGATTCTCTGAGCTAATTGTGATCGGAATTCGGAAACTACACAGATATCACGCAAATTTACAACGGCTATATTCTTACCGTTGATGTAAGCTATTTAGTTACAACGGCTATTTCCGTCTGTGTTGTTGGATGGTTTAAAGAAACGTAAGGTTTTGATAATTGGATAAGGGCACATTGGATAACTAAAGCTGTGCGGCCCACAAAGCCCAAATAAATGTTTTTCCTCTCTTCTAATTTCTTCTAGTTGTTTTTGCAAGTTTGGTTGGAAATTAACATTTATGTGTCTCGAGTCATTTATGTATCTTCAGACATCATGATCTCCATATTCACGAATATCACCTCACCCTCTTACCTGAAGACAAGTATCCATTTCTTCACCAGTTTCACCTTTCCTGTTTCTGCTTGTTCCATGGTTACAATATGACCAATGATTTGAAATGTTCTTCATCGCTGATACAACACTCTGTGAAAAATATTTATGCAGCGGATTTGAAATGTTCTTCACCTCTGATCATTATTTCACAGAGAACCTATGTCATCTCTAGACTGGAATATAAAGGTGACGACAGAAACATGCCAACTGATAAAGCCACTCATAGTGCAGATTCTGAGTTGAGTCACTCTCCATACTGTTTGATTCCTCTTTAACACTTTTGATTAGCACAAAACTGATTTTGATATATCTCTAAACTGTTTATTTGTTCAGATCGACCAACCACTTCGAAATTGAAAGTAATCCCCAGTTTTGCTAATTCATAGTTCAGCAGCCACTTTAATTGCAAAATTTTGTTTTAAAAAAAAAGATAAATCAGAACTCATATGTACAGTATACTTTTACTCTGTTTCACACATGATGTTCTTGAATGTTAGTTAACAGCGCTTTTTGCTAAACCTGCACTAAAGTTTCAACCTTCATGATTGAAAACTTGAACAGATCATACCTAAAACAACATCGATGACTATTCACATATCCCGAACGCAAAATCCCTGAGATTTTAACCAAAATGTTCTTCACTATAACCAGTTTTCCCACAATATCCTTACAATGCTTATTCCGATTGCACCTTATTTAATTAAACACATATAGATTACCATTTATAAGTTCTTATAAAAAAGTGTATGTGAGGAATAAAAAACTAACCAAAGAAAAGTATAACGTTTCCATTTTTCTCTTTCTTTACATGTTTTCATTTCTTCATCTTCCTCTGCTGTTTCTTTGGCCCCGAAACCACTAGTCTCCTTACAGAACAACCACACCTCGCTCTGAAAACCAGCACGGCTCGCCCATTAGGCGGTGCCATCTTCTTCAGCTCGGCTTCCAGTTCACGGTGATGGACACGAGGCAACTCGAACCTTCCCTTCTTGCTGCTACTGTTGTTGGAGCTCTTGACGCATTCCTCTGTTTCTAGCTGAATATCAAACTCAACAGCTTTCCTAAGCCCTTTGCAATCCGGTTTCCCACATCTCTGCATCGTACACAAGAGTATCACAAGCCAAGTGGAGATGGCAGCGCAGAAGACGCTCAAAGCTAATGATCCATACACTATTGGGTTCTGCAAAATCTCTTCTTTGACCAAAGCCGAGAGATCCGAAAAGACCTCAATCGATTTGAGGGTGACGAGCTTGACGTAAGGGAGGAACAAGAACCCGCAGGCCGTGATCACCGCGATTAGGATCACGACATCAACTGCGGCCGATTGGGATCCGTCGCAGACAGGGAATTTGGAACAGGTTGGTGGTGATGCTGTGTAAGACTTTCGGCTGTTTCTCGATGGTTTTGGCTGCAAATCTGATGAGTTGGCCATGATCAATGCGGGAGCTTGGTCGACGGAATTGCAGACCGAGATTGAGCTGTGGAAATATACCATCTCACTCACAAACTCGAATCCTTGGAGGAAATCAGGAACCCGAGCCCAGCAGAAACAGATTGATCTGGGATTGGATCCACGAGTTTTTCAATCAGAATCGATCTCGATCCCTCGATCCCGATCCTCTCGATCCACGATCAAAAATCCTGGAATCAGATCGAGCAGAGCAACTTCCCGATTGAATGGAGATAGAAGCTCGATTTCGAATCTGATCGAAACACCCAGAAATCAGATCAAATCCAATCAAAATGAGAAAGCTTATTCCTCCGCGCAACTGAAAGAAATCCCAACTTCGTCGCTCGAACAAACTGATCGGGTATTGTATCTGCTCGTAAGCGTAAAGGAGAAGCTGAATCGAATTGAAAAAGAAGTTGAAAGCGAGATTTGAAGGCTACGGCAAACACCGAACAAAGGAAGGAAGGTTCCTGAAGCAAGAATTCAACGTGTGGAAAGAATCTGAATCGTCGTCTTCGTCGTCGTCGTCGTCATGATTTCAAGTTCCTCTCTTTTTGGGTCCAACAAATCCAATGGAAATGGAATCGTATATTCTCAGAATTCGTATGTGAGGGGGAAAGAGAGCGAGTGACACGCGTTTAGATAACTCTCTCTTACCTTCGTGCCTAGGTGTTGCCTCTTTTTAGATGACGTCATATTTTTTTTTATAATTTCATTTAAACAATATTTAATTTTTTTTCATGTTTTCCATACTTCAATTAGAGAAATTCATTTATGTTATTGCGTCATTATTCGATCACTAGAACCCTAACACTGAGAATCATATATCGTAACGGACGGGTATAAAAACCCTAAATTTCCGATTCATCTGCTGCTACCTAGTAGACAAACTGCTCACAGCCTCAAACTCTAGAACATCCATTGATTGAATCCAACAATGGGTTCGAATAAAAAAAAGCAAAGGAAGGGAGAAACCGGCGGGGCTAAAGGATCCGGCGGAGCGGGGGAGGAAGGACGACAAATGATTACGGATCCAAGGTTTTCGGCGGCGCACACGGACCCGAGATTCCGTAGGGTTCCGAGGCGTGAATCCAAAGTCGCTCTTGACTCTCGTTTCAAAGGGGTGCTCACGGACAAGGCTTCTGCTCCGGTCGATAAGCGTGGGAAGCGGAGAAGAGGAGCAAGTGCGAAGGATTCTCTCAAAGAGTATTATCGTATAGAAGAAGATGAGAAGGAGAAGAAGTCGGAAAAAAAGAGAAAGAAGGAGGACAGTGAAGAGGAATCTGTGGAGGAGAGCGAGGCTGAACAGGACTTGATCGACCTTGAAACTAGCGAGGCCGAATCTGAGGAAGAGATCAAGGGTGAGAAAAAGCTTGGTCTGGATACGGGTTCTTCCGATGAAGAATCTGATGAGGAAGCGGAGTCTGAACGCGAAGAGGTTTCCGAGGAGGATACCGATGAGGACGACGAAGCTATTTATGAAGACGACGGACCAGATGTTGCGGTAAATTTGCTCTCTTTTTTTATAACTTCGATACAAATGCCTTTGATTATAGTATCTATCATTCTAGTTTTTGTTGAGATAATTTTCTCATATTGCAATTTTTGGTTGTTTGTAGGAAGAGGACATAACCAACATCGAGAAAGAAACTCACAGACTGGCTATTGTTCGCATGGACTGGAGATATGTCTCGGTGAGTTCTTATGAATTACTTGAAAGAATACTCTATTTTGCTTTACTCTCTTTGCTATGAGTATGGAACTAATCTGACTGGGAATGAATACCGAAGGATTAAGCTTTTTTGCGTAGTCTAGAGTTAAGAGTGTTGTATGAGTTTAGCAGCATTTGTTCTTATGGATGCTATCTTATTTGTTACTTAGGCCAACGACTTGTACGTAGTCTTGAATTCGTTTGTGCCGAAAGATGGTCGCATTTTGTCAGTTGCGGTCTATCCAACGGATTTTGGACTTGAGCGAATGAAAGAGGAGGAAATCCATGGACCCGCCATTGATGGCGGCAAAAAGAAAGAAGATAACGATGATGACGAAGAGGAGGAGGAGGAAGACGAGGACGTCATCAATGAGGAACTGCGTGATTACGAAAAAAGTAGACTAAAGTAAGTTGATATCCGCCTTTTCTTTAGGGCTGTTTGTCGAAAAATGGACTGTTTCTAAAACTCACAGCTACTATGACTCTGTTTCAGGTACTATTGCGCTGTTGCCGAATGTGATTCAGTTGCTACTGCAGATCACTTGTACAAATCATGCGATGGAATCGAGTTTGAGAAATCCTCTAACAAGCTCGACTTAAGATTTATTCCTGATTCCACGGAGTTCAAGCATCCACCTCGTGATATTGCCACCGAGGTGCATTGCTGCTGCTTCCTTTTTAATTGCGATCTTGTGGTTTCATGGTGATCTAACAGTAGTCGTTTTTTATTTATTTAATTCTGCAGGCACCTGCTAATTATGAAGGTTTAGATTTTCAGAGCCGAGCACTGCAGTTGAGTAAAGTTAATCTTTCTTGGGATGAAGATGAGCCGCACCGCACGAAGACCTTAAATCAAAAATTCAACCCTGATCAGGTCTCTTTACTTTATTTATTTATTTTGGAATTTAGAAGCATCTCCTATAGCTATGCTAGTGTTCTGATACTGTTTTAAATTTTTTTGTCAATCATAGTTGGCACATCTCGAGTTGAATGAGTATTTAGCTTCCGATGATGAGAGTGAATCTGATGGTGATGCCAGTAGAAAAGAGAAGTACCGAGCTTTAGTGCAATCTGTAGATGCTGATTCTGATAAAGACGAGGAGGATGAGGAGAAAGGCCAGGATATGGTAGTAACATTCAATCCCGGGCTAGAAGATCTGAGTAAACAAATTCTTGAAAAGAAAAACCAGGAACCAGAAACAGTCTGGGAGAGTGTTCAAAGGAAGGTACGCGAGAAGAAGAGAGCTAGAAAGAATAAAGAGAAGGATGATGATTCTTCTCCGAGTGAAGATGATGAAGACGATTTCTTTGCGGAGCAGCCTCCAACTAAAAAGAAGAAGAAAGAAGGAAAGACGGCGATGAAGAAGAAGAAGGGTTTGGAGGAGGAAGAAAGAAGCAGAGCGGAGCTAGAATTGTTACTACTAGCAGATGAGAATGCAGGAGTCGATAATGGTCATAAAGGGTATAATATTAAACGGAAGAGTAAAAAGAAAAGTAAAGAAAATGCAGAAGAGAAGATACCTGCGGTTGATCTTCTTGATGATGTTAGATTCTCAGCTGCAATCTCGGATCCTAACTTTGCTCTGGACCCGACGGATCCACAGTTTAAAAGGTATGTTTGGATGATGAATCTTTTGAATTCTTTTGCGAAGCATGAGAAGTTTGTTTATATATTTTCTCATGACTATGTTGTTGTTGCAGGAGTGCGACTTATATAAGGCAATTAAATCAGAAGCAAAAGGGAGATCCGAGAAGCCAAGAGGAAGAAGCGAAAGCTGCGGAGACAAAGGCGAAAGAAGAGTCGAATAATAAGAAAAAGGGATTGAAGTATGCAGAGTCTAGCGCTGTCAAGTCACTCAAGCTCAAGATTCAGCAGAAGGGTTCCGAGAAGAAGAATAAAGCGCCAAATGCCGAGTTGGCTCAGCGAATGAAGAACAAAGCCAAAGCTTTATCAAATAATTAATCATCTTTGAAGTCAATTTTGTTTTCTGTAATCGTTTTTCACATTTTAAATTCAGAGCACTGAGAGATGCCTCTATTTTGAAAAGGTTTTTTTTGTTGTTGTTTCTAAGAAGTGTTGATTCCAGACTCGAATCGGTTTATCTTGTGTCAGATGAAAACTTGTATTGGCAATCGTCAGACCATAAATAAATGGTTTGATTATAACATATTAGTACCAAATGTAGTTCAAATTCTATGAATGAGAGTGTTGATTTATGAAACTCACATTACTACGTACTCATGAAAATAGCAAGCGCAACATTGGCGCTTGTTTCGATTCATTATTGGTCCTCCAACTTACTTAACTTAAAATGTCTATATGAAACCAAAGAAAAATGAAGAATCACACCTTAACCTGAAATGGCGAAACCTAAACATGGAACTCCTTCGGTTCGGTCTTTAGCAAAGAAACAAAAGCGAAAATATAAAGAGAAAACAGTAACATCAACCATAGTAAGGAGGAGGAGCAGAAGGAGAAGCCCCGGAGGGATCAGCAGGTGGGTACATATTGTAAGGGCTTCCTCCACCATAACCTGCGTATTGAGTTTGCACCTGCGCATTCTGCCAACCACCTGATGGCGCAGCCGCTGCGACTCCTGTTGGAACCTTTTGCCCCACAAGTAGGCTTAGATCAGGCAGCGTGTAGTCTCTGCTCTTGTCGCTAAACGCCTTCATCATTCCAACACCCGAAACAATAGATGCAAAATCAGTTAATGAACTTGAAATTCATACAGGCATCTGTGTTATTATTCTCTTTCCCTACGCTTTTGTTTGTTTCTAAGGTACTCAACTCAAGAAAGCAACAACTCTTATGTACCTTAACATTGAGATCAAAATGACGAGAGTATGATAGTCGAAGCTTACAGTAGCCACCGTCATATATGCAGTGTCCTTCCAGTGCTTCTTTGGCTATTGCCGCCGTTGCTATATCTACATTGAATTATTTAAAAACAATCATGAACCAAACGATCACTGTATTCAAAATCCTTTGCATACCCATCAGATGTTTCGCAAAACAACTGAAAGTTTTTTTTTTTAGAGTTCCTTCATAAAGGGATTGTTGTACCAGAGTATTGAATTAAGGCTTGTGTTGAACCATTCTTCTCAAATATAGCAATCTTCTGGACAGTTCCATACGCGGAAAACACCTGTGAAAAGCAACGGAAATTAATCAATTTTGAGAGATTAAAAGCATGCTGAGAAGCAGACATATATTTGTGTTACTGTTGTTCCTCACCGTGTGAAGAACATCCACAGTGACAGCATACTGCATATTCTCAATCAAAGCGAGCAGGACGTTGCTCTGAGTTTCTACCTTCTTTCCATCAGCACCCAAAGCAGGCTGAATGCAGTCATGTCAAAAAGAAGATCAGTGATATAACATAAAACAGTCAATGTAAGAAAGCTTAAAAGTTGGTGTAGAAAGATTAGATAAAAGGGTGGCGAGGACGGGGGAAGGATAACCTTACCTGCATAGACCCGTCCATTGCGGTATGATTCACTGGAAGATATGGATTTGTGTAATCCCTGAGTACGTAAAAGAATCAAACACATGAGTCAACTATTTTAATATCACGTTTCCAACATTACTGGCTGTATATGCAGAGTTACGTTTGCAATGGCTCAAAACTCTACCTGCTGCGGTGGGACTGAAACTTGATATTTAAATCAGTATGAGCTGAATAGGACATTCGCAGATTGCAAGAGGCAACATGTTCTGGAAGAAGATATCTGAAGTATAATGTTTCAAAAACAAAAGAAATCATCAAAAGAGCTATATCTTAAGGCGACAACACAGGGGTCAAAGGGCATGCATAAAGAGTTTGAGCTTGCCTGGGTATACTTCTGCCATCCAGCGCATTCCTTGCCGCTGATGCAGTCTCCACATCACTAAATTGAACTAGCGCCTGGCATATTATCAAAGGCAGATAATAATCAGTTCACATCTTCAAAAGGTAAGACGTTTGAAACAAATCTCGATATCTTACCTGGAAGCCAGCAGCTTTCTCAAATGTGGCAATTTTGTGAACGAATCCAAAGGCAGAAAACACCTGAAACAAGAGTTAGGACTAGATATGAGTCATGACCATAATACAGTGGCGTCAGAACAACTAAAGGAACCAAATCGATCGAAAGAAAACTCAAATGTTCCCGGATTGAGACTAAAAAGAGAAGCCCAGATAAGTACAGAGTGACACCTGTCCACTTATGGGCATGATAGACCATAGATGGGAGAATGACGAACACGATACTATTTCCAAACTCTCTCCAGAAAGATTTTAATAAAGAGGCATCAACATCTGTGATTCGAGCATATTTCATTAATGTTGGTATATTGTAATTGGAATAGTATGTCTAAGTAAAAGTTACGAAAAGAAGGTTGCTTGATAAAAAGTTGAAATCTTTTTATGTGTTCATCTGCTCGAAGCACAACACACTTGCCTCACCCATGTACAAGCATCAATCTCAAGTTTTATCAGATATTACCAATTCCTACCGAGAAATACACATTAACAAAAACAAAACAACGAAAGAAGCTCACACTCGGAATCATTACATAGTGCTAGGCAAACCAAAATCCTAAAATAAGATCAATGCACTTACCAGATGGATCACGTCGATGCTCACTTCGTGAGATTCCACTCCCTCGAAGGTAACCAGCAGGACATTTCCAGGTACATCTCCAGGACTCTGATTGTTTACTATCTCATGCCGATTTGAATACTGAATATAAACAGTTTTTCCTCGAATCTGTGCGGGCTCTGAAGATGAAGCATAATACGAAACCATCGATATAGCCTGATTCAAGTCAGCCTGTAAAGCAAATTAACAGTTGGTCAAGAGACATCGCCAAAACAATACGAAAAAAAGAGAATAAGGAAGGGAACGAATAGCAGCAAGAAGAGTCAGCCATAGATTTCACAGCTTAATGCTTCAGAATCCCTGGCGAGATACTACACAGTTCAAAGAGAAATCGACTGTAAAGTTTCGATTTTTTGTGGTTAAGGGCTTCAATTTCAACCAGAAAGCAGCTCCAATATCTCTTTTATCAATTCCTAACCCAAAACCCAGGAAGTAGAAATTGGGGAAAGTGAAACAAACAATCTGATCGGAGAAGAAATCTTACAAATTCGACAAAGGCTTGGTTGCGATTGGCGCCGACATTGCTCTTGGTATTGACGATCTTGCCGAATCGTTTGCATAGGTCGATGAGCTCCTCTTCGACGCATTCCCATGGAAGATTCCGCAAGTGAACCACCTTCGACGGCGTCTGCGTGTAGCGGAACTGTGTTTGGCCTGAGCTAGACATCTCAGGTAAGGCGTTTATGATACTTGTCCGATTTGAAAGTAAACGACCACAGAGAGAGCAAGGCCGACGCTAAAAGGGCCCTCGATTCTCTGAGCAAATTGTGATCGGAATTGGGAAACTACACAGATATCACGCAAATTTGCAAATCGGTCCCCCAAAAATGAATTAGTTCAGAATAAAGAATGTATTCTGACGTTCGTAAGCCCATTTAGCCAATGATACATTCAATTCTGTATTATGACGTTCATAAGCCCATTTAGCCAATCGTACATTCGACTCTGGTCAGAAGCCTATTAAGGGCCCAAAGCGAGTCTAGTAAGTAGTATTTGGTTGTTCCATGCAAATATTTTTGAAAACAGCTTGAGGTCAAAGACTTGATGTGGTTTTCATACTCTCACGATCTGGTTCGTCTACTTTTGTTCCATTTTCGCAGTAAAATGTAATGCGTTGATGGAGTATATATATATTACCTTGAAATAGGAATTTTTGTTTCCTTTATTTTGTTGTGATCTTCTTCTCAGTGGAATGGTTTGCCTATTGTGATTAAGAGAGATATTTTGCTCAAAGTTATTCTATTGTGAGTGTGACTCCTTTACAGAAACTCTAAATTAACCCTGAAAAAGCAAAACACAATTTAATGTGACCACAGAGAGAATTGGTACTCTGTGTATTGGTCCTACCTACGTGAACTAACAGTCAGTTAAGTATCATATCCTTAGTCTTGGTCGAGAGGGTCTCAATAGTCTCTACTGTTGGCGAAGGGACTCGTCCATTACTACTGGTTTAATTGTAACCAGTCTTTTAACACTGTACTAAGTTTGTTGTAGTCTCTTTCTCATCTGCGTGGCTTGTTTCTTGCCATAAGTTCTCTCCACGTAACCCTTATGCCTTGGCCTACTGTGGTCAAGATTTTAAAAGTTTGTATTGTTTGGGTCCTTCCTTTTTGTTCACTTTTAGTTGGATGATTGAGTCATTTCTTGCTGAAGAAAGTGACTGAAGTTTGGAAGATATGAAACCGGTTCTCTAGCTAGAAGTGTTTTACATAGATTTTGAAGAACTTGGAGGTAAAAGACTTGGAGCATTGATGTGGTTGGTTATCCATGCGTGTGCTTTCTTCTTCTTCTCCTACTGATTTTGCATGCGTGTGACTTCTTGCTCTCAGCGATCCAAGGAGCACACTAATGCAAAAAGACTTGGAGCATTGATGTGTAAATTTAAGAAACTATGATGGTATTTCAATTACTTCTGGTCCAAAAATTGATGATGATGAAAGAAAATCAAATGGTTATCAGTTGACTTTAATAGCTTCGGCCCCTCTTCTTGGCTCATTGTTTCTTACGTGGATGAATGTGATTTTGACAAGTGGCATCATGATCATCGTCAGATATATGAAATCAGCAAGACATTTAAAGAAGTGTCCCCATTGTCCTTTACATCTTTTGCAGCCAATGTGATTTTTTTTGTTCCTCCCATTTTCTTGTGTTATTATAAAACTGAATTGCTTTTCTTTTTGTATTTATTGGTAGAATTCTTTGGGCATATGATTCTGTCTTACGGTTCCTCTTTGAGTCGATGAAGATACTTTCTTCTCTCCCTACAAGCTTGGAGCCCACCTCAATAAATCCCTTCTTTGCTGCCATGGAACACACTAGGATACTCTTTCTTTGTTTGGTCTAGTAAAATCTCTTTAATGTCACCGTCACCGCCATTAATCGTCTACCTTTCTTGGCAGCAAAAAGTTACCCTTGTCGACAACATTTGACCCCTGTAATAAACTATTCCAAACCATGTTATGATTATTTAAAAACTCAAAACTTTTTGGTAAAAAAGTTGCATGATGAACTGTTGAGAAATAAGGTTAAGATTCTAAAGTTAATCGGTTTCCAGCTAGATTGATGCAGAAATCGTATATGATCAGTCTTGTAGCTTTTGTGATACGTTACTGGTTGAACGGTAAAATAAATACTAAATACTGTTTTTTTTTTTACCTTACTCGGTAGCTATTTGGTGGCTAAGTCTCTGGATGCTTTTGATCATTCATTGCCTATTTTTGTTCATCTTTGTGAAAAAAATAGATCTTCTTCGGATGAGTTGACACCAAGAACAGTGTATCAGCTAGTGGGACTTTCATTAAATGGCGAAGGAATCACACAAGGAAAGGTTTTTCATCTCCTTTCTTCTTGCTCCCCACCACAAAAGTGGTTCCTCTGTTCTTTTATAAGGTTAGTAGAATCTCTTCCATATTTTACAGTGCGCTTGCATAGTAAAATTTATAATTCATAATCTTTAGAGAGAGTGACCCATTATATGTGTTGGCATAAGACTATATATTGTTGCTTCCACAGAGAGAATTTCACCATTTGCAGAGCAATGATGAATTGAATAAACAAGTCTAATCATTGCTCTCTTTTTTTCGTTCTATAATTGGGGTTTATAGATCATAAAGACTTTTGAGCTCTAAGTTACTCCAAATATCAACAATCCTCTCTGTCTGATTTGCTTTTCCCCATTATAGGGCCAGCTTCCTCTTCTTCACCGCCATTTAACAGCATTTACTATTGTGGAGTTTCTAGTAAAAGCTAACAAAAATGTGAAAGAAAGAAATCAATAAACACGTTTTTGATAAAGAAGTGTAACTTATTAGGGTAACTAGTTAATAGCTAAGAGAGAGAGAGAAAACAATAAGAAGAGCTTTGTAGCTTTCAAGAAACCAGACCTTATTAGGATACATGTAATAAGAAACCTTGAGCATGCTTTTGACCCTAGTGTAAAAGATAAAAAAGTTTTAAGATTTACTGATCCAAAAAGAATGATGAAGGGATCAGAAAAATGTCCATAGCATCATGAATGGATCACAGATTTTGTTTTTAAGTGTGATGTAGAGATTAGAGAACATTCTTCTCTATGGCGATATCCTAGGTCAAAGCGAGGGCTATGGATAGATGTTGACCTGGAAACTTGCTCTCTGGTTCAGAGATTAACCGTTTTTTTGTTTTTTTTTGAATGAGAGATTAACCGTTTTACCTTTGTGTAAGGTAAAGATGACTGCTTTTTGGGTGCTCTGTAGAGTGCTTTAAAAGGAAATCAAGGTGTTGGAACCACAAAGGTAATAATTAATCTAGGACCCATCTAATTGAATGACAATCCATGTCAAAGACCGGGAAAATGGGCGCTTACAGAAACTAAACAGAGACATCTTCTTCTGTTGTGCCTCTCCCTCTATAAATCAGGACTCAGGCCAAGAGACCAGCTTCTGTAGTTATCATGATTACATTACACCGTGGATCAGATTGAAGATAGCTTATCCTAATTCTTCTGTGGCAGATAAATGGGAAGATCACCGTGCTGTGATAAGGCTGGGTTAAAGAAAGGGCCTTGGACACCTGAAGAGGATCAGAAACTTTTGGCTTACATTGAAGAACATGGCCATGGAAGCTGGCGCTCTTTGCCTGAGAAAGCAGGTAACTTCCACATTTCTCTCTTCTTCTTGCTTCTTCTTTCTTCTATCTCTCTACTCAAACCTTCTTCGATGTATATAGGCCTCCAAAGGTGTGGAAAGAGTTGCAGACTCAGATGGACTAATTACCTAAGACCTGACATCAAAAGAGGCAAATTCACTGTACAAGAAGAACAAACCATCATTCAACTCCACGCTCTCCTCGGAAACAGGTGACTCAAGAAAGTTTTTGTCTTTCGGTGATTTGCTTTTCAAACCAAATTGATCTTACTGATGATGTGTCCTGCTGATTCTCGTAGGTGGTCGGCGATTGCAACTCACTTGCCGAAAAGGACAGACAACGAGATCAAGAACTACTGGAACACACACTTGAAGAAACGTCTGGTTAAAATGGGGATAGATCCGGTGACTCACAAGCACAAAAACGAGACTCTCTTGTCTTCCACAGGCCAATCCAAGAATGCAGCCACGCTTAGCCACATGGCTCAGTGGGAGAGTGCTCGGCTCGAAGCTGAAGCAAGGCTAGCTAGAGAATCAAAGCTTCTCCATTTACAGCATTGCCAAAACAAAACATCAACACACTGGACAAAACCAAACGAAGGTAAGATCTTTAAAAACTCAAACTTTCCGTGTAGAACTCTGATTTTGATTTTTGGTGAAATGGCAATGGATGTTTTGACAGGGAACGGAGATCAACAGCTTGAATCCCCGACGTCGACGGTGACATTCTCCGAGAATCTCCCTCTCGTGATCAGGCCTTTAGAAAATCCAACGGAAAACAATAACGAGTCCTCAGGAATTCCGAATATGGCTGAATTCGCCGTCTCTTCTTCCACCTCCTCCGAAGATGCGACTTTGGTCAAAGATTCCGAACACGACTGGTTGAGGCAAATCAACTGTCCGACAGAAGGAGTCGAAGAAGGATTCACGAGCCTCCTGCTAGGCGATTCAATCGGCCGGAGTTTCTCCACCGGGAAAAACGACGAGGCTACCGTCGCGGTCAACGAAGGTGACTATAGCTACTACGAGGACAACAAGAACTACTGGAATAGCATCCTCAACTTGGTGGATTCCTCGCCGTCCGATTCTCCAACGATGTTCTGATCTAAGGGTCCACAATGATTTTAAAATTCTCTGATTGTATTATGTCGATAGCTTTCTTTATCTTTTATATAATTCCCATATATAATACTTGGTATTGGGATGTAATTTCATCAAAGTTGTTGTTTAGCAACGAAATAGTTGGAGGTTAAATGCCGGTCACTGTCAATAACTCTAATTGGTCCAAGTTTGGATTGGACCGGAACCAAATTCATTTGTTGAATACCGAAACCATGAGTTTAACCTTAAGGATTAGACCACCTAAACCCCATTCATCTCAAGTCTTAGCGATAAAAGAAGAATAATTTTATGATATGGTTTGAGCCCATGATCCATTTCCCTCTACTTGGACATTATCCTTAGCTACTACTATGGTTTAGGAAACTCGCCGAGCTACTAAAATGAGAAGGAGCATAACACAAAACCGGTTTTCTTGGTTTGCAGTCAAGTTTTAGAAAGACCACGTCCTCGTACTCCTATGATAAAGCTTTGTACTTATAGGCAATCGCTTTACAATTTACATGGACCACACCTACATAAGATGATATCCAAAGAAAACTATCTTTGTTTTGTTTTGTTTAGAATTGATCATGTACATTGTTTTGTTTAAATTAGAATTGATAATTGTTGTATCTGAATTCAAAATGTGGTCTAATAATTTATTTTTTTCTTTTTCCTTTGTGTGTATATATGCTCACTTAATCCATGTCTCTAATTTATTCCATGTAGAGATGTGAATGAAGAGAAGTAAAAACAACACGTTGACATGTCGAGTGAAAGAAAGGCAATAAATGTGTGGTAGTTTCATGTCATTTTCTTCTATAATGAATATATAGATTCTATTACGCTAAATAAATTGCATAAGAAATTGAAAATGGTTAACTTTGCATACAAATTTTGGTATACAAGAAAAAAAAAGTGGGCGTAATAAGAGGTTCTCAATATGGGCCTCACGTGCTCCATTGATTAAGGCCCGTATAAAGCCCAGTGAATACCTTTCTGAGAAGACGGAGGAGACAAGGGAGCAACACTGTTCTTTCATTCCACTCATCGCGAATCTGAGATTTTGGAAGATTCGATCGATTTGGGGTTAGGGTTTTTCTCTGCCGACGAACTGCTAATAATCTGATCAATGGCGCCGCCTCCAGGACTTTACTCCGGCAGCAGCACTCTTGCTCTGGTATCAATTTCTCCTTCTCTCTCTCTCCGATATCTCGATCTGTGTCTTTGACTCGTCTTGAGCTGTAGAATTTTGGGTTTGAGTTCATCATCGTCTTTTGTATCCGATCAGGTGGCTCGTGCTTCGGCTTTCGGGCTGGGTCTCATCTACGGGAACATAAAGCTCAAGGCTTTGAAGGTAAATCTCTTATCAGATTTCGCGAATCATTTTTTTGTTCGTAATCGGAGAGAACCTTAGACACATGATCCGTTGTTAATGTTTGAAAGGGTTTTAACATCATAATTCTGATGTTTTCCATCATAGCACAATGAAAGATTGTGGCTTTTGAATTGAAGGAAGCACAGTATTGTCGATCGAATCATATATGATTTATAGCTTGAATGATACTTTTGAAGTTTCGGTTTTTATGGCTTGATTATTAGCTGGTTTTAATTGGTTGTATCAGTGTAATTAGAGACCTAAATTGACGTATGCTACTTTGCTCCTTTTGTTAAGGTCATATATTCGCAAGTATCTAGTCCAATGATGATGATTGAATGATCATATTCAACTTGATTTTCTCATTTTATTGAATTGAACTTTGTTTATTACTGCAATGTAACCATATTCTTTTTGAAGCTCAAGTTAACGAGTGTAAGCCTAAGTTATACATATCAAGCCTCGAGTTGGTTCTTCTTAAGAGTTCTCTTACTATATCGCCTACAAGATTTCAATTGTTCATAGTTGTCTTTCTATGATTTGAATTGCGTGAGTGATATGAACAAATGCTTTTTGATATGCAGATAAAGAAGAACTCACAGATTAAGGCGGAAGCCAAGGCTCATCACTAAACCCAATTCTTCCCTCCCTTCAAAATAAGAAGATGAAGCCAAGTGACTGTTCTCTCCATATGTACTTGTTTCATCGTAAGCTATATCTCCCTTGGATGACATTTTTTTCGGTTTTTGGGGTTCTTTTTTTCTCGTTGACGAAGAAGAAGAAGAAAACCTTTTATCTGAAAAAGCAATCATAATACCATTTTGATTTAAACCCGAGTTCCCTTTTGGTGCTTTGCTATTCAATAACAGAGGCATATCTTTTATTCAAAAATATGTTTATAAACACCATCTTACAATGAAACAATGAGCTGATATCCTAAACAACCGAGATCTTTACACAGTTAACGCATCTCAGTTTGTTTTTACATCAAGCTACATAGTTTGATGATTGAAGGGTAGAGTACAAGAAATGCCATAAACTCGGGATTAGAAAGAGGGACTATCCCACAGAGGATACCATGCACGGTTCCTATAAACAAGATGATGCTAGCACAGCTATATGTCAAATCTCGTGCCGGGCAAGAGAGTTGCACGATGGAAACCGCCGCATATGAAACAAGGACGCCGATACAGATGGCCATTCTTCTATCGTCTCCTTGGAAACGATGTGACACGAATTGCATATATATCATCACGTCCCAGAGAATGAGCATCACCCCCAACTCTCCTACTCCATATTTTGGCACTGGAACATCTTTGCTCAAGCACCTTATCACCATACCAATGTACGCAACACTCGCTGCACCCAGTATCCAGTATCTAACCATGCATGATTAACAACGTAATACATCACAAATAAGATTTATCCAATATTACACGCTAGTTATTTTTAACAACGATTTTGCTTACAAGTTTCCATTCTCCGACCACAGACCCGAGATTGCCACATAGAGGCCACCGAATGATGTCGTGAAGGCAATCATATAATAAACGAAACGAGCGTACTGACAGGTCACGTCTTGGACTCTCTCCTCATGATCACTTTTTCTCTGTGATGTGAGTGCATTCCTCAAATCGTCTGCTAACATTTCTTTTTCCTTCGGTTTTTTCTCACTTCATATCTTTTATATATAGTAAGATGAAAGGTGATGATGAGATATTTGATCAAATCTATCCAATCAAAATTCCATAACTTTTACCAATTAAACATATCTTGTTTTATTAATTTCAACTCTATATATTAAACAATTAACTAATATTCAAATTACTATTTCATAATATTGAACAAATAAATGATATTTATATACATATAGTGTAAAAACCAGAAACAAATCTTGACACATCAATATTTATCATCATCTTCTTTGAATTGATTTATCAAAGAGTCAATGAGTGTAAGTCTGGTTTCTAAACCCTGTCCCCAAGAAGATAGTTATACATGTCAATCTCGGATCACAATTCCTTTTAAGAGCATTCCATTGTTTCCAGGTCGTGGCTTCGAACATCGGTCACACACTCACACTCACACTCAGTCTGACTCGCTTCGTCTCACAACAAACGAGGCATTCTTAAATGCCTTTCTTTTTACTCTTTCTTAAACAGAAACAAAATTGTAAATATAAAAATGAAAGAAAAGAAAAGTGGTTTGAAACCATTTGAGCAAGTTCTTGCAAAGAAAAAAAAAGATCACTTGATCAATAATTAATAATGGACTATTATGGTTTGAAAATTTTGGATAATTTAAGAAACAAACGCATTTACTCAAAATATAACGTCACTAATTGCAGTCGAAGCTGTTATTTGATTTCTTATCCCAAAGAGTAAGTACCTAAATCAAAATGTGACTCAAGACAACGTACAACAGATTAAGACTACTATTTATTTTCAACACCATAAACTTCAGTGGGCCACGTAGTTTTGGGTTAATTCCATTGTTGGTGCTTTTCCCATTGGATGCATTATGAATGATAACTTAAAAGAATAATTTTGTATGCCTTTCAAATATACAATAAATAAATATCATTTTAAAAAAAATACTTTGTGGTCCATTAGCACATCAACTAGAAGTGTAAGTCCTTGTATGATTAAAGTTTTGGATTGAAATACAAGCGTATATAAAATAAAACCGAATTCTTACGTTCAATAATGTCTTTCTAGGGTTGAGCATATGGATTAAACTCTAAATATCATAAAAAAATAAATGCTTTTTTGTTGTTTGTTAACTAATTAGATGATTATTACATAGTTTTTCGTGAAGTATTTTCACTTAACAATTTTGTTTATAATTTTAGGATATTTTCTGATTCTATCACTTTCATATCTACAAAATAGATTCTTATATGAAACAGCTTATTGCTTTGTTCTTTAATAAATATAAATAAATCTTAACCGAAATTCAAAATTAAAAAATGCGACCTAGTACCTACCCTCATGCCTCAAAACGCACGTTCACAATTTTGAAGTGGCATTTCTGTAAATAGACTCTTTAAAAGTTTGTCTAAATTATTCTATACTAAGATCAACAGTATTTTTTATTCAGTCTATTAATCTTTTTCTTCTGTTATATTGGATTATTATATTTTAACTTTTCAACCTTGGTTCATTCGTATATAATGATTACGTTAAAAAATTAATCTAGGTATATATATTCTATTCGAAGACTACACAGCTTAAAAAAGATGTCATAGTCAAAACAAAATACAAAAATTGGTTTTGCCAGCTAATTAGTTAAAGTTGGAACATTATCCCAATATCTATTTTTGTGAATGATTTGTTAGATTTTCTTTTTAAAAGATTATAGTTTATGTGACACATTCATTATAAAATCTCACTTATGAAAGCTAAATATTTAGAAAGTGGGGTTTAAAAGTTATATAAAATAAGTTGTCGTTGAAAATACTACGTATAATTTTAGGAATCGAATCCTTATTAATTTTTCAAAAGATTTATCATGTAAATCAATCACCACTAGAAATTAAAATATTAAATTCCATCTCTTCAGCAAATTTTTAACATGCATGTTTATATAACAGCAATTTAATGATTCAACACATCCTTAAAATGTCAATAAGTGTCTCATAAGAAAATTATCCTCTGTAAAAAAATTGAGCAACAGATATAAAAATCTGCCAAAAAAAAAACCGCGTTCTATTTTTGTAATGTAGAAAATTAGAAAGTATATAAAAACCAAAACTGTGGTTTAAGTGTGGATTTTGGTTAAGTTAATCTAAACCCAAGGAGTGGTTAAGTCACCGAAAGGCCAAAACGACAAAGCAGTTTGGCATGTTAAAAACCCGCCCAAGGAGAAAGCCCTCACGCACCTAACCAAACCCCATAGAGAGGAAAAACAGATAGAGATAGAAAGAGAGAGAGAAGCTGAGAAAATGGCCGTCTCGTCGTTCCAGTGCCCTACGATCTTCTCCTCTACCTCCATCCCCGGCTTCCAATGCCGTTCTGATCCAGATCTCGCCGGTTCTCCGATCGGAGGATCATCTCGCCGCCGTTTCAATGCCACCGCCGGTATGTCGTCGTCATTCACCGGCGACGGTCGGATATCGTCGATGATCTTGAGATTTCCGCCTAATTTCGTCCGTCAGCTGAGTATCAAAGCCCGCAGAAACTGTAGCAACATCGGTGTTGCGCAGATCGTGGCGGCTAAGTGGTCCAACAACCCAGCCTCCGGGTTACCATCGGCGGCGGCGGCGGCTGCCTCGTCTGCTCCTGCGGTTTCTTCCTCCGCAGCTGCAGCCGCAGCCTTGTCTGCCGCCGCCGCCCCCGCCCCTGCGGCTACCATTCCTCCCGTCGCGCTGAATGGCGTCGATGAGGAGGTTGTGGTGGCCGAGGGGATTAGGGAGATAGCTAGTGTACAGTTGAAGGATTCGAAACCCTCATTTTTGAGCTCCGATGGGAGCCTGACTGTTCATGCTGGTACGTCACTGCTAGATCCCTTTTCCTTGTGCAATCATTTCCTGTTTTCGACATTCATTCATATGAGTATCAACGGAGGTTTATGATTCTGCGTAGGCGAAAGATTAGGTCGTGGTATAGTCACGGATGCTATCACTACTCCTGTAGTCAACACATCTGCCTACTTTTACAAGAAAACTTCCGATCTTATTGACTTCAAGGTACGTTTATGGCGTTGATCGAGTCTGTTACTTTTATTGAATTATTAGAATCTACTAGTTTGATTTTGGTATCCCCTTTAATAGAATTAACTTATTGGGGGTTGAAAGGATCTTTTGACAAGATGATTGACTTTTTATTCGTCGAATTCTTGTAGGAGAAACGGAGTGAAAGCTTCGAGTATGGTCGTTATGGAAACCCTACGACGGTGGTACTTGAGGAGAAGATAAGGTTATTATATTATCTTAATTATGTCTTTTAGAATTGTTACTTGCCTTTTCCTGAGGATTATGCTTTTAGTGCTTTTGATTTTGTTTTTTAAATATTAATGTATGTTGTGCAGTGCTCTTGAAGGTGCTGAATCAACCTTGGTTATGGCATCTGGGATGTGTGCGAGCACTGTGATGCTTTTGGCATTGGTTCCTGCTGGTGGACACATTGTGACAACTACAGATTGCTATAGAAAGACAAGAATCTTCATGGAGACTTTTCTTCCCAAGTTGGGGATCTCTGTAAGAACCCACTGAAACCAAAAAAAAATCAATTACAGTCGTCCATTCGTCAATAACTTGAATGGCTAAACATTATGTGTATGTCCAGGTCACTGTGATTGATCCTGCTGATATCGCTGGGCTTGAAGCTGCTGTGAACAAGTACAAAGTCAGTTTTGTTACATATTGTGCTTTACATATTTCTTTATTAGAGTTTGTAAGAGTGTATGTCTGACAGCTTCATTCAACTGGTCTACAGGTTTCTATGTTCTTCACCGAGTCCCCGACAAACCCATTCCTTAGATGTGTCGACATTGAGCTGGTTTCAGAAATATGCCACAAAAGGGGAACTCTTGTTTGCATTGATGGCACCTTTGCAACACCTCTGAATCAGAAAGCCCTTGCTCTGGGTGCTGATCTCGTCGTGCACTCTGCTACAAAATACATCGGAGGACACAACGATGTGAGTACAAAATGTTGCAAGTAACATCAAAAGAGCTCTCGTTGGCTGTATAGTTTATTTACAAAGACTGTTTCTCTCCTTGCCTTAGGTTCTTGCTGGGTGCATCTGTGGCTCGCTGAAGGTGGTATCAGAAATTCGCAACCTGCATCATGTGTTGGGAGGCACACTTAACCCGGTGAAACACCTGATCATTCTCAATGAATCTCTCTTCTTATGCCTTTATTTCATGAATCTCATTAAAACGTTTGTTAACAGAACGCTGCGTACCTAATCATCCGAGGCATGAAGACAATGCATCTTCGTGTACAGCAACAGAACTCCACTGCCTCAAGGATGGCCGAAGTTTTAGAGGCACATCCTAAGGTATCTTGTGGTTACTTACTTGCTGAGTAAATTTGTTGACACAACAACTCTATGACTAAAACCAATGCGTTATGATTTGCAGGTGAGTCATGTATACTATCCAGGCCTTCCAAGTCATCCCGAACATCACATCGCCAAGCGACAAATGACTGGTTTTGGTGGTGTGGTCAGTTTCGAGGTAACGATCGATTAATTACACTCTACTCAAAGATTTAGCTTCAAACTAAGAGTAAAAACGATCTGATTATATATCTGTGGTAGATTGATGGAGACATTGAAACTACGATAAAGTTTGTGGATTCTCTCAAGATTCCTTACATCGCACCATCTTTTGGTGGCTGTGAAAGCATCGTGGACCAACCCGCCATTATGTCCTACTGGTATGTAATGCTTCCTTCCGTCTTTTGACAAAATCGGTATCAAATTTCCGATTTTGTGGTTTGAACTAATTATTAACTTGGGGTGGTTGATAATAATAGGGATCTGACGCAAGCGGAGAGGCTAAAGTATGGAATCAAAGACAACTTGGTTCGTTTCAGCTTTGGAGTTGAAGACTTTGAGGATGTCAAAGCTGACGTTCTTCAAGCACTCGAAGCCATCTGATATTGCAATATTTCACCCCCAACGCTGCTGTCGTTTACGTGATCTTTGTCTTGTCTTTCCTTTTCTTTTTTCATCTCCCTGTTTCAGTCACAGTCATAATGTCTTTGAACTATTGTTCCGCGACATTTACCGTTTCAAAATAATCGTGAACTTATTATGTTTGATAATCGTGGACATGTTAAGTTTGATGGGCAAGAACGAAAAGCCTCGGGTCTTTTAGAGGATTAAATAAAATAGTAGGTTGCATCTAAGCGACCAATGTGACCATTGCTTTGTGGTAAGAGCACGTAACGTTCGAATCCTCGAGGTCTTGGCTTCGAACATTGGTCATCTCTTCTGCTTTCTAGTTTACTCCTTTGATTCAACATTAGAGGCATTCTCAAATGCCTTGTCTTTTATTTTATTTTTGTTTCCTTTCAATTTAGTTCGATTTGCAAATCCCAGCAGCACAACACTATTATATGGGCTTAGGCCATAACTAGCCTTAACCAAATGTTGCAAAAGAAAGATAGCTTCATCATAAGCTTTTTTTTTTTTTTTTAATAATCTGCAAGTGTTTTCAAAGAGATTTACATGTGGGAAGAAGACTGATCATTTCGTTTGGTAATTCTCAACATGTATTTGTTCACATCGATGCCTTTCTACTTTGTTTTGTTGTTTCCTTTTGCCTCTCTGATTTGCAACTAAACTTGGAAGAACATAAGAGCACACACCTGCACAACATCATTTGTCCACGAGTTCTGAACTGAGATCCACATTTCTTCTGACCTAATCTGCAACAATCTCCGATTTTTATTATTTGCGTTACTTCTTAATTCTTAAATTGAGATCAGGATCTTCTTCATGGTGCGTATTCTAGGCCCATTACCACCAACGTAGTGACATACTTTTTCCTTAATGACATAAAAAAGGACTAATTTTTGTATCAAATATTGTAATAACTAATTAATTTAATTTAACTTAACTTAACGCAAATCCATGTGATGTCCAGCGAGTAATTCCGGACCCAGCAAGTAACATATATCAATATCAGATCATTTTTTTTTTTTGAATCCCGATGCCAAAGTATCCAATTTGGCTTAAAACGATGGAGAAAATTGGTATCGTGTCAGTTCGAGGACCTACGTTTTTGGTCAGAGCTCAAACAAGAACACCGCCTTGCCTTAGCTGCTTCATTCATGCCAAAGGTTCCATCTTTTTCTCTCGTTTCTCTTATTTGCGTTTTTCCCTTCGATTTTTGATCAAAAAGCCTCAGCCTTTTGGAATTTCCAAGAATCTTCTCTTATTTGTTATTATCTGATCCAAATTAGAAAACGATCGTTAGTTGCTTGTAGATTTCATAGATTGCTTCTGGATTTGTCGTAACTCTATCAGTTCCGCACCTGGATTAAAGTCCCACTCTACGTCCTCTTCACGATTATAATTTCGTTTGTAAATTTTCGCACATGTTCTTCATTTTGCTCCCTAATTTGCTGATGCCCGCTATGATTATGATCGGTGCTGTGTTTATTTTCGTTTAAAATGCAGAGAGTCTATTGTACTTTGATTCTATGTAAATCCTAACAATCATTTTGTATTTTCTCTTGGTCTCTTAGTGCTAGGCTGAAACCAATCGATCCCGTTGTTGGTTTAGGAAGGCACAGTTTGGAGTTATGATTCTGTCAGCACTTTTAACGTCGGTGGGAATCAATCTCGGGCTCTGTTTTCTGTTTTTCACTTTGTATTCAATATTGAGAAAGCAGCCCGGTAACGTCGCCGTCTACGGTCCACGCCTTATTCAACAAGGCAAATCTCAACAGTCGAATGCTTTCAACCTCGAGAGGCTTTTGCCTACAGCAGGTTGGGTCAAAAGAGCTTTGGAACCTACCAACGAAGAAATCCTCTCCAATCTTGGCTTAGATGCTTTGGTCTTCACTCGTGTCTTTGTCTTCAGGTGATTGGTTGAGTATTTGCTTAAATTTTTTTGTTTTTGTTTGGATGAATGATGTGAAAACTTTAACGCATTTTGTTTTGGGGGCAGTATACGAGTGTTTAGCTTTGCTTCTGTGGTTGGGATCTTCATCCTTCTTCCAGTGAATTATATGGGTACCGAGATTCAAGAGTTTTTCGACCTGCCAAAGAAGTCTCTAGATTCCTTCAGCATTTCCAATGTTAACGATGGATCAAAAAAGTAACAAGTCCAAGCTTTGCCTAAACAGATTCCCAACTTCTTAAGATCCTAACCTGTTTCTTATACTTGTTATGTGCTTTGCTTCAGGCTGTGGATCCACTTTTGTGCAATATACATCTTCACGGCAGTTGTCTGCTCTCTGCTTTACTATGTAAGAATCTCGTTGTTTCGTCCATTCGTTTCTTCTCCTTACGCGCCTAAAATGGGAACATGAAACAATGTTTCTGCTAACATTTTCAGGAGCACAAATACATCTCATCGAAGCGTATCGCTCATCTTTATTCATCCAAGCCTCAGCCACAAGAATTCACGGTTCTGGTCAGTGGCGTCCCTCGTGTGTCTGGAAACAGTATAAGTGAAACTGTGGAGAGTTTTTTCAGGGAGTATCATTCTTCCACGTATCTTTCTCATGTAGTGGTTCATCGGACAGACAAGTTAAAGATTCTCATGGTCAAGCTTCTATCAACTCAAGGGTTCTATAATGCCTTGAAATTTTTAATTTTTTTTTCCTGGATTTCATATATTCGTTAACACCTGCAGAATGATGCTGAGAAGCTATACAATAAACTTACTCGAGTAAAATCTGGAAGCATATCTGGCCAAAAGTCTACGCGGGATGGGTTTTTAGGAATTTTTGGGAAAAAAGTTGATGTGGTTGATCATTACGAGAAGAAGCTCGAGAAGTTAGAAGATGACATGAGATTGAAACAGTCTTTATTAGCAGGAGAGGTAATAAGTTGTCTTTGTGTGATTAATTGCATGCTTCAGCATATTCATTCCTGTTTTTTTTTTTTTTCCGGCTAAACTCTTTTTTAGGAAGTCCCAGCCGCTTTCGTTTCCTTTAGGACAAGACATGGTGCTGCAATAGCATCAAACATTCAGCAAGGAATAGATCCAACACAATGGCTAACTGAGACAGCCCCGGACCCTCAAGATGTTCACTGGCCATTTTTCACCGCATCGTTCGTGAGAAGATGGATCTCCAACGTGGTGGTATTCGTGGCTTTCGTAGCTCTGTTAATCCTATACCTCTTGCCTGTTGTATTGGTTCAAGGTCTCGCCAATCTTCACCAGTTAGAAACATGGTTCCCTTTTCTAAAAAGCGTACTGAATATGTGAGTAAAACCCTATTCAGATAAATATGTGTTCTTTGCTTGAACTGAACCAACTACAAAAAGGTCTAATCTTTCTTTCCTTCTTTCATATGTCTGCAGGAAAATTGTGAGTCAAGTGATTACGGGATATCTTCCGAGTCTAATATTCCAGCTTTTCCTTTTTATAGTACCACCCATTATGCTTCTACTTTCCTCAATGCAAGGATTCATTTCTCATAGCCAGATCGAGAAATCTGCATGTATCAAGCTTCTAATCTTTACCGTATGGAACAGTTTCTTTGCAAATGTACTGTCTGGATCTGCTTTTTATCGCGTTAATGTGTTCCTTGAACCTAAGAAGATTCCCCGTGTGCTTGCTGCAGCTGTGCCAGCACAGGTAATAACACACAAAATCTAGTTTTTGAGGTTTCCGCAACTTGTCTTTTTTTTTAGACCATGAATCATGTTTAATCATTGGCGCAGGCATCCTTCTTTATATCTTATGTTGTGACCTCTGGGTGGACTGGTTTATCATCAGAGGTCTTTCGTTTGGTTCCTCTTCTCTGGAGCTTTATGACGAAACTTTTCTGCAAGGAAGATGACAAAGAATTTGAGGTCCCTTCGACTCCCTTCTGCCAAGAAATCCCAAAGATTCTCTTTTTTGGACTTCTCGGTACAACTTACTTCTTCCTTTCGCCGTTGATACTGCCGTTTCTGTTGGTCTACTTTTGTCTTGGATACGTCATCTACCGCAACCAGGTAACGGAACCAGATCCTACTCTTTAGTTTCTTTATGTAGAGAGAGTATCCAATAATTTAAAAAATCTAAAATGGTTCCAATTGCATTCTCTTGGACAATGCTGAGTATATTCTCCATTGATACTCCTCAAAACTCTGATAGAAACATTAAGGAATCATCTACTCATCTTTTTTGCTATGGAATCTCACTTTATGTGTAAACCCTTTTCTAAATTCTGGAATAGCATCTTTAAACCGAAAGTCTGTTTGGAGCTTAAGACATGACACTAACGTTACATCAAGAATCCATCTTCTTGTCATTTGATTCGTTTTCTCCTTAAACATTGTTTCATCACAACTTGGTGGTAGTGAATAACTTCATTGTTTGGGTCCTTTTCTTTGTGTGTTGCAGCTCCTAAACGTATATGCGGCTAAGTATGAAACTGGTGGAAAGTTTTGGCCAATAGTACACAGCTCCACTATCTTCTCTCTGGTACTGATGCACATTATCGCAATCGGATTATTCGGGCTTAAAGAGCTTCCGTTGGCATCTTCTTTAACAATTCCCCTCCCGATTCTCACCGTCCTTTTCAGCATTTACTGCCAGAGACGTTTCTTACCGAATTTCAAATCGTATCCTACCGAGGTCATTGCTCTTTCCTCAGAACTCTTTGGTTGGGATCATAAAGCTGACTACTTTGAATCAATTTCATCATCATCTCATAGGCTACACAAACAGAACAAGAAAGAGCCTTTTGCAGTCTCGTATATAAAACTTAGCATAAAATCTTTATGTTTCTGTTGTTATTACAGCATCTTCTCATAACCTTTATATGTTTTCCTGCTGCAGTGTCTGGTGAACAAAGACAGAGCAGACGAGGGAGACCAAAACATGTCTGAATTCTATTCGAAACTCGTCGTTGCATATCGTGATCCTGCGCTTTCGGCATCGCAGTACTCACGGGACATCTCACCTGAAGATCTTCCGCTTCTTCATTCAAATCGACCCTGAGAACCCTTTTGGCTTTGAGCTTTTCAAGTTTGTTTATATGTTGAACCAACTTTAGCTACTATACACTCGGTTTGAGAGGCATTTAACGAACACACTTGTACATTGGCTCTTAACCGAGAATTAACCCGGTTTTGTATTTGTTTACAAGTTGTAAGAAAAAGGTAAAGGATAACAGTTTTATACACTTTTGGAAATTGCAAAGTACGATAACATCTCATTAACTTTTTCCAATAATCTAAATTATTAGATAGTAACGATTAATCATTACCACAAGTGTCTCTCTACTAAACAGAGAATATTTTGCAAAAAGATGAAAGCCGATGACTCCTTGCCACGTCCGCATAGGGGTATTCATCGTAAATAAGTGCAACCTTGAGGGTAATTTAGACTACGATCAACCCGTTTATGGAAACAAAAAAAAAATCAAATATTTTCTTTGTTGTGCCTATAGGCTACAAGCAACGAGAAGAGCGAGAGGGGAGAGAATTAGGGGAGAATCTCTCAAATTCTGGGTTTAAGCTGATCTGGATCTTCAATCTCGAATCTCAATTTCGCTTTTCCGGTATTTTTAGCTCAGAAATTTAGGGCTTTTGTCTCCTTTGCTGCATTTTGGGTTCTCAATTCTCTGCCTCTTATTTTTGGTAAGTTCGATATCTCAATTATCCAACTTCGGGGACGAATTGTCGCTTTTTGATGTTAACTTGCAAATCGGGTGCGTTTGATTGTTCTAGAAATCGTCATTTCTCTCTATTGGGTACGAGAGATCCATTACTAGAAATCCGGCGATTAGATTATTAGGGTTCTTATACCGAATTGGGGATAGTTGAAACTGCTATTTTAAGCTCTGTTAGTGTTGGCAAATCTTCATGCACGTTGCTCTCACTTGTGTGTAGTTTTATTTCGGTCTCCTTTTTTTCTCGTACGATTTGGCGTCTCCCGCTTCTTATTAAAAAAATTAAGAAATCTGAGTGGTAGAATGTGAAGATAGCAAGATCATGGATTTGGATTGAATAGAAAACGCTTTATTCGATAATTTATTGAAGTTAATTCAACTCATAATGAAGTTTCTGCTCTCGTTAAAAGTCTTGTGTTCAAATGATCACAGAATCTTCATATTACTAAATAAAAATACTCTCTGAATTTTAGTGTGTGTGGTTGCATCTTTGTGTAGAAAATGGATGGAGCAGGTGGTAGAGGTGGGGTGGAATCGATTCTACCAAATTACAAGCTCGGGAGAACTCTCGGTATCGGTTCCTTTGGTAGGGTGAAGATAGCTGAGCACGCTTTGACAGGGCATAAAGTTGCAATCAAGATCCTCAATCGTCGCAAAATCAAGAACATGGAGATGGAGGAAAAAGGTTCGTTCCGTAGCTGTGGTTTTCTTTTCATCTTCCTTCCTTTAATCAAAACTCACTTGGTGTACGTTCCTGTTTTCTCTTTGAGGCAGTGAGGAGAGAGATCAAAATCTTGAGACTGTTTATGCATCCTCACATCATCCGTCTCTATGAGGTCATAGAGACTCCGACAGATATTTATCTCGTCATGGAGTATGTGAACTCTGGTGAGCTATTTGACTATATTGTAGAGAAGGGTAGATTGCAGGAGGACGAGGCGAGGAACTTTTTTCAGCAGGTGTGTTTTTTTTTTTTTTTTATCAACGTGCAACTTTCCAAGCAATCTTTTCATTGTCATCATATTTGAGAAGCTTAAAATTAGCCATGGCTTGACTCTGATGTAGATAATATCAGGAGTGGAGTATTGCCATCGGAATATGGTAGTTCACAGAGACCTTAAGCCTGAAAACTTGCTTTTGGACTCTAAATGCAATGTAAAGATTGCTGATTTTGGCCTGAGCAACATCATGCGAGATGGTCATTTTTTGAAGACAAGCTGTGGAAGTCCAAATTACGCTGCACCAGAGGTAAGTTTTTCAACCTTCAGGTATCTGAGGAGCACTATATAAAATAGGGATTGTTTCTAAAGATCTGTAAATATGTTTCAGGTCATTTCGGGCAAATTATATGCTGGCCCTGAAGTAGACGTCTGGAGCTGTGGTGTGATACTCTACGCTCTTCTTTGTGGGACTCTTCCGTTCGATGATGAGAACATTCCCAACCTTTTTAAGAAGATAAAGGTATTGCCAAGAGACGTTTTGTCACTTGACCTTGTTCTTTTTTTTTTGCTTACTATTTTTTAAGTAATGCTTGAATTTGGTCTTTTTATTTCCTATCACTCCTCGAGTGTAATGTTTTTTTTTTTATCTTTTCATCCTTCAGGGAGGGATATATACTCTACCTAGCCATTTATCTGCGGGTGCTAGAGATTTGATCCCCCGGATGCTTGTGGTCGACCCAATGAAACGAGTGACCATCCCTGAGATCCGGCAACACCCTTGGTTCCAAGCTCATCTTCCAAGGTATTTAGCTGTGCCTCCTCCAGATACGGTGCAGCAGGCGAAAAAGGTAATCCTAACGCATCTACTCATCTTTTCATAAGCTATTGTCTCTATTCTCCTTTTTCTGATAAAGGGCAGGCTTCATTTGCAGATTGACGAGGAGATTCTCCAAGAGGTTATCAATATGGGGTTTGAAAGGAACCATCTCATTGAATCTCTCCGCAACCGGACCCAGAATGATGTATGTGTTTCTCTCAGCCTCTTGTCCATTTGCTGTTGAAGGTAAATTGTAGAAAACACTGAATTGTTGTTGACTGCTGTCTCCCAGGGCACTGTGACATACTATCTGATACTGGACAACCGGTTCCGTGTCTCTAGTGGATATCTCGGGGCCGAGTTTCAAGAGACCATGGTGGGTCTTCAATAGTGGGTCTTGATTATCTTTTATGATTAGTAGCAAAAGATCTTTGAAGTAATCCTTTGAGTGTTCAATTGAATTAGGAAGGTACGCCGCGAATGCATCCAGCAGAAACCGTAGCCTCACCCGTTAGCAATAGTAGGCTTCCAGGACTGATGGAGTATCAAGGAGTTGGGTTGAGATCTCAGTACCCTGCTGAGAGAAAATGGGCTCTAGGACTTCAGGTCTTGATCTTTCTTTTTTTATACTAGGAATTTATGCTATAAAGATTAAATCAGTTGAGTTCGATTGATAATGCCAACCAAATGGATCCAACAGTCTCGGGCTCATCCGCGGGAGATAATGACAGAGGTGCTGAAAGCCCTGCAAGATCTGAATGTGTGTTGGAAGAAGATAGGGCACTACAACATGAAGTGCAGATGGGTTCCTAACTACGCAGATGGAATGGTCAGTAACTCGATGCACGACAACAACAGCTACTTTGGAGATGATTCCAGCATAGTAGAGAACGACGCAGCTGTTAAGTCGCCTAATGTTGTCAAGTTTGAAATTCAGGTAGATCCTCTTCCTCCTTTTTTCATGATAAGCTCACGTTCATTCATATACTGAAATATTGGGATTGTGTTTCTCATGTAGTTGTATAAAACCCGGGACGACAAGTATCTGCTGGATCTGCAGAGGGTACAAGGTCCCCAGTTCCTGTTCTTGGATCTCTGTGCTGCTTTTCTTGCTCAGCTCCGTGTCCTCTAAATCATCAATCCGTCAAGAATAATAATCCCCACTTCTTCCCTTTTTCTTCTTCGTCCAAGAAATATTCAGTAACCAACTTCTTTTAATTTTTCTGTCTTCAGTTTTCTATTTTCGTGCTCTCCTAAAATACCTTCTTTTAACTTGAATGTAAGACCGAGCGACTTTAGTAAAAAAGCAAGAAGCAACTTTGTACATAACTTGTAGTTCATTGTGCCCCCAATATTGATTTTTGTTTGTTTTGTAACTACATCAATAGGGACAGATATGAAGATTAGTCCCTCTGTAAACCATACAGTTATATGTTCTTCAAATATTTTCTTCTTCTACGTGGCTGAAGCCATATATGTAGGAGTTGTAAAAAGCTCAAGATATATACTATTAGAGCTTTATATCTGTTCGGGCTTACTATTCGCTAAGCTCCACACATGGAATTAGTGAGCCTCGTGCACTTCTTAGGAAGAATGAAACAACTGCACCAAAAGTTAATGTTGTGGTCTACAACATCTTAGTTTGAGGATGAAGCTTATTCTTCTCCCAGAATTCTTCATTTGGTGATCTGAGTGTTTATAAATCCTGTGAAGTTGTTTAATCTAAAAAAGGCAAGCTCAGTTAAAATAATATTTTTCTACAATTAATACTTTCGATCTGAGTTATCTTCTAATTTCACTTCACATTAGATGCTTAGAGAACATAAAATGATAAATCCAGTAATCCTACAAGGAATTGAATTATATGTTTTCGGTAAAGCTTTGAAAAAAATTCTAACGTGTATTTAGCTATCAATTAACAAAATTATCATTTCGAAAACCTGAAATTGAAGCTTTTCAGACCGACTTGGTTTGTTTGTGACAAATTTTTAATTTATGGACTATACAAATGATGCCAAGTACTGAAAACATATATATGTCCTTGGCTGAAAATTTATCGTGATTCTTTCATCTCCCCGTTTTTAACCTCTTTCTATTCGTGGCGGTCTTCGAACACCGATTCTCACATCAGTTTCTGTCCTCCGTAATATCTCATTCATCCCATTGGTTTGAAAAATCTTCGGATTCGCCCCAACATTCGTCAAATCCTAAAACATTTTCATCATAGAATTAAACTAATGCGCCAGACCATGAAATCAAAGCAGGATCGTACCGAATTCAAATTCACTCACCGTATATTCTTCTGGTTTCTTGTGATGCACGCCAGAGAACAACAACACGTCAGAGGAGTCTAGGGAAACATGCGGCCTAAGAAACGGCTTGTCTTCGTTTATTGTTAACCCAAAAGTGTTCTTGGCAAAAGCCATGCTCATACCACTGACGTGGCTCGCAGATCCTGCAGGCTGATTATAAGTCAGCGTTGAAGCTGCGTCGTTTTCTTTCCTCTTCTTCGTCCCAGCCCATGCGAACCCGCTTGCCGGCCCCGTGGTTTGAGATAAACCGGTGTACGGAAACTCGCTTCGAGTCGTCGCTTGAGATGTCTCCGACGGCGTCTGGGTAATGATTTCTGTCTCAGCTTCCTTCTTGGTTTCCTGCATAAACAATGAAACAACCAAATTACGGATAATGAACCGGGGTTTCGGTTTATTCCGGTTTTAATCAGTCTTCGATACAAAAGATTTTGAATTGAAATATTATAGTCTGTCAAATTGGTGAGTAAATTTTCTGAAATTTCTATACCTGTTGGGTCGGCAATTTGCTGAGATTTGTAGGCTCTTTGACTGTTCTACGTGATTTCGCCGGTTTCTTGGATGCCAAGTTATCTCTTTTCTTTATACTAACTCTTCTCCTGCAAAACAAATATTTAAAATCTCTCAACAGATGTAGTTTACATATATGTACAGAGCTTGTGGTAATCGATGAAGTGAAAACCTTCGTTGAAGTTCTTCACGGTACTTAGCATCCATTTCTTTGTTAGGAGGGTACTTAGGTAATGTCGATGGATCACAAGCGTAAGGCTTTGTGTTAAAGTACTGAAATTTAACAGCAAAACCACAGAGAAAAAGAGTTTCAGTTTAAAATATATTACATGTCAGTAAATTGATTCGATTTTGCTTCAAAGTTATTAGGGGTTTTTTTCACCTCTGACATGAGAGCAGAAGAGGCAGTTCCTCGTTTCTCCGGATCAATAGACAAAAGGTTCTCGAGAAGATTAATTGCTGTTTTCGGAAACTCCTCAAATCTTTCTTTGAGACAGCCTTCATATTGATGCTGTGGTCTAAACATCTTTGTTTGTGGATGAATTTTGTTCTTTTCCCAAAAATCTTCATCTGGTGATCCAGAGAGTTTATAAATCTTGTGAAGTTGTTCAATCTACAGAGAACAAACACACCCAAAAAAAGAAACTCAGGAAAATGAATCTCTCTCTGGAATGAGTGATTAAATTCAATCTCTGACCTCTGTTCTTCCTTTAAGAAGTGGGCTTCCGGTAAGAATCTCGGCGAAAACACAACCAACGCTCCAAAGATCGACCGATACGCTATAACTCGTGGAACCCATCAGAAGCTCCGGTGCACGGTACCATAGCGTCACAACCCGACTTGTTAACTGATTCTTGTTTCTTGGTGTTACAATGTTGGCTAATCCGAAATCAGCTAGCTTTAAAACTCCTTTGTTGTTCACCAGAATGTTTGCGGCTTTAATGTCTCTGTGCATAATTCCACGTAGATGGCAATGTTCTACTCCCCATAGAAGCTGCTTCATGTAGCATTTGATCTGAACAAAAAAAAAATTAGGGTTATAAAAAAAGAGTTACAAGCTGCAAAAGACGTTAAGATTTTGTGTGAATTAATATGCGTGTCTTTCTTGCCTGTGCCTCGGTGAATTTGATGTCAGGGGATGAACATAAGCCTTCGAGATCGTGTTCCATGTAATCAAAAACAAAATACATGCTGTTTGAATTCCGTGACGCGATGATCCCTTCGAGTTTCATGATGTTTGGATGATCTAATCTTCTCAAAATCATGATTTCTCTCGCTATGAATCTTATGTTTTCAGTTTCAAAATTTTGAACCCGTATTTTCTTTAGAGCCATAACTCGTCCCGTCGATACCTCACAAGCCCGGAACACGTTGCTATACGTCCCTTGCCCAATCTAAGATTTTTTTTTTTTTGTAAAAAAAGTGGTAGAAATTAGTTGTTGAGATTATCGATAGGGCTGTTTCTTGTTTCGCAAGAAATGTATGTTTAGGGTTGTTTTACCTTCTCTCGTTTCTCGAAGTCCTCGGCGCGTAATGGGACCCACCCATGAACAGCCTCCGGTGCGGCGGAGCTGAGCCATGAGGGCCAGCCAGCCGCCACCTGCTCAGCCTCTACATTTCCGTGCGACAATCCCGATCTCAGGCTGACTCCGGTCGTCCTAGATCTTGGAGCATCATCGTCATTCTTGCGATGTTTTTTCGGAGATGAGTTGACGACACGGCGATGAGATGGCGGAGTGGGAAGAACATGGCGGTTGTTGTGGTTTTGGGGATGACTGCGATGGACTGCGGTGTCTAAACGGTGGCGGAGAGGACGTGGAGGACCCGCCGGAGAAGAATGCTTGGAGTTGAAGCAACCCATAATGATATTAATTGTCAGGGGAAAGTTTCCCGGCGGCGTGAGTATCGACCCGGGTCGGGTAAACGGGTCCAACGCAGGGAGGACAATCCCCGCATTAGACCATTAAGAAACGAAAATAAAGGGGGAAAAGCAAAAAATTAAAGAAAAATAGTTTTGGATGTAAAATAGAGAGAAACCGAATCGAGAGAGAGATAATTACGGAGGATTAGACAATCCTCCTTAAACT
Source organism: Thlaspi arvense (assembly GCA_911865555.2). NCBI lineage: Eukaryota > Viridiplantae > Streptophyta > Magnoliopsida > Brassicales > Brassicaceae > Thlaspi > Thlaspi arvense. The sequence continues at coordinate 57,343,144 of OU466859.2, read as the reverse complement.
TTGGAAGAGAAAGAGACAAGAAGAAAAAACAAATCTTTTTTATCTTTAATCTTTTTCTTTGACTTATATATTATTCTCATCATTCCTCAATTAAATAAATACAAAAATAATTTCACAATTTTAGAAGGAAAAAACCAAAACCTATTATGGGGGTTTTGATTTATTTTCAGGGTTGTAGTCAAAAGCATGCACTCAGATCACAATCACACATGTTATAGATACAAAGTCAAATGTAAGTAGTAGTCTGGTTCGGAATCAATCACCGAGGGGTTAAACCAATCCTAAAATCAGTCTCGAAATCATCGGTTTAAAAGTCAATTAATAGTGATTTTCTCTTCTTTTAATCTCAAAAGAACCGGAGATTGCCCTGAATTGTTGTTACTGTTACCGAAACTCATATGTTGTTGCATGTTGTTCCCCGAGACTGATCTCATACGATGGTGGTCGGACGTTCCCGCCGCGGCTGAGGTTGCTGCAGCAGTGCCGTTTCTAGCGGCAGGGACGTCGTGGTTATGTTTCCCTTCGTAAGTTGTAATGACAGCCTTCGCGTCCGTTGAAGCTCTCTCTACATGTTTACGGACCGTACAATTCGCCGTTGTACATTTATAATAGCTCCTAATTAATATTACCAAAAAAAGGAGGAAAAAAAGTGAAATAATGTAATTGAATAATCAAACTATTCTCGATTTTATATATGAACTCATTAAGCACAACCCTAGATATTATTACCTTGGATGGGGATTTCCTTTGACAACTTTTTGTCCGTACTTGCGCCACCTATAGCCATCGTCGAGAAGGTCGACTTCACTTCTTGTCTGAACGATGATCTTCGGCTCAGTCACTGTCCGATGAGTCGTTGACACACCGTCGATTTTTCTACAATTCCAATATTAATTAGTTAATAGGGTATCACAAACTGAAATTCAAACTAATGTTTGATTATTAATGCAACGTTATGTATGTGTCAATATGTTTATGAAATTTTAATCATCGAGATATATCTTCTACTGAAATCTAGACTAATAATTTGTAGGCTGTAGCCAGTATACATGAAACTACAAACTTTTACCATACCTTATCTTTGAAGCCGGAAGATCATCATCATCATCATCATCATTGGTACCATCATCATGATGCTTACCATAACCACTATCATCACTAGACTCCATCATGTGCCCTGCACCACCTATGTAATGAATATCACCAATTTCGCCGGAATTTCTGCCTCCACCACCACCCCGGCGGTTCTGAGGCCTCTCGTGATCGTGTTGACCTTTGTAAATGATCTGAGTGATCTGTCCATCAGACGAGCGTTCTACTTTCTTCTTAACCGGACAGTTAACATGTGTGCATTTGTAATAACTCCTCGGATATTCACACCCTTTGATTGGCTTTTGTCCGTACTTCCTCCAGTTATAACCGTCATCCGCCGGTTTATCAACGTTCACCACATTGTACGACCGGTTATTATTCCCCGGATTATTATAATGGTTTCTAGCTCGTTGATCGGCTTGTGAAACTTCAAAAGACTGACGGCCATGGACGGCGGTGGATGTCGATGGCGGAATATGGTGAGGAAATGTGTCTGGTCGTTGCGGTTGCGGCTGCGGCTGCAACTGCGGTTGGGCAAAGCCGGTCTGCGCTGGTGGCTGCTGCATTCATTATATGTCATACTATGGATTTAATTGATACTAATACGCAAAAAGAAGATCTTATGAAAATGCTGAACAATGTCCAAAAACTTATATATGTTGTTAATTTGTATATTATTTGCTGTCGCGTGTGATAGTGTGTGACTTGTCAATGAAAAAAAAAAAAACCAAATTAAGAACTAGCCAAATGTGTACCATGAGTTTACTTACCATTTAGGTTACTTCACTATAGTACGAGTTTAAATTACTTGTATACAACATGAACATACAAATTGATTTTTTTGTTTCCCCAAATTTCGGTTTTGTTCAGCTTCTAACGACCGTAAGTACCAATAAACTCAACAATTAATGTTATTTAGCAAAAATAAATAGGGTTTAGTTTAGCCTTTAAATATTAGTTGAGGATAATAAATAAGTAATTACCTGAGGAGGAAAGAACATGGGGGAGGTGAGAAGACTAGAAGGGCTGAAACCAGAAGGGACTGTAAAGATCGGACCTCCTCCGGCGAACATCCCCGCTGTAGAACGTCCTCCTCCGCTGCCAGGGGATACCGACATAGCTCCGGCGAGAAGCTGTGAAAACGACGTCGTCCTTTGGTTATCCGGCGTCAAAACGTCAGGGAAGTTATCAACGAACAAAGAGGAGACAAAAGAAAGTGGGCCTGGGCTTAGACTAAGCGCATCTCCACTGCCGAAGAAATACGCCGTCGTTTCGATCGCCGGTGGTCTCTGTGGAACTGTAATCGTGGGTCTTGTTGGAGCCACTAACGTCGTCGTTCTCATCGAAGATACATCGTCCTCCACCGCCATTTCTGAATCAAATCTCGATGTTTGTGATTAAATCTCTCTAGATGTTGATATTACTGTGTGTATATGTGTGTGTATATATAGAGAGAAACAAAGAGACAAGAGTCTTCTGTTTCAATGTCTGATTTTCTAGATCGGTTTCGTGCTGCCTTGACATTGGTGTTCGAAAGTCTGCGGGCTAAAGATGGAATTTCTTTAATTTATAATAATAATTTATTGTGGTCCAATCTCTCTATATTCTGAATTTCATATATAAGTTTTTTTAAAAAAAATAGTACTATTATGGAAAAATAATTCAACTTGCATCTTTTGTTTAAAAGGTTGAGATTTGGATAACCAAATTGATGGTGTTTAACTTGGAAAAGTCATCTTATATGCTATTTATACCCCTTTTTTGGGTCAACATGCTATTTGTACTATGATGCAAAACATATGGTAAGTTTTTGTGGGTCAACAAAATTAGAATATTTACGAGATTTTTTCTTGTTTTAAAGCTGGAGGTTAATTATTTGAGTAAAAGATAGATAATCAATACTTTATGTGATCATTGAACACATAAAATAATTCACTTGGTAGATATGTTTGGTATTTGTTAGTATTAAAATTCGAGTTGAGTCTTATATAACACATATACTTATAGAATTTGTTTGTTGGCCAAGTTTGCCTCACAAGACCGGCACTGCAAGGCATCAACTCCAAGCCGCGACAAAATTCGCTTTTTAGAATAAATGAAGGTCTATGTAGTCCAATATTCACTAACAAACAAATGTTCCTTTCTGACTCTATGGTCTATGCAAAGCTTAGAGTTTCCTTCATAGTCCAATATTCATTACTTACTCAGAAAAAAATAAAATGGACAAATTATTTCTAATGATGTAGATAGTTTCACAATGTTAATTTGGACTGTAAATGAATGAAGTAGATAGATATTTGAACCAGTCATTTCACATAATCTTAACTTGGGCAGTGTGTTTTCTTGAAATATGCTCTCTTTGAATATCCACTCTTTTTACATATTATTTCACAGAAAAATAGCCAAACACAAGGGCCAACTTGTGTATGTTATTTATGTCATGTAGAACATAATCTTCAATAAGGAGTCGTGAAAAACTAATTCTATTTATAAAAATATGAATTAAGTCTTAAAAAATTGTTGCGGATATTAATGTAGTATATATATTGAGTTCAAAAAAATGAATTCAAATGTCTTTTCACTGTATTTTTTCGGGAATTCTTGTTTTATGGAAACGACACATGAATTAACATATCAAGTAATCATTTTTTTCATGCATCTTTTCTTCACATCGTTATATTTTTTGAAAGTTTTTACACGTTCTTTTTTATAAAAAAAAATAGACTTGATTTTATTTTTGCTATATAATACTTGATTTGAAGATTCGTGTAGGAATATTAATAGATATTTCCATTGAGATTGGAGATTTGAATGGGGAAAAAAATCTAATGGGGAATACATTTGATTGCGAAATCAGAAAGTTGATTATTTGCTAATTATTAACATAAAATTCAATATTGCCCCACGACTCTGGTCCATTAATCAATACTATACTTTATACGTTCGAATCATTATACTAAGCTGACTCAGATTATACACAAACTTTCTATTCTGGACCAAACTGAAAATTTGAAGTGAAAACTGTGAGAAGACTCAAAATTTCATAATATAATCTCGCTGATGATCGCTATCTAATGATTTTAAGCTCTTTGATATTAAATGGCATAATGAACAATAACGTAATTTTGGGAATATTCGTGCAACAATTTGAGTTTTCTTAAATTATATTTTCGGGTTTGTTGAAACAAAACATAACAAGTGTCTGCGTTGCATGTTCTTCAGAGTGTTATATATAAGAGTAAATAAAGGAATCAACCTAAACTAATTAATTGACATTTGTTTCTGAAATTAGTATTTTTAATTAAATTTTAATTTTCTTTGACACCTAAGAGACAGCCTATTGATGCCTCATTAATTACGTAAATTATCGGTTCCATTTTCCTAATCATATCACCATATACCTTTAAATCGGAGGTTCTATCTTAGTAACAGTTATGGACGCACCAATGAACAAACAAAGTAGCAAATAGCAATTAAGTTAACCATATTTTTTCTAAAATTAAATAAAACATTGAAGCCGACAAAAATAAAAACATTAACAAATGACTAATTGTACACCGTATTACGGTATACAAATGACTAAAGACATAGTAAAACTCGAGAAGGGTCAAAAAGAAATGCAACGACCAACAAGAATACGTCTAGAGCTGATCTAATGAAACCATCATACAAGAAGAATGTTTAAAATAATGTCATGATTTTTTCTTTAATTATAAACTTGATACATAGTGTGTAAGAAACATAGTAAACAAAAATCTTATAACCAAAAAAACCTTTGAAGAGCTGTTTGTTTTGTCGTGACGTGTGGTTGACTTTTGGATAAGGGTCAAGCTATTATTTAACAGTTAATTCGTTATTTTAGGCCCTTTACATAGTCGAAAATCGGAAAACCACACGGACAATCATTTAAAATTGATAGCGAATTTCTTTTAAGGGTTTGAACTAAAATTAAACATCTTCATATCTCTCGTCGTCTCGTCAAATTAGTTTACAATCACGTCATTTTCGATGTGATGAACTAGCTAATAGATTAAGAATATGCCAGCTTTAGTTATACTCAATAAACTAAAATAGTCTTTGGTTCTTGGCGATATTTTAATTTATTAAAAAAGATCTAGGGTATTGATAGGTTAAGGAGACTAATCATGGTGTCCACTGTTTGAGGTTGATGAGTAAATTAAACCCTAATCAAGGTTTTAGCTAGCTCATCGTAATATTTTAATTCTGGATATATGCACTAGCTATATAGTTATAAATCAAAAAAATTATTGCATAAGGCTCGAAGATAAACGTGTTCGGAACATCAATTACATCAAACACGGTGTTCCCATACATCCTTTTGTCTTTGATGTCATGGGACAATGTGACCAACTTGCAATTGCAACTTACTGTAATACCTACGAGACAGACACCAATTACGTACTGCGGTTTTGGTAATTAGTCTGTTCTCAACCTATGAACGTTCTGTCTACAAGAAAGAAGAGCCGCCACAGCGTGTGCGCAAGGACAAAGACAACACCGGTTCCTAATATCCACGATGTTGTTTCCTTCATGAGATATAACTTCAAACTCCGCTTCATTGGCTCGAAGCACCTGATAAATTCTTGCAAGCTCGAGGGCCTCCGCCACACGCCGCTCAGATTTACTTATTTAGCTGAGCCCATTTACATAATTCGAATAAAACACCCCCCTTTGTGGGGCCGATATTATTCTAACTAAGCCCAGTAAAACTCTTGTTGGACTCATGGTTTGATTTGTTAAGGCCATACTAATGGGTTTTTATGGGCCCGAAATAATTCGAAATAAGCCCGGTAAAATCATTTGTCGGCCTCAAATTATTGGAATTAAGCCCAGTAAAATCTTTTGTTCGATTCATTACTTGATTTGTTAAGGCCATACTAGTGGGCTTTCGTAGGCCCGAAATTATTCAAACTAAGCCCAGTAAAATCTTATTGAGCTCGAAATTTGATTGGGTAAGCCCAAGCTAGTGGACTTTATGGGCTCGAAATAATTCGAACTAAGCCTAGCAAAAACTTTTGTTGGACTCAAAATTTGATTGGGTAAACCCAAACTAGTGGGCTTTTGTGGGCAACATATTATTGGTACTAAGCCCAGTAAAATCTTTTGTTGGGCTCATAATTTGTTTTTCTTAAGGCCTTTGCACTAATAGGCTTTTGTGAGCCCAAATTTATTCGAACTAAGCCCAGTAAAATTATATTGGGTGAGCCCAAACTAGTGGGCTTTTGTAGGCCACAAATTATTGGAATTAAGCCCAGTAAAATCTTTTGTTGGATTACATGATTTGTTAAGGCCATACTAGTGGACTTTTGTAGGCCCGAATATATTGAAACTAAGCCCAGTAAAATCTTATTGAGCTCGAAATTTGATTGGGTAAGCCAAAGCTCGTGGACTTTATGGGCTCGAAATAATTCGAACTAAGCTCAGCAAAAACTTTTGTTGGACTCAAAATTTGATTGGGTAAACCCAAACTAGTGGGCTTTTGTGGGCGACATATTATTGGAACTAAGCCCAGTAAAATCTTTTGTCGTGCCCATAATTTGGTTTGTTAAGGCCTTTACACTAATGGGATTTTATGAGCCCAAAATTATTCGAACTAAGCCCAGTAAAATTAAATTGGGCTGAAAATTTGGTTGGGTGAGCCCAAACTTGTGGGCTTTTATGGACCCAAAATTATTCGAAATAAGTTTATTGTTTTGGGCTCAAAATTTGGTTGGGTGAGCCCAAACTTGTGGGCTTTTGTGGGCCCAAAGTTATTCGAACTAAGCCCCGCGAAATCTATTTTGGGCTGAACTAGTGGGCTTAATTTGGTAAGCCCAAACTAGTGGGTTTTTGTGGGCGACATATTCTTGGTACTAAGCCCAGTAAAATCTTTTGTTGGGCTCATGATTTGATTTGTTAAGGCCATTACACTAGTGGGCTTTTGGGAGCCCAAAATTATTCGAACTAAGCTCAGTAAAATCTTATTGGGCTGAAAACTTGGTTGGGTGAGCCCAAACTTGTTGGCTTTTATGGGCCCAAAATTAACCGAATTAAGCCCAGTGAACTTAATTTTGGGCTCAAAATTTGATTGGTGAGCCCAAACTTGTGCACTATTGTGGGCCCAAAGTTATTCGAACTAAGCCTATCGATATCTATTTTGGGCTGAAAATTTAATTAAGTAAGCCCAAACTAGTGGACTTTTGTGGGCCGAAAATTATTCGAATTAAGCTCAGTAATATCATTTGTTGGAGTCGTAATTTGATTTGTTTAAGGTGGGCCATATCCTTGTGTATTTTTGTGGACCCGCAATTATTCTAAGCAAGCCCAGTAAGGCCAAGTCCAATTTTTTTAAGCCGAGTGGCATGGAAAAGACAGTGAATAGATATAGCCTGATACAACCTGACGCGAGAGAGAGGAGATCAAAACAAGATCACACTTACCTGGCTTTGGTAAAATATTTTATTACATATGATAGCTGAAGATGACCGGGCATCACAAAAGCGATACATAAACTTGAAAATGGAATAAAAAGGGGAGAGAGAGACCAGAGACTTCACATATAGAATTTGTCTTAGTGATGGTGATCTTGAACGCAACGGAGGCCACAGTACTTGCAAATCGCAGGCTCGTCTAGGTCGAGGCATATGACCGAGGGCCGGATTGGTGTCTGCAAATTATATCAAAATCATTTTATATATCAATCCCCAGTTTGTGATAATCACAGAATCAAATATCGTGAGCAACTGATGGAAGAGGATAGAAACCTCCTTCACAAGCAGCAATGTGGAACCTCATTGATCAGTTCCATTGGTGACTTCTTGCTTCTATCCTGCACAGATAAGTTTCTTCACCACGTTAGTTAAAAGTAACACCAGAAATACATAACACTGCCATAGAGCCTATGCAATGCATATATGTTAATGTCACCAAACAACAAACCACAAGAAATCCCTTTGACACGGGTGCATTCAACTAAGCAGAGCAAGTTGATCTGCTTTTTTTCACACAAACAAAAACACCTCATAGCAAAGAGAAATGAAAGCATAAAGGAGAGAACTCAAACGAAGCTGGTGACTAACAAATTTAAAGCTAATTTTAAACTAACGTGGGCAAGTTTTTACCTCACAGTATTCATTTGTGACCAAGACCGTATGCTATTAATCTAATGATTGTGATGATTGAAGTATGGGATAAGGGAAATGCTATGTAATCGTTAAATGATCTTTTCACTTATTAGACTTGGGAGTTGCAGACTGAGATCACAACAGCATATAATACCACAAATTATTGCACCAGATGTCAAGATAAGTTTCTTCACCATCTTAGGTAGAATTAACACAAGGAAAATGTGATCCGAAAATTTCCTAATTTACCACTACTATATAGCCTATGCAATGCATATACAGGCTCACCAAACAACTAAAATTCTCTAGAACGGATCAGTTTTCCATGAGAGCAGAGATACTGCAGAACAAAAAGAAAGCCCAATGTCCTCAGAATTCAAACAACTTTTAAGCAGATTAAAACAGATATCATCGAAAAACTTTAATCTTCACTGAATCAAACGACCCACACTAAGGACAATTTGCAGAAAATGATAAGTTTTCATGTGCTTTCCCAAAACTAATTTAATGGCAGTAAACATTAGTTTCACGAAACCCGAAACCGTGACAAAATTTCAGAGACTAGCAATAACGGATGAGCAAATCGAAAACATGCCAAATCGCGATCTAACCCTAGGGGAGATGATCAAGAACAATTCACGCAAAATTAGGCCGTTCGCGAAAGAAAAATCAAACCTAAGTCTCGGAGCAACGAAACTAGGGCTATAAAAACACCCAAAATCGCCCAGAGTACCTGCATCCATTTGGCGATAACGACCACTTCATGGTTCCAAATTGAAGGACCCCCAGTAGTTATAAAATAAAGCCCAACGTATAGGCCCAATAAAGTTAAGAAGATCTTCTTATTTATATATAAACCAAATTACACTTTACTTCTCACCAATAAAGCATGAACCAATCTCCTAAAGCGCACACACACACACTGACACAATACATCCAGAGAACAATGACTGCAGGATCCAAGAAACCAACATAAGAATCAATAAAAGAGTAACACTAAACGCAACAAAGGAGCTTCACATTGCTAAAAGAAGTCTACACCGAATCGGCTTTCTCATTGAAAGAAACTAAGACTTGTTACCAAAACCGCAGCAAAGCGTCCCACATTGTCCCTATTGCTGCGAGAACAGCTACCGGAATAACAAACTGATGGGCCAAGCCCGAGATGGCGAAGACTCTTCTTGCACTGTTCTTGCTAGGTGATGCATCTGGTGGAGGAGGCGGGTTCTCAACTAGAACAGCCAGCTTCATGCCGCCGTAACATCCACCACCACTACCGCTGATCAGATAGTAATGTCTGGTCACATTGAGATGAACGAGGTCTCTTCCAGCTCCACGACTCCAATTGGCGATCGGGTTCTCCGAGTTGCAGCTTCTGTAGTTGGTCTCGTTTACTTCTATAACGTTGTATTGGTTTCTCTCGTACACAAAAACTGACAGAACAACCAAGAATCCAGATCGAGATCACTATATAAGCAAACAAGAGGGCAAGACCAGAGCCTGATTCTTCGGTTAAGTTAGGGTTTTGAAAGGTCTAAATTGAAAGAAATAAATAAAATTCAGAAACAGAGATTAACCCAAAAACTTGACATTCGGTGTTAAATGTGAAAGGCTTGGTTAAAAATTTAAACTTTAACAAATACAGAGGAAAAGTATCCACTTTATGTAAGAAAACGGCCAGAGAAGAATCTAGTGGTCCTTTTCAGACAACCTATGATTGTGTTCGACAAGATCTTACAAAGTTTGAAAATTTTGCCATCAGATCTAAATCATCTAATCAAGAGCGATGTATATAGAGAGGGAGAGAGAGAAAAAATACAGAGCCAATCGTCGAGGTAGAAATGTTTGTCCTGAGCCCAAATGGTATAATTGATATTGGGATTCCAGAACTTGGTATCGCCCACCGTCCATTTCTTTGCCTCCACTTCTATCATCGGCGCCGCCGCCAGAAAAGTCAGCACCACCGCCGCAGCCATCAACGCAAATCTCGCCATCGATCACTCTAGAAAAAATGCTCAGTGCTTTCTGACTCTCTCTCTCTCTCTCTTGAAATAGCAGATTGTGTGAGGGATGGATTTAATATAGAATCTTGAAATGTGAAATAAAATTCTCTTTTCCGGGGAAAAGATCTCTCTAGATCCGTAATTTCTTCGACTAACATTTGCTTTAATAAATCTTGAGGTTAACGCGTTGCATAATTAAGGGAATTTAGTTGGTAGTAATTGCTATTGTCTAATACTATATTTTTCTGGTGATTATATTTTTTTTCTCTGTTTTCTCATATTTTTTTTAGTGACGAAAGCTCATTTCCTTTTTGTTTGTTTGTTAAAATGATACAGGATTCTATTCCTTGTGTAGAACATATGAAATACAATGACTACTAGGTAAACATAAAGATAAAATTAATATATCACAAATCAGAGGACAAAAAAATTAATATGAAACAATTCTTCTACTTACATATATAAATAACAATTCTGTTTGTTTGACACTTGTATTAGCTTCAAGTGATTAGCTCTTCATTGTACTGAGCATATAAACAATGATAATTTTATAGCCGTTGAGGAATTTCATCATCTTTTGAGTCGTACGTTATGTGCCTCGTCATAGCATCTGTTTCGTGATAGCTTCCACGCGCAATGCGTAGCGATTCGTCACCACCGCCACAAAACCGATGGATAGTGTAATCGGATGAGACGACGCCGTCTCGAGATCTTTCTTTTCTTAATGGTTTGTTGTTTTTTCTTTTGGACGTCATGACAATGATTTAGCCCAACATTATGTCCACACAATACTACTTGTAAAGTCCACGTAGGCAGACAGGCAGAGATATCCACTAGACCCATCCACGTGTCCGTATATCAGCTTCTAATTCCATTGTTACCAACAAGAAAAGCAAAAAAAAACATCGAATTGAGAACCGAAGAAGAAAATGGCGGCAGCGGCCATGGCCGTTCATCTCCCAAAACATCCTTCGTTTCTTTTGAAACCCAAACTTCCATTGGAGCAAAACTCCAACTTTATCGGTGGGTCCTTCAAGTTAGGTCGACCCATCTCCGTAAACCGGGAAATTAGAGGTCCGGTTATGGTTACTGCTTCTTCGAGGAGCACGACCATCGCTACAGATGACGTAGACGGAGATCCAAGCAAACGGTTTTATATCAACTTCACTGGATTTCCGTTTCCTCTTGGCCCGTTCCTTAACCGGCGCACCATCAGAACCGAGGTTAGTTTTCTCCATCTTTCACTCTCTCTCTCTCTGGGATTACTTATTCGAATTCGTTGAGATTTCACTAGAGGTGCCTTCATTAGTCATCTTCAATTTCAAAATTAATGGTCACTTATGCCCAAATCCTTCTTAGTGTTGACATAAATTTTGAAGCTTTGTTTGTTTGCAGGCGGTGAAAGGTTGCATATGGATGTTTGAGCAAGAACAAGCTTTAGGATTTAGCAGCGTGTCGACGAATATACGAATGACCGTCATCAAATTAAAATCCGGAGGTTTATGGGTTCATGCTCCTATTGCTCCCACCAAAGAGTGTATTCAGGTTCCTTTTTTCATTCCCAAATTCGGTTTGCTCTTCTTTTATGATTACTGTCTCCAGAGAATAGTTGAAATGATGATAAAGTATCAGACTTTGTTGTCATTTCTCTACTTATGTTGATATTTAACACTTGGTTGTTGTACTTGATGATTGAACTGTGTTGCGTTTTCAATTTTGTTTGGTGGCAGCTAATTAAGGAGTTGGGAGCTCCGGTTGAGTATATTGTCCTGCCAACGTTTGCTTATGAGCACAAGATTTTCGTGGGTCCGTTTTCTAGAAAGTTCCCCAAGGCTCAAGTATGGGTGGCACCAAGACAATGGAGCTGGCCGTTGAACCTACCACTCGAGTTTTTCGGTATCTTTCGCTCTAAAACCATTAAAGACGGAGACTTATCTACGCCGTGGGCTGAGGAGATCGAGCAGAAAGTCCTAAGCTCTCCAGAAGTTGGTATGTTCCTGAAGTTGGTATGTTCCTTTGGTTGATAGGTAACCAGAAAATCATAATTTTCTCATGGGGGATATACAGGAATTGGACCGTATGTGGAAGTTGCCTTCTACCATAAGCGGACAAGAACTCTTTTAGTCACTGATGCTGTGATCTTCGTCCCAAGGAAACCGCCCTCAAGTATCAGCAACGAATCCTTGTTGGCCTCGGCTAAGAACGGACTGGCTGTGAAGATTCTTAGCAAAGGAAAACAAGTACCCAATGACCCTGTGGTCGATAACCCTAACACCCGCCAAAAAGGTCAGCACTTCTTGAAATCAAATTCTCCTTTTTGCAATCAATCAAACAAAAGATCTTTAGACCATAATGGCCTCTGCTTTCTCTAAAACTAAACTTGCAGGATGGGAAAGAATGGTTCTGCAAATTCTGTTTCTTGGTCCTTCTAATCTCTTGGAACCAAACGCAAGCTTCTCACAAATGTCGCAGAAGCTGATTGTTTCTCCCATTGTGAAGACTTTGGTCTTTAGCAAAGTCCCTGAGAAGGTTCCTTATTTCTGCATCATCTGTTTCAAACCTTGTTTTTTGTTGCGTCCGAAAGGGTTTGTTTTGATTTGATCAATACTACGAATTCAGGTGAGGGATTGGATCGATGAGATAACCCGTGACTGGAGATTCAGAAGGATTATCCCAGCTCATTTCGAGGCTCCAATAAACGCAGGAAGATCAGAGTTTCTAGCTGCGTTTGGGTTCCTTGATGAGCTTCTAGGGGAAAGATATGGAACCCGTCCTTCGCTCTCTTTTCTCCTCGCTTCACTAATGGGAAAAGCTGCGAGCTATTTTCCTCCAGACGATATGAGAACTCTCTCTTCTCTTGATCAGTTCTTAGTTTCTGTCGGGGCTGTGAAAAAGACAGTCTCTGGTAGTAGAAGACGAAGATGATGGAAAAACGGAAAAAAGATTGATCTTTAATCGTCTTTAAGAATATGAAAACAGGCTGGCATTGTTGGTGTTGTAGTGAAAGATATGGTCATAGAGAAGTAAAGCATTCGATGTTTTTTTTTGTATGCGGAAACTTTGTTTGGGTAACATTGTTTTGATTACTTGTATCCTAAGCAAAGAAAAAGTTCATCTATGATCCGCAAGTCACTGAGGAACAGATTCAAAGGGACTTGACCATGAACAAATTCAACTGGGACCATCCACTTCACCTCCAGCCAATGAGCCCGACCACGGTGAAACAAGTCTCGGTTGCTTGGGACGCTTACACTGCAACTAAAGACGCTCACGGTATCTGCCTGTTAACGGAGTGGGGTGAGTTTAAGACGCTTGACCATGAGCGGATCCTTGAGAATATGCAGAAACCGGCGTTTGTGTTTGATGGAAGAAATGTTGTTGATGCAGAGAAGCTGAGGAAGATAGGCTTTATCGTTTACTCTATTGGTAAGCCATTGGACCAGTGGCTCAAGGACATGCCTGCCCTTGCTTAGCTTTGAGTCTTTTGCCCATTCTCAAGACTCATATTTTAATTTTTGTTGCGTATTGTCAAATAATTTGTTGGGTTTCTTCTTGATCAAGGAGATGTTTCTCAGATAATATATGTTGGTTAGAAAAGAGAGATTTTTATTGCCAACGACGTTGTAATTTTGATATCAAATATGTAAGCTTCGCAAGCATTTTAAATATATAAAGCTTTTTTTTACTAGCTAAAGTAATTTGAGATTCAAATGTAATTTTCATTTTCATTAAAAAATTCATGTTATATTTTATGTGTTACTCCTTCTAGAATATATAAAAAAAAAAAAAAACAAACGACTTATAGAATATTTAAACACCCTTGAAGTGTGTTGAGATTATGGTAACACATACAGTATTATGGATCTCAATATACTGAGTAGGAAACACAAACGAATAAAATCAAGCCAGAGCCAGATCATGTTTACATGGGAGGAATTCTAATAAAACCGAGACTTGTCGCTATTGTAGTCAAATTGTCGTCCAAACTAGAATTGATCTCAGTTCCGAGAAGCCCTAGTACGTTACTTAGAAGACACGGATCATATACGTCGGCTCCTATGACAGCGTGCATCATTATCTCATCCAATTTTTCCGCCCACACGTAGGGTAAATACTCTCCTTGAGCAGGTAGATCCACGGTGATTGGATTTGTGCACATATCAATGTATTCCGCAAGCTTCGTCATAGAAAGGGGACAGCCCTCTTTCGAATTCAGGTCCGAGTAAGCCCTCCGAAAGTTTGTTACCAAGGTTTCTGGAACCCTAAACCACTGCGACCTCAAGCTAAAGTGCCTTGTTCTGCCAATCGGAAATGGATCACTCAAGCTGACGAACACGATGAGTGTTCCCGGGTCAATACCACTCCTCTCGTACTTATCCAGCCTTGTGGATCTAATTCCATTTGAGCCGTGGACGAATTCACCTCAAGAAGGCGCAATCTTGAATCGGCGATAACAAGTCTCACAAGAGGGTCGCGACCCGTCGTCGATATTCCATCAAATGCCTTAATGTACTTCCCTTTGACTATGAGACGCTGAGTCAACCCGTCGCGGTTAAAGTAAGCTACCTCCGCCGCCGAATTTGCAAGGAGGCTTAAAAGATTATTACCATCTACGGATTGCTCAAATCTTGAACAATGGCCACTTACTGGGAACAACCGATTTGGAAAACGGCCCCCTTCTTCACCGATATCTCCATTTTTTAGTAAACAATGAAACCATTCCTCTCTCATGGTGATAATAACTCCAGACTTTCGTGGTTAATCCTCGGTTTTCGTTGCCACCGGCAATGCTTGAGTAGCTCAGGGCTTCGATCGCGATTGTTGCCTCAGTTGCAGTAAGATTTTCCACCGTACATCCGAATGTCGCAGAGAGAACAACACCTTTCTCTCTAACTGTCGTCGCCATTCTTCCAAGATCCAAGATAATCAACAAGCGCAAGAGAGAGCCAAGAAAAGCAGAGACAAAGAGAATAATAGGCAAGAGAGAGGAGAGCGAGATGATTACAGTAGAAACGCAACGGGACACTATAATAATTTAATTATAAGCCACATCAATAAAAGAAATCTCATAAGCCTTGCCACGTCGGATTCGTTCCCTTTCGGATAGATTAAACCAATTTACTAAAATACCCCTTTCTTCCTTCCCTCGCTTATCTCTCTGTTTCTACTTTCTCGCTTGCTCTCTCTCACTCTCTCTCTCTCTTCTCGTTTTCCCAGAAATTGACGCAAAATCCAATATTTCCGTTTGATTTCTTAGTTTCTTCCGATTAGTTCAGAGAATCAGGTATCTTTCTTGCCAACATTTACTCCTCTGTCTCCGGATTTTTCTTTTGGGTAGTGACGGAAAATCGATTCTCTTAGGGTATGTCCATGCTCATATTTTCTGGTTGATGGGATTGATTTTCTTCTCGAATCATCTCTGGTCCAACAAGCTTGGCTTCAATGGAAGATCATCAAGAATTCGAGAAGCCCACCTTCGAATTACGCCATAAGAAGCTTCGAAGCTCTCGTGTTTTGATAAACCGCGAGAAGAAGACTCGCTTAGGAAAATCGATGAATAATCACGAAGAGATCTCTGGCTGCTACGGATTGAGGCAGAACCCGAAGAAAACCCAGAAATCTCCACTCGACGAGGAATAAGAAGCGTTTGATTCGATGCGGAGAGTGTGGGAAAGGGTTTCGATATGAGAAATGTCTGCTGAAACATCGCGGAGTGATGCATTCGTTGAATCAGAAGAAGATCGTTTCTGAAGAATCTACGAGGAGGAGGGATCTGTTGTGTAGCTTCAGTGATGTGCAGAGGAGAAAGAGATCGAAAAGAGTTTCCAGGTACAGGAAGGTTCCTCGATTCTCTGTTTCGGATTCTTCTTCTTCGTCTTCTTCGTTTACAAATGCTCCTGTTTCTGTGGATAATGAAGAATTATTAGAAGTCGCTGAGTCTCTGATTCTGCGGTCTAAGAGTGGTGAAGCGCTGATTTCGAGAGACTTTGAAGATGGTTTTTTGGGTAATGAGCAGAAACTAGTTGGGAGATTCACAGACGGGTCTTTGAGGAGTAATGCGCATAAACTTGTGGGGATGATCATTGAATCTGATGGAATATCAAAAGAGCTTTTGGGTTTCTTGGGAGACAAGAAGGCAGTGAAAAACGATGAATCAGGCCAGCTGAAATGGGTAGGAGCAGAAGCTGAACTGGAGAGAGTGAGCTTGGAAGTTAGGTCTGGGCTGATGTTGCAAAATGCTAAAACCGACCAGAAGCTTGGCCATCAAGAAACAAATTCAGGAGATGAGGGTTTTCAGATGAACACAGAGCATCGGTGCAGGCTCTGTGACAGGGTTTTCTCGACTTATCAAGCTCTCGGTGGTCATCAGACGTTCCATAGAACGAGGAACAAGTCTGAAAAGTCAAAGCCATAGATGCAGAGAAGAATCAGTAGAAGCTGAACCTTAGAAATGGCTCAGTGACATTGACCTTTGGAGTCGATCTGAATGTTTCCAATAACAATAGATTTGCTGATGCATTTTAAACAACTTTTAAAATTTTAAAATTACTAATTCAATAATACTAAATTTTAAACAATTTTTAAAATTTTATATATCAATAACAGTTAATACATATCATTCCAAAATCTACTTCAAATACACCCTTAAGTTTGATCGCGAGTGTTACATATCATATTTTTTTCACTAGTTGTACTCTACAAATAATAAACAGTAAGAGGATTGTGATTTATATATATACATCAATTTATAATTAACTATTAAATAACCTGTTAAAAGGAAATTAAACACAAAAAGTATAAAAACAGAATTAGATCAATTGTGAACATATAAATGTAAGTCTAAACATATAAAAGTAAGTTTAAGAATGTTTACGTAAAATTATATTATATAAAGTTGGATGCGTCAAATTTAGTAATTCACATGATTGTGACACATGGTAAATCAGTCGATCAGATTTTTACATGTATTGCGATTAATTTTAAAAGAATGAAATGATATATTTCACTTTATAGAAAAATAATTTAAAATATTAATTTTAAAAGCAAAAGAAAAATATAATTTGAAAAAAAGAACAAAAGTTAATAAAAAGAAAAAGAAAATACAATTTGAAAAAAGAAAAAAATGTTAATAAAAATTTATCAATTCGGAAAAGGAAAAAAGCTAAAACACTAATCTTAAAAACAAAATAAAAATACGACATACATCTATATAAATACATAAAACACTTTATACAATTCTAAATTTTTATCCTTTAAGATTCGTTTGTTGAATATTGTATATATTTAAAGTACTTTCGGTATTCAATAATTATATAATTTTAAAATATTTGCATACAAAATTTGCAATAGAGGATTACACGAAAATGAAATCTAATATGCTAATGATAAATTTATTAATGAGGAAGATAATCAATAAAAATCATGTAAAAAAGCTTTTGACACAAGCCTTAAAAAACATAACTTGTCTAAAACGCAAAGAATTCATATACGATAAATACATGTGGAAAGACCGAGAAATTTTGTTTGCTTGGAAAAAGTTAATGGAAAGAGAATTAACATAATCGAATGACTCGAATTGCATATCCAAGTTTAAAATGCAGCAAAACTGAAAAAAAGTATTCCATCCGTTTTAAAATAAGTGTCATTTGGTACTTTTCACACAAATTAAAAAAACTATTAAAATTTCTATTTTATCTTTTGTTCGCACAAAAAATAATATTCTATTTCCAATTAAAACAATAAAATTTAAAGGTTAAAATTAGATAATTATTCAAAATTATGCATTGAAAATGTGAAATGACACTTTTTGTGAAACAAAAATAAAATTTTAAAATGACATTTATTTTAAAACAAAAGGAATAGTTGATAAAGTGTTAAACTACAAGTAAAATATAGTTAATATTGCTAAGGACTCGCAATAGATTATGTGTTTTAAATATTTTAATTAAAAATAAATGAGAATTAAAATAAAATTGATTTTAGCTTTTTAATGATCTGATTTCATTTTCTATTTTTTCAAATTATCTTAACATAGAGAGTCATAGTCTATTTACTTATAATAAAACACATTTTCATGTATTTATTTTTAAATTAAAATTTGTCACATATTTTAAAACATTTAGTTTTCAATTGCCAATTGAATCATAATTATTGAATATTTTTAGTTTCCAATTTCAATTAATTATAGTTTCCAATAACTTATATATCTACTTTAAAATTAATTTTGACAAGTTATTATCATAAACTATATTTATATTAATTCGATTTTTTTTTCATATATGACTATTTTTTCTTTTAAATTTGTATAACATCTTTTTTTCATGAGAAATAAACTACATCATATAATTTTTCTTAATTTAGTTGAAAAATATATAAAATATTTATTTTCCTTTTTAAGAAAAATCCTAATCTATTTCTTCGTTTTTAAACTTTTTATTTACAATTTTCTTTTATGTTAAAATTAGGTTTTTCTTATACGTGTCAAAATTTAAATTGATATATTTGACATATATAATATATCACGTTAGTGTTAATTATTATTTTTGATGAATCTAATTTTATATAATAATATAAAGTAAATATCATATGATATAATTTTTCCCTTGATTTAAACTTTTGCCATATTTTTTATTCTAAAAAATCTAAAACTCTTTTTAATCTTCTATTCTCTAGGGTTTCCCAAACCTGTACATAATCTCGAGTAGGAGATTGGAATTGTTTTGGTTAAAAAGTTTCTGTCTTAGTCCTGTGGCTCCGATATGAGTTCATCAAAGAAGAGGAAACTTAACTGGTCGGAGCTTTGTCCGGACGTGCTGCGATTTGTCTTGGAACGATTGAGTTTCACAGATGTAAATCGAGCTAAATCAGTTTGTTTGGCGTGGCACTTAGCTTCGAGAGGCTGCGTCCCTAAACCAAATCAGATCCCATGGCTGATTCTCTTCCCTCACAAAGAGGAAGCCAACAACGACAGTAGCTGCGTGTTGTTCGTTCCAGAGGACAGAGACAAAGTTTACAAAACCAGAGATCTCGGTGTTGACTTTGTGCGGAGTTGTTGTCTTGCTACTCACGGTAGCTGGCTCCTGATGATGGACATTCATTGGAATCTCAACATTCTGAATCCTTTAACCGGTGAGAGGATTGATTTACCACTTGCAGGAAGAAAAAAAACTCCACCACCTCAAGATGCTTGTTATTTTGATAATGGACCACCCAAAGTTTGCCCAAGCCTAGCTTGTCTCTGGATAGACGATAGAAGCAAATATTACGTAGTTGCGTGGAACGAGAAGGTTACCAAGACAGGGAGTAACACTTGGCGATGGCTTCCATGTTCTCGTCTCATGTCGGGATGGGACAGAGAAGGATCACAACTGGTCTACGAACACAGAGCTCAAAAGCTCTACTTCCATAGTGTCGGTGATGCTGTCAAGGTTTGGTGTTTATCTGGTGATGATCCAAAACAGGTTTCTGAGGATTATGCTCCAATCAATTATGAATTTTGGGGATTCCTCCCTGATAGAAGCAAAGACGAGAAGTTGTATCTGAAAGAAGAAGAGCGATATGTGAAAGGGTATGTTGACAGCAGACTAACCATCGCAGTGAGTAGAGTATCTGGACGGGTTTTGAAGGTAGCCATTGCGGAGCAAAAGTCCAAAAGGTGGTTCTTTCGCGTCTACGAGATGCACCCTACAGAGCTTGCGTGGCAAGTAATCGATTCTTTGGGTGATGAGGCCTTGATCTTAGACATGGGTATCACAGTTGTAGCCAAAGACATCCCAGGGATCAAGAGGAACTCAATCTATTTCAGTGGTTTCGGTTATAGGAGAAAGAACCCGGACCATTTATTTGTCTTTGATCTCACCACCCACAAGGTTGAACCTTTGCCACAATGCGTTTTCTCCTCCATTCCTTTCACTGATGCTCGATGGTTCTTCCCGGGTTTCACCGGTTAGTCTTTCCTGAGTTATTTGCTTCCAGTTTCGCTTTTTCTTCACAAGTTTTATTGTACATTTGGCTCATGAAGAAGAAAGATTTAATTGATTCTAGAGAAAAACAGAGGTTCAAGTCACTTTCAGTTGCGTAGTAAACAATCTGTATACCAATCAGATCAAAGTCAAAAGTTAACCAACAGCACTCAAGCCTTTATAATTTCAAAACACTTGTTGACATTCACAAGACTCACTCTCACAACTAAATCACTCAACGCCTAACAATATGCAACTTTCTCGGACTTGGTTTTATACATCAAATATTTGAATATCTACGTAGTATATTTACTTTTGATGTCATCATCATCTCATCTGTATATGGTGCTTAGGGTTTTACGCAAACCAGGAGTCCTACTAAAGTTTGGAAATCATTGAAAGCTTCATTAACGAGAGTGAAACTTGGTGCAATGGGGCAGAGCAAAAAGAAAGCTCATCGGCGGAGACGAGAAGAAGAAGGAATTCCGGGGAGTTCATCAAACTGGTCGGAGCTTTGTCCGGATTTGGTGCGATGTGTTTTCAAACGACTGAGTTTCACCGCTCTGAATCGGGCAAAATCGGTTTGTTCTTCGTGGCACACTGCTTCCAGAGGCTGCATCCCTAAACGGAATCAGATCCCATGGCTGATTCTCTTCCCTCGCAAAGAGTGAACAAACAACAACAACGGTAGTTGCGTGTGGTTCGTCGTCCCAGAGGACAAAGACAAAGTCTACAGAACCAGAGATCTCGGTTCTGACTTTGCAGAGAGTCTTTGTCTGATGACTTGTGGTAGCTGGCTCTTGATGTCCAACCCTATGAAGGATCTCTACATGATCAACCCTCTAACGGGTGAGAGGATCGATCTACCTGATACTCCGAAACATGGAGCAGACTTGATATTCGAGCAAGCTTGTTTTTGGATAGACAACGAAACCAAAGATTACATAGTTCTGTTGGAGGTGTCCTTTTCTTATAGTATATTTACCAAGAAAGGGGATGAGAACAAGTGGCACGAGTTTCCCCTCTTGAAATGGGACATGATTTTGTCTTCAGTCACAAGGATCAAAAGCTCTACTTCTATCATCCTAATAACCCTGTCAAGATTTCGGATTTCTCAGGGGATAATCCACGCCAAGAGGATGGGTGGTATCTTGATTATTTCTGGTTCAATCATTATGATTTTCCTTCTTGACTTGATGAAGAAGGTCGCGAGTTGTATTGGCAAAAGTTACTTTACTCGAGCACACGCATTGCAGTCACACTATCTGGAGATGTTTTGATTGTAGCATGCATACTGTTTAGCTGCAAAACATGGCATTTTCGCATCTACAAGACAAACCACATGACCCGCGAGTGGGTTAAAATCACTTCTTTGGGCAATGAGGCCTTGATCTACGACATGGGTATCACTGTTTCCGCCAAAAACATCCCAGGGATCAAAAGAAACTCAATCTACTTCAGTGGCCTCGATCATGGCACAGATGATCCAGATCATATATTTGTCTATGATCTCTCCACCCAAAAGATGCAAACTCTGCCACAACGAGTCTTCTCCTCCATACATTTCTCTGATGCTCGATGGTTCTTCCCTTGCTAGAACTTGGAGGCCGAGTTTTTTAAGCTTAAGTTATTTGCTTCGTTTGTTTTTTCTTCCGTTGTTAAATCTTGATGAAATAGTGATATTATATATTGTCATTCCATCAGTCTTTCGAGTTTAGTCTCACAATTCTCGGCAAACATAAGTAATGTTATACGAATCTATCTCTACCTACATATTTGGGATAATCTGTATAGAGACAACTGTTAAAAGAGGAATTCTTGGATGAAGAAAAAAAACAGAGGAATTCTTTAGAAACAGAGCAAAAGCAGAGTCTCACTGTGTCTTTTAACAGGCTCTGAATCACTACTACATCTATGATTCACTCTATCCTTGATTCTTGCAAAAAGCTAGAAAAGAGATTTGATTTATACTTTTTCTTTTTGAAAAATGGTTCAACACTCTTTCTTAATTCTGTATCTGTATCAGTAAACAATCTATACCAATCACATCAAGGACCAGAAATCTGACTCTCTCTTGAGATGTTGCTACTCTCTTACATGACTGAACAGACGCACTTGTTCATCTTCGGATCACCCTTAGGCTTCTTTTCTGTTTCGTACATAGCAAAACAAACAAAAACTCTCTGTCAAGTCGAGAACGTATTCTGAAGCTTAAGTAGAGCCAAGGAAAAAGGTTTCTTTTTTCACCTTTTTCAGTAACCGGAGGTTGGATGATAACGTGCATTGTGGTGACAGCGCCTACAAGATTAGAAACAGGGCTTCGGTAGTCTTTAACCGTCTTGTTGTTCTCCAATACTTTCCCTGCGCTTATCAACTTCACCTCTTTCACTGTCCTCGGCCCATTCTCCTTTTCTAGCTCGGATCAAACACAAACACAACACACGACAAGCAGGATGATCAGTAACAAGGCGTTAAACACCACTTGATAAGATATCCTATGCTTCTCAAAAGTAAATATTGACCAGACCGTTGTTCCAAGAACATTCAAGCCTTGACAATCTCAAAACACAGTTCCTGGGGACGATTAAAATCTGAAAGCCATAGGGTAAGTAAGTAAGTAGGCATTAAAAGAAGTCACCTCTTGGCCATTCAGAGATAACAGTTTCCTTCAATGCCGCAACAGTTGTAGCATCAGGGAATGCTTTAGGGCCGATATCCGAACCATCCGTTAACCGAAACTTGATCTCTAGTTGATTATCAACCTCTGCCATCTATTGCAAGAACCAACCCACAAAACTTTTCTAAAAACCTCGAAGAAAACTCAAAAACACTTGACAGTTTCGCTATGTATCAAATCCCGCAGGCCCTTCTCTGCTCACTATTCTATCTGCAATGAGTCAAAAAGCAACATTTTTTCTTCAATAAGTGATTGTCAAAATGAACAAGAAACCTGAAGATTAAGGGTTTAATCGAGAGTCTGATTTCTAAATGAAACGCATGCAATAACCAGGGATCTGATAGAACAAATCATATAAATGCCATGTTAAAGATCAAGAAATCAGCACAGTCAGAAAAAAAAAAAAAAATTCCTTAAAGAGAAAGAGGATCTGACAAATGAACAGAAGCGGAAAACTCCAAAAGGGGGTATACTTTAAAATCAAGGGAACCCAGATTTGAAACGAAGCCGGAAAAAGAAAACCCTAAATTTGGTGATTCTTACTTGGCTCTATGACTGATCTGAGCCGATGAATCAAAAGGAAAGAGAAGAACACGCATCGGAGAGGAGAGAGAGTTGCGAATTGAGATCAAGAGATCTCCTGAGTGTAGAGAATCAATGGCGGTCAAAGTTTCCATTTTTCTCTGATATTCTTCCCATCTATGCGCCTTTGAAATTGCCCATCTCTCTCTCTCTCTCTCTCTCTCTCTCTCTCTCTCTCTCTCTCTTTCTCTCTATTCTACATAAACCAGACGATCCTTATTTTGTTTGTAAATTCGACAATTTGATATCGAAAATCTCAAAGGAAAGAAAAGCACGGCACTACTCAATCGAGAAATTTTATTTTAAGGTTTTTTGTGTTCCAAGAAATTCTTAAATAGTACCCTTTTTTATATATTTGCAACAATTTGTAATACTACATGTGAAAGCTTTTACGTATTGTGACAAATCATAGCAATTTTCTTCGAAAAAATAAGTATACAATTTTTTAATATTTCATTTTCATAACAAAATCATTTTCATAACAAAATCATTTTCAACTAATCATCATACAATTAATGGTGATTACCATTTCCTACTTGTAAGGTTTTGACAACAGACGCTGAATTAATATCAAAATACTATAAATTTTGTGGTGTTTATCAAATTAGGGGGGATAAGTAACCTGAATCTGACAACAACAACAAAAAAATCTCTGCACCAAGAGAAGTCTCATGATTGAACGAATAGAGAGGGACCTTAACAAAGCAACAATGTCCATATAAAATCCCTAAAAACTATAGAATTATCAAAGAAGTTTAAAAAATTTGGAATTTTTACTGTCAAAATTAAAAAGAAAAAGTACATGTGGAGTAAATGTAACAGTGTTGTTGTTCCTTGGTCTTGTCTGATCGTAACCAAAATCCAGTTTCTTGTGGGGATTCCATAAACCTTTCTTGTTCTTATGACAGATCCAAGAATTTGGAATCTTTAATCGAAACCAAAAGAATCTCAAAAAAGGGTACCTTCTATTTTTACAGAAGAATGAATCTCTCTCTTTCTCATGCAGCTCTGCAACTGGTTTCATCGTCCAGCTAAAATCCGAGTAAAATCTGCAGAACCCGCCAAATCTCTAGTCTGCTTCAACATTATCTGTAAGCTTTCTGTTTGCTATTCCAAGATATGACAATTCTTAACGAAATCATTGGAATAGTTAACATATTTCGTCCAGAATGGCCTGAGATGCTCGAAACCTATCTCGAGCCACGGCTTTGATTGGCCATTGTAGTGAATCACTGCAGCTTTCTTCACACTTTCTAAGTTGGTCTTGCTCTGATAACCTAATCCAAGCATATGCCAAGACGAATCTATTGCCTGAACATGACCTTTAAATGCAATTAGAGCTGGAGGCAATGTCCCCAGTTTCCACATCGTTAGATTCGACTTCAGATTCTGCACCATCAGACCAAAACCAGAAATCAAAATCAAGTAGTTCCCGATTTTCGAAACATAAAACTCAAAAAAACATTGCAGGCTTCTCTGATGCTTTACCTCTTTAAGCCAAGAATGATAAGTTTCTCTGATATTTGTCTTCCTCCAAGTCCGTAGATCGAAGATGTTCATTCCATAAGCCCAAGCACATTCTTCGGGATCCAAATGTTTTGCAATGAGCGGGTGAGAGAAATTGAAGTAGTTCCTAAGACGCTTTGACATAACCCATTCGTCTTCTCCTCGACAAGTCTCCACAGCTCCATTAACCTTCCCGTTAAGGTCAATATCCCAGAGCGGAGATAAATCTCGCTGAATCACAATATCATCATCTAAGAACACTACCTTGTCTAAGTTCGGAAAAAGCTGTTCAAAAAGGCAAAACAAATAAGCATTACATTCATGTTCCTGGACAGTAAGCCACACTTCATATAGACGAAAGTTTTATGACAGAAATGTTTTACCTCTGGTAGATAGATCCTAAGATGGTTGAGTAAAGATATGTATTTGGGACTTCTTGACTGCAGTTTCGAAGCAAATGTTCGAGGAGTTGTTTCGCTGAGGTTTGCACCAGCGATATGATTCCCATGGTAATAATTTCTGATAGCGTTATGGCTTTCCACAGCTTCGAGAACCGGAACATTCTCTCTTGTTAACCAGTCGAACTGATGAACACTTTTGACTTCAACGATCGCAGGAGCGACTGAATTAAGCGCAAACCAAGAATGCATACCCGCATAGGTTTTCTTGTCTGTGATAACATGGAAGACAATTTTCTCAGGTTTTGAAGATGACTGAACAGCGGATGAGACCACAACCGATGCAGCCAAGATATTGTCTGTAGCGAGAATAAAATGGTGATAGGCGTTATCTGAGAGAAGAGGGAGAAACTCCGGGGAAGGAAGCTGTCTCCGAGCATGAGCGTTGGAGGAATATTCATCGGTTAGCCTTAAAGAGAGACAGTGGATTCCTTTCGGAATCGAACTTGCTGCAAAGTGTTTGTTCATAAGCTCCGCAAATTTAGATTCCCTTATATCCCTTTCAAACTTCTCTATCTGTTGGAAAGAATACCCAAAATCACAATAACATTTCGGATAACAAACCTGTAATTAACAAATCATTTCAGATTAGAGAATGTACCATGGCTCGAAGCACGAGGGAAAACGTTTTTGCATCGTAGTGGTTGTTCTTCATATCCGAAACAAGTTGACTAAAAGAATCTGGAAGCTTTAAACCATCTGGAATATCTTGAGTGCTTACTTCGTTTAGAATTTTGTAAAAGTCTCTAACTAGTCTCTGCTGCAACAGAAACATGAGAGGAAAAAAGAAAAAACATCCAAATTAATGTAAATAATACAGAGGAGTCCATCTTGTAACTTTTTATAATCTGAAATGAAGCAATCACTCACCTCTGAATCATCTATCCTACCAAGAAGACGTGGTCCTAACCGCCTCCCTAAACAATCTGAAGCCAAAAAAAAACAAGAAACTTTAATGAGCTCATCACATGAGCATAATCAGAAAGAGACACAAGACGGGATTTTGGGTTGCAAAGCTAAAAAATATGAAGGATAAAGCGAAAAGAGAACAGCTCTAAGATTCGTTTTGTCAGCATTTGGTTATGATCTATTAATACCGGAAATTTTTTCTTTTTGTGTGGTAATTCTAACTCTACACAAACAAAAACAAGAGAATTCTCCAAAACTGTCATCAAACTTCATTGTCGAACAAAATGCCATTAACCATGAAAATCTGAGCTTGAAGCATCATACCACTATACAATTGGCTCCCTTGAGACGCTTACGAGATTCATTTGTGGATACGAAACAGAAAAATTTCAACTTGCCTAAACTTTGTTGACTTAACCATTGGATCCAAACACCTTACAAGATGCTTGTGAGTGGTGACAATGCTTAAATTCAACAAAATCCCACTCTCAGCTAACAACAATTAGGTTCTAGATCCTAAACATTATGTAGAGATCCGAACCAAACGAGCACACACAGAATGTAGAATGGTTGAAGGACAGAGGAAAAGAGGGGTTTACCAATGGAGGAGCACTTGTTGACACCTTCAAGGGTAACAACAGCGGTTAGGATGAAGACGAAAGGCAACAAGAAAGCGAGGATTAAGATTGTGTGGAAGAGAGTTCGGTAAGAGATGTGACGAGCTGCGACTTTGATCTTCATCAAATCAATAAACTCATTGCTGCTCGATATCGTGATGCTTCTCATGCTAGGCGATATGTGAAGCTGCATCCTTGATCGTGCAGCCCCAGAGTCGTATTCAGATCAACCGAATCGGAGAAAACCCTAATTCCACTCAATCCCCAGCCCAAAAACATCACCTCCCGACGCGATTCCTCTTCCCCGATTCTCGATCTAGCCTTCTGGGTGCCTCCCAAATCCGACGATATTTGACTCCTACTCGCTCTTCTTCCTCCTGGACCTTTCCGATTTCTACAAACCAGTGATGATCCGAATTTGAGAGAATCCCGCCGTCTCTCTGTAGCTTGATTTAAGCAATTCGATACGAGAATACAAATGGGTTTTCCTCGAATTCGTGTTACAACCAGATATGAATATTCTCACGGATCAAAGACAATTCAATGAGCTTGTCAAAGAAGAAGACAAAAACGAGAGAAGAGAAAGACGGCTTTTCTCCCAAGTGAATTTGCCGGTGGATCTAAAACTTAATACACCAAATCCCAAAAACAAAAAAGAGGGAAAAAAAAAAAGAATCGTAGTTAACTTAAGATCTCGATTATAAATTAATTAAAAGATTTAATTAGATTTTTCTAAGATAAAACCGTGTTGGGGATTGGTGTCTTCACCTTGAGTTTAGGGTTTCTGTATAAAGCTAATTATAGGTTTCTTCCGATTTTCAAGCCCAAACAATAATTTTGCTTTTTTTCATCTTTCCCCTTGATTATTCTTGGTTTAATCATCTAATCTAAGTTTGATCAAAAATATTATTATAAGAAATATTTTTCCCCGATTGAAGACAAATAGACAACTCTTGATGTCAAAAATAAAATAAAAAGGCAATAGACAAACTAGTAATCCTTATCTCGTTTCTCATTTTTCAATACTTAAGAGTTAAGAGAGACATAAATAGAACAAAATGTGGTATAAATTAAGTTGATCCACATTTATTAAATCAGATGAATCTTTTCATTGTCATAAATTAATTCATCTGATTTAATAAAACTGGAAAAAAAATGAAAAGATCATTTTTAACAGCTGTTTTTATATTTATATAAGATGGGCAATTAGCTGCCGGAGTATATGATTAGGAAAATCTACTTTATTTCACCATGTCAGAATATATTTCCAAAGATAATAAAGATCAAAGCATCAAGCAAGAAAATAAATTTTATTTCATTCCATGTGTAATGTAAATTCGCCCAACTCTTTGAAAAAAGTTAAAACTATTATTTGAATGCAAAGACCAACCGACAAGGCAAGACAAGATTAAAATTAAAATGAAAACTGTACTTTTTCCGGTATCAAACCGGATTGAAATAGAATAACTTGCGTTAAAATTATTCATTCTGTATAGTCCGACTTTCTCCAGATTTCTTTGGACTAGATTATTGCTCGCGCTACGTCGCGAATCTTGATATAAATAGGAGAAACGAATTTGAAAGAACCATTTCAGTATTTCGAGAAACAAAACGTTGGAACTTTTCTATTCCCATAACCTTCCTGGGGAAAAAAAAACGCTAACCTTATAACGCGGCTACAAGGAATGTACACACACTTTGAAACTAAAGACGACTTCAAAACGTGAAGTATCTACGAATGTTACACAATTCACAAGACAATGACAATAGAGTCTCAACACAAAATTCCAAAAACTCCATTAGAGCAAGAGAGTGAGGGAGAACTTATCTTCTTCAATGCTTCAGCTAAAATATCCCACAAGTCAGTAACCATAGAAACATTCAGATCGACTCCAAAGGTCAATGTCACTGAGCCATTTCTAAGATTCAGCTTCTACTGATTCTTCTCTGCATCTATTGCTTTGACTTTTCAGACTTGTTCCTCGTTCTATGGAACGTCTGATGACCACCGAGAGCTTGATAAGTCGAGAAAACCCTGTCACAGAGCCTGCACCGATGCTCTGTGTTCATCTGAAAACCCTCATCTCCTGAATTTGTTCCTTGATCGCCAAGTTCCTGGTCGGTTTTAGCATTTTGCAACATCAGCCCAGGCCTATCTTCCAAACTCACTCTCTCCAGTTCAGCTTCTGCTCCTACCCGTTTCAGCTGGCCTGATTCATCGTTTTTCATTGCCTTCTTGTCTCCCAAGAAACCCAAAAGCTCTTTTGATATTCCATCAGAATCAGTGATCATCCCCACAAGTTTATGCGCATTACTCCTCAAAGACCCGTCTGTGAATCTCCCAACTAGTTTCTGCTCATTACCCAAAAAACCATCTTCAAAGTCTCTCGAAATCAGAGCTTCACCACTCTTAGACAACAGAATCAGAGACTCAGCGACTTCTAATAATTCTCCATCATCCACAGAAACAGGAGCATTTGTAAACGAAGAAGACGAAGAAGACGAAGCCGAAACAGAGAATCGAGGAATCTTCTTGTACCTGGAACCTCTTTTCGATCTCTTTCTCCTCTGCACATCACTGAAGCCACACAATAGATCCCTTCTCCTCGTAGATTCTTCAGAAACGCTCTTCTTCTGATTCAACGAATGCATCACTTCGCGATGTTTCAACAGACATTTCTCATATCGAAACCCTTTCCCACATTCTCCGCATCGAATCAAACGCTTCTTATTCCTCGTCCGTGTACCCAATCGATCATCGAGTGGAGATTTCTGGGTTTTCTTCGGGTTCTGCCTCAATCCGTAGCAGCGAGAGATCTCTTCGTGATTATTCATAGATTCTCCCAAGCGAGTCTTCTTCTCGCGGTTTATCAAAACACGAGAGCTTCGAAGCTTCTTATGGCGTAATTCGAAGGTGGGTTTCTCGAATTCTTGATGATCTTCCATTGAAGCCAAGCTTGTTGGACCAGAGATGATTCGCGAAGAAAATCAATCCCATCAACCGGAAAATATGAGCATGGACATACCTAAGAGAATCGATTTTCCGTCCCTACCCAAAAGAAAAATCCGGAGACAGAGGAGTAAACTTTGGCAAGAAAGATACCTGATACTCTGAACTAATCGGAAGAAACTAAGAAATCAAACGGAAATTTTAGATTTTGCGTCAATTTCTGGGAAAACGAGAAGAGAGAGAGAGTGAGAGAGAGCAAGCGAGAAAGTAGAAACAGAGAGATCACTGGTAAGCGAGGGAAGGAAGAAAGGGGTATTATAGTAAACTGGCTTATCAGAAAAGGGAACGAACGAAAACTTTTGTTTTTAACTCTGTGATCCGACGTGGCATATGGTTACTGATGTGGCAAGGCTAATGAGTTTTCCTTTACTTTTCTGCAGTTTAAGGGTTTTTTTTTTAATCCACAGGTTAATGAAACATCTTTTCTTTTAAATACCAGTTTAGCATACAAATATTCCACAAGTAGTTTTATCTTT
The DNA here is from genome assembly GCA_911865555.2 of Thlaspi arvense. Lineage (NCBI taxonomy): Eukaryota > Viridiplantae > Streptophyta > Magnoliopsida > Brassicales > Brassicaceae > Thlaspi > Thlaspi arvense. Next base: position 57,312,728 of record OU466859.2, on the reverse strand, counting down.
ATATTCTACACATAAATTATAAACAAAAACATATTAATTTAAATTTAAAAAATTACTAGTAAAAAAAGCTTTATATATGAAAAATGCTTGGGAAGCTTACAAATTTGATACCAAAAGTACAATGTTGTTAGCAATACTAAGAAAATACAATCTCTCTTCTCTAACCAACATATATGTAATAAGTATCTGAGAAATATCTCCTTGAGTCGAGCAGAGCAAGAAGAACCACAACAAATTATTTGATAGTACGCAACAAAAATAAAATCCAGGTAAAATATGAGTCTTGAGAATGGGCAAAAGACTCAAAGCTAAGCAAGAGCAGGCATGTCCTTGAGCCACTGGTCCAATGGCTTACCAATAGAGTAAACGATAAAGCCTATCTTCCTCAGCTTCTCTGCATCAACAACATTTCTTCCATCAAACACAAACGCCGGTTTCTGCATATTCTCAAAGATCCGCTCATAGTCAAGCGTCTTAAACTCATCCCACTCCGTTAACAGGCAGATACCGTGAGCGTCTTTAGTTGCAGTGTAAGCGTCCCAAGCAACCGAGACTTGTTTCACCGTGGTTGGGCTCATTGGCTGGAGGTGAAGTGGATGGTCCCAGTCGAATTTGTTCATGGTCAAGTCCCTCTGAATCTGTTCCTCAGTGACTTGGGGATCATAGATGCTGATTCGGGCCTTGTCTCCTAACAAACCTTTGCAGACATCAATGGCTGGAGTCTCCCTTGTGTCGCCGGTGTCTTTCTTGAAGGCGAATCCAAGCACAGCGATTTTCTTGTTGGAAACTGTGTTGAACATGGAGGAGACAATGCGGTTTACGAACCGGGTTTTCTGGTAGTCGTTGATCTTGATGACTTGTTTCCAGTATTCCGCTACTTCAGGGAGGCCATTGCATTCACAGATGTAGACCAAGTTGAGGATATCTTTCTGGAAACAGGACCCGCCGAATCCAACACTCGAGTTCAAGAACTTGGGACCGATTCTAGAGTCCTTACCGACAGCATACGAGACTTCGGAGACGTTAGCGCCAGTGGCTTCACAGAGAGCGGACATTGCGTTGACGGATGAGATCCTCTGGGCCAAGAATGCGTTGGCAGCGAGCTTGGTGAGCTCAGCGGACCAGAGGTTAGTGGTCAGGATTCTTTCCTCGGGAACCCACTGAGCATAAACGTCTTTCAGAGCTTGAACCGCTTTAAACCCTTCAGGTGTTTCACGGCCACCGATCAGAACACGGTCGGGATGGAAAAGATCTTCGATGGCTGTTCCCTCAGCGAGGAACTCAGGGTTGGAGAGGATCTGGAATTTGATCCCTTTGCTGTTGTGCATCAGAATCTTCTCGATGGCTTCAGCTGTTTTGACAGGGACGGTCGATTTCTCCACGACGATCTTGTCAGAAACCGAAACATCAGCGATCATCCGAGCCGCGCTTTCCCAGTAGGTCAAGTCCGCAGCTTTACCAGCTCCGAGCCCACGGGTCTTGGTCGGGGTGTTGACGGAGACAAAGACGATATCAGCTTCCCTCACGTGTTTCTCAACATCAGTGCTAAAGAAAAGGTTCTTGCCACGGCATTGCTTGACCACCTCGTCGAGGCCTGGCTCATAGATCGGGAGCTGGTCGCTGTTCCAGGCAGTGATCCGTGGCACAGAGATATCAACGACTGCAACCTCAACGGATGGACATTTCAGTGCTATGACGGCCATCGTTGGACCACCAACATAACCAGCTCCAATACAACAAATCTTCACCATTTTCTCGCCTGTGCAATCAAAAACGTTGAATCAGAACCAAAAATACAGATGCTTGGTTTCAGTATCTTAGATCGGCATTTCAAGAATTATAATGCAAAAATGAGATGCAAGGCCTAGACTTTAGTCAGATCCGGTATCGTAAGAAACTGAAAATGCATAATTCATGATCACGCTTGTTTACCCATGAGCAACTCAAGGAGGAAAAGTAACAAAATTGAGAGCTTTTCATGAATCAAAATCTCAGATCTGGTACATAACAATTGAAACCGGTTAAAGGAAAAACGAGAAGCGCAAATGGGTACTGAAATGATGTGAATTGTCTTGGATCACCGACACAGACTGTTTCGAAAATCTCAAATCCGAAGATAATCACATCATAATTTGAAAAAAATATAAACACAGGCATTAAAATCGAAATCTCTGTGAAAAGTAGACCAATCGAGATCCAAATCGACCGAAAACAAACAAATTAACACACGGAGGATAATAAACGGAGAGATCAAATCGAGGAGCGTAGGGAACCTAATAGAAATTATAAGATTACATTACAAGAGAAGCTACACGATGATCATACCGTATGTCGAGCTACGTAACCTCAGTGTTGAGGGATGTGTGGAATTGCGGGGAAATTAATTGCAAATGGCAATGGACGGTGAGGAGAAAAGTAGTTTATATAGGTGAATGAGATTCCGGAAATACCCCTGAAGCTGGCAGACGCGCTTCTTAGCTTTGTTACGTACTTTTTGTCAGTTTTTTAATTATTTTATTAACTAAAGTTTTCAGGTAAATTTATTTTTGAAGTTAATGAATCTAAAGTTTCGTAGGGCTCACAGAATTTGGCAGGCTAACACATGTTAGAGTTTAGACATTCCTCCACTCGCCTAACAATTTATTTAATTTACTGACTTAGATTTGACACCATACCTTCTAAAATACACAGACAAAATGCAATACAATATATGAACTTCCGAATTTTATTTCCTCTTTCAAAATATATAAACTTATCTGTAATGGTTAATAGAATGAAGTTTGGTATTTTATTTGCTAATTCATTTTTTTTACCGTTTTATGTATTGTGATCACTTGTTATCAAAACAGCGTTAGGGATCTCATATTTTACAAGTTTTCTTAGTACAATAGAAAATCTGCAACTGTCGTGAACTCGTTAATATATGTGTGCGTGTTACATTGGCAATATATTAAATAAATATGCGTATGGTACTATGGTGGACTCTACAAAACAAACTTGAAAACAAAGATGCTTAAAAATCCAGGCACACTTTGTTTTTTCTTTTATTGGTTAGAAGTGCTTCTCAAGCTATATTTCTATAAGAATAAAAATTTAACATAAATATGTTTGGTTGAAAATATAAAACAAAGGATAATTAAAACCAAAACTAAAACCGTTTAGACTAAAATCAGTCCATGATTGGTTTGGATTGGGCTTGGGCTACCCAATTGACATTCACAGATTGGATTCCACTATTCCTGGATTAAACCAAATTTGAAAGTAAGCGCAATTAATCAGCAGTAATTACGAAAATCTAGTAAATGAGTAGCCGTTACAAATTGAGCCTCCAAAGAAGTCGCAACGGTCCGCTTTTGCCCCCAATTTCCTCCTCTGCTCTCTCTTCTTCCGCACCAATTCGCATCCCCCACTCGAAAACAAACCCTAATTTCGGGTTCCTGTGAATACAAAACCCTGACACCGTACTGAATTGTTGATTCGCGTTTTATTTCTCTGTCCTCATCGTCGATGGATTCGACAAATTTGAAGATTGCTAAAAATGAGACTCTGCTGATGAATCCAATCAGGTTTGAGTCCAGGGCTCAAGAGAATTCGAGATCCTCGGAGAATTCGAATCCAAACATCTCACACGCGACTCCGGCGAGAGTCTCCGGATCTGTGCCTGCGAAGTCTACGAAGACGGGAAAATCTGCGCAGAAGAATCCGAAATCGAAGCATAATCCAAGCCAGGCGGTGTTTTCACCACGGAATCGTATCAGAGAGAGGAGATTCGTGGTGGTGAAGAAGAAATTGAGGAAGGAAGAGAAGGATTCAGCGTCTGTGATTTCAGAAGTGGACTGTAAGTGTGGAGCTAAGACCAATGCGAACATGAAGAAATGTGTTTGTATTGCATACGAAACTCTTAGGGCTTCACAGGAAGAGTTCTTCAATAATCGAAGAGAGTCGGAAGTAGAAACCGGAGAGCCCAGCCAGATTGTGGAGGAAGGAGACGAAGCCGGAGTTGGAGAATCCGATGAAACTGGGGTTACTTCGATGAAGAGGAGAAGAGAAATGGTGCTCGAAGAAGCGAGAAGGAGTCTCCCTGAATATGGTAAAGTGATGCATCTCGTTAAAGCATTCGAGAAGCTTACTTGCTTTCCGTTTGCAAAGGCAGCAACATTCAAGGAAGAAGGAAACAAAACGAAGGATAAGATTAAGAAAGCTCTGAAATGGGAGTTGCCTGGAATGAGCTTGCAGCAGCCTAAGCGTCCAGAAGCTGAGACAGACCAAGCCACATGGAGTTCTTCGTTTTCTCCTTCTGATTTGGTCTTAACAGCCACGAATCTGGGACTGGAACAACCTCATGCCTCAGTTTCTTCATCATGGGACAACAGGTAACCAAAAATAGAGATTTCATCTTTAAAATTTTTCAACTATTAGCCATTGATATACCGCATAACCAGCTCTAATTCGTCTGATTTGACAGCGTGAACTCAAATGGTGGCCGGAGGAGCAGAAGAAATGTATGTGTGTAGGATGCAATAGTTTTATCTTCTTTTGTTTCTATCAAACTGTGTTTTTTCTTACCTTTTTTCATGTATGCAGCATCTGATTTTCTTTAGTCTCTTGGTGATTATCTTTGCAATCTCTCTCCTGTTATGGTTGATTTAGTGATAAGTTTGACATTCTATATATGACAGAGCTTGGACTCCTCTGCTTCAATGGGAAGTAGAAGATTGAAGAAGAAGCAGATAAAGGTCACTTCACCGAAGCCATTCAAACTGAGAACTGAGGTATAAACCTGGCAGGTCAAATTAAGTTAAACATTATATGGGTATGATAGAATAGATTCGTGATCGTATACGTCTACACAGGAACGTGGGCGAATGAAAGAAGAAGAGTTTGCAAAGAAGCTACACGAGATGACGATGGAGGAAGAAAAAATGAGAATCCCCATTGCTCAAGGTCTTCCCTGGACAACCGATGAACCTGAGGTGAGAGCATCCTTTTCTTTTTACTAATATCAAGTTCTATCATACCAGATTATTTGTAGAATCGTTTGATGTTGATGTGGTTTGGTGAAACTCACTCAAATGATATTGTGCATGAAGTTAGAAAAGCTTTCGCATATGGTGGTTAACTAAACATTTCAATGTTCTTCTCTGCTTCAGGGTCTGGTTAAGCCTCATGTGAAGGAAATCACAATCCCAGTAGACTTGAAGCTCCATTCAGACATTCGAGCAGTAGAACGTGCTGAATTTGACTACCAGGTAAATGACCTCGCTACAGTTTCTTCCAAATCTTGTCTAGTTGAGAGTTATGCATGTTTCAGTTTTTAGTTATGACCTGAACTTGAATCTGCATAGGCAGAGTCTTAGTTTTCATGTCTTTCATGTTCTGAGTCTTAGTTTCCATGTCTTTCATGCTCTGATGGTGGATCCTGAATTCGTAACTAAGAATATGTATGATAACATCCAGCATCGTTTCATTGTATCAGATTGCTGAGAAAATAAACCTGATAGAGCAATACAAAGCAGAGAGAGAACGGCTACAAAAGGTAAGTAGACAATAAGAGACTCTCTTTGCTTCTTGTAAAATGATATGAAAAAAAGTTGACAGATGTATATGGATGATTCAGCTAGCAGAAGGAGAAGAGTTACGAAGGCTGAGGAAAGAAATGATCCCAAAGGCACAACCAATGCCATACTTTGATCGACCATTCATCCCCAAAAGGTAAATAAGAAGACTCTTAGATTCAGCTTGATGAAACATTACGTTGATGATGGGATTTATTGCTGTTTTTTTGTTGCCATTGAAGGTCGAACAAGCACCCGACGATACCTCGAGACCCCAAGTTTAACAGGCCGCAACGCAAGAAGATAAGATGTTGCAGTACATCGTCTTGGAGTGAAAGTGGATCTTACATGAGCGATCTCTTGTACCAGCAAGACCTCTGAAAAAGCTTGTTCACAATTCTTCAACAATAGTGTTTCCATGTCCATATTATCATCACTTGCAAAGCAAATTCGATTAAGCAACCAATTAGTTGCGATTTGCAAGTCTGTTCTTGGTTCTTTCTGTACACGTCACAGAACTGAGCAACTAATTGGATGATAGGCAGATATTGGTTCAAGTTTTTAGTTGTTGTTGAGATGAACAAGAGAAAAGCAAATACGAAACAAGATAGAGAGATTCACAAAACACAGGGAAAAGAAAAAAGAAACACAAAGATTGAATCGAAAAACACGCTCTATGCCAATGAAGCTAGCAGTGAAGTTGTATCCATCATCTCAAGTTGGGGAGGACGAGGCATGGATTCGATCCACCTTGGGAACACGAATGGGGAAACATTGAAGCGAATTCCACGGCCCCTACGAGAGTATGCTTTAAAAAGCCCATCCATAAGCTCCTCACAGGTAGACTGGTTCACAAGACAATGTTCAGTGTTGTAGTTTTGTGTGTGCAAGTTACATGACACCAAATTACGGTTATGTCGATTCCAGAGGTAGACAAGGTTGCGATCAAAGGGATTCATAGCCAGGGGTGTACATTCATCATCAAACGGGAGGCGGATGTCCCACACAAGTTGCCACTCTGAATCGTTCAACAACATCCAAATCTTCAAAAGGTTGGGAGGTAATGTTTTGATATACATGACAAATCCGGCGGATGCGGTCAAGGCCCGGTTGTGATTCAAATCATGATCGGGGAGAGGTATAACCTTACACAGGCTGGATTCACCATAGAAATCATGAGCTACAATAGCTGCTGGTACGTAGGGATCTGGTTCATCGAAACCACTCGAGTACATATAAAGCGTACCATTCAGACCCATAGCACGAGAGTGGGAGGGGAAGTAACGAGGACAATCAAGTCGCTTGCGCGTCCAAACGCCTGTCTCAGATGAGTACACACACAGACACAAACAATTCGAGGAACTGTCTCTGTGGGCTTTATGCCAAACCATCCTAACCACTTTGAAGCCCAGAACAACGCCGTCCTCGTCCACGCGAGTCACCAAACCAAACGAGTTAGATAAAAACTGATACGGAGGAGCAGGGATTTTAACCCACTGCTGTAATACCGGATTGCCCACATAGCAAGCATCATCATCAAACCTATACATAACAACCAATCCATTCGAACAACCCGCATAAGCAGTTCTACCTGATTTACTTTTCTCAACATAACGACCTAGAGACTCTGGAAGATCCCATGTCTTGCATCTATGCAACTTTATCAGCTCGCTTCCAAACCCCACTACTAGCGACCAACACGAAGACCTGTTTTTGTGCACAGACACAAACAGACGCCGGAAATACACAGATTCTATTGCCGATTTCCATGCTTTGCACACCGATTTGAATCTCCAGATGCTTCTCAATGGTAGCCTCGCCAGTATCTCTGTCAATATCGCCTCCGACACATGTGTTTCCATTGCAATTTTCTTTTGTCAATCACATATTTAGGGTAAGGATTTTCTTCTTTTATATATATATATATATATATTAATGGGGATTGTGATGCTTTCTACTGTATCTATTAGGATAAGGATTTTCTTCTTTTTTCCTTTATGCAATTGGTTAATATGGATGTATTTCCTTTTTGCATTAGTAAATGAGAAAACGAAATGCAAATTTAATGGGTGTTATTAGTTTATATATTTAATTAATTTATAATTTTATGTAAAATTTACTGATTTCTAATATATATATATATATATATATAGATATATGTTTTTCATCTGATTTTTTCCATCAAAACATTAGAATGATATAGAACAAAGATACATGGAATGATATAGAGAAATGATACAGAAGAAGGAGTTGTCGATCTGAAAGTAAAGAAGGGGCAAAGAGGGAACGAACCAATCCGGATAACACCACATTCTAAAGAGAACGGATTAGATCAAACTGGAAGAAATGCAAATTCCACAGAAATATCACCAAGTTTGGAGGTCAAACCAAAAGTTGAAAACAACGAAATACATATCACACCGTAAAGATTTTGGATATGAAACAAAAGAAAATGGCTTAAGTGAACACACCATACTGTAAATCTAAAAGATATAGAATCACCATTCTCCTTTACCACAACTGTTATTCTGGTCTAACATTCTCCTCTCCTTTGCGTTGTAGCCATTTCTTTGGCCTTAGCCTCTTCCTTCTCTTACATAGCCATTCTCCTTAACCACAATTTTTGTTTTTGCTTCGGTTTCTGGATCCTATTTGTTTCTATTTTTTTGGTTGTATATTTTGTAACAACTTTGGTTTAAAATAATAAAAGCAAACAATTTATAAGTAAGTTTGGTTTCGGTTTAACTAGTTCTCTGTTTTCGGTTGTGGTTTATTTGCTCGCCTCTAATGAATGTTACAAAACGTTATTTCATTTTACTCGTTGATCTTAGAGAGAAAAATGATTCATGTCAGGTTGATAAAAAAAAAAAGATCAATTTTGCAACATTAATAAAAGCTCACGAAGGGATAGATAAATTTATCTAGCACGTTCGATGATAGCAGATATTTTGTTTTATGCTATTACCACATACAGTTTGCTAATTTTATATATATGTATTATAAATATGAATGGTTTTACCAACGTTTTTAGTCAAACTAGCGCATATGTGTGATTCACAAGATAATAGTTTTAATTTATTTTTATTTTTAAAAGTTTGTTCCTTTTCCCCACAATTGGGGTTTTACATAAACCCTCTGGCTAACGTACACAACACAGAAACTCGCGAATTGAGAGAAATCGAATTTCGATCTTTGTTAGCAAACCCTAGACGATTCGCGTACAATATCGTGTTCGGTTAGTCATTTTGCTTACGATTTCAAGTTCTAGGTCCTGGGATCGTCAATTAATTACTGATCCTTGCGTGCTTGAAATCTGCAGAGACTGGTCGCGTACCATATCTTCTTCGGTTAGGATTCGTTTCACCATTCTGCTTACCAATGTCTATTGTGTACACAATTTGTGTAATTACTGATCTTTTGCGTGCTTGAAATCCATGAAATCTGCAGGCTTTCTTGAAATCTGCAGTCGCTTGCAATTTCTTCTTCGGGTAGGTTTCGTTTCACCATAATGCCTATGATCTGGTTTTGGGATCGTCGATTGTGTTTACAAATTCGTAATCACTGATACTCGCCTTCTTCAAAACTGCAGACACTGATCGTATCGCCATGGCTGAGAGTTCCTTCAAGCTTTCTCTTCCTCTGGGTTAGTTCCTTCGTCCCTTTAACTTTTCAATTTCCTTAGGTTTTGCGCACTAGCGGATTGTGACCTTCGTTGATGGTTCTGATTCGAACACAATCTTGATTAATTTTGGCTGTACAAGTTTCTGGTGCTAAAAATCTTGGACTAAGATAGGTCAGGATATTGAGTATGTGGTTTTTTTTTTCCTGTTTTCAGAGGAAAGGATAAGCCTCTGTGCTCGATTGAGAAAGAAGCACTCTGGAAAAATTCCTGTAAGCTAAACTGAGTACCTTACTCTTTGTTTTTTGGTTTTCTTTTACGTCTACTAATTGTAGTTACGCGTCGTTTACAAACTGACATTGTAGCTGGTGTTAGAGAAGGCTGAGCATAGTAATGTTCCTGAAATTGTCAATAAGAAGTGAGTAATGGCTTGCTCAACTCCCCTTTCCCACTTTGTGCTTTCATAATCTTGCTCAACACCTTATTCCACTTTCTTTCGTAGGCTTCTCTCACCAGATATTACCGTTGGCCAAGTTGAAGACATGATTCGTAGACACACCAATCTTGCTGCTGAGAAATCCATCTATGTCTTTGTCAGGAATTCAGTGTGTCCAATTGGTAATGCTTTGAACTCTTGACACCATTCAAGGTCAAAGTTTATGTACTTGCTGTTAACCCGGTTTTTTATTTATGAAAATAGTTGCGTCGATTTCTGCAATATATGAGGAGCACAAAGATGATGATGGGTTCCTCTATATGACTTATAGTGGAGAGGATTTGTTCTTTACAATGAAGACTGCTCTAGGTATTGCAGATTCCATCATACGTGAAAAAGGAACTAGGTATATCAGAGAGCTCCCTCTAAAATGGATACCCTACCTTGCAACGTTGGAAAAATTAACATCACTTTCAGAATTACACACGCGTGTGAAAGAAAGCCTTGAGGGTCTTCTTGAAGACAGGATGTATGCATTTTGCACTCTAATTACCTGTTTTGGAAAAGAAGCCGATCGTGTTTGGGTCATGAAGTTGAGGGCCTTCACAAACTTTGAGGTTCGAAGACACTTCATGGAGCTGTTGTTTCCTAGCAGCTTAGGAGAATCTCAGGAGTTCAAAATACTGGTTGATCGTTCTAGCTTCTTCGAAGAATCAGTAAAGCAAGTAAGCGAGGCAAAACCTTTGCTTTTCAAAGGTGCTATTTCAGTGATGTTTAAGAATGAGTTTGCTGTTGGAGACGGTGTGTTTCGAGAATGGATGTTACTCGTTTGCAAGGAACTATTTGATCCGAGTCGAAGCCTATTCAAACGGTCTACTGATGATCTTAGGAGGTTTTCTCTGAATCCTCTTTCCTATGAAGACGAAAATCACTTGGAACTGTTTAGGTTCGCAGGCCGGATCATTGCTTTAGCTCTGAAGCACGAAGTACAGGTCGGTTATCTATTAGACCCGCTGTTCTTCTTACAGCTACGAGGACAAGAAATTTCACTTGAAGATGTACTGGCATCTGACAAAGCGCTTCATCAAAGTTTCAAGACTCTTTTGGAAATGAATGCTGAGGAATGCGACTGTTTAGGTCTCTCTTTCGAAATAGATACTGAACAGAAGTCCGGAAAGAGATTAGCTTATCCCCTCTGCTTGAATGGTGAGAATGTGGCAGTCACAAGGAATAACAGAGACCTATACGTAGCACTACAAATGAAACACAGGTTTCAGACACAAATTGAAAATCAGCTGATGGGGTTTTCAAGTGGTTTCCAGGAGCTGCTCTCGGCAGGGGCCACAGTTTCAGATTTTTTCGGTACTTTGGACCTTCGAGACCTCGATTCGTTGTTGGGTGGCTCATACCGCGATTCCATCTCAGTTTACGAATGGATGTCATGTACGGTCTACGAAAATTTGAATGAAAATGATGAGACCACAATATGGTTTTGGAAGGTTTGTTAAAGTCTTATTTGATGGTTTTGGATGTCATGCACTGAGTTTGATTAATTTGATATAATTCTTTTTTTTTTTGTTTCAGGCTTTAAGTCAACTTAACGGGGAACAACGAAGGAACTTGCTCTATTTCTGGACATCAATTCGATTCTTACCCATGGGAGGGTTCGATGATCTCCCTATGGTACTCACACTTGCAAAAGACTACGAAGGTGGAGAGGATGGAAATCGATTACCGAATGCTCAAACATGCCTATTCACTCTACTACTTCCCCACTATGAAAGCTATGATCAAACCTTGAACGCAGTCTTGCGTGTTGCACAAGAGGACGTAAGTCTAGGTTTTGGTGAGTTGTAGTTTTACAACGGACACAAGAAGATAAGATGCTGCGGTACATCCTCTTGGAGTGAAACTGGATCTTACATGAGCGATCTCTTGTACCAGTTATTGTTTATTTGCTCTTGTACAAAAGACAACAACAAAAATTAAAAATTTCTGAACATTATGAATGAATTCTTCAGCAACGAAATAGTTCTTAAAAGTAGCGATAAACACTAAAAACAGCACATTGGCATCAAAAGTAGAAGATGGAAAAACAACATTCAGATCTTCAAGGTTCAACTGCGATACGTCCAGCAACCTGGTCCAAGTCCCGTTGCCCAGTAGAAGTAATTCTTCTTCCACTGAAAGGAACAAAGAAAGCAGATTGAAACAACCATTAGCATCTAGCACAAAGATACAAAAGAGATGATTTGGTTTTAAAGGAAGTAGTGATTATGTTACCCTTTGGTGTCAATCTCAACAATGTTCATTCTCTCCAACTGCTGAAGGATGTGACGGGCAATGCCACCGCTGCTTTTGCAGAAGTGTGGTGGACGACTGCCGTTTCTCTTGCTGCCACCGTAGATTCTACGGAAAGCACCAACACCAAGACCTCCCCTGAGGGAAACCTTCCTTGCCATGGATGCTTCATAACAAGACAGTATTATAAGATTGCAAACTCTATCTGAGTTGAGAGATGGAGACACAAGGGGAAAAAAATCTTACCAGCCCTGATGTAGTACCAATCTTGGTCATATGGGGCAAGCTCCTTCAGCTTACCGGTTTTCACAATGTCGGTCCATGTGGGAAGCTCGATCTGAAACGGACGAATGCATTACGTTATACACTAACGAAAAACACAGACTAGTAGTGACCAAAATAAAAACATACAAGATTTTCAATTGATCCAATAGAGACTATAACTGGACAAGAGACACCACACTATAAAATTCAAAACATTTGGGCACCCTGAGAAACACAAACCAGAAACAGAAATGCCCTAAACAACGACAAATCTAGATTTGAATATAGTTCCCTAAAGATACTGATTTCAATTGATCCAACAGACATGATAATCTGTCTTTGTTATTCAGAAGGTTGAGGTAAATTGTATGATGAGATCTAATTAAGGCATTTCCCACAACACAACACTATAAATGCAACACAGAGAATATACAAATACAGAGTGAACAAACGGAGAACAGAAATGTGAAGACGGGTGGATTCAATTCCAGAAAAGGGTTTTGATTTCCGCATCAAACAAAGCTAAAAAAACATAAAATTTTCCAAATTAAAACACAAGAAGAGTACTAAACCACTAACCTTGCCAGATCGCTTGAGATGAGCAGCGTAAGCCTTCACGAAGTCATGAGGCGAGACGTCTTTCACAGTTTTACCAGTCGTCATAGCTAAAGATAACAGCAGGTTAAGGACGAGAGATGAAGAAAGCACTGATCTTCGTCTGGGATTTTGCCCAACGCAGCTCTCTCCGCAAAGACTAGGGTTTTCAGTTCTCCTATAACCAAGTCGATATATATGGTCATTTATATTACCCGTTCTACTAATAAACTAAATTGGGCCCAAATTCCTCATAGAAGAAGTGTAATGACATTGGGCCCAAGATCTGTCTCATTACTACATGATGAAACGACAACGTCGTACTGCTAACGGGAAAACGTCAACGTTTAATCATCGCTTAACCACTGGCTATTAGTTCGCATCTCGAGCAGTCGTCTCTGCCATTTTTGGGCTTTCAATCAAACCCTAGAGAGAAAGCAGAGTCACCAGCAATGGCGATGAAGAATCTTCTGACCTTAGCTCGCCGATCCCAGAGGCGTTTGGCTCTGAATCAAGCGATACGAGCTTCCTCTTCGGTTTCAGCTCTCGATTCGGCGTCTTCCGCATCCCCGGCGGCTCAATCCCCTACGCCGCCAATTCTCATGCCCTACGATCAGGCGGCCGAGATTACGAAAAACAAGATCAAGAAGCTCGAGAATCCGGATCAGAGATTCTTAAGATACGCATCGCCGCATCCGACCCTTGCATCCCACAATCACATCTTGTCAGCACCGGAGACTCGTGTCACCACCTTGCCCAATGGTCTACGAGTCGCTACTGAATCCAACCTCTCGGCGAAGACGGCCACCGTTGGAGTCTGGATCGACGCTGGATCTCGGTTCGAGTCGGATGCCACGAACGGCACGGCTCACTTTCTGGAGCATATGATATTCAAAGGCACGGAGAGGCGTGGCGTCAGGGCGTTGGAGGAAGAGATCGAAGATATCGGCGGTCATCTGAACGCGTACACGTCGAGGGAACAGACCACTTACTACGCTAAAGTGATGGATTCGAATGTGAACCAGGCGTTAGATGTCTTGGCTGATATCTTACAGAACTCCAAGTTTGACGAGCAGAGAATTACCCGGGAGCGAGATGTCATCCTCAGGGAAATGCAGGAGGTATTTCATCATTCGTCTTGTTCAAAGTTTCAAACTTTCTCTTCTTTCCTCAGTTTATCTGTTTTTTTTCCTCTGTTATTGATTGTTGGGCCTAGCCATGTGTTAATATTTCGTGTGCGTTTTGCTTTCATTAGGAGATATTAGACTGTTTAGGAAATGCAGTAGGTGTGTGTATCACTCGTCTGTTTAAAAATTTAAACTTTTTGTTTGTTTCTCCTCCATTTTAGATAAAAACACCCAAGTTTCGAAATTGGAGTGATTGTTACTATGCTGTATGGTTTAAGTGCTTCTTAGATTCATCTGTGTCTGACGAAGCTGCGCTTTTTTTTTTATAATTGGTTTAGGTTGAGGGACAAACCGATGAAGTTGTTCTTGACCATTTACATGCCACGGCATTCCAATTCACACCTCTTGGAAGAACTATTCTGGGACCTGCTCAGAACGTCAAGTCGATCACCAGAGAGGATCTACAGAATTACATTAAGACTCATTACACAGCTTCCAGGATGGTATAGCTTTTTTGTTTCTCCTTTCAATTTTCGTCCAATCACATATTGAATTTGTTTGAATCCTTCTTATGCTGTTTCATCCAAAATGTTTTCAGGTGATTGCTGCTGCAGGAGCTGTCAAACATGAGGAAGTTGTTGAGCAGGTGAAGAAGCTATTTACCAAGTTGTCGTCTGATCCAACATCCACTGCTCAACTTGTTGCCAAAGAACCTGCTAGTTTCACAGGCTCTGAGGTAAAGACACAACCTTTATGATTGATGGTTCCTTTTTCTCTTGATGCACTATTTTCTTCTTTCTAAACTTGTAGCCCATTGAAATTCTTGTCAGGTGCGAATGATTGATGACGACCTACCCCTTGCTCAATTTGCTGTTGCCTTTGAGGGAGCATCTTGGACAGACCCAGATTCCGTTGCCCTGATGGTTATGCAAACCATGTTGGGTTCATGGAACAAAAATGTTGGTGGTGGCAAACACATGGGGTGAGATTTTGCTTTCTGGCTACAGTGTTTGCCATAGGCTTACTTTTCCAATATGTTGATGAATACTAAATGTCTATGCGCAGTTCTGATCTGACCCAGAGGGTTGCCATTAATGAAATAGCGGAAAGCATAATGGCATTCAACACCAACTACAAGGATACTGGACTCTTCGGCGTTTATGCAGTTGCTAAGGTCAACAACTCATAGTTGCTTAGCTGTCGTCTCTTTGTTGAATTTCTCGGTATAAGCAGTTGGATTGCCTCCTATTACACATCTTTTAACATATAGTAAGTTGCTAATTTTTCAGGCCGATTGCTTAGATGATTTATCATATGCCATTATGTATGAGGTAACCAAATTGGCCTGCCGAGTTTCAGACGCTGATGTGACACGTGCACGGAATCAGGTCAGTCACCAATGTGATATGTTTGAAGTTGTTGAATTCTCTCGCTCTTTTTTTATTATATAACTCACATGTTTGTGGAAAATTTGAAATGCCAACTAATTTTGAAATTTCCTTTAGCTGAAATCATCGCTGTTGCTTCACATGGATGGAACCAGCCCAATTGCTGAAGATATTGGTCGTCAGGTATGATATCAATCATCTTGCTCAAAGATAGCAAACCGGAGCATTAGTAACCTGCAAAAGCATTCTTATAAAAACTTGCTGATCCTTGTGTAATATGCAGCTACTGACCTATGGGCGTAGAATCCCAACCGCTGAACTCTTTGCTAGGATCGATGCTGTTGATGCCAGCACAGTTAAACGTGTTGCCAACAAATATATCTATGACAAGGTAAGTTCTCTCTCTGTCTCCCTCTCTCTTTGTGATCTTGGCTTGTCTAGAAAAGAGATTTGGGGTCAAGAGTGGTAACAAAGTGTTAAAAACTCAAACTTTTGGGGGGTGTAATGCGCAGGACATAGCAATCTCAGCGATTGGTCCAATCCAAGATTTGCCAGACTACAACAAGTTCAGACGCAGAACCTACTGGAACCGTTACTAAGGCTCTGAAACAACAACGGTCACAGAATCCCAAGGTTCTCCCACGGGTAGATTCCGTGGGCGGATGGAGCAGAAGAAGCTGATGCCTGGCTTCATTATTTTTGTACTGTAATTTCCCATCATCTCTGGTAAAAATAAGTGTGTACCTTTACTCTTTATCTCTCTACAGGAAAATGCTAGAGATCCTCTGTTTTATTTTTATTTTTTCTTTTCCTCATAATTTTCCCATACACACTAATAATTTGCTGGGCGTTTGTTTAAAACTATAATTGGAATCATTATTTCCTCTCTTCTGCGTTCCTCTATATTTTAGGTTTATATGTAGTATATGTATCTTTGTGTTTTATTTTCTAAGCGTTGCGATAATATGCATTGATTCTGAATTTGAATACATTAATCTTTAAAAAAAAGTTGATTTAATTTTAAAAACAATATTAAAACTTTGTTAATTCACTTTGTAATTTGACCCAGTTGACAAATTTGTTAAGATTCTCATAAGAAAAGCCATCTTTTGCAACACTTTTCATCAGAGTCTGTTTAACCATGATAGCTCGCTTTTTATAATCTCCATTGGCTCTCATGACCTCATCGATCTTCTTCTTCACCTCTAACCTCGGAACCACTCCTCGTTCGTCCAGTTCAATCCCTAACCCAATCTTCCACACATCGCATATATATGCTTTGTTGATAAATTGGTCTGCAAAATAAGGGATGCATACAAATGGTATACCGTTTTGGGCTCCTTCCAAAGTTGAGTTCCATCCACAATGACTCACGAAACATCCAATGGCTCGATGCGAAAGGACCTCACGTTGTGGAGCCCATCTCACCACTTTGATCCGATCCGACCCGGCTTCTATTGGTGGTTGATCACCGCAGCTGTTGACCCACAAGACCGGCCTATTGAATCCACACATAAACGTATTAGAGTAAACCGGAACCACAAATCCGGTTATATCTAAATCCTTACCTCTTGGTAATCGCTAGACCGATTGCTAGCTCTTCTAATTGAGCCTTGCCCATAATCCCAAAGCTCCCAAACGCAACATATATCACCGAACCGGGAATTTTCCGGTCCAACCAATCAAGACAATCCCGGTCCTGAGGTAAAAAGCTTCCCAGTGACGTGGACTCTTGTTGAAGACTATGATGAGCCAAACCAATGGGCCCAATTGGTAATATTTTCGGGGCCACTCCAAACGCTGCCGTTTCCAGTTCGTACACGGAGTTGCATAACAACCAATCCGTTGACTCGATTGACTTATTGTTTTGAAGCATAAGTTGGAATATGTTCCTCTGTGAATCTTTGTTCTTCAGACAAACCCACACAAACTTGTCTGTTTCCATCTCTGGCATCCCCGGAGATAGTTTAATTGCCTTTCTTACCTTCGGTGTCCCTACATATATAAAAAGTCTATTAACTTAAGAGCTGGTCTAAAAATTAAAATTAATTCCAAACCAAATGGCGAAAAACGAACAAGACGCAAACGAAACAGCTAAAATAAAAACTGAACTCAAACCTTAAATTTGAAACTCATGGAAAGGTTAATCTTACCATCATAATCAATGAGACCATCGTCGACTAGTTTCTGAATACTAAATCCAAGTACCATAGACGCAGCCGCGGCGGGACAAAACGCCGCTCGTCTGATCCCGAACTTAGCCGCAACTTCAATTGCCCATCCCAGGCTCTGATCCGCCACAACGCAGCTAATGACCGCACCGCCGTTATTTTCTGAGATCATCCTCTCGATCAATTCCTCTACTTTGGTCGGCATAAAACGCAAAACCGATTCCGACAACTTCCCAGGAATGTTCCTCTCTTCTGGTGAATCCTCTAAACCGTCGGGGATCGAAACAAGTTTGATCCGATCCCCCACATAATCATCATGGGATGATTTGGATATGGAATTGATGATGCGGTTATGGTTAAACTCGGTGTTTATGAATGTAATTTGGATTCCTTGTTGTGCAAGGTAGCGTGAGAAGCTCATTAGAGGAAGAACATGACCTTGTGCTGGGTAAGGTATTACCATAACATGAGGCCTTCCCATTTTTTGTTTGTTTTTTTTGTTGGACAATTGCATTTAAATCTGATTCACTATAAAGGAAAATTTAGAAGATGAAGACACAGAAGAGAATATTGAACAGAAACAATTACAAGTATCTTTTTGAAATTATTATTTAATATTTTGTCGTTTTTCATTAGGAATCAGAACTACGTTGATACCTCAAGTTTGACTTGTATTATTTTTTAACATAACTCGGAACTTGATTTAACCATCTACAATTTTGGATTTCGTTTTACGTTACAGACATTATGCTTACCTTCTTCCCTCTTTTTTTTTATTTGACAACGTCGTAATGACTTATCTATATAACGGTTAATTTTATATTTTTCATGCTCAGATGAACAAAACTGAAAAACTAGTGAAGTCCTCGCTTTAACAGTATTCAAACTGAACAGATTGAACACAATCAAACCATAGAAAAATAATTAATTACTCGATGTCCTTAATAGACTAGACTTTCCCATCTCATAACCCAAACTTTACAATTGAATCCCTCTCGGCATGACCCTGAATAATACAATCTCTGATCTGGACTTGGATTTTCTAAGCCTTTGGAAGTGGCTTGCCTCTCAAGAAATACTTGAATAGCTCAAAAGAAGCACGTGGCTTGAACATTGGCACCTCGTGGCCTGCTCCTCTCACCGTCACGAACGTTAGTCCCTCGTACACTTCTGTCCACCCTCCGACCTAACACCACAATGTAGGTTTTATTTCGATGTTTATCGTTAAACCGAAGATTACAAAACAAGAACCGGGGTTGAGTTATATACCTGTTTCTTGACATACCAAGGATACCAGGAGACTTTGGTATTCAAACTAAGTCTGGCTAGTGAGTACCTAGTCGCCGTCACCGGTACAACGGAATCGACATCGCCACTGAACAAAAGCCCAAAAAAAAAAACGGATTAACGATTGATTATATATTTCATGGTGATATCTTTGAAAACCCGCAAAATCGCAGACAGACCTGAAAACCCAAACCCTAATCCCACCGGCAATCATTTCCCGGTATATAGGTAGAACCGATGAGTCTGTGTCGTTCCAGTTCCGGTTTAGTACCTCACTGCCAACAAAAACATTTTCTAAATAAAACCGAGATATTCGACAAATTAAATTAACATGATCTCAGTTTTGGTATGAACCTGCAAGCTGTCCATTTATACGGAATCTTGGTGGTGTTGGCATGAAGCGCTTTCTGAACATCAGGCCGGTTATAATAGATCTCTGCATATCTCTCGGTACATGGATCATACCCAGCTATTTTCTTCAGCACCTACTCCCCACATCAAAAACAAAATTATGCAGATGAAGCCATAGGTAACTTGTACTAATACTTTTAAACAGCCACATTAAGGATCGCGGAATGTGAATAATCATCAAAACGAACCAATAAAGCAAGCCGATAAGAAGTTAGGTTATTAGTTTGTTAATGTTTCTTCAGACCAACATATAAACCAAAAGGAACATAGATCAATTTGGTTTGGCTTCAGTAAAAAGTCTCTCGAATTCAGGCGACTCCAAGAGTCCAAGCCAAGTAAAACTATAAGGACAAAATCCAAAAATAGTGAACCAAATCCAAAACCGAAGAACAGAGGAAAAAACAGAGGAGAGAGGCTCTTACGGAGTGTGGAAGATGAGGGAGACGCATACTCCGGCGATCGGAGGAACCACTGAATTTACCGCCACCGTCACTTGACTTGTTACATGGCGGCGCGTAGATGTTGTACTGATCAATGTTGCCAAACTCCTGCTCCATGGCGTAAGAATAAAGCGTTTCGCACTCATCAGATTCCTTCTGGCGACTAAAATCGCAGGTGTTTATCAGCTGATGATACGTCCTATCGGAGATCATCGCGTGGCTCCACCAATACGACACCGTTCCAAGGTTATCATAGTGATTGTCAGTCACCGCGTTTCCAACCTCCAAAACGCAAACAGAAATCGCTATGGTTTTAAACGCATAATTTCTATTTTCGGTAATGGAAACAGAGGATTTTGATTTCGATTTACCATGATTCCTTTGAGGTTGATCGGATTCTTAGATCGTTTGTTGTAATTCATGATTTCTCTAGCAAGCTGAGGGACATAATGTCCGGCGTAACTCTCTCCGGTGATGTAAATCTCACGGCGGTTGTATCTTGGAAACCGACGAAGCCATTGAATAAGAAACTGAAGTGAATCCTTCGCTGCAATACAGAGAAACAGAGTCACTATAACCGAAAGCCGGTTAAGATAAACCGTGATGATTTAGAGGTCTTGGATTTTGATTTAATTTTACCGGTACGGATATCGCCGGTATTGAAGAGATCGGAGGAGCGGTTAGTGTAGGAAAAGCCGACGCCGGCGGGAGCTTCGAGAAACAAGAGATTGGCGAGTGAGTTCCACGCGAACTTGTTGAGATACAAACCGGACCCACCTTTGCTTATCCTGAATGGTCCAATCTCCTCCGACGCGCCGTATGCTACCGACGAACATCCCGGTCCTAATCAATAATATTGCATACAAAAATATAAATATCACAAATAAATAAATTGTAAATTCAATTCAATAGAACACCAACTCCTAAATAACCCTTAGAAAACATTAATTGTAACGTTCTGTGCAGATTTAATAAACAAGAATAAGAACTTGGATAGAGTTTGATAGAGCTTGAATTTAAGGGGGGGGAAAGAGAGACCAAAAGTTGGTTGTGTATTTAATAAGCGTCTCAATGCTAGTTTGAAAATAGCATTTAATGATTTAACTTTTTCAGGTAATTTTCTCTTTTATATACTTAATCATCTAGTGTTTAGAAAATGCAAGGATCTAATCTACCCACTGCATGCATGATAAACTTAAGCATTACGATATCATATATGATAGTATATATACATTTAACATTTTTGTAACGACAAGTTCTAAATGGTGAGTAATATGGGGTCGAATAAATGGTGAGTCTCCAGTAGTAGTTAGGGCATTATTCCCATGGCTAAGTAGGCCAAACCAGAAAAATAGTATTTAAATATTTATGAAAATAGATAAAAGAGTGGTTTATGAATAACTACTATTAAATGAAACTTGCTGAAAACTCATTCAAGAAGTGTGTCAAATTAGTTGGTGTGCTAAGTAGATCTAGGGAAATTTATAATGTTACAGAGTAAATTAAATTAGTTTCTACAAAAGACTAATAAATAAAAATAGATAATGTTTAGTCGTCAATTACCTCCGTTGAGCCAAATTACGAGAGGTTTGGAGAGAGGGAGGTGAGAAGCTTCAGTGAGCCAATAGAATAGTGATCTTCCGGCGGATTTATCGACGGTGACATAGCCGGAGAACTGCTCAAACGTGACGTTAGGCTGACCGGGAAGTGACGTAATCCGGTCTGCCTGTGCTTCTTTACCTCCCCCTCCTATTTGACTTCTTCCTTGAGATGTCGTTACGAGTATGGCCAAAAGAGTGGTGAAAATTACGCATTTTGCCATCAATGGCCAGACGAAGGAGAAAACAAATGTAGAGTGTGTCGGAGACTTTTGAGATTGGCTTCTACAGTTCCACCTTTAGCTCGTCTTAAATAGAGAGAGAGAGACGAACGGAGGAGAGAATATTTAATGACATGAAATTGTAGTAATAATAAAAAGTAGAAAATATTGAAATGTAAAAATAACGGTAGGAAAACTGGAAAACTAAAAAGTATGATTCATTTTAACCTTTTTTTTGTTCAAAATGATTCATTTTAACCTATAAACGTGAAATTTCATCAGTTTGGTCATTTTGTACTACTACTGAAACTTTAAAATTCGTATGGTTACAATTTTAATTTTATTTCTTTTAGTTCGATTTCTGTTGCTAAATACATTACAAACACTTAACTTTTTCGCCAATAAAACTCATTGGAGTGTTACATTTACAGTTATTTTTAGCTCTAAAATTGCAATACTGAAAAGGAGCTCCTTTTAACTTAGTTTCCTTGGTTATTTAGGTTGGAGTTCTTTTGTTTATTGGCCGTAGGTTGGGGTTTACTGGGAAAAAAGGATAAAGAATAGCGATAAAAGGGTGATGGTAAGAAATGGCCCACCAATATTTTCAGTGGCAGTAACTTTATGAATTGGAAGAAGATACAATGATGACTTCAATGACACCACCAGCTTGTAATAGTAGATACGTTATTTGATATGACAGAGCATTAAATCAAATCGTGTGTATTCATATCTGTATACCATTACCACATCTCCACATGTATGTACTGATGTTAAACTAATGTTGGTTACTGCAGTTTCTCTATTACAAATCCTGTTAGTGTTTTTCAAACGCTAACGAACGGTATAATAAAAACATTGTGGTTTCATTCAGTTGCCATAATTCATAAATCAAACAAGCAAGAGCAAGAAATAAATTTTTTAAAAAAAGTTAGAAAAAAGCTGTATTTAATACAGAAAAATGAAAGAAAACTGAAAACCAGCATAAATAGGAACTACGATTCCGGCGATGCAATCAGCTATATAACTATATAAGAAAGGGTGCCAGCCATGTAAAAGAAATTTCAGATGAGGGTCAATGATCCTCAAAACTGTAAAGTTAAATTTCTCTAGATGATTTATTCTTTTCTCTTTAAAAAAAAAAATTATTTTTTGAGAAAAAAAAATATATAAAAACATACAAGAAATGTTTTGCTCAACAAAAAAAACATGCAAGAAATGTATAAAACTGATAAAATTTTGAAAAGTTGGACCCATACAAGAAATTGATGTCTCGATGTTGTAGGAAAAGTATTCTCTCTTTTTTCTACTGATAAAAAATACCTACAACTTTGACCATCTTTTCATACGTCAGTACAATAATTTTTCCCATCTGTATTTTCTTTTATTAATGATATTTTTTTCTTCTCCAAACTTATAATACTTTCAATCTCTCGTGTTTATTCAACACAAGGAAACTTATAGGTGTTGGTGTATTATATATTATTGGATGCGACAAATGATTTTTGTGAGTCAATGTCTACAGGTTTTTTATAACTTTATGTGATTTATGAATGCATTTGATAAATGTAAATTTCGACTATTCTGGTTAAACATATATATTAAAAAAACAATATATATACATACCTTTAAGTCTTTAACGTACACGCGAAGTTACTGGAGAAGAAGCCATTAGTTAATGCGTCACAATGTACACTGCTTCGTCTCGTATCAATATGATCATGCTCTTTTGGATTTATACAGATTTCTGAATAAATAATACAATATCCATTTACGTATTCAGTTTAAGCTGCACACCAATATTCAATAAAAGCTACATAAAAAATATAAAATATCACTACAACAACTTAACATTAACACTATTCGACCACGCTTAACGCTACATACAAAAAATGTAAAATAACGCTACTCGACTTTAACATTAACTCTTAAGAAAAGAAAAATACTCAGCAATCAGCGAATCAGCATGACTTGTGTGTTTACTGGTTAATTGTTTTCGTGATTTAGTTAAATAAAATTTATATTTCGCGTTTGTTTACATTAAATAAACTCTATTTTTGGAAAAATCTGACAAGTGCTTTCGAAGATTCTATTTCCGTGCTTACCAATATTTTTATAAAGTATATCTAACGTTGTAAATGAAAAATTGAAAAAATGATTAAAGTGATGGGATTTAAAGAAGCACAGGAGTAGTAGTTGGCAAATGAGATAGATATTAAAGTTTCATAATAATGACTCTTTTCGAATCTCTATTTAAATATACACAAACCAATTTGTTTTTTTTTAAAATGTATGAAATGATGAAATAACAGAGTAAAGAGTGAGGTCGAATAGTGTTAATGTCATATCAAGAAACTATGCTTACGCATATTTTGTCCAACAGATTCAGAGTTTGTGTCAGTCTTTCTTCCTTCTTCCATTTCTCTTTCTGTGACGTTTTTAAGGACATGAAAGCGGTGAATCTCTGCTAACCTCACGTGCCGTTTACAGTCGCTTATGTCACTGTCCAATCATACGTCGCTGTTCCTTCAACGTCTCTGTGTCCTCCTCAGCCTCAGGGCCGCATATTTACTGGACCTTCCTATTGGGCTTCGCCCGATTAAGGTTTGAATTGCATTGGAAACCTAGGACTTTATATTAGAGATAGTCATCATTTAGCCCAAAAGGCCCAAACCCATTTTAATATGGTTAAAGCAAATGTATAATACACTTGTTTTACGCAAAAGGAAAACAATCTTCTAAAATGTAAACTAAGATTCAAAGTTTATAAAAATGATTTTTTTCTAAAACTCAAAATACCTTTACACATTCCTTTTTAAAAACTTTGCAAACGGTCAATAATCACTAGTACACAAACAACTGTACACATACACTACACAACATAGATTTTAGATAATGCAAAAAATCCGACCGTTGCAACCCCAATTTCCAATAACGGTAATATTTCCAGCCATTTACATAAACCAATTACACTCAAGTTCTTCGTTCCACCCAATTTTCTCTCTAACTTATTCCTCTCTCTAATGGAGTCGCAACAATCGAAAATCAAAACACCACTCGAAATCGAACCCGACCACCATGACATCGCCGTTTTAAACTCTGAATCGCCGTCTCAGCCGCTGCCGGAAACCGAGCCGAATCAGGAATCTCCTCCTCGAGCCTCCAGCAACGAGCCAATGAAGAAAATCGTGACTCCGGATCGTCTCAGACTCCCTGTAGCTTTCAAGCACCCGGAGAGGTAATCTGATTAGGTGAAACAACCGGTTTAAAGCCAGACCGATTGGTACAGAAACATAATTTGTAAATTTTTTTCTCTCTCAGATACCGAAGTCCAACAGATGCAATGGTGTCTCCGGTTACTAAAGGTCTTCTCGCAAGAAGCAGAAAGGCTTCCGGTTCTCTTATTCCACCAAGCTTTAACTTGACCAAGGTCAATTTTTCATCTTTACCAATTCAAAAATCCGGTTTTATATAAGCTAACAGTTATAAGCTAACGGTTATTTCATTCATTAACTTTCGCCGCTTTGCACATATTGTATCAGATTCAAGATCTACGCAAACCGGAATCCGGTCTATCATCTGTTGGTTGCTGAAGACTTTGTGGATTTGGGGGCTTGAACAGAATAAAGTTTTGCATGTTCTGTATTTTCACTTCCTTGGACGTCCATCAATGTATTTCTTAATTTTCTTATGCTCGTGTAGTGTTGATTAAGAGAAATTGATAATGTCTTGGATTTCTAGTGAAAACAAAACTAAGCTGTTGAATAAAGTTGATAACAAAATGTTGGTTTTCTCTCAAACAAACAGTCTGATTAAACCAAAATTTATTTGCCTTCTAAAAATAGTGGGCAGTATTAACAGAATAAACATTGATTATTCATCTACTTATTCATTTCACTAGAATTAAATCAAGTTTGGTCTTAATCTTGTTGTAACTAACCCCTTAGTTTAGTAATTAATCCGTTCCCGCTTTCATAACTAACAATCTCAGCAATCTAAAAACGAACAAACAAACAAAAAACTGCATTGAGGCTTTTTTGTTACTCTTTTAAATTTTGTTACATTGTATAAATATAAATAAAACAAACCCTCTTAAGTTCTATTCTTAATCATCTCCCTAATTCCAGCTGCGATTCTAATCTCATTCATAACTTATCTCAGAATCTTCTTCTATCAATTCGTGTTCTTTTCGATTAACTCTGTTTTCTACAATCAGACAAAGACAGAGGGCTCTGTTCTGTTCTTTCTTTCTTTTTTCAATCATATAATGGAAACGAAAACAGAAAGCAAAGAACAACAATGGAAAGATTCGATTTCTCCATCCTCATCTTCACGATCTTCATCAATAACATCTGTTTCTTCAGATGGACACTTTGATATCCGACACTTTCCTCTTCCCAAGCCATCATTGTCTGCTTCCGAGGCACAGAAACAGAGAGAGTCCTATCAGGCTTATAGTTCCTCCGTCAGCTCTTATACCGGTTCGTCATGGTCCTCGAGGACCTCGACTCACCAGAACCACCTTATTGATCTGCCCGGTTACGATCCAAACCGGATTCCATCTTCGGTCTTCTCCAGTAAACCGACTAATTCGACTGAATGGAGTATAGCTTCTAATGAATCGTTGTTTAGCATCCACGATGGGAATTTTAGCATTTATACAAGGGAAGATCATGGATTAGCTTCAGCGTTAAGATTGGCTGATACACCGAGATTTGAAGAAGCATATCAAGAGATAACCGAAATCATCCCGGTTCCTCTTGCTCCTCCGGTTAAGAATCTCACAGAACCTGAGACAGAAACGATATTAGAGAACAAACAAGATCAGGTCGAAAAATCAGACTCTAGAATTGATGATGATGATGAATTGGAAAAAGAAGAGATGACTGAACTCAGAAGCGACGATGAAGAGGAAGAAGAATATACGATCGAAGCGGAGGTTATAGTAGAAATCGAAACCGAGAAACCAAAAGAAAAAGTAGTAGAAGATGTGAAGGAGAACAAACCAGAAGATTCAATCAGTACAATTTCACATTCCACAAGCATTTCTTGTCTTTCAGACATCAGCAATAACAGCATTTGCTCTTTCGCATTCCCAGTGTAAGTCGTAGATTGCAAAATCCTGATTCTTTACTTGTGCAAGAAGAAACCATCGAAACCCTGATTTTTTACTTTCTTTGGAATTCATGCAACAGATTGCAGGAAGAGGATGGAGTCAACGAAACGCCGTCTATTGAAATCAGAGAGAACGTTTCCCACAAGCGAAAACCGGAGTATCTGCTGCCTCAATCGCCGAGGCAACCGGCCCAACCGCAGCCTTATTCAGAATCTGGTACGCCAACTCAGTTGCAGCCGCAATCACAACGACAACGGAAGGCATCGAAACCATTCGAGTCTCAAACGCAATCGCCAAAAGCTTCGAGAAACGGTTGGTTCTCGTGCTTCCACTGTCCAAAGCGCAGGTTATTCAAGTAGAGGAAGCTTTTGGGGTTTGCGTTTAAAAATATTCTTCTTCTTATGTGTAATTTGTATGGAGGTAGTTATAAACTTGTAAACCAAGAGATCCAAACCGAGTTCCTTAAGAATCGACACCAGATTTTGGTCTGATTAAGTTCGGTTACCGAATGTTGTGAACCGGCCGATGGATGATATAACTCTTATGTCATGGTGATGCATACAAACAAGGACCACATTTCATTAGTACATTATAGATTTCTCTAGATACAGTATATACGTATTTCAAGTAGTAGCTAAAAGACATAATTCAACAACAAAATAGTTTTTATTTATATAACTCACTTTATTTTTATCCCCATAAGTGTGGTTTGTGTGTTGGTACATGTCAACATTAGACATTTATGTTTTAAGAAATGACATCTTTTTGCTTTATCTTGAAGTTTCCTTTAATTATATCCTTGAAAAGAGGAGATCCTGTCCCTTTTTCACTTTACAAATACTCAATTCTCTATATATAGATGGTTGCTTTATGAAAAAAGATGATGTGTTCAATTTGATACTACCACAGTAACATAATTTGTTTCTGAAAAACATATTCTAGCTCCTTCTTATACAATAGAGGAATTATTAAGTCGTATTCGTCTCCACCAATTTTAATCATACAAAATGCAGTGTGGATCCGTTATTTTAGGTCAAACTCCATACTTCTAGATCAATTATTTAACGGTCACACAATTTATTTTTCAAACTCCAACATTTGATATATATACTTTGTATCGTATATTTCCACATATATAGGTTTTTTTTGTGTGTGTTGGCATGGTGAACTTGTCTTTTGCATTTTAATCTTATGTTTTCTAATTTGTTATCTATAATAGCACTACAAGACATACAGTAAATTCATCTCCAAATCGGCCGGTGAGTTTGGTGCAGCAAGTCAACACGAGACACAAATGATCTTCCTTGATCATATCAAGACTAAGAGATGAAGTTTTTTCAACTTATTCCTGATACAAAACAATCTGTTTGGTTACAGTCACTACAAGAAAACATCATGAATCCTGATGGAAATTTTGACCAAAGACTATTTCGTCAGGAATTTCTGATAAAAATCTGATCGGAAATTGACGAAATCTGACAGCTTGAAATTCCGACGACATTTCCGACGGATTCAAACTAAATCTTGATGATATATATCCGTCAAAAGTTCTGTCACAAAAAAAACAACTGTTAATATAGCTGTTGTTGTAACGGTTTGAAAATCAAAAAACTTGTCGGAAATCCATCAGGATTCTGTCACAATCTCCGTCAGATATTTCGTCAGAAAAAAATCCAACCGTTAGTAATAGTCGTTGGTAATATAGCCGTTTTAAAAGTTAAATAGACGTCAGGAATCCGTCAGAAATCTGTCACAATATCCCAAGAATCATTCTATAAAATCCTTTCTTCCCTCATTGCAAACAATGGTGTTACCAAACAAAATCTTATAAAATATGTCTTCTCCAAATCATTTCGAGTATTTTAGATCATGGATGGACAAATCTCCGCAAGATCCATTGACGAGAAAAATTTCAGAAGAATTTGCAGAAGGTCTCAAGCAATTCATAGATTTTGTCTCAATGCAAGACATCACCTTACAATCTGGTAAAATGTTCTGTCCCTGTATTAAATGTCAGAACTATAGATTTATTAGAGTTCATTTAGTACAGAGTCACTTATGTAGGAGAGGATTTATGCCGGGTTATAAAGTATGGTATTCACATGGGGAAAACTAGTTTTGCAAATGGTTAGCAAAGATTTGGCCTTGGCTTGGGTCAAGGTAAGCGGTTCTGCATGCTCACTAACTTCACCGTTGCGGTTTGTTGTTTCTTGGTACGTATGTCTTTTCAAAAGCTAGGTTCACGTGGACATGATGTTTATTATGACGATGGTGCAGTTGAGAGAGTTGTAGATTACCTTGCTCCCAAGACAGCAGCAATGAGTGACAGTGTGCTGTTGATGTTCGCTGGTGTGGTTGCAACTAAAACAGTCCGTTTTCTCAAACGTCTCATTGGTATAAAGGTAGAAGATTCACGTTGTCGAAACTGCTATTCAAACAACTAATCAAAAACGTGGTCAAATATATAGATTTTTATACCTTTTGTTGACTATGGGCACGTTGGATCATTACATTGCATACCTCGATATTTGATGTAACTTAACATAGAGAATATCTAGAGAGTATATGTTTTATGAGACGAAACATAAAATGTGAAAGGATAGTCTCAACTTACGTCAAGAAAAGAAGCCTTGAGCGTCTCAAGCAATTTTGAAATTACATCTTTAGTTAGGATGTTTAGATAAATGAAAATATCATCATATGGCCAATAAAATGTCAGACTTTTTAGTTTAAACCAAAAGTATTACATTTTTTCCAATAGGTGTGAGCATTTTCATTTTTCCAGGAAATATATGTTTTTTATATCTCAAGTTTTACTCAGAGATCCCTACTTTAGTTTTAGCTTGTATTTGTGATGTCACCTATAATTTGTTAGTGTTTATCTGTTTTACTTTCTAAACCATGCTAATCTATTACATTCATTACTAATGGTGTAAGTCTGGGGAAAGTGATGTTGTATACATACATATGTATTGTCCACCATATTCATATACTGTACATCTGTAATAAATGTTAGCTTCAAGATTTCAGCATTACGTTGGTCGATGAGAGATTGATTCGTCTTGGACATCACTAGTAGAGTTGAAATATTGTTACATTTATTATGATTCAAACATATGTTATTTTATTGATTTGAATACACAAATTAATGTTCCCTCAAATTGAGTGATATGGTAATCTCGCATCTACCTACTGTTATCAATCATGTACCTATTGCGATTTGATGCGCTGAGACTACAAATGTTAGAACTTTTTGTTTAAAAAACATGATTTATTTTGTTATTATAAAACTCTTTTACTATAACTAATCACAAAATGTTTCTTCGAAGGTATTAAAGTACAAAAATGGTTTGTTTAGCCAATAAGAAACAAGCATGGTGGACCCTACTCTTTCGTTCAGAAAAGATTTTTGATTTCTAAACCATTTAAGATTTTTTAAGAAAAAAAAGAGAGAGGAAGAAGAAAAAAAACGCGTCTTCCTCAGTGACAGTGTTGAATTCTCATCTTTCTCTCTCCTCTTTTTTTTGTTGGTTGGCTTGATTTCATCCTCTCTGCTTCATCTGTTTCTCTCACTAAAAAAGCTTCTCATCATCCCCTAAATTAGGGTAAAGGGCTCGGGCCTCGGATTGTTTCGCGCGGTAAAAGCAAGGATCTTTTGCTCGTCAATTGCAAATTAGCAGGCCTCAAGAGGTGGGTTTAGGGTTTTGTGTCAAAACATTTGGGGATAAGTTACGAAGATGACTTCTTTGCCTTCTTCAGTGATCAAATGGCGTTTTTTCCGCAGACAGATGCCGACAAGCGTGGTCTTCTCTCTCTGGTTACTCTGTATCGCAACCTGTCTCGCCGGGAAAAGCACTGTTTTTGCGGATTCGGACAAATCGGTGCTGCTTCGTTTTAAGGAAACGGTATCCGACCCTGGTTCGATTCTCGCTAGCTGGGTCAAGGAGAGCGAAGACTACTGCTCCTGGTATGGGGTATCTTGCGATTCGACATCCCGAGTCATGGCTCTTAACATCAGCGGCTCTGGAAGCGATAAAGGGAGCTCGAACCGTTTCAGTTGCGGTGATATCGGTAAGTTTCCGCTGTATGGGTTTGGTATTCGAAGGGATTGCGCCGGAAATCGTGGAGCTTTGGCGGGGAATCTGCCTTCTGTCATCGTGGGTCTCACAGAGCTTAGGGTTCTGTCTCTGCCCTTCAATTCGTTCGGCGGAGAGATTCCTGTTGGAATCTGGGGAATGGAGAAGCTGGAAGTTCTTGATCTGGAAGGGAATTTGATGACCGGGTCATTACCTCTTCACTTCACTGGGTTACGGAATTTACGGGTCATGAATCTAGGGTTTAACCGAATTTCAGGTGAAATCCCCAAGTCTCTGCAGAATCTGTCCAAGCTGGAGATTTTGAACTTAGGTGGTAACAAGTTGAACGGAACTGTTCCTGGCCTCGTCGGGAGATTCAGAGTGGTCCACTTGCCTTTAAACTGGCTTCAAGGCACTCTGCCTAAAGATATCGGGGATAACTGTGGAAAGCTTGAGCATTTGGATCTGTCTGGTAATTTCTTCACCGGAAGGATTCCAGAGAGCCTGGGGAATTGTCGTGCTTTAAAGTCACTGTTGTTGTATATGAATACGTTGGAGGAGACTATCCCTTCAGAGTTTGGGAATCTTGGGGAGCTCGAGGTTTTGGATGTTTCGAGGAACACTCTTAGTGGCCCATTGCCCCCAGAGCTCGGGAACTGCTCTTCGTTGTCTGTTCTCGTGCTGTCGAATCTGTACAACGTGTATGAAGACATTGACAGCATCAGAGGGGGATCAGATGTGCCTCCAGGCGCTGATTTAACCTCGATGACGGAGGATTTCAATTTCTATCAAGGAGGGATTCCGGAGGAAATCACCAGGCTTCCGAAGCTAAAGGTTCTTTGGGTGCCGAGAGCTACTTTAGAAGGGAGGTTTCCAGGAGATTGGGGTTCTTGTCAAAGCTTGGAGATGGTTAATTTGGGCCAGAACTTCTTTAAAGGCGAGATTCCTGTGGGTCTTAGCAAATGCAAGAACCTTCGTCTTCTTGATTTGAGCTTGAATATGCTTACCGGAGAGCTTTTCAAAGAGATATCGGTTCCCTGCATGAGTGTCTTTGACGTTGGTGGAAACAGCTTATCGGGTCTCATCCCTGAGTTTCTCACCAATACCACAACCCATTGTCCTCCTGTTGTTTACTTTGACGGCTTCTCTGCCGAATCTTATAGCAACGACCCTTCGTCTGTTTACATCTCCTTTTTCACCGAGAAGGCTCAGGTTGGAGCTTCCCTGACTGCTTTTGGAGGTGATGGAGGTCCGGCTGTGTTTCATAACTTCGCAGACAACAACTTCACTGGGACTCTCAAGTCCATACCACTTGCAAAGGAGCGGCTGGGAAAGCGAGTCTCTTACATATATTCCGGTGGAGGGAATCGGTTGTACGGGCAGTTCCCTGGGAATCTGTTTGATAGCTGCGACGAACTGAAAGCTGTTTATGTCAATGTAAGCTTCAACAGGCTCTCAGGTCGGATTCCTGAAGGACTCAACAACATGTGCCCTTGTCTTAAGATTCTTGATGCTTCGTTGAATCAGATCTTGGGCCCAATCCCGTCGAGCCTCGGGGATCTAGCTTCGCTTGTTGCCCTTAATCTGAGCTGGAATCAGTTGCAGGGTCAGATACCGGAGAGCCTCGGGAAGAAGATGAAGGCTCTGACGTTTCTTTCGATTGCGAATAATAACCTCACGGGTCAGATTCCTCAGGGTTTTGGTCAGTTGCATTCCCTGGAAGCTCTTGATCTCTCTTCGAATTATCTATCCGGCGGCATCCCTCATGATCTCGTCAGCTTGAAGAACCTCACCGTGCTGCTTCTCAACAACAACAACCTCTCCGGCCAAATCCCGTCGGGTTTCTCCACTTTCGCGGTTTTCAACGTCTCCCTGAACAACCTGTCGGGTCCGGTTCCTCCAACCAACGGATTGACGAAATGCAGCCGCGCTCTCGGGAACCCGTATCTCCGGCCTTGCCATGTGTTTTCTCTGACAACACCGTCTTCGGATTCCCGAGGCCCTACGGGAGATTCGATCACGCAGGACTACGCATCTTCCCCTGCTGAAAACGCCCCATCTCCGCCTTCTGGAAAAGACGGATTCAACTCGCTGGAGATTGCTTCCATCGCGTCCGCTTCTGCGATTGTCTCGGTTCTCATCGCTCTTGTGATTCTCTTCTTCTACACGAGGAAATGGCACCCGAAATCCAAGATCATGGCCACCACCAAACGGGAAGTCACTATGTTCATGGACATCGGAGTTGCTATAACCTTCGACAACGTCGTTAGAGCCACGGGGAACTTCAACGCGAGCAATCTGATCGGTAACGGCGGATTCGGAGCGACCTACAAAGCGGAAATCTCTCAGGACGTGGTCGTCGCCATCAAACGCCTCTCGATTGGACGGTTTCAAGGCGTCCAACAGTTCCACGCGGAGATCAAAACTCTCGGGAGGCTTCGACACCCGAACCTTGTGACCCTCATCGGTTACCACGCGAGCGAAACCGAGATGTTCTTGGTTTACAATTACCTCCCAGGAGGCAACCTCGAGAAGTTCATCCAAGAGCGATCCACAAGAGCTGTAGATTGGAGAGTGCTTCACAAGATCGCTCTCGACATAGCTCGAGCTCTCGCTTACCTCCACGACCAGTGCGTCCCACGGGTTCTTCACCGGGATGTCAAACCCAGCAACATCCTCTTGGACGACGATCACAACGCCTACCTATCGGATTTCGGGTTAGCGAGATTGCTCGGGACGTCGGAGACGCACGCAACAACGGGTGTGGCGGGTACGTTCGGGTACGTAGCGCCCGAGTATGCCATGACTTGCCGGGTTTCGGATAAAGCGGATGTTTACAGCTACGGAGTGGTGCTTCTCGAGCTGCTTTCGGACAAGAAAGCGCTTGATCCGTCGTTTGTCTCGTACGGCAACGGTTTCAACATTGTGCAATGGGCTTGTATGCTGTTGAGACAAGGGCGGGCGAAGGAGTTCTTCACGGCGGGTTTATGGGACGCCGGTCCGCACGATGATCTCGTCGAGGTTCTGCATCTAGCGGTTGTTTGTACGGTGGATTCTCTATCTACGAGGCCGACAATGAAGCAAGTTGTACGGCGGTTGAAGCAGCTTCAGCCTCCCTCGTGTTAGCGATTTGATTATTTTTCAAAATGTTTATTATTGTTGAATTTTTAACTCTTGTAGACTTGTTGTGTAGTAGTTAGAAGAAGAAGAGAGTTAATTTTCCTACGGTTTCTCGAGGGTAAAAAGGACATTCGAAGGGGAAGGCATAGGAAGGTTGATCTCTCTTTTAGGGAAGACATTACATAAGAGAGCGCCTCAAATATTATTATTGTAGCTAATTTGTTTTCTTTTTTCACTTGTAAATTGTTTTATGTAGTTTTGCTGGGTATTTTTAGGATTTTTTTTTTTGATAAATACCCTAAAAACTCTATCAACACGCTGAAATATTTTTAATATATATACAAATATTGACTTTTTAATCATTTTTATTTATAAAAAAATAGCAATTTTATTATGTAGATACATTTCCTATGGACAGGCCAACTGAGTCAGTGAGTCACTGAGTCGTGCGTGCAGCACATTTTGGTATCGAATTCAACCCATGATTCGAAAACTTCCTTGGTTCACTTCTCACTTTTTAGATCGAGTTTAGAAAGTAGAAACATTGTCTTAAATTTAAAATACCACGTTGATCAAAAGATCAAATGTAAAAATATAACCAGAAACAAAAACAAAAAAGTGAGAAAAATTCAAAACCAGATTGAGAAACTTATGCTTCAGCTTAGTCGGTTAAATTATTTTGACATGGTTACACTTTTAGGGGAAAAAATGACATATCATATAGTTGGGATAAATATAATCCCTAGAAACCTATGAACTAGATGGAAGAAGAAGGAAGTTTAACAACAATATGTCTAAGAGGGTTTATCGTAACCTCACCACCACCGTCGTCGCTGACGGCGGACACGGTGCTTCCGCCGTGCCTAACGAATTCCGACGGAGAAAGAAAACTGCCGTGGCAGACACACACTATCTTCACCTCCTCCTTGTTCCCTCCGTACCAATACAGAAACCCTTCCACTCGTTTCCCGTCGGCTCCGACATCTCTCGTCGACACACACGGCATGTCTTCTAGAATGTTCCTTGCCTTCTCCATTCCCGAAACTTCCTGATTCTTCGTCTTCTTTTTACCCCTCCCGCTGATCGGACCGGGGACAACAAAACCATCTTTTTCTTCCCTTTTCTTCGTTGAAGGAGGAACCTCAAACTTCATAAATGTCCTCGCCTTCTCTGTCTCGGCTTGACCACTGTTCTTTCCTTTTTCCGGAAGAGGAACTTGAAAATCCAGAAATGCCCTCGTCTTCTCCGATCGCCTCCTCTTCGTCTCCGCCTCGACCTCCATCTCCGTTACGACAGGCAGAGACCGCGTCCGATCCAGCTGGAACATGTCCGAAACATCACGCCCCACCGTCCGCCGCATGTCTCCGCCGACAGCGCAGCCGGATCTTTGTCCATCAAAGACGAAACCTTCCGGTATCGAAGAGGATCGACCCAATTCAAAACTCTTCCTTTTCCTCGATCTCGGATCCGTACCAAACTGACCATTCAGCGAAAGACCTAACGTTAGCTCAATATCTTTATCTTCTTCTTCTTCTTTCTTCATCGGTTCTTCCCGATTCTCACCATTCTCAGAGTCTCTGTGACAAAAATGGTTGCTTGTGATGAAAAACTTCTGCAAAAGATTGTTAGCAGATAGATTGGGGACTTGAACTACGACACCGTTTGGGCTTCTTATCATCTCCATTGATCAAATGAACCAATATCAAAACAACAAATGCTTAGCAAATGGAGTATCGAAAATTGAGGTCAGAGGAGTAGAAATTTGCTAGCTTGAAGTTTTGTTTTTTTCGATTTTACAATTTTGAGAGACACGATACAATTTTTACTTAAAACAACCACCAAATGCTCTACTATTATAAACTATAGTACTACAATTTGCAGTATTTTATATTTTCAGGAAAATCATGTTTTTGAATTATTTTAGAAGCATAGTTGACGATGTTGTACGGATTTATCTCCTTTAGTATATTTTTACACAAGTTGGCTTAAAATAATAGGAAACTATACCATAATTCCAGTTAATATGCCATTTGAGATATATTTTATCAACGAAAATAGATAGTGATTTCTTATTGACGGAAATATATATCGAATTTTTTTGAATTATTATAAATGTTATAATATAATGTGATATTTCTTTTTGGGGGTAACAGGAAAAGATAGACGACCACCCACCACGCCACGTGGAAAAGGGCATCAAGTGGGGGAGAGCTTAGCGTAGACGTAGGCTACTTGTTGATGTACAAGTTGACACGTGTCTAATTATCAACGTGCTCAACGACGACAATCACTTTATTGCCACGTGTATCCAGCCTGACTGGGCCCGACAAACGAAACAAAAACATTTTTCTTTCTTTTTAGCTAACATTAATAATATCACGCGCTTATGAGCTTCAACAATTCGGTAACTTTTGTGTGTCAATAGTTATCGATATTAATCAAATTATGTGTCATGTTTTTAATTATTTTGTCTTTGTGGTCAGATTTTGTAGTTAAATATAAAATAAAATAAAATATTCAGTGTTATAATTTTCATAAACCAGGATAAATAAGTTGGAGAGAACGGATGGAGAGGATCTCCTAAAGAGACGCAAACAATCAAGAGCAGATCGAGAAGCGGGACCCGCATAGTGGCCAAGTTGTAGTATTTTTTTTTTTTCCTCGTTTAGAAAAAAAATGTTAATTCAAATATGTTTTCCCCTAAAAGGTGATAAGATTATCGACACGTTTCACTTGACAGAGTACGCCACGTGTACTTGAGTTCATTACCTCACGACAATGTACAACCAAGTTGCAGGGACATGATAATATTAACATATAGCCAAGCATGGTCAACCAAGCGTAGGTTTTATTTTTGGTTTGTTTTTTTTTTTTTCTCTGGTTTAAAAAATGTTATTAAAATAGTATAAACATAATTTACTATGAATGATGTACTAGTATATACGATTCTAATAAATCTTTTGCTTATAGACTCATAGTTTAATTTATTAATTTCTCTCCCACCCTCCTACACCTCCATATTACAAACTAAAAAGCATTAATTTTCAGCTAAATAAAAAAGAATCATAAGATTTATGGATCGGGCTTTCGCTCATCAGAGCTAGCCCACACTGTATTCCTTTATTGGGCCAAAATCATATGTATTTGGACTTCGTATAGACATGGAAAGAAAACAAAGTTTTGGGTTTGTAGTAGTGAGGATTTGCTTAATATGAATATCAAATTCATAGAAGAGACTGAAGAGATATGGATTTCTTGTCCATTGGGCTTTTTATCATCAGAGGTGGCCCTCTACATTTCTTTTGTTGGCCCAATTTTTGGATCCAGGAAAGTACCACAAAATCAGAAAGAAGATACACACATATTTGGATTTCGTATATACAGAACGTGAAACCCAACATATGTAAATGATACTATTGATTAAGCACATCTAACAGACTAGTGCGCGCGCGCACACACACATGTGTATAATATACTTCGAAACATTTTACTTTTTTCATTATTTTTTTCTTTCCAAAACAATTGTACCAATAAAATAAAAATATAAATAATATCTAACTTAAAATATATTAATTAAAATTAAAGCTAACTATATCAAATTTTTAAAAATAAATAAAAATCTTAAAACATTATATATTCAAAAACAGAAGAAGTATATGAAATATACACATATGTTGGGTTACCATCATATGGATTGAGCATAGGGATTGGTGTTTGAGATAGGAACAGTGCATAGAAAAAGTGTATGTGGACAAGACATTCAGTAGTTATGTAATTTCTGATTCGTTTTTTTTCCCCAAAAACCGTCCGTATATTGTTAATTTTATATGCTTCTTACATTTTTCACATTCAAACTGTCACTTTCCCAAAATAAATAAAATAACAACAACAGCTACACTGAACTCCAAACTTTGTATCTAACGCATTTTCTTGCACAACATTAATGTTGATATCAAAATCTTGTATTAATTCAAATCAAGATACGAGAACTAAAAGTAAAATGGAAGATTGCTGGCCTGTTTCGGCTTTGTTCCGTGTATATCCTTGACCAGGTTTAGCCCTAGTTACAGAACTAATAAAGAGAGTAAAGATGTAAACTATATATATTGGGGACAAAAGAAAAGAGAGAACTAAATTAAGAGAGAGAAAAAGTGAATGGAAAAACTGGGGGGACCATTGAGTAAATAAATAACTCTATATCTCTTCTGTTTTCTTCAGTTTCTCTCTCGAGATGCCCAACTTCTTCGCTCTTCATCTACTTTCTAACGTGTATATATAATAACACCCTAATAAATACACATGTTAATATCGTTACCTTTTTTTTTAATAATAAATCGTCGCCTTTTTGTGTCCCAATTTTTTTTTGTCGGCTTCTGTCCCAATTTAATTTACAGCCATCACACTGTGTAGTATAGTATGTATGTATGTATACAAAAATTAAAAACCTTCATATGACGGGCGTACACAAAATATTCTACAATGTGTCAGCCACTCACATATACATTTCTGTAATGTATTCTTTTTCAGCTGGCTAGCTTAGAAATTTTATAGTGTGGAAATTCACCTTCACAAATCACTATCTACAACAATAACTCATATATTTGCACGTTCTTAATTAGTTAGTCTTTGACGTGCTTAGTTTTTTTTTTTTTTTTAACTGTAATACTTAATTAATCGTATTCATGGTTGTAGATATTAAATGCTGAGTCTATCTATCTATATGTATAATAGACGTCTCTGTGAATTTGATAAAGATTTTAATCTCTAGTGGAGGAAACTAAATTGTATACGTCTCGAAATGGCATGCGTACCGACGGTACCGTATATACCTTTTTTTCTCTAACGACCGTGATATTAATGATTGAGAAGTGTTTTATTTTTCAATATTCACGCATCCTCACATAATATACATTTTTTTTTTGGTGTTGCTATTGCTAACTTTAGCTTATACATGTATGACAATCGTCATAAAATATATATATACACATGGTTATACATATATGTATTAGCTAACAACAAGTGCATTACAATTTATTCGGATCATTCAAATTATATAAGGAGCTATATTTTTAGAATAATAAAACAATAGTTGTATTTTATCAAAAAAAAACTATAGTTGTATTACTTGTATATATATATATATATATGTGTGTGTAACATTTTTGAAATGGGTATATAATTATGTCCCATCAAATGTATCGTTTGGAGTAGACTCATTTTTTAGGATATTATTGTCGTTGGTCCTTCACATCATTAATTATGATTATCGATATGAAGTATAAAGAAGCTATTAAAACCCAATCTTTGTTCATGAGACCACAAACTTTTGGAGTCGGTGAAGTAGACATGACTTAGTGGATTCTAAGTTTGTAATTTCTCCTTTGTTCCCATCTGAATCTGATATCTTGAGATAAAATGATGATCATCACACTTTTATTTGCTCACTCCTTTGTTTTAAAATATATATATTTTGCTTTCCACTTCTATTTTTTCCTAGCCATTACTATTTCTAGTCTTGACCAAAATAAAACCGTCTTAGTTTATTTGGCTATAGTCTTAATCTTTAGTGTGTGTACGGATAAGTTGCAGTCCTATAAAGAAAATCATGTTGATAACTAAAAGACCAGTTGTTATACATAAGTACTTTCGTTTATTCTCCTCGAACATTAATTAAGTTATATAGACGCAAAGAGTTTAATGGGAATTATATATGTCCTTTTCTTGAACAGACCATAATTATATATATACTTCGCACACGGATCAAATAAGAATCTAACCCTTTTTCTGTTTACCAAGAAACTGCGGTCCTCAGTTCCGTAATCCTTTTGGGTCTGTGATCAGGCAGAATGATTTGTTTTCTTTTTAACAGCGAAACTCGAACATGAGATTTTGATGCACACTTCCTATACTTAATTTGATGAGGTTAAGATGAGGAATGTTTGAAATTCAAAATAGTGTATATTTAGCCAAGCATAAAAGTATAAACAATTAATTGCTTTTTTTTATTTTGCAGATGTTGTGTATATTTAGCCAAGCATCATACTGTAGATGGAAAATTGGAAATGTTAATAGTAGGTAACCTTACTTGAAATATCTACATACGTACAGCACTAATTAACCTACTAATAAAATCAAAATGTTACAACGGATTTCACGTAAAGCATTATTAAGTTAGGGTTAATTAAGTGATGTCTAATAAGTGTACTTGTGTTTGAAAAAGTAATGAGTCGTGACTCAACAAGGTACACGAGGCGTGCATAGGGTTATCCACAACCTTTTGTAATTGTCGATAACAGCATGCCCATTGACATATATACATAGGGACCGACCGTATATATATAGTATAACACACTATATATATGTGTGAGTTGCATTGCAATTCATACCCATGTACATTATCATGAAGCCTTGATTCTATTTTTGTCAATAGATTTGTAAAAAGGAAAAAAGATCGCTTAATCATTATAGTTTGGACATTTAAGATACAATTATACATATAAATTACTAATAGAGTACACTCTCCTTTTTTTTCCTTCATAACTACTAATTAGATGTTTTAATTAACAAGCTACTATTATATGTACAACTTCTTGTAAATTATTCACGTATACCTTTTTTGGATCTTCTTCTTAGCCGTACTATAATTGCCATTCAGATCAGATACGTGGGTGATAGATTATTCGAATTTTATTTTTCTCGTCCGTATATAAATTTGATATGATCCATAATAAAGATGAAAATGAACTTGACTGATTATTCAAAGCATTCATTATATATTTTCCCTTCGAGGATAGCGAAATCCACCACGTGGCATTAGGACATCCACTGCTTTTTTTTATAACATAAATACATAGTCGCAATTCTTCTGAATTTTGGAGGCTTATGATATTGGTAGGGTTCTCCTTATTCACTTCCAAAAGCATCTTCTTCTTTCTTATTTTCTTTTTCTTTTTCTTTTTGATATATTTTCATCATATATCATACTTTTAGAAAGAAAATTCGAATCACATACTTTCTTCTCTCTCTATATCTCATCCTTCTTCAGTCCCTC
The DNA here is from genome assembly GCA_911865555.2 of Thlaspi arvense. Taxonomy (NCBI): domain Eukaryota; kingdom Viridiplantae; phylum Streptophyta; class Magnoliopsida; order Brassicales; family Brassicaceae; genus Thlaspi; species Thlaspi arvense. The sequence goes on along the minus strand of OU466859.2, from coordinate 57,271,956 downwards.
TTCTTCTTCATCATCTTATTACTCAACTTTATAGAACAGGAACAGCAAAACCCTAAATTTTATCTGTTCAAGCCCAAGACCGTACAGGTTTAGAAGCTCAGGTAAGAAAACATTTCAACTTTTATTTTTTGACCTAAGAGAAATAACTAAGTCGATTGAAGACAAAAGTTAAATTAAACCCCTTTAAAAATATAATTAACATTTTGTTTCAATTTTGTGGATTTCACTATATGAATCATTCGTTTAGAAAGAATCCCGAAACCCTAAAGGATAATATGAGGTTTAGAAATTCAAAACTAAATTTTCCCGTACACCGTCTAACGGATTTACACTTTTCTGTAGTAAATATAAAGATCTCGACAATAGCATAATGAATATGGTCCCTTGGAAAGATGCAAACGACGACGTTTCCGGCGGGTCTAGGCGTGAAGGAGAAGTAGAAGAAGATGCAGAAGAAGCCGTCGTAGCCACCAGTGGCAAAACCGCAATTACGAAGCCACCAACTTCGATGTCTTCTTCTTCTTCGTCGTCGTGGATGAAATCGAAGGATCCGAGGATTGTTAGGGTGTCACGCGCCTTTGGAGGCAAAGACCGTCACAGCAAAGTGTGTACGCTGCGTGGTCTACGTGACAGACGCGTGAGGTTATCAGTCCCCACCGCTATTCAGCTCTATGATCTTCAAGAACGTCTCGGCGTTGACCAGCCTAGCAAAGCCGTTGACTGGTTGCTCGATGCAGCTAAAGAGGAGATCGATGAGCTTCCTCCGTTGCCCGTCTCGCCGGAAACATTCAGCCTCTTCAACCATCATCAGTCGTTCTTGAATCTTGGCCAACGGCCGGGTCAAGATCCGACCCAACTCGGGTTTAAAATCAATGGATGTGTAGAGTCGTCTACTAGCCGTGAAGAAAACAACAAGGAGAGGGGAGAGAACGATGTCGTTTTCACAAACAGTCATCATATTGGGTCTTATGGAACCTATCACAATATGGAACATCATCATCAACAACATTCGAGTTTTCAGGCAGATTATCACCATCATCAACTACATAGTCTTGTCCCGTTTCCATCACAAATCTTGGTGTGTCCAATGACTGCATCATCAACAGCAACAACTATACAATCTTTGTTTCCATCATCGTCATCAGCTGGTTCCGGGACTATGGAAACAACGGATCCGAGACATATGGTAAGCCATTTTCAAATCCCATTAATGGCTAGTTCTTCATCTTCGACACCCCAAAACATTTCGACTTTATATTCATTGTTACATGGTAGTAGTAGCAACAATGGTGGCGGTAGTAACATTCATAACCGGATGTCGTCGGTCCAATTAAACCGGACAAGTAGAGGAAGTGAACACCCAATGTGAAATTAGATTATGGAAACCATTGATGTTCGATGTGTTCACAAGTGAGGGGACACATAACAAAAATAATAAGGTAGTTAATATTGTACTATCTTTTTGATTTTCCTGGTATATTTCTAAACAAGTTAATGTTATAGTAAATTTATTGTTGACTTGTATTTTAGCATGCATGTGCTCCAAGCTATATACATATTTAGCTTCCTCGTAGGATCTGAGTAAACACAAACACAAACACATTTCACAACATGAAATGTAATTAGTTTATTTAGGGCTCTTTGTATAAGTAACTGAAAAGTGAAAATTATCTATGTATAAGTAACTGAAAAATGAAAACTATGCATTAACATTCCTAGCAAAAAAAAAAAAAAATATATATATATATATATGTATCAAAACTTGAAAATGACAAACTACAGAAAAGATCGGATTCGTCGAGAGATGTCATAATAATGTGAAATCATTATAGTCTATTAGTGATGATATGTTAATCGAGGTAAATATGAGTTTGTGTTTCTATTTGACGCGGAGTGCATTGTGATGATGATTTATGATTAGCCAAGATTTTAATCCATAAATCCAGTTACCCAACCAAAACACCCTAACATTGTAATATACGGATATGTCATGTGAATCTAAATAATATAAAACTCAATGATCAGATAGAAAATTCACTGTGGATGGTTTGAGCACACAATAAGTGTCCTATTACCTAGCATTTTAGGTCGCAGTTAAACTCAAGATACTAAATTATTAACATGCCGTTTCCAGTTAAACTAATTTAAGATTACTAGGCTAAATGCTCTTGTCGTTTCTATATGTTAAGTACTCAAACAAATTTGTAGTATCACATGCATGCTCATCCACTACAAATGTTGTGCTATCGTATAGATACTATACACATTTATGATACAGCATATACAAATGTATATAGTGGGATGTAATGGGAGGATATATCATATATATATATATAACGAAGGGGAAATAGTTAATTAGGGGTAATAGAGATAAAAGCTGAATGATGGTGTGTACGATCTTTGATTGATTAGAGTGAAAAGGCTACCGATCCAATGCTCTGTGACTCTGTCATGTATCATCATACTTTCTGCAAAAAGCTTCCATGTCGATCTCTAGCTATCATTCATGTATGTATATATTTATTATATATATTTGAAAGTTTGCCAAATATATAATATATTGATAGTAACGAGATGGTAGACTAAATGCCTATTTTAACCAAACCGAACCTAGAAACCAATATGATTTTGAAATGGAATTTTCATTTGAATTATCTGGTATTACGGTCTTTCTAATCACACCGCCGTAATTGAAACCAAACTAGATTACTTTGAAGAAGAAAAAAAGAGTAACTTTTTATTTCATTATTGGACTTACTAATATATCTCGTAATAAGGCACTATTCATATGTTTCAATGATTAAATTGAGATTTATTATTGTGAGATAAATGAAAAGTTTTTTAAAAAAAGATTAAATAAAGAATGACTGATCAGATATCGGATTGAAAAACTCTAAATAGGAGCAAGTCAATATACTTAGACATGCGATATATATAAAATGTAAAGATTGTGATTAATTATCCTTATTTTCGTAACTTGGTGATTGTGATTATCATATATAGCCTAGTGATATCTTCCTTAACTTAACTAACAAAACTAGCAAGAATGAAAACAATTCTAATGGGTTTCTGTTTTTTCTTATAACTATTTTTTGGAAACAATTGGAGTGTTGATGCTTAATTATCTCCAAGAACGTTTAGTCGCAGCATTCTTCTGTTAATTTGCTTTGTTTTTACGAACAAATATCGTTGGTATTTGGGCCAACCTTCGAGGAGCCATCTTCTTGAAATTTTATTTGATATACGTAGAAAGCCCAGGAAGCCCTCTCGAATTTAAGCTATTTTAATTACATTTTTTATAAAGTTATTTTGTAAACTTTTGGTACTTACGGAAATGCCACATCACTTTAGGGTATTTAAGGAAATGTTCCAAAACTTTTAAAAAATGTAATTAAACGAAATGTTCCACATCACTTTAGGGTATTTAAGGAAATGTTCTGATATTTATGGAAATACCATAATACTTTATAGTATTTAAGGAAATGTCTCATAACTTTATACTATTCAAGCAAATGCCCCAACACTTTAGAATATTTTAATAAATGCCCCTGTACTTTTGATATTTACGGAAATGGTAGATTACTTCAGTGTATTCAAGTAAATACCCCTTAATTTCAAACTATTTAAGTAAATGTTCCAGAACTTTGGAATATGTTACGGAATACTCCCATTATTTCTGATATTTACGGAAATACCCCACTACTTTATAGTATATAAGGAAATTTCCCGTAACTTTTATACTATTCAAAGAAATGCCTCAATGCTTTAGAATATATTAAGAAATGCCCCAGTACTTCTGATATTTACGGAGATAGTAGATTACTTCAGTGTATTCAAGTAATGCCCCATAACTTTAAACTATTCAAGTAAATATCCTAGCACTTTGAAATATTTACGGAATACTCCCAATATTTCTGTTATTTACGTAAATACCCCAATACTTTATAATATTTAAGGAAATTTCCCACAAATTTATACTATTCAAGAAAATGCCCCAATACTTTAGAATATTTAAAGAAATGCCCAGTACGTCTGTTATTTACGGAGAAGCCCCCATTACTTTCGGGTATTTAAGAAAATGTTCATGAACGTTATACTATTCAAGAAAATGCCCCAACACTTCGTAATATTTTATATAATGCCCTAGTACTTCCGATATTTACGGAAATGCCTCAATACTTTAGGATATTTAAGGATTGTCCCATAACTTTATATTATCAATTAAATGCCCCAACACTTTTGTAGTATATTAAGAAATGGCCCAGTACTGCTGAGATTTACGGAAATGTTCAATTACTTCAGGGTATTTAAGGAAATGTCCCATATTATTAATCTATTCAAGGAAATGCCCCACTACTTTAGGGTATCTAAGGAATTGTCACATAACTTTAAACTATTAAAGGAAATGCCCCATTACTTTGGGATTTACAGAAATTTCGTTTCAGGGTTTCCCGCAGTAATTGTTGACATCATCGCTCTATGTTACCTATAAAATAATCCGATTAGTAAAAAGATGAATGGTGGCTTCTTACGAAAAAAGGATTAGCTTTATTCTTGTTTCTATAAAACTCCGTTGCTCCTCTATCAGTTAACGAAACTCTCAAAATCTAACACTTCTCCCACTCTTTCTCTTTCTCTTTCTCTGTATCTCTTTTTCGTCTCGCCTTCTCTTTGGATCGAGAGTGTTTAACTTCGAGCTAGGTTTTAAATCGTATTCGAATCCCCAAATTCTGCGCCTTTTCGTTCCCTAGTACTTCTGTAAATTTCCTCAATTTCACTTCTTCGCTAGGGTTTTTCCTCACTGGGTTCGCCGCCGGTAGCTAACGAAGTTTGTCCGTCCTTCTTCCTCGGCGAATTTGTTCCTTGGGGGATTTACAATGGAGAAAGCTTCTTCTCCGGTAAGCAATTAACTTCCCTTAATCGAATTCGCTTACTCTCTCGAATTTGGTTTGTTGCTTTTCTATTGCGGTCGATTGGACCCGATGAGTTTCTAGGGTTTCGCTGGGAACGAGTAATCTTAGTGACCGGAGCAGGATTGATCTGTCAGTAAACTCAATTTTCAATTGTTATTTTTTGCTGGGCAAATGTAGGAATTTAAGTCTTTATTATTTGTTTCTGGGTTTAATTCCAGAATTGATTCTGATGTTTTATCCTCTCTAATCATTGTTAGGTGTCAAAGTAGAGAACTTCGTGGGAAATGAATTGATTTTGTGCTTCTCAGAGGGATGCGTGTGGTGTTGGTTTTTCATTCAAGAAATGGTTCTACATGTTATGTTGGGTGAAGTTGTAAGAGACTTTGAAATCCTATGAACAATGGAGTTGGGGAAGGTGGAAGTCAGAGCAGAGAAGTACACGGCAAGAGAAAGCTTTTTCAAGGCAATGATTTTGCGTACGCCATAGCGAGAATGTCAGTGGCTCAGATTTGCGAGAGTGCAGAGATTAATGTGTACCAGGAATCACAGACACGCGAGGGCGTTAGGTTCAGTTCGTTTCAAGAATGCGCTCTCGAAACACTAACCGATGTAGCGGTTCAGTATATACAGAGCATTGGGAAGACTGCTCATTTGTATGCTAACATAGCCGGTAGAGTAGAGGGTAATTCTCTCGACATTGTTCAGGCACTAGAGGATTTGGGATCTGGTTTGGGTTTCGCTGGTGTTTCAGACACCGACCGTTGTCTTGCTGATTCCGGTGTAGTCAAGGATATCATTCGTTATACAGGAGAAGCGGAGGAGGTGCCGTTTGTTTATTATCTCCCTCGTTTCCCAATCAACAAAGAGAAAAGACCTGCTCCTAGTTTCTCTGAGGTTGGAGCAGAACCTCCAGATGAGCACATCCCTGTTTGGCTTCCAGCATTTCCCGAAACCAAATTGTGTAATGGATCCGAGGAAACTACTGTAGGCACAATCGAAAAAGAGGTTCCGAATAAAGAAAATGGGTCATCTTTGTTGAGTATACAGCATTCTTTCAATGGTGGTAGGGTAGAAGTTCTTAAATCCCCAAATGATGTTCGAAAATCAACAGAAGGAGATGAAGAAGTGGAAGGTAATCCGTTTCTTACCGCACCTCTTCGTTTCGTGGAGAAGGAAGTTTCACCTGTGTTTCGCCCTTTGGAGCTTTCAAATGATGTTGTTAGCATCGACCAGGTTCGTGATAAGCATATGAGCAACAACCGTCACATCCCATATCTTGAGGCATCGGATGAGATCAACAAGAAGAACAGGTTAGCCGAATCCGAGGATGGAGAGAAGAAAGGTGGTGCAAGACTACAACAAACTTTGGTACGTTTCAAGGTTGGGGCTCTAAAGAGACCTTCGTGTTTGGCAATCAACCGGAGCGTCCAGGAACAGGGGTGGTTTCAAGAAGGTGAAGACAAGAGGGAGAAGGAGCTAGAATTCGAAGACAAACGCGGAATTGTCGACTCAGATGTGAAATACTAGGTTTGATGTCATTTTAGAATTTGTTGACTGAACAACTTTGCATTCTGAGTTTAGTGATCGTTTGCAATTGAAGTACGTTACCTTTTAGGGTCACTTTTTTTACTAATTCAAAATGATGGGAGAAAGAGAAGATTGCTTGGCCTTTAGCTTCATTTGCTGGTCGCATATTATTCTGATTGACCAATCAATATGCTCTTAGCACTTGTCATTTTTATTAATTAGAGCTGTATATATATATGCTGGTTACACAGACAAGTAGGAATGAACCAAAGTTCTCCTCTGTAAGTTTTCTTCATTTACAATTCTAAGTGATACTCATAATAAAAATTAATAGAAGCAAACTTCATTAACCAAGTCTCTGAAAATCATTCTCTCAATATCTAACACTAAGCCTGGAGTCTCTCCTTCAAACCCCTTCAAGTTCATGCCTTGAGTTTGCAAGTCCTCCCGTATGATGACTTCCTCCTCGTCCTCCATAATACACTTTGAGCTCTTCTCTTGTAACCTATCAATCTCCCAACACAGAGTCTGCAGAAGTCGCTCCCCTTTTGATATTCTCTCCGTTGTTGTAAGCGGGTTTGCGGCTAACCGCGGTTTGGTATTGCCTTCTGCAGTGAACCTCTGAGCTAGAATCTCGTTAACGGTGTCAAAGACGAGTTTTCTCCTGATTTTCGCTGTCGAATTTTTCTGCTGTTGTCTGAACCCTCTGCCTCTGTTTTTGTTGTCCAGTAGATTCGCCTTGTTCTGCTCTAGGATGAAGAACAGTCCAGGATTGATGGGGAGACGCGCTTGGTTCAGCTGGATGCTTATCATGCTGTATTCAAGATCTCTTAGAAGCCCCGATGCCAACAATATCTCCGAGATGTACTTGTGGTCGCCACTTTTGAAGTCTGCATCTTCTTCAGGGAAGCATTCGAGGAGATCAGAGTCTGGCTGCGTTGGACCCCTGTTATTCTCAGGTAATAGTATGGATCTGCAGACGCCCGTGGGCTTGTTTATCCACACAGATTCTTCAGAACGTAGAACATCGTCCTCTGGTAAGAGAAGAAAGAAAAGGTTACAACTTTACTCAAACCAAAACCTTGTGAATCCATGTTGCTAATTGACATCGATGAGCTTGTGATCGCTGCGATATATGAACTAGTCACTAATCAATCTGAAGATATACAATAGACTAACCTCTGAAACTTAGGGAAATCTTCCTCACAGGGGACGGTGAATCCTCGTCGTCGAAGGCTGCATCAAGAACTGAAACGGGGCTCGGTTGTTCAACGGTAACTTTCAGAGGTTTAAGAGATGGTCTGTCTTGTTTGATTCCAAAGTCTGGACTCTGCATCAGTAAACAGAAGAGATTCAGTTATCTGACACCAGTGAATTAAAATTGAGAAGTGAAGACTCTTGAGAGAAACAAATCTGTTTCTTACCCTTTGTTTTGGCTCTGGGGAGTCACAGTTTCTCTCCAACCGATGTCTGCTTGTAACCTCGATGTCAACATTCGATCCCAAGCTAATGTTGTGGTCAGATCTTAGACTTCTCAAGTCACTGCTTGCATCGCTTAACCGGTCATCAGGTTGCTGAAGAGTAGTGCGAGATTTTATCCCCTGTTTCCTTCCTGGTGAGGCTGACTCCATTTGCTGCCTACCGAGCCGCCTTTGGATCTTGCCTGGCTCTGATTTTGGAGTTGTGGGCCGGGACTGCCCGAGCTTTTTGGGCTGCGTTCTTGGGCTAACACTTTGCTGCTGGCTCCTACCTGAACAAGAATCTGCCGCCAAAGCTTGCCTCGACCTTAATGGTTTTGGGCTTGTGCTCTTCGCCGGATCGAGTTGTCCCTTGTAAAGGCCTGCCCTTGGGGTTAAATCCATCGCGTTCTGCTTTTTTCGAGTTTGTCTGGGGCTGCCAACGTTGACATTTGGTAAGGCGGCGTTCTGTGGCAGCGAAGAGGTGGAGACTGGAGCTGCTGGCTTCATGACAACGACTGATGAAGTTTTAAAGTTGATGGCTGGAGATGTTCTAGCTGGAACTGGCTGGTGAGTTCTCTGCATCAGAGCTCTGTTATCTCTGCTTCCGTCCATCAACCGCTGCGTCTTCTCCATAGATTCAAGTATTTGCTTCAGAGCTCTGAGATCTTTTCCCGACTTTGTGAACTCCAACTGCGTAAGCCGCTTCTGAATTTCTCCGTAAACCGTCAGTGCAGCTTCGCCTGCTTTCATTTGCTTCCATGGAGCAGGTTCCATGGGAAACTTAGAAGCAGCTGAGGCAGGTATCTTCTTGATCGAATCAACGCTTCTAGACCTCTGTAGAGCTGTTGGTTCCACTCTGGACATTGGCCTTGGGGAGTCGCAAAACCGGTTTTCTTTTCTCTGCTCGGTATCAAAATTGTCTGCAGTGACTTCAAGACCCATCAGTTTGGCAACGACACTCGAACTCGATCTTCTGTGAATCATTGTTGCTGGTTCCTCCGGTGAACAACTTGATCTCCCGGCATCAGCTCTGGGACTCTTAGAGGAATTGGATCTACTATCCAATGACAACCTCGGTGTCTCTTTCAACTTCGGGCCCGTCTTGTATCCGTTGTTCCTCGTCTCCCTCTCATCATAAGAAAGCCGATGACTTTCCTTAAACTTCGCGGCCATTCCTCTTCCCTCATTACAGCTCCGAGATGGCGAACGCAATGATGATTCTTTGAGAAGCGACATGCTAGTTCTAGCTGAATTCGGCTGCTGCTGAGTGGAGGCTGCTGCTTCGTCACCTCTGCTTCTCATCTCTCTGTTAATAGAGCCTTTCACAAGCTCCTTCAGATCATACAGCAACATCAGGCCACCGTGGGGCTGTTCTCTGATCAGATTCTCACCAGGCTGGTCATATTGAGAAGCTGTGGTACTGACGTCTGCAGACGAGAAGCTGGAGGAGCGTGGGGAAGATGAAAACGAAGGCCTTGAAGAGGATTCGGAAGAGACTCTATGCTTTTCCTTTATTGCAGACTTCTTCTTCTTCTTGGTACTTCTCTCCTGCAATTATAAAAGTCTCTGTTTCTTTCAGGTTTTCTTTTTCCCGAATTCTCATTTCTTAGACATGAGTAAAAAACCTGGGTTTGGAATCTTACCGTTTCTTTATCACTTTCCATGTTAATTTCACCGACAAGATCTTTTCCTTCTCCTGCAAAAATATCTCCTTGTTCTTAGCTATAAGCATATTAACCAGTAGTTTTGGTTCTAGTGAAACTCCTCTGTTTCTTTGTGGTCCTAAACATTGAACTAAGATTTAGTAAGAGAGAGAGAGAATGTAAATTACCTAGAGTCGAAGACTTTTCTACATCGCCGGAGACGGCGGCTGGTCTCGCCGGATAATGTTGCCGGTAAAACACTTGAAAGATCCCATTCATGCATCCAAACTGTTTATTCAGGTTTGGGTTCTCATCTGACAAGTTATACAGAAGTTTTGCAGACATCTCTTCTTCTTAACTCTTATCTCAAAAAGGACAACTAGAAAAAGTTTCACAAACTCAAGATTTTCTTCATACTCTGTTTTTGCAATTAACAATGTCTTCGTCTTTTTACTCTGTTCTTGTTTTAACGATTTTCTCTGTGTTTGAAAGGAAGAGGAAAATAAGAAATGGAACAAGAAGAAGCCAATATTAAGGACAAGTTATAGCTTCTTGTGAAGTTATGAGCAGACAACAGATTAGGTTACTCGGTGTTTCGCTTGGAGGCTACCTTGAAGGAGAAAGAAGAGAAGGGAAAGAAAAAAAAGGTTTCGTTTTTATTTTTTTGAGAAAGAGGTTTTTATCTTTAAAGGCAAAAAGATACAACTGTCAAAGGAGGCTTTGAAGCATATATAATGTAATGAATGTTCATGTGTTAACATGTAAGTAAGATTATACACGTAAGAAACTTTTTTATTTCTTTTTTTTTTTTTTTTTTGACGACAGAAACTTTTTTATTTCTTTAGTATATATCTCTATTAATCTTATACTGTATGATGCTTTAATTATGTCAGAGCTCTGAAAATTCTGCTTGGCAAATAATGAGGGATCTGGTTCACCTCTTAAAGATGAAAGTTATGCTTATGCACATGAGAGCACAAGGCAACTCAGTATAGAAGAATTAAATGCTTTTTGAATTTCGGGAAAATGGGTTATATTTTAGATCCATTGTAAGAAAATGTTAGGTTCGTGTTTATATATTTATTTAATTATCTCAATGTGTTGGTATAAATCAATTATTTGAGTCATTTGGAAAAATAATTTTATTAACTAGCAGTTGATAGTTAAATCACTATTTCTATTATATAATTAAACGTACAGTAGATCATAGTTCTGATAATACTAACATCTATCTCTTAATAATAACAATAACAGCAATACGAGTGAAATGAATGCAAACAAAATTTTGTTTATGACTTATAAATATAATTAGCTAAGTTATACATATATATATATATATAATCAGCTAAGTTGTTTTTACACATCCATGTGGACAAAATAATGTAGGTGGGTCTTTATAAGTCTTGGTGCCCCTTTACATGTGCATGTGGAGTTTGTCAGAAACACACAGCATATTTTGGAAAATAAATCTATTTATCTTAAAGGATAAGAGAAATTATTATTTGTATTTTAATGGCAGCACAAAATCAAAATAAATTATTAGGAGAGAAAGTGGATTGGTGAACTGGAAGAAAGCTTGCATGGTCTGAGATTGGTGGGTCTTACAAGGAATTGTTCAAACATAGATTTTTTTTTTTGTCGACGAACAAGGATATTACTTAGTTATTGAAAGTAACTAATTTATATGGAAAACGTTTTGCTGATGCAGAAATTTCAATAGTTACTGATAGACTGTATAATAATGTATATGCAACTGAGTTAAACTGTGAAAGCAAATTATATTTAAAGTTTCTGCGTATATGAACGACCACATTTGTGAACTGTGAATAGCAAACAAAAAATAATATCTAGTGAATGATGAATTAAGTTTTGTAGAGATGCCACAAGTAGTATCAAATGTTCATTGCTTCGGAATGGTTATTATAAAACAATAGTCGGTTGCTTATGTATTAAACTACATGCTTAAAGATGATGTAATAACTTTTTGCATGTGAATTAATATATTAAAACTTAGGGAATCTGGCAAATAAAAATATTGCAGAGAATTATTATAATACAAAGTCGTCGTCTTTTAGTTTTTGTCTTGGTTGATTTGAGGGTTTATGTCCTTAGATGTACTAATCACAAAAAGCTTGTGGGCATATCACGTGCTTTGTTCCACAATGTGCTGTGAAGAAGGTGGGGTTTGTGACTTCTTATCTATTTAATTTATCTTCTATTTTTAAATGTTTTTCTTTCGTTCACATGAAAACAAAAACTAATTGATTTGACCTTGGAAGTACCAAGGAATATACTATTACACATGGGTATTAGGTTTTCAAATATTGTACCATAATCAATACATTCATACTATAACAAATCTACACTATATATTCATGGGTGTGTGCGGTTATTATTGCTCTTAACAATCGACTCTACTGACTACGAATAAACTGATGAATGATTCAAGGATTTTACTGTTAGTTTGTATAAATGGGTTCATGATTATTATTGCATCAAAACAATTATATTACATATAGGATGAAAAGCAAAATACGCAGTGTTGTCAAAATGTTGAATCGTTAATAAAATTGGTAGAATCATTTATAGAATTAAGTATATATGGCAATGAGTATATGAAATGCTCCAAACATATACTTCGCTCCATTAGATGAAATTAATCTAGATTTCGTAATCAAATAAATACAGGGAAAATAATAATAGAGAAATGAAAAAGAAAGACAAAGGGAACAAAATCACATGAAACAATTGTATAAGTGACTTGAGTGTTGGGGTTGATAGGGAACCAACTAAGCAAAATACATTTTCACTAATAATAATAATAATAATAAAAATAATTAAGTTCAAATTAATAAATAATTAGATATAATGAGGGTGTGTATTCCTTTACGTTAAGTTTCAATGTTCAATTTATTTAGTTCAATTATTGGCACATGATCCCACTGATCACCCACCCATCCAACATTTGCTTAATTTCACCATTAATTTCTGTGGGGTTCTCTACTTTGATTTCGACTGCCAACATTACATACACATCTTCGTATAGTTATATATATAACTCGATAGTTAGGTTCTTAGATACACATATAAATCCGGCTATATATATGTAGGTGAATCTTCGATTAACTGGATTATAAATATTATAATATGAAAAATACTTGTTTCAATTTAGTATATCTCATAAATTGATGACTATGAAGCATAAAGTTAAACGATGAAGCATAGAGAAAGTTAAACGAGGAGCCGAGTCAAGATTCCTTTCTTCATCATGATTATAACCATTTAACCCAAAAAAGAATATTATAATTTATAACGATTAGTATAGTTCGATATATAATGTCACATGCGACGGATCTAAAAGTCGGAAGACCAACAATAATATAAAGTTCCAATAACAATCCCTGTTAGTTATACGTATACAATATACAATGCCACATCGCTATCGGTCTTAAATTTGACGTTGGTCTTAAATTCTTAATTAACAGTCCAAAGTATAATATATTGTGTCTTAGTACCCAAAGATTTAATTATGAGTTCCATATTAGTTGATAAAAAAATGAAAAAATCCAAACCGAGTAGTTCTTGTCCTGGCTACACGATTTCCTTTTTTCTTGATCAACAGCTACATGATTAGATTACCATTAATGGTTATATTATATCTAGTGTTAGAAAAAAGGGAGAAAAAAATAAAATTACCAGACCAGTAGTATACGTAATTTTAATGATTAAATCGTGATAGTTCATATTTAATATAATTGTGTATAATCTTCTTTCATATTCACATGGTCATTTCATTCATAAAAATACACTTTTGTTTATATAATATATATAAAGCAATTTTGATCAAGGAAACGAGCCATTACCATAGTTTTTCGGTAAGATTAGTTGAAGATGCTTGCTTCATTGGAATGTACAAGTTAACTATTAAAGTGATCATAACCAGCTAGTGTTATATATACAACTAGATCATATATATCCATATTATATAGTTTATGAGATTTTCTAAAACATAATATCTTTACTATACCAATGTATCCACCATTTCTATTCGATTTTAATTAAAAGCGGGAAGAAAAACCGAAAAAAATGCCAAACTGACGTTTCATCTTATTTAATTTCGTCAGAGACGATTTAGGTTCAAATTGAATACATTTAACGCAGAAAATAATCAATTAGATTTTTGTCGAATTTGTTTGATTATACTAGCTTTAAATTATTCCTCGAGTTGTGCCAGTCATGTAATGGGGCCTTTATTTTCATTTATCTAAACCCATAAGGTAATTAAAGCTCACAAGTTCATGTACCTTGGAGTTTGTTTAGATTCTCCTTTTCTCGAAATTTCTTTAAAATAATACTTTCTTGACCGAAAATACATTGTGTTTGACACATAGAGAAAATAAATGGAATCATAATAATATGAAAAAAGAAGAAGAAGAAGCACAAACACTTTGCAAAACGGGCATAATACAGTTGCAAAAGATGAAGTATGGAAACCATGCAAGTATCATATGCTTTCTCTGCCAATAAAAATGACGACCACTTTTCTTTTTCCTATCTTTTATTCTCTCTTAATATTCAAAATGTGCTCATCATTTCGATGTTTTTAAAATTATACACATTTAATAAAAAGTTTGCAGATCATTTGGTATCGCAACTTCGACAACATAGTCATCGCAATAATTATGGTTAGAACTTAGAAGCATCATAGAGCTCCGCTCATTTTTTAAACCAAAATTACAAACTTTTTTGCTTTCTTGTTATATATGTAAGAAAAAACAATAAGCTACAGCCATTTTTTTTTTTTTGGGTTGGAATAAATTTAATAATCTATTTTCTAAAAAAAATATGATTACTGCGACCAGTTCATCGATATATATACTAACAAATGACGTAGTTAAGCAAGCTTTTATTAATTTTCTATTATCTACGCATACTTGAGAACCCAAAAGAAAAACGGTATGGCTAAATCTCTAAAAGATATAGGAATCATTTTTGATTTTCCCCTTAGACTATCCACGAGATCATTTACTTTCCAATAATTAATTTAAGGTCGAGCAGGAAAAGTTGTTTGTACTTTTAAAAAGAGGAATGGGCGCAAAATGAAAAGTAAAAGAGAGATTCAAAGCAGATTTTAAATTATTTTAACATGTCGTCATTGCCATCTTTCAACATCACTTAAGATCCTTAAAGAAGTCAACGAGGAAATCTCGTTCGTAGGATGAATTGATGATCGTACATATTCTGATGATGATCATACTCGAAGTCATGGGTTCACACACAATGGGTTAAAATTTTCTTCTTTTCTGTTAGAATTTTCTCAAAAGAAAATGCTTCTCATTCTCCTCTCTTTTTCTTAGAAATTGTCTTCTTCGTGTTTACCGATTTTTGAAGGTTATTATTGATATTTTTACAAATACTTTAGAGTTGTTTAAAAAAGAAGAAGGAAATAACTCCATTGCGGAGTGTTTTGATCTGTGATCCCTTCATTTCGTCGAACAAAATTTCCTAATCTGTTAGAACTCGACAACTTAAGAGTTAAGATGATATACATTTTATTACTATTTATGTATACATTAAAACAATGCATGGATCGAACGTTCTATGTCTATAAAACAAGAAACAAACTGAAGTTGAGATCGAAACCTAGTCTACTATAGTAAGTTAGCTTTGATAAATAATAATACTCCTCCATAGATGAAAACTTTCTAAAGTCGTTGATATATGGAGCTGCGAGGCTGTATTAAGTAAAAACTCTAGAAGGCCCATAAAGCCCATTATGGATTTACTTTTTCTCTCATCTCTCTCCCGTGCATATCCTTTTCTCCTCCTTGATTTGCGGCCAATCGAAGAGGAAGAAGAAGAAGATAGTACAGAGAGGTAAAAACTAATCCTTTTGATCTGTCTTATTACGTGTCTTTAATCGCCCAACTGTAGTCCAATCGGGATCTTCTGCTCATCTAAATATCCGATCTGATCAAAACAAACTTGGATACATTTTCAAAATTTCAGATCGGAAAAAGAAAGATGGGTAAAGCAAGAGGAGTGAATAATGGTGTTAATCAAAGCTCCCTCGGCTATCTCTTTGGTTCCGGGGAGTCTCCTTCCGCCGCCGCCTCAACAATGGGGACCACAACGACGACAACCACAACAACTACCACCGACGGAACCGGAGGGAGACCAGTTACGACCACGACGACCACCGTCACTGATAATAAGAAGACACCTGCGGGTGTTAGAGGAAGCCCTAATAACTACTTCAGATCAGAAGGCCAAAACTGTGGAAACTTTCTCACGGTGAGGGGTGCTTAAAGAGTTACATTTTGAGATTAAAAGAGTTGAATTTTCGATTTGGAAACTGATAAAACCCAAAAATGTGTCTTGTTGGTTGATGACAATGACAACAGGACAGGCCATCAACTAAGGTTCATGCTGCTCCTGGTGGAGGATCTTCTCTTGGTTATCTATTTGGAGGACCAAATGCTGCTGAATCTGGAAACAAATAAAGTTACTACTTTTCCGATTTGTAAATCATCAAATGTGTGCCTAAATCATCCTCCATAAACCTGGTGTGATTCTTTGTGATGGGAGGGCGATGTTTGAATTTCATCTCTTCTTGTGTGCTTGTAGAAAGATATTTCAGACAATTGTTTTTTTTTATCAGAATTTTTAAGAAAGGTTTCAAGTCAAAACAAGAAATGACCAAGGTTGCAAATCAGAGCCTTTTCACAATCTACTTATCGAATATGTTTCAATCATAAACTAGAAGCCGAGTCAAATCAATACCAGACTGTAACAGAAAAAGGATTGAACTTTCGGAACTCATATTCATGAACTTTCACAACTCATAATCATGCATTACGCAAGTCTAAGATTTAACATCGCAAAGCCACAAAACCAAGAAAAAAACTAAAACTTTTTAAGTCTAAAAGACAATTCCGAAGATAAAGGTAAAATTAAGAATGAAACTCGAACGATTCTCTGCCATGGCAGCGATGATCTAGAACCCTAGCTTGGTACGGCGCCAGTGCCTACGCTTAGAGTTGTACCTGTGTGAAGAAGAAAACAATGGAACTCAGTATTGAAGATTACAACTTACAGGGACAACAAAAAGCCTTGACAATCTAAATAGAGCAAAAACCTGATTTTGTTATCGGTACGGAGACGGATCCAACCAGGGATTGGTCTGTTCTGTCTCATCTTCTTCCCAAGCTTCTTCTTGATTACGAACGTCTTGTGCGACGGCTATATCAGACATCATCAAATCAATAAGGCGAAGAAAAAGTAACGAGGGAGAAAATTACGGAGGAGAGAGTGAAAAATATTAATATTTACCATCTTGACTCTCTCTCTATCGGCGAACTTGAGGTGGCAACGGTGACGAACCGGCGGAACACGGCGGCTCTAAAACCCTAATCTCGAATGTTTGATTTGACCGAGGAAGAAAAAACATTTTTATAAGGGTTGCGAATTAAAATCTCAATCTTGACCGTCGATTTTTCTTATGGGTTAATTAGCCGTCCGATGCTTAAACCGTTCATTTTCGTGAACCCGATCCGGTTTCGGATAAACTGAACCGGAAAAGATAAAATGTTGGATTAGGGTTGCTTTCTTCTTCTCTTTCGTCTCTCTCTGCTCGGCTGCTGAAACAAGTTTTAATTTCGGGCTTTTCTTCTTCAGCGCCGCCGGGAAGAGTGCAGAGCTAAGCTAAGCCATGACGACGATTGTTCCCACTTCCGAAGAAGATCCGTTTCTCGCTGTTGTCCGATTCACTTCCCAGCTCGCCTGGGCTGATGCTGGTCCCGAGGTATAACCACACCTTGTCTCTGGGGAAATTTGGAATTTCTATTCTTTGGAAAATTTGACCTGTTTTATATTACTTGTTTTCGAAGATCTGATTGGTGATGGATGAGTGATAGACTAGAAATTAGATTGTAATCTTTGCGCGTTGCTGCAGTTGGATTCTTTAGGGCTATAATAGTTTGTAATCTTTCATGATTCTGATTCATATGATACATTCAGCAATCTAAGATTAGTCTAGTTGAGCAACTTCCTAACGTATCGTTTGAAATTGTATTCTTTGCTCAGGCTGCAGAGCCAGAGATTACCAGGCTATGTAGAGAGGCTGAGGACTCAATAGTAGCAGAAAAGTGGTTGGAATTAGCTTCGTTAATGGTAACTTCAGCTGAATTGGTGTCTTCCAAGATATCTGAGAAAGGTTTGTGTCCCCTTCACGCAGTGCGTATCTTTTGTATGTTGCTCAAATACTCATTTATCAGTAGTTTGATGTGGTTTGCCTCTTTGATGCAGATCTTGAGTGTACCTACACCATCATTTGCAGTCTTGTCAAGAAGGCGAATAACCCTGACGATGTCCTCGAATTGGTGAAAGCCATATCTTCTAAGGTTGTTCAACAACCGAATGACAAAGCTTCGCTTCGTTTGAAGATGTATGATTCTTTGCAGCTTATATGCTAATGCTTTTATTAATAAATATTAACATACTTCTGATTTTTTTTATTTTTTTTATAATCTGTTTATGTATAGCCTCTTCAATCTGTATAACCTACTGGACCACCCGTATGCTCGTTTTCAAGTGTACATGAAAGCTCTAACACTGGCTGTTGACGGGAAGGTTACTGAGTACATAGTTCCTTCGTTTAAGAAGATGGACAACTTTTTGAAAGAGTGGAATATTGACATTAAAGATCAGAGGGAACTCTTCCTTGCCATTGCTAATGTCCTGAGAGAAAACAAAAGGTACTGATTTATAACCCTTTGCCTGCTTCTTTCGTTTCCTTTTAGGTATATAACAATAGCCTCATGGTTTTCCTATCAATATTTCCAGCTTGGTGAAAGAATCCCTTCAGTTCTTGACGAAGTATCTGGCGACTTTCTCCAATGAGGATGCTCAGGTCCTAGATGCAGCTAAGGAGGAGGCTGTGCGTGCAGTTACTGAATTTGTTAAGGCTTCAACTATCTTCCAGGTATCATATAATTCATAAAAGCATAATGTGATTTCAGCTCTGTAAGATTCGTCTTTCTTGTTCTGTATCTTGTTGGAAATTTCATCGGCGATTTTTTAAAAAAAAACTGCAGTGTGATTTATTGGATTTGCCAGCCGTAGCACAGCTGGAGAAGGATGCTAAATATGCACCGGTTTACGAGCTGTTGAAGATCTTTCTTACTCAGAGATTGAGTGCCTACACGGAATTCCAAAACGCAAATTCGGGATTTCTGCAAAGCTATGGTACTAAAATTAACAAGCCTTTTTACTGCTTTTACTGAAACATGAACTCCTGGTGAATCAATATCCGGTGTTTCGTAGGACTTGTGGATGAAGATTGTGTAGCGAAGATGAGGCTGTTGTCACTAGTGGACTTGGCCTCAGATGAATCTGGCAAAATACCTTATGCATCAATTAAGGACACTTTACAGGTAAACGAAGAGGAGGTTGAGTTATGGATCGTGAAGGCAATAACAGCGAAACTGATTGATTGTAAGATGGATCAGATGAACCAAGTTGTAATTGTCAGGCAAGTCACACACATCTTATAGGAGTTGTCCATTTGTTATTATATACATGTGTATGCAACATTCATAATATGATGGTATTGGCATATTTTGCAGCCGCTGCTCGGAGCGTGAATTCGGGTCAAAGCAATGGCAATCACTTCGAACTAAGCTCGCGACTTGGCGGGTAAATACAAAACTTCACTTCATTTTCATACTAAACATGTCCTGAATCTGATTAGTTTGTTTTCCTCCGTGTCATGTGTTAGGATAACATTGCTAACGTCATAAGTACAATCGAATCGAACAAGGTAACGGAGGAAGGTTCTCAGGCATCATCATCATCTACTGCAGCGATTCAAGGCTTGGCTGTTCGTTAAGAAGATAGAAAAACCGAAATCTTTTGTCTTCTTTAAAAGCTTTATTCTCTGCGTATTTGCTTGCAGAGCTTTTTAATTATTTGAATCCTTTGTCTTTGAAACAATGCGGCGGATACTTTTGCTCAACTTTTTGCTTAAAATGTTTCTTATTTTGAGATTACACTCTTTAGGTGCAGGTAGGTTTTGCGAGTGGGTTTAATAGTTGGACTGAAAAAGTAGTAATTTTTTTACTTGGCAAAGAACAAAGAAATAGCAAGCAACCGTTATCAACTGAACCCAGTGAACATGCGAAGAAGACAATATGTTTTACAGTAAGAAGAGTTACAGACAAGAGGAGTAACAATATTCTCCGTGATGAAAACAAAACTGCAGAAGAAGTTAAATTCTTAACACTAGATGATTCTGGACTCTTTGAATGGAGAACATAATCCCGATGGAGAAACATCGCAACAAGATATTCAAAATTCTAGATGCATCGTTGGGAAGAAGGAGCAGGATTTGGATGGATGTTGAAGAGTAGAGAAGGTGAAAGGATTTTGCTTCAATAGACTCCACCAGGACTGCATTAGAAGCAGAAGCAGACGCAATACTTCTCAGAGAAGCTTTTGTATCAAGTTAGAAGATCCGGGGTATACGATAAAGTCACTTTCTATGGAGATGCACCACAGACTCAGTCATCTAGCTGAACGTATCGTAAGGATATTTTGCTTTCTAGTTGAACCAAGGCTTTGCTACAACTAAGTTCATCAAGAGGAATGCAAACACTGAAGCACATAGTTTTGGTTTACATCACAAAACTTTCTTGTCTCTTGTATATCTGATGTATAGTAAACATGTTATCAAAGTTGTAAACTGTTTCCAGTAAAAAAATCAATCATATTGGCGGGCCAAAAATTGAAAGACTCTGTTACTCGACACTTGTCATCATAACGAATCTTTTGGCTCTAATAACAATCCATAAAAGAAAGAAGAAATTTGTAGGTTTATTTTTCTGTATTTCATTTCAGTGACATTCCATAAACCACAACTAAGCTTTTGCAGAATCTAACATGGTCAGAGTGTAGAGTCCTGTATTCTCGTCCGTGGTTCTTCTTACCATTGCCATGCGATCACGGGGAGGCTTGAAACCATGAACCTTACAAACTCCACCTTTATTCGGGTGGTACTTGTACCTTATGTAGAAAATTGCATTTCTGGATTTGAGTTTCTCATTTGGCATCTCCACCTTCTCTTGACTTTCTACCACTACCCTCACGATGACCAATTTTGACAGAGCAGGCTGCAACAAGAATTTAAACATGATTAATGTTACCAACAGAGCCACTCATGGAGAGTCAATAAAAAGAAAAAAGAAAAAAGAAAAAAGGGATCCACAACATTTTTAAGCTCGGTATTTGCGTTGAGGAATGCAAGTTTTAAGTATAGACGAATCCAGTCATATTTTAGCAACTCTGATTTCTTTACCTGCGAAAAGAAAACAAACACATCACTACTGGACTGTCATAAACAAAATCAAAGTGAGACTGCCAATACCTTACCATGTAATATCGATTATTATCAGTGAAAACATTCTCCGACGGCCACTCATCAGGCAACCTAACTTCTTTGGAATGATCTACCCGTCCACGATAAATATTCAAAGATTGCATGGGGTCCTCTACACAGATAATTACTACATTAAGCATATATAATTAAGGTCCAAAATAATGGTAAGTATGAGTGGAATTTGTTTTCATTCTAAAGCAATATTGCCTGATCGATATACAGTGTGTACCTGGTGGTTCGGGCTTAGGTCTAGCAATATCCCAAATGAGTTTCTTCAAGTCGCAGCGTTCTTCAACAACACAGGTCTGAAAAAGTGCAAGAGAACCACCACCAGCTGGATCCTTCGTAACCAAAGTTATATAGTAATATCTGTAAAATACTTTAGGTATATCAACGTATTTATCTAAGCAATAAAGCTCCAAGTTGGTCCCCTGATGACATAGATCAACATGAATTGAATAAGGGGTCATAAGAACCAACAATTTATTCATATATATATATACAAGACCAGGAGGAAAATAGTTTTTTACATGTATCATATTGTAATTATGAATCCCCATCTTAGCATAAAGAAAGAGGTGGGTGGGGTAATGATCATTGTTTTCCAACGACATCATACAATAAGATGGTTTTGTTTCCATCAAGTGCTCCACATCGAACCACTGTGCGATTCATATAAGATTTAGTTAGGGTTAGGGTTACGCTTGCTCCCAGTGAAAACTAGTGCTAGACTAGGTTTATAAGTGTCATTAAGTTTATGGATATATAAAGCTCAACCTTAAAAACAATGAAGATGAAAGACTTACACCAGAATCCGCCACTTGTCTCCAAAACTCGAAATATTTCTTGCTGTCCGTCACTCCAGACATCATCGTCGCGAAATTTCTCAATTTTGCGGCTGATGCTCTATAACGCTAGTAATGTGAAGAAAAAATAAATAAAAAGAATAAGTAGGTGGTTAGTTAAAGTGGTTTATATAGATGAAAGAGCAAAAGCCCTAGTTCTAGTGTATGGGCGAATTAGAAAATAAATGTTATAAAAGGTGGAAAACATAAAACATAAAACAAAAAGAGGAAATTTGTAAAATATTCTAAATTGTTTTATGTATGTTCTTAAAATTTAAAAGTTTGAAAAGTAACTTTTTTTTACATTGGAAATTACAAAACATAACCTTAATAATAAAATGAATGGAACTTCCTTCTAACTGTATGATAATTGATACCACATCTAATTTGCAATTTATGAAAGAACATCAAGAATATAATGACTTTGGCTAAGATGAAATAAAATTTCTTCTTAATTTTGAATCTTCGTGCTTAGCGTGAGATCGTTTCGAACAACATCCAACTTCTTCGGGCACATTAGAAGTCCAAAAGCTCTTTTGTCTTCTTCTTTCTAAGAAAAAATATACAAATATACTTCAACAGTAGTTTTGTTATTCCCATATATGTTCGGTCGAAGATATTTATGTATCATATACGTACATTAACGATTTATTTTCGTCTAATGTAAGAAAGACTTTCGGAGATCTGAAGATTTTATGACTATATCGAGAGTTTTTTTTTTTTGTATTTTAAACATTTATTGCACAAATGCAAATGATTCCAATACAATGGAGACTCGAGTTGGTTCATATATTTTTCTGCTCGACTGTTTTTAATTCATCAAGTGGATTTTAACATTTAATGAATTGGTCGGGGATGCTTTGTTTTCTATTGAATTTGACTAAACATATATCCACATTTTCTTCACGAACTATTCTTCTTTTTTGATTTTTTTTCGGAACCATAAAATTTACTTACACATTAGTGTTTGCTCCTTTGAGATATTGTCATTTATTAGAGGTTGAACAATCTTGTGATAGAGATTCGTTTTTTTGGGGGGGTTGGGGTCGGGATAGGGATAGATTCTCTTTCAATAAACTGAAAGGGAGAGAGGGAGAGTAATCTTTTTTTGGGTCAAAATGTTTACTTTGCGAGTTTGTGCAATGTTAAATTGTCACGTTAGGCCAAATCATATGGGCCTTATAAAAAGAGTAGACATTGTTGACTTGTACTGGAGTATTTATCTAATTGACCACTTAACCATGCTATTCACCAAGTAGAGACACCAAATTATAATCATCTCGTTAAAGGCCCATACATATAAATGAAGCCCAAAAGACCTAAACCTAATCCAACAACACATGTTACACCACGTGTAACGACAAAAGGAAGAACACGTGTATAGAAGAGATGACACATGTACCCTGCTCTGCCCCATGTGGGCCTTCAATATAACATGTTGGCGACAGATAAAAACGCGAAATATATACTAATATTTACCAAATTAAGATTATAAAATTATGTAACTCATGAGTACCAGTACACCATCATTTAAAACTCAATTTTACTCATTATTTCTTCTTCGTAACCGTCATTTTATCTTCCTTTTTTTTGTTATTCCCCTAATCCTTTTTGTTCTTCACCTCCTCTCGTCTCTTCTTCTCATCCTTTTGCAATTTGCCTTTTGGCATCTCATTACTCTTTCTCATGATCTAGTTTAGATTTCAAAAAATCCCACCAGATATTTTCCTATATTTGAATTTCCCTTCCATATATTCAGCACAAAATGATTTTAATGTGTATAACACGTTTTTTTAATGTTTTCTTGAGGAGACATTTCGTGAATTTTCCTCATTATTTCTTCCCGACCTCGCCATTTTTCTTATTCCCCTTACCTTTTTGGTTCTTCAACTCCTCTCGTCTCTTATTCTCTGCATCTCTTTTCTTCTTCATCTCAGCTTTTTGAAGTTGCCTTTTGGCATCCCATTCCTGCTTATCATCATCTAGTTTATGTGTCTTCAGCTTTTCAAAAAGTTTTGTAATCCTTTCTGCAGAACCATCAGCCAAAAACATTAATTTACTATATACATGTGTATGCAACATTCATAATATGGTATTGACATATTTTGCTCCGTGCTTTGTGTTAGTACCTTGAGCTGCGTGAACATCGAACAGATCACTAGGAACATCGAACAAATCATCACCAATGGTCCCTCTGTCAATGTCCAAACGAGGCTTAAGACTGCACTCTGCTGCTGATAGTAACAAATCTTCATCAAACACAAGTATTAAAATTCATAAGAACATTGACGAAAACATAAAAAGGGAAAGTTTCACCATCAATTTTTTGTACCTTGCGGTTTTGGAGATGAGTCTTGATTTTGAACCTTGAGCACATGATCAGGCTCATCGCCATTGGTCCCTCTGTCAATGTCCAAACGAGGCTTAAGACTGCACTCTGCTGCTGATAGTAACAAATCTTCATCAAACACAAGTATTAAAACTTCACAAGAACATTGGCGAAAACATAAAAAGGGAAAGTTTCACCATCAATTTTTTGTACCTCGCGGTTTTGGAGAGGAGTCTTGATTTTGAACCTTGAGCACATGATCAGGCTCATCGCCATTGGTCCCTCTGTCAATTTCTAAATGAAGCGTTGCCATGGAAGAATCCTCGAGAGTGTCTTCTCTTGCATAGAAGAGAATATAAGAATTCTCTGTTTGCACACTATCTTCATCGATTCTACTGACCTGTGAAAAAAAGGCAAAGTATATGGAAGAATGTAGATCCGCAATATTGTCAATAATTATAATCATGAAAGTAAATATTAATTCTTCCATATACGTCTATATATAGATCACATTTAAACCAAAGTTACTAAATATATTATTACCTCCGCATCGTCGAATTTATGCCATGCTTTGGGGGATGATCTCACATAAGAGATGTAGTGCCCGAACTCTACAGAAGTGCCCACATGCTCTACAAAAGCATAGAGATAATAATTTGTTGCATCTACTTGCCTATGCTGATCTCTCATGAATCGTTTGAGATCCAACTCGAAAGGGACAGTAACAGCCTTGCATATCTTCTGCATCTTCCCTTGGTTTATGGCGAATCTCTTCAGGTGTAGTGTCGCCACACGTGGCAGCTTATCCAGAAAGAATTTTTTCTCCTTTGAAACCGTTTTCTTACAATCATCACAGGAGAATTTCTCTTCAAATGTTTCCACTCGGGTAAACAATTCCAGTGCACTTGAAATGTTATCCACATCTTCAATTACCAAACTCAACCCAAGAGAATTTTCAAATGTCTCAGACACAGAACTGCAGTTGCAGCAACGAAGCTGAAAGAAGTGTGCACACAGTCAAAAATTAAACCAGAAGTTGCTAACATTGACTTAACTTGACCAAAAGTATACTTCTTACCAAACTGATGAGAACGCCACCAAACACATGCTGAACAATGTTAATCTCTTTCAAAGCGATATGCCTGATTTGATACAGAGGACAACAACACTCCAGATTGTCCAAAAGTGCCATTAGAAACTCATAAGCGTCTTCTTGTTGGTAAGGCAAGAAGCGAGTGGAAATACGATTCACATGGTCAAGAAACTCATCTGGAGATATTGAATCTTGTGATGTAGTGAGTGCCTCATGTATGTGGTTTCTGAGAGCTCTCAAAGCACAGAATGTTGGATTCTCACCTGAAAAAGTAGGAAATGATATTATATCAGATCTTGCAACCTCATAATAATAAAAAGAAAAAAAGAAGCCAAAAGTCTTACAATGATATGAATTAAGTAAATCCATGAGCAACTCAGTGTGAGTGAGACACTGTAGTGTAGAGTTAAGGTATGAAGCCTGCCTATCATTCCTTAATCCACTACCCTGTATCCAAAATATTAATATCACATTGGAAACTACAGTCAAAGAAAAAAGAAAATTTGAAACTAGAACATACCAAACCATGGATGCGCTTTCCTAAGTAATTCCACTTAGAAATTTCTGAAATAGCGTAACAGCAATTAAGCTGACACGCTAAACGGCCGCCAAAAACCTTCTCCACCATTCTACGATCAAATGATTTGGATGGTTATCAAAGTTGAAGCAATAGATGGAGACGAAATTCATCAATCACGACCTAAAAAAATTCATCAAGAATACATATGACATGTAGAGATTAGGATTCGAGTAAGGATTATCACGAACCTTATTATCTTCTTCGTGTATTTATTTCTTCGTCTCTTTCTTTCGTTCTTCTTCGTCTCTCTCTGTTCTTCGTCTGAGTTCTGTGTCAAAAAGTTGAAGCAACACATAGATACTAAACAAGAACAAATCGAAATTGATAAGAAAAAAAAAATAGAACAAAGATCGAAACTCATCGTGATCGATCAGAACAATTCATCACGACCTTAACGAAATTAAAGATTATCACGAACCTTATTTTCTTCTTCGTCGCTTTCGTTCTTCGTCTCTTTCTTTCGTTCTTCGTCTCTTTCTTTCGTTCTTCGTCTCTTTCTTTTGTTCTTCGTCTCTCTCTGTTCTCCGTCTGAGTTCTGTGTGAAGAAGTCGAGAAGAATGGGGGGAATGGAGGGTAATAAGAAAGAAACTTTGAAAAAAAACAAATAAAAAAAAGAAAAAAAATACACAGCCAATGAAAGAGCGACACCTGTATTTTTGTTTAAACCTCATTTTTTTGGCGATTTTGAGCGCGTCTGCTTCACGTTTTATAAAAAAAAAACCCAAAATCGGCGATTTGCTGTGTACTCTCACAATACCTCAGGGTTTAAAGTGCTACCAAGAAACAGAATCAGAAGCGCATGCTCGATGTCTGGTTGCAGAACGGAGAAGAATGTCAAAAAATTATATTCGGGTTGAAATTTAACCCGGAAACATTCGACCCGAGTAGCAAGGACGAGTCCTTGGAACTCCATGAATTCACCAAGGTAGCTTGGGAAGTTGGTAGAAAACTAAGGAAGAGCTGGAATCTGGAAAAAACTTAAAAGCTTTGAAGGAGGAGAAGAAGGAGACTGAGAAAATTGAAGCAGATCTCGATTTTTCTTATTCTAGATTTGCGATTGTAATCGTTATTTCTTTCTTTTTCTTTTAATAAGTAAAACTCAAAAAATAATAATAAACACATTTTTTTCAAAGAGCCAAAAGGAGTTGCTTTTTTAGTGGGAGAAGCGATTTATTTTTTTTGTGCCAAGTGTAATAATTTGACTTAATGCACAAGCCTGCAGTTTTTTCCCGAATTTCAAACACTCTTATACGCATTTACTACTATTTAGCGACTCGTATTTATTGTTTGCTTAGTAATCCAAGAATTATTACACACGTTGGTTTTAGCTGGGCCAACAGGCAACATATACGCGGCCAGTTTTAAGCCCAGCCAAACATAGCCGGAAGTGCTTGCTTTATAACGTCTGTTGCTAGTCTTGCATTGCAGGTGACAAAGTAAAGTTTATGAAACAACAACATGCATAATCCAGTTACGTAAAATCTCACAATCCTATCAAAAATTGACAGAAGTACAACCAAAATTGAGTCTACTTCTCCTGTTGAGATGGATCATGTGCATCACTGTCTTGGCGCAAATCATGCTCATCATCACCGCCGTGATCCTCATCTGATTCAGGTTCACTAGCATCATCGTCGTCATTGTCATCAACATGGCCATGGCCATGATCAGGCACACTACCATGACCAACAATCCCGCTAACTCTTCCTGACTTGTTTGCATATTCTTCAAGGGATGTTGAGGGAAACACATCACCAACCTTACTGCTATCGCTCCTTGTTGCAGCTTCATCTGAATTTTTCGGTTGGCTATCTTTGTTCATCTGTGTCAAGCAAATACACACAACTTTAGAACCTCGCACACTCTTCCAAGTAGATAGTTAAAACGGTGAATAGATGCAGATGCTTACAGCGCGTAAAAGCGTCCTTCGGTCCCTTTCCCTAGCATTCTTGATAGTCTGCAACAGATTCACAAAGTTTCAGTGGAAACCCAAAAGCAAGTTTTTTAAGCTTCCCTAAGCAGTAAATGAGACATTACAAGGTAGAAAAAGCAGAAAAAAAAATCTGTAGGCTAACCTCATCAAGCAACTTCTGTTCAGCCTCTACCTCGTAAATATCTCTGTGAGAAACGAACAATCATCTCTACATTAGCTCAAAAATTTGGCTAACGAACCCATTAAGCATCTAGCAGAAGCAAAAGAAAGAGACTTTCTACAATTACCTTCCGATGATTTGATCAGCACGAGAACAACACTTTGCACATACTTTTTGCTCCTTGGCACACCCTGTTAACAGTTTCATAGTATAACCCATCACTCTCAACTCTCGAACACACTAATATTATACCAATTTTCTTTAACAAAAGGCAGAGAGAAACAGAACACTAACCAGTGCATAACTTATGATATGCTTGACGAACATTACGCTTCGTACACTTCTGGCTGTACCAAAAGAAACAAAAGTTGTTCCTTCAAAATTATATCTAAAGAAAACAATCAGTTCGATTCAAATTTCAACAAGCGAAGAGGGTCATACCATTTGGTGGCTTCGGTAAGTGTTTTGTATTTGCCGTAGCGGCGTTTCCAAGCGATCTGCTCGCGACAGCGATGGCAAACTCCGGTAATCTCAGAGAGTGGTCTGAATCGCCCGCCGACTTCCTAAAAACCAGAAATTTCCGACAAGGTCAATGGTCTATGTACACTATTGAACTAGAATTCATTACAATAGCATAGAAAATTGATGTTTACGGTTTCGTTGATCTTCACGCCGGCTTTGGGTACCCAGGCGAATTTGTTCTGGTGCTTCGGTGGTCCCTGCCGTGAGCCCATATCTTTCTTCTTCGGAAGCGCGCGAGTTAAGAAGTGTATATAAAGCACTTATCGGATGAGTCGAATTCGTATAGAAGTATGAGCTGTGAGATAAGATCCCAGAAAATCGGAGCAAATGAGTCAGTATGTAAGACAGAAACGGCGAACGAAGGAAAGAAAGAGAAGCCTTTAGGGTTTTTCTGACCTTTTTATTTATTATTTTAAAATTTTAGTTTTGCAATGGGCCAACCCATTAAATTTAAAGCCCATGTAAATCAGCAACACTTGTGATATTTGTTGGGTCTTTCAATCTAAAAACACTTGTGATATTTGTTGGGTCTTTCAATCTAATCCGCTAATACCTTTCAGTTAGATACTTAGATGTTCCGTTTAATGATTATACGTTCATGTTCATGTAATATTTTCTAGATTTAGGGAAAAAAAGAAATACTCTTTTGGACTTTTCACGATGCATGCAAATGCAATGATCATACGCAACGTGCGTCGACGAGCAGCCCACGACGTATTCCAATGATTTTAATGGCTATGTAGCTGTTATTAAAAAGAATATATACTACTTGTGAATAGTATTATTGTATTCCGATTTCCGAGCTCTGGAATTCTACTAGATCCAATATATATAATAAATTAGTGAACAGTTATTATCCCTGTTTATTTTTATCATCAATGTACTTCAAATAAATGTATACTATATTGTATATACCAACTTCGGCTAAACCCTTAACAGGAATGTCACAATAAAGAATAATTTAAGATATACGGTCATAATATATACCTTCCCACATGCGAATGTTCCTTAGTTCCATCGTAAAGTATGATACAGTTTTAAATTGAATTTTATTTCGTGTAAAGAAAGCCTATTTGCATCCTGTTACTAATTAACACCTTTATTGATGTTACACTCCGGTCAAAAAGTATTAATTAGTGTTCGGTTTTTATATCTACCATCGTTTAATTCGCACACACGACTTTTTGTAGTTTGTTAAAAACGCACACACGACACTAAATACATTTATGTTAGTGTAACTACATCAAGTAAAACAATTGTTAGCTAGAGTGTCTCCTTTATAACGTTACCTAAACCTACATTTATTAGAACATTAATTAATAGAAAGCAATTAAAAATAAGATTGTTTAACTTAAACTAAAACATAATATATGTTCTTATCGTAATTAACAAATTAACAATCATCAAATTTGAAAATCTTGTATTTTTGTATATATTAAGGACTCCGATTGTGATAAGGATAGGGTTGTGATTATCATATTTTGATAAGTATGACTAGTTAGAGATATTCATATAACTCGAATTTCAGTCTCCCCACGTGTGAATGTGAAC
Organism: Thlaspi arvense; assembly: GCA_911865555.2. NCBI lineage: Eukaryota > Viridiplantae > Streptophyta > Magnoliopsida > Brassicales > Brassicaceae > Thlaspi > Thlaspi arvense. The sequence goes on along the minus strand of OU466859.2, from coordinate 57,241,966 downwards.
AATGAATAATCAGAGTAGGACTGTGTAAATCCGAATTCCAACAGAGCTTTAGAAAGCTTTTCGAACCAACAACGTGGGGCTTGACGGAGCCCATATAGTGACTTGCGCAGACGGCAAACTTTGGTGGGGTCAGAGTGTGTAAAACCTGGAGGTAACTTCATGTACACTTCCTCCTTAAAGTCCCCATGAAGAAAAGCGTTGTGGACATCCATCTGGTGGACCTCCCATCCTTTCGCCGAGACAAGACGTAGAAGACTTCGAACTGTACTCATCTTCACCACCGGAGCAAAAGTCTCGTCGAAGTCTTCACCTTCAACCTGATTATTTTCCATCACAACAAGTCTGGCCTTGTGTCTCTCTATTGTGCCATCAGCGTTATATTTTATCTTGTAAACCCATTTCGACCCAATAGCAACTTTACCCGGCGGAAGCGATTCAATATCCCATGTATGACTATCTTGAAGGGCTACTACTTCATCAGTCATGGCATGATGCCAAACTTTGTCTTTGATAGCATCAGAATATCGTTTTGGTTCAATGCCTGCAGTTACTGCTGCAAGAAACGCTTGATGGGAAGAGGAGAACACAAGGTCAGAGACATAATCATCTAAAGGATATGGTGTCTTACCAGAAATTGTTTCAGAGGACGATGAGAGGGGACAATGCGAAGCGAGATGGGGGTCTTCAATGCAGGCGGCGTTGTAAAGTACATAATCGTTTAGTTTGAGAGGAAGATTACGTACTCGCTGGTCTTTTCCTGTTTCGTTATTTGTATCCACAATCGGTGCTCGTGTTGGGGAAGACACAATATCTGGAGAAGGCAAAACTTGTGACTCAAGTAAACTTGGCACAATCGGAGTCAACTCTGGAACAGAGGATGGAACAGAATCAGAAAAAATTGCAGGTTCAGTATTAACGACAGAATCCAGGACTACTGGATCAACATCCTTGTATGAGCTTCCCCTTTCGTTGCAATCCATAGTTGAGCTCTCCACGGCCGGAGCACTGGCGTTGTCGGAGCTCCCCCTGTCGTTGGTATCCATAGCTGGCATCATTAACCAATCATCATCGACAGGAACTGCAGGAATTGGTAGATGCTGCGAAGATTCAGACGCGGAAGTAATAGGAGCTAGCATCGGGAATTCATTCTCATAAAACACAACATCACGAGATATCAACATTTTCTCGTTGTCTATATCAAAAACTTTCCACCCCTTCTGACCGGAAGGGTAACCAACAAATATACACCTGCGACTACGAGCTCCAAACTTGTCCTTATCTCTAGAGCGAAGATGAGTATAGCACAAACTACCAAACACTCTAAGGTGATCATACGATGGCTTTTGACCATATAAAACCTCATACGGAGAACAACCCTTAAGGACATCTGTGGGAGTACGGTTTATGACGTGAGCAGCAGTCATAACAGCTTCTCCCCAGAACTTGATTGGCAACCCAGATTGGAATAACAGGGCTCTAGAAATGTTGAGTATGTGTCTATGTTTGCGTTCTACACGTCCGTTCTGTTCTGGAGTCGCAACACATGAAGTTTGGTGAAGAATACCATTCTCACGAAAGTAACGTGATAAGCACATAAACTCGGTACCATTGTCACTACGGACTACTTTCACTGTTTTACCAAATTGCTTTTTGGCCATTGTGCAGAAGTTTGGGAGAACAGTGCGAACTTCTGATTTCTCAAGTAAGAGATATGTCCATACGGCACGCGAGAAATCGTCAACAATTGTTAGAAAGTAAACAGCTCCACACGAAGCTTTGATGCTATATGGACCCCAAATGTCGCAGTGAATCAATGCAAAACACTCTTTTGATTTATTAGAACTTCCATAAAATACTTCTCTAGTCTGCTTTGCCCTAAAACAAGTGTCACACGGACTAGGGATAGCAGGTTTATTCAAAGACGAAAACATTGGTAAAGACGATAAAACCGAAAACGATGGATGACCAAGCCTTTGGTGCCAACAAATCAGATCAGCCGAACGAACAACTGGACTTGCAACTCGATGAACCCTTGCAGCCATGACATCTTTAAAGTAGTAAACCCCATCTCGTTCCTCACCGGCTCCAATCAGGGTCCTCGTGAAACGATCCTGTAAAACACACAACGTATCGGTGAGAAGGGCAAAACAATTTGTTTGTTTTAGCAATTTGGACATGGAGATCAAAGAACAATTAAGATTCGGCACAAATAACACTTTGGTAAGAGTGATATGATCAGATAAAGGGAATACGCCCATGTGTGTTGCATATGTTTTATTTCCATCAACAAAGCCAACTGGGCATGGTGAAATACTAGACGTATTTTGTAGCAAAGACAGATCTCCTGTCATATGATGAGATGCGCCTGTGTCTAGTATGAGATCACCATGTCTACTCTTACCAATAAGTTTGTCGGAAGAATTAGCCTTTTCTGAAATTATTTGAGAAAGAGCCCTCCATTGTTCTTGTGTAAACTCTGGAAACGACGATGCATTGGAGGTGGTAGCGTGAGCATTATTCGCACGTGCTCCAGAATTCTTGTTACGGTCTGAATTGGAGCCACCTCTCCCACGACCTCCTCTGCCTCCTCCTCTGTTTCCACTGCTACCTCTGTTCTGAGATCTCTCTTCCCACCAATCAGGAAAACCCACTAATTGCCAACAATTCGCCTTGTCGTGACCACTACGCCCACAATGAGAACATTGAGAAGCACGCTTTGCAGAATCAGAATGATCTTGTTCAAGGGAGAATTCTTTCTTAGAAAGAAACCCCACAGCACCTTGTTGAGTTTCACGATCTTTAGCGTTGTTCAGGCGTTGTTCCTCACGAATGACCTTTGCATAGATCTCACCAATGTCAGTAGGACCATCAGAAGAAATAATCGCTTGACACATTCCTCCAAAACGAGCTTCATCCAAGCCCATCACAAACTGACCAATTTTTTCATCCTCTCGTTCAGTTTCATATTCAGTTGCTGCAGAACACGTACAAGCAGGCGTAGGCTGGTACATGGCAAGTTCCTCCCATAACTTGGACAACCGTCCGAAATAATCCACGACAGCTTGACCATCTTGACGACATGTAGCCAGCTGCTCCTTAAGATGATGTTTATGAACTTTGTTTCCCACTGAGAAACGCTTTCGTAAGTTCTCCCACAACTTGTGAGAGTCGGAGATGAATGTGACAGTGGAGCGAACCCGTGGTTCAATAGAAGTACGGATCCATCCCACTATCATTGAGTTTACCGATAACCACAACTCGAGATTCGGATCACTCATAGGCAGCTTTGGTATGGTTCCTTCAATGAACCCTAGCTTTCGTTTGGCACGAAGAGCATTGGTCATCTCAGAAGACCATTCATTGTAATTTTCACCTGTGAGGATCACTGACGTAATGAGAGATCCAGGATTATCTGACGCAAAGAGTGAGTACGGAGTGGCAGGTTCCGAGGTTCGATCGTCAAACGTACCGCTCTTGGACGTCGCTGAGTTGTCACCGTCAACCATGCTTGCTTGTTTGACACGAAAACAGCAAGAGTTGTAAATGAAAAGAGAAAGGTTCGAACTTCGAAATCCTTAAAGAAAAGAGAGAAAAAATGAAGAAAGAGAATTGGTCTCAGAAACTTTTCTGCTCTGATACCATGTAAAAACAATATACTATTTGGGAATGCTTTCTTATTCACAATCGTTGCCTTGTACAAAATATTTATACATACACACGTTGATTTTTATCTATACATATTTAGGAGATATCTAATACATTATATGAATATCTCTAACTAGTCATACTTATCAAAATATAATAATCACAACCCTATTCTTATCACAATCGGAGTCCTTAATAGTATACAACAAATATATTAAACTCGTTCTTTGCAAAGAAATTTAATGTCTATAACTCAAATTTTAGAAAAATAAATATTTTAAATTGTGTGTGGTTTAATCCAAAAAATCAGTTTCAAACAATTTTAACGGTGAAAAATAAATCTGTTGACACAAAAATTGAAAACTAAAGCTGTAATAATATATAATTATATCTAAAAGAATACATAAAGCTGTATACGTATATCTGATCAATTAATTAACTGATAAATTGATAATGTTTGCAAAAGGTACATGGATTATCCTTGAGAAGTACATATCTGTTAACATTTTGGTATAAAAAATATATCAACTAGACGAAATGATAAAGCTTCTATTTTTCCGGCAAATTATTTATGAAGCAATAAGACAAATTAATATTGCAACTCCGAATAAAAAGATTTGCCTCCCCATAGAATACGGAACATTAAGAGACAAAATAGAAAAGTCTTCACTTTCTCACCATAACAAGGGTAAAGTTCTTTTGACCTGTTGAACAAGTCTTTATCGACCACGTGTCAACCCTCACACAAATCCCTCGCACGTGCCGGATCTGTTATAAATTAGGAGCGACGGACTTCTAGTCCATCTCAGTTTTCAAACGCCGATCTCAAATCTCTCTCTCTCTCTCGAATTCGATCAATCATGGTTGAGCCGGCGAATACCGTTGGGATTCCGATGAATCACACCGCACTGTTGACGGATGAGCTCGATATCGTGATCCCGACGATCCGTAACCTCGACTTCCTGGAGATGTGGAGGCCGTTTCTCCAGCCGTACCATCTGATCATCGTCCAGGACGGAGATCCGTCGAAGACGATTGCTGTGCCTGAAGGGTTCGATTACGAGCTCTACAACAGGAACGACATCAACCGGATCCTCGGCCCCAAGGCTTCCTGCATTTCCTTCAAGGACTCTGCTTGTCGCTGCTTCGGCTACATGGTCTCCAAGAAGAAGTACATCTTCACAATTGACGACGATTGCTTCGTAAGTTTCCAGAATTCCTCTGTTTTTTTGCCAATTCTGATTATAGATCCGGTGTCAGCGTCTGTAGATTTAACAGATCTCAAAGTTTTGAAATTGAATTCGAATTCTAATTGTTTGGGTCAGATATTTTATGACAATCACTGTTTGGGCCTAGATCTATACATTCATCTGCTTGATGGTTCTCGATCTGTTTTTTTTAGAATTGAAATTGTATAGTCTAGCTTCGTGGGCACTGATTGTATAACCGCGCATGATCTCTTATGTTTTAGTGATGCCATTGTTTTTGGACAAAGCTTTTTTTTATCAATGTCATAACAGTAAACGTCACAAGAATCATCCTTGCATGTCATTGTCCTGCACACATTGTTTTGGGTATCACTAGGCAAAGAAAAGTCTAAACTTTAATTCCCCTCTTTAGGTATTTTGTGGGGCTTATCCAAGAATTGAGTTTTCAGTTACGCCATGAGTATAGCGCTGATGTTGCTTTCATAAATGTGTTGGTTTAATCACGTGCAACGTGTTGTTCGTCATGGTTTTTATTTTATTTGTCGTTGTATTTAAATAATCCTTTCTTGATTTTTTTTTATTATATTATTTTTTTGTGTTGTAGGTTGCCAAGGATCCATCTGGAAAAGCAGTGAACGCTCTTGAGCAGCACATCAAGAACCTTCTCTGCCCATCGTCTCCATTCTTCTTCAACACCTTGTACGATCCATACCGTGAAGGTGCTGATTTCGTCCGTGGGTACCCTTTCAGTCTCCGTGAGGGTGTTTCCACTGCTGTTTCTCACGGTCTGTGGCTCAACATCCCTGATTACGATGCCCCGACCCAGCTCGTGAAGCCTAAGGAAAGGAACACAAGGTAATCTACTTGAACATTGTTGTTCTTTCTACATTTATCTTTTGGTCTTCATTAGCTAACAATGCTTTAATGTTATCGCTGTAAGGTACGTGGATGCTGTCATGACCATCCCAAAGGGAACACTTTTCCCAATGTGTGGCATGAACTTGGCCTTTGACCGTGAGCTCATTGGCCCGGCTATGTACTTCGGTCTCATGGGTGATGGTCAGCCTATTGGTCGCTACGACGATATGTGGGCTGGATGGTGTGTCAAGGTACGCGTACCGCTTCTTAGATGTATAACGCATTTTCGACTAGATGTGTGTGTTTACTTAACCGGTGTATGTTGTTTAGGTGATCTGTGACCATTTGGGATTGGGAGTGAAGACGGGTCTGCCCTACATTTACCACAGCAAAGCGAGCAACCCATTCGTGAACCTGAAGAAGGAGTACAAGGGAATATTCTGGCAGGAGGACATCATCCCTTTCTTCCAGAGCGCGAAGCTCTCGAAAGAAGCTGTGACGGTTCAACAGTGCTACATGGAGCTGTCCAAGATGGTGAAGGAGAAGCTAAGCGCCATTGATCCTTACTTTGACAAGCTTGCGGATGCTATGGTCACTTGGATTGAAGCTTGGGATGAGCTTAACCCGGCCACTAAAGTTTGAGCAGCACCACCGCAGTTTTGGTTATTAGCTCAACCTATCATCTATCTTCTTGCTTCCCCCGTTTTGTTTTCTTTTTCTTTTCTCATTTTCCGGCGATTCTTCAGTTCGTTTTTTAAGTCGTCGGAGTTTATTTAAATAGTGACATGGTGTAGTTCTATTTAAGATGGAGACAATCTGTTCTTTGAGCTTTTTGCTTTTGTTTCAATAATAAAATCATTTATCCCTTTAGTTTTTTGTTATTTTTGCTTGCTTTGGTTTTCTGTATAATACGTTAGAAAGTTCGAAATCGATAGATAGTAAACAAATTCGAAAATCGATTGAGTTGAATCCAGTTGGCTTCTGCTGGATATCAAAAGGTTGGGAGAGATGATGGAGAGAAGAGATGATTACGTTCAGCAAATGAGTTTTTAATTGTTTTAAACCAAAAACATGATTTGCTATTGACTTATTGTTATGGGCCTTATGGCTTGAAAAGTGAAAACCGAAATCTTCTAATGGTTTTGGGTTTATGCCTCCATGGTTGTCAATCTGATTAGATGATTTATGAGGACATAACTAGAAATCTGCCTATAGTAATGGGCCTCATAAGCCTTTAAATGCCCCACTAGACACCATAATCCCGAAATTTGGATATCTCCTCTAGTGATCATCTTTCCTGAAATATTGTTATGAATCCTACAAGTATATTGGTTTCAGAAAGAAAAAAAAAGTTAAAAAATAAAAGTATATTGGTTTGAGAAACCCTAACGTTGACTATTCTTTGTTCTTTTTGGTTGACACTCAGTAATTTTTAACAAGAATAAATACTGTTCATTCTTATCATTGGCAAGTAATTTTGTCTAATCAGCCTAGGATGGAGTTAGATAGATGCAGCTCAAGAAAAATAATAAATTACTTTTGGCTTTCTTTCTCTTGTTTATTTAATTACTACTACTAAAATAATACCCAACTGAGGGAAAACATTTCATTGATAAAATCGTAAATATTACTAGATATCCGGTTTGTGATAACATATGGCATGTTGTAAAAATTACTCATTATAGTTAATGAAATACCCAACTGAGGAAATAATAAAACAATAATTTGTTCAGAACACCATACAGCCCGGTATATCGAATTCTGCGAATTTGAAAGACGTTCGCAACTTTTGACTACGGCTTTCAATGTTTCTAATGTTTGTCTGTTCTTATTGAGATTAGGATCACTTGAATATGCAAGAAGAAAAGGCTACGTACAAAGTGGGTTGATGACACGAACTCGCAAGAGATAAATATGCTAAAAGCCTAAAACTAGACTAGTTCATATATAATATGATAACTGATGGTTCAGTCTGTAAGTTCATATTATAAAACAAATACTTGGAAACCACATGAGTTCGTATTAGTGGCATCCACACCCACACAACAAGGCCATAAGGATTGAATCGGAGGACCCGCCCTCGTGTCCCAAAAAGAATATATCAAATTCGACATAAAAATATTAACATGTACTGTACTGTTTCGTATATTTTAATTAATTATGGTGCAACCTAAGAATTTTTAGCAAATCCATGCTTGAAAAGTTTTTTGGAACTATAAAAGGAGATGCTTTATTTAGAAACCCTAAGCTGAAACCAAAGATTTATTATTAACTTAAACTCCAATGTTTACTTTAGGGCACTTAAACTCATGAAAACTTCCCCGTGCCTCCTTGATTTCTTCAAGAGAAATCTTTGTCTTTTGATTTTATACTTCATGTCGGTACCGACTTTCTTGATTTACTATTTTTAGCTCATTATTTTCTATTCCATTTAAAAATACGATATTCTCTAATCAGTTTTACAATACTTCATTCTTGTAAAAAGTGTTCTGTTTCATATGCCATCTGAAACGGGACTAATAATATCAGTCAAAATTGTTATGATCGTTTTGCGATAGAGTCATAGAGGTGTGGTTGTCAAAATTTACAATAACTAAAGATATTGAAACTAGATAGCTTGGTTCTACAAAATCTAGATAACTTATTTGCAAATGGCCAAAACTTGGAGTATATTTTTAGTTTTTTTTGTTTGTTTGACCTATAAAAGTTTTAGTATTTTATTTGATTTATAGCTAGCATTAGCAATTACCGATGGGAAGTGACTTTTTGTCTTGCCTAGGGAATTGTCGGAAAACCCTAGCTTTAACTTTTTTTTCACGATTTTAGAAAAATATAACACTTATATATATATATGAGCTTCTTTACTCACATCAACTAAAATCCTACCTCTTGCTTAATATTGACATATTAAGGCAAAAAAGATGAAGAAAACAAACGCAAAATTAATCACACTCGTTCTAGGGTTTCTATTACTCATGATGATGATGCTTAATCTAACTCATGCGCTACAAGGTTTAAACGTTTTCTTCTTTTATTTTTTGATGTTTTGGGTTAGATGATGATAAATACGTAGTATATCTTTAGACATGTATATAAGTGTTGTCTTCTCTTTATTAGGAAGATGTTGATCTAAATGTCATATTTACATGTGTGTGTGTGTGTTTTTTTTTTTTAATTTGTCGATATATATATAACGTGCGTAAGTGTAGCTGATGTTTGCTTTTGAGAACTTACAGGTGGAAACGTAGATGTAAGTGGATCCAAATATGAAGATTATGGTCTTATGGTGAGCGGGAGTGAGCCTCTCTTGATGGGACGAAAGGTACACAAATTAAAATTTGAAGCAAACTTTGGTTAAACGTTAATCAATAGCTAAAATATTTTAAATACTTAATACTACAATCAGTAAAATCTGAATGCTAATTGTGGGTACATACAATATACCGATATACACCAAAAATACAAAATATAAGTGGGAGAGTTATTCGTATCATTAGCATATATTTTTCTTATATAGTAATCTCGTTTTGTATGGTTTTATCGCAGTTAAGAAGTTTAAAACCAATCGATTCTGGAACAAAGAAAAGATCAACGAAAGGTTCAACCTCGAGAGATTCAGCAAACGAAATGGAGAATCTGATGAGAAGCGACTATCCTTCACGTATGAAAGGGAGGAAAAGGACACCAATCCATAATTGATGATATATATACATGGTCATTAAGTAGTTTAAGAAACTTAGAAGTTCATTATGTGAGAAGAAATGTTAATCATGAGGCCTCTATATTTATATAAGTATATGTTACTTTTTGTTTTTGTTTGCTTCAAACATTATAATGTATTCTTACTTTAGGCTTTTATATATTAGAAATTGTAATATTCGTTTATAAATGCATAATGAGTAACTTCTAGTTCTATGATTGAAGTGTGTCAAGCTTTTATTTACTTATTATAACAAGAACCAACGGATTCTTGGAGTCTCTTGTACAATAAAAAAGTCCTCTCGATTCCTTCAAAATCGATGATCATTAGCTTTTAAAATTAGACGAAGAAACTACGAATCTTGATCCGAGAAACAATGGATTTAGTCTTAGATCATTTGTGTGTATTTACAGTCTTCCAACGGCTATATCGATTTTTAAGGGGAAAGCGATTGATGAGACATGAAAAAGAAACACGACAAAAGCCTCGGGACCAAAGGATAAGCAATTCGAAATCAAGGATCTTTATGTAATATAGTTATCATTTTTTTTTTCAAAGATATAAAATGTTGCAAAGAAATTGATAGAAAAAAAAAATCCTATTTAGTTTGTTTTTTTTTGTGACAATCTAATTTTATCCAAAACAATATAAATTTATCAAAAAACAAATCCACAAAAATAAAATATACAAGTCAACAAATACAAAAATTAAGTCAACAAATCCATTAAAAATATAAAATTTTTATTGGATAAAATTATTTATTAAAAATGTGTTTTGGCGAATACGTAGTTATCACAATAATAATAACAGTGATAATGTAATGAGTAACATAATTATACATTGCAATTTTTAGTTATTTAGCTACCAAAACTGCAAGCCCATGGATGATGATGATGATGATGGTGGTGGCAAAGGGCAAATTTGCAAACTTTACAATGAAAGCGTTTCAACCTTTCTTCTGCATCCACCGAAGCTCTTGAGAAATCCTCTGTACACCAAAGAACCCTAAACAACTTGTCATAATCTGTTTAAAACACCAATCAACAAGATTGATATATAATCCCCATAGAAGAAACCAAATTATTCATCCCTCCATCACCCTGCGAAAGCCGAAGATCTCCATCGGACAAGGGTGTATGCATCTGATCATTTGGTTGCTTCTAGTGAATTACCATTGTACTCGTGTAGTAGCTGAAGACATTCGTATGGATTGGCATAAAAGTAGTCTTCTTCTTTCGGTTTATTTGGAATCACTAGCCGTTTCTTGGGACCTCCCATTCTTGTAGCGTGAAAGGCCTTCACCGTCGTTGAGAACACTTCCCAGCTCAACAATCCTTCGTAGTATTCATCTATTAGGTTAACCAAGAACTTCCGGTTTAGCTCAATCGTCTTCTTGAACCCCAAAAACCTGTTGCGTGGACACAAAAGAATTAGCGAGCCATTGATGAAAAGAGACGTTACAAAAGAATTAGCGAGCCATTGATGAAAAGAGACGTTATGTTTTCTCCAGATTAGAAAAAAAAAAGAGAACAATAAAAATGATTCACCTGCGATGACCTTCCACGACTTTGGCCATGTTCCCGTAATACGTAGGAACAAATATATCACTTTCGAGAGAAATAAGGTAATCAAGAGCAGCCATCTGAGAGGAATGGTTCTGACAAAAACTCAAATCAGAGGAATCGAGTAGGGTTTCTTTCCTGACCTGTTTTGATCAACGACTGACCATGAGTGAAAGATTAAGAAGAAATTGAGAATAATAACAAGCTCTTGCATTTTGCTACTAACCACATTCGGAAAAACGTCTGTTAAAGCCTTGAGCCGCCTCTTACCACCGTATATTTCTCCGGCAGCTATGTAAATCTGAACATTACGGTCAATACCCAATGCGGATAGCGTAAGAGCTGTTTCTTCTGGAGTCAATGGGCAAAGGCCTTCTTTCCTCTTCGACTCTGAGTTTATCACTTTCTCTTTCCACCACGGATAAGCATATCTAAGCAACGTAAAGGCATAAACATCAATATCACAAAGCAAATAGCCAAATACTATAATACAAAGGAGGAGAAATAGTTTGCTTGACCTCATTCTTGTAAGTTCTTCCTCTTCGTAGCGGTTGCAACCATGGGAGCAACCAGAAAATGCCAACATATCCATTTCGTATCTGAGATGCAGAACCAGAAAGGGGCCTTTCTCCCTCAGAATCTTGACTACTCTTCTACCCAATTCCTCAATCTTTGGAGTAAACCTAAGCCCGTTGAAATTTGCTCGGCATCGCAGCTTCTGGATCTCAACAGGTAGTTCATTATTAGCAAGTCGAGTATCAGTCTTATTCAGATGTAAGACCTTATGCTTCTTCACCAGCGGAAGGATCTGTTTCCAGAGATTAGGCCATGAGAAGACATCCAAGACAGATCATAGTAAAAACAAGTTATTCTTGGTGCAAACCTGGTCTTGGTAGTAGGACATGTTGGACCAGCTGATAGGAGGCATGGTGTGGTACACTCCGAGCTCGACCCTTCTCTTAAGCCTTGGAGGAAGCTCTTTGAGTATACGAACCTCATCTCTTAAAGAAGTTATGAAGTGATCCACGTCGAATATGTCTTTGAACTCACTGCCCACACGAGAATCCGATCAACAACTTTGAGAGAGGTTATCATCAATCAAGTAGCAAGTGAGATGGGATGGCAATAATACCTTGGATCATTCCAAAACGAGGTCTTGTCGAGCTCCGGGACAATAAGTGTGACATTCATGTATCTTGCAATAGTGACCATATCACATATCTGAATATAAGAAAAGAAAAGAAAAACAGAGTCCACGAGTCACATCAACGGAATTACATACAGCTTTGCGAAATGAGAAGAGTTGTTGATAAGGATTCTTTAACAAAACAAAAAGATTAGTTCTGATCATCACCGCTGCTCGCATTTGGTTGAGTCCTCCATTGCAGGAAACCATAAGATAGCCATTGTTATGATATATCCCTGAGATGAAGAGAGAGCATAAGAAAGTATAAAAATTCGGCTCCTTTTAACCGAAAACAAGCAGTGTGATGAAGAGGGACACAACGATAATAAACATTCATAGAGTGTAGCGCAGTTAAAGGCTACAGAAGCAGAAAGAGACTTACTTTTAGGCGGGAGGGCGAGTTTCGTGGGAAGAGAAGACATTTGAGAAGGCGTTGGGAAATCGTGGTGAGTGAAACAAGAAGGCCAGCTTTTCAACAATCTTGGTCCCCACATCTCTCCCAAAGCCACCAAATGAACAAAACAACTCCACAGCAACAATATGGTCATAGCCCGAATCATCCATAGGCTCATACGAGACCTCGAAACCAGCGAGTTCTTGAGTTTCTCTATCTTGCTATCTCCTAGATACTTAACCTTCATCTCCCAGAGCCTCCTGTGGTATAGAAACTTCTCCGCTTTACACATTTTCAACTCTCACAGGGGAATTTCATCAAACACACTCAAGGCTTGATGAAGTCTAGAGAAGACTAATCAAATCTTCAGAGTCTTGCTCAGATTTACACACAAGAATACAAAAGGATACTCTTGGATAAGATACTTTCTTTCTCTCTCTGTGCTGCAATATTTATTCTAATTTGACATCCAGAGAAAAATGTAATCTCCACGCAAAACCAGGGAACATTAATTACTCCTCGAATCTCAATCAAGTCACCCACAAATTTCGCCTTAACACGATCCGATTCTTCTCCTCTTAGTCAATTAACAAAAAAAGAGAATTTTAAAGATTAATCTAAGCTTATGAACCGACAACTCTCAACCCATTAAAAATCTCACAATAAAACTACCAGCAGAAACCCAAAAATCAAATAGATCTCAATCCAATGTAGACTTGGGAGCTAACTCTCCAAATTACAAGGAAACTCTGCAATGGCGATCCTTGGAACCAAGTAAAAGGGCAATGCTTGTTTATTTTGCAGATGAGATTCTTCGTCCAGATCCGGTCGGTGATCACCAAAGACTCCGGAAGGTTCAGAGAGACTGGGAAGAGGAAGAAGAAGATCAGGACAAGAATGTGGAAAAGATAAGCACTTTCGAGATCAAAAATACAAATGAAATGTCTTTTTTTTTTGTCGGTAGTATTTTTGTGTGTGTGTGACCGTTTGTTAACCTTTTCTATGTTAGACAGTTGGAGCCACTTTTATATACAGCTCCCATCTTAATATACTGAAAAATACAAAAATAAAAGAAATATCGATGAAGGAAACAAATTTCACTGGATTCATACTGTATGTAAATTTTTGTATAGGTTCAAGTTATATATTACTTATAAAAATAACATGTGTATAGCAGCAGCCTTTTCTGAAAATAAAAAAAAAAAACAATTTTTATATTGTAGTAACAAGCATTCTGAGAAAAACAAATATCAAACCTTTTAACAAAAAAAAAAAATGTAATCAGTCTAGTAATTTCGACCAATGCTACGACCTGAATTTCAACATCTCGTGAACGTTGTATGATTCACCGATGAATACGTAAGTGTAAGCCGTAAAATAAACTATTTATGCTGTTGTGCTAAAAATAAACTATTTCTTAATTAAATAAGAATGAGATCCTTTCTTCTCACAAGCTACATACGGCGGAAAAGAGTCAACCTTTGAAGTTTGTTTGACCCAAATCATTAGTTAATTATATTTTAATCACCAAATCCGTTATTTTTATTTTTTAGTATTTATAGTACATACAGTATTAGGAAGTTTAGTAGCAAGCTTTCATAAACCACATCAATAAGTCTTGTTTCAACTCTCAAGACTCTCACTCTCTCAGACCAGTTCCTTCGTTAAATTAAACCAATGATGTAACCAAACTCAAATAATACTTTAGTAAAGGAAAAACAGAAACTAAACTTACATTCTCTTTTTTCTAAACTTAATTTTCATCAGTTACATTTTAATTAGTAAACTTATTTTAGCACCTGAATCCTATAACTCGTGCATATATTTATATGGATACAAAATCATCAACCCTCGAATTTTTTTACTTCACGTGAGCTATATAACTTTATAATATATGCTTTAGCAGACTCTCTATCATGGACAAAAAAATAGAAACAGAAATATAAATTTAAAAACATAGTTAATATGAGAATTGACAAAATTCACCAAAACAGAGATAAAAGACAAAGTCCCGTGACCAGGAGAGTTGCTTGCTTTGTTTGTATATTACTATTTTCTCAAGTTACAATTATAAGAAACGTCACATGTGTGCACTCGCAGACACACATTTTCCATATATCATCATTATATGGTGTATAACGATAAAGATTGTTGATGTATAACCATCCCATAAGAATCCCAAAACAAAGTTTATTACAAGTTAAATAAGATACAACATCAATTAAAAGAAATAAACCCGAATACACATAAAATGCATAAAGTACAAATTAAAGTTAAAATATACGCTGTCGACTGACAACGATTTTGTTTGTTTCGTGACACATAACAAATTTATGATGGATTAGTTTGTGGTTAGAGGTATAATATAGAAAAGGCCTTTAATATGAAAGCCCTATCCAACGAAATTGATGTCTTTAGGTCTCATCGTATACATATATTGCGATATGCCGATGCATGAAATGATTTTTATTTTTTATAATTAAAAAGTGGGTTTGTGTGTACGTAAAATGTGTTAGGTGCACTTAGTACAACGTGGGGTTCGCTATGGACGTAACGCGAGAGGCGATCCAATTAAATGTAACACCCGACTTGGATTGCCAATCAAGAATTAACTCAATAATGCTTTGTTTTCGAAGACACGTATGACGTATTCAATATTCATTAATCATTAGTCTGTATTTAGGGATATGAATGCATATAATATTATTGTTTCATTAATTTTTGTATTTAGTCGTGAGCCGTGTGACTCGTAAGGTTTGAGATAGAAACCTAAACTAATTTAAAAAATCCCCAGTTATTATGTACATATTGTATCGATGTTTTATGAAAAATACGTTATTATATATATACATCATACATTTATATTTGCATTCGAAAAAGTATTTTCTTTGACAAAATATGAAAGTTTGCAGATTTCCGTTATAAAATAAATACGTTATTATATATATACATCAACAATCTTGGCAGAGTAAAGTTGTCAAAATTAAGATATTTTGTTTTGCTAAAGAGAGAATACATTTATTTTATATTGGAAATCTGCAAACTTTCATGTTTTTTTATGTGTGAAATATAATTATTAACCAAGTGGTAATGGTCTAGTGGTTTCCACTTGAGGAAGAGTTACCCTGTTGGTTAATGCCAGAGATCGATTCCCTTCAAATGTGAAATTGCTACATTAATTACATTTGGCCACATAGATATGGATCCATGCTTTCGGTCCATTTGAATATCCGGAGAGATGATCTATCTATAGGCTGCATCTCCCCCAAATGATTAGTCTGGACCTTTCTGGGATATACCCTGAGTTATAAAAAAAAAATGTAATTATCTCTTTAAATAATTAATCGAGCTAAGAGTTTCCAACGAGAAATAACTTAGTGGCCCTTGCAGTTTTTCAATTTGATTTATTTGGTCACAATGGCACGAAATGACCCGCAGTTTTTAAAAAGTTAGTTAGAAGTTACTTATATGCATTTTAAGTGTTGATTCCATAAATTATGATCACCGCACCGAAAATTAAGAAAATTTAAATAAATTTATTGTTTGGGATGTTAACAACAATTAGAAAAGGACATAAATAAAGAAGAAAAGGAAATATATGATATCGGTAGAAAAAAGGACATTAACAATTAATATCCCCACGAGGATAAAAAAGGTGTGTCGGTTCCTCAATGCCTTAAGCATGACGTGCCATTCTCAAGTTTAGGCAATTATGGCTGTCTATATCTCTCTATATTTATATACAGTACATTGCGTGAATAATGAGAAGAAAAAAAGCATTCGTTCCCGTTTGAGTAAATTAGTACAACAGGCCTTTGAGATTTCCAGCATTTGTTTCCGTTTGAGCAGCACTTCTTCTAATCCGGCTGAATTAGATAATAGCCCACACTGTTCATGCAGAATTGCAGATGCAAAAAATTTAAAATGATTTAACAAATATCTTTTGTTTTGACCCAAGTTTTCAAATTGGGCTTCTCTAATCTTTCCAAAACTTAAGAGATATACTTCGATGAACGGGACACAAATCGAAACCAAAACATATGTGCGTGTGCGAGAGGGAAAACAAAGAGCAATATGTGCGTGTTTTGCATTAATAGCACAACAAAACGTGTCTCGATGTTTACAACAAGGAAAATTCTTTAAGGTACAAAATCAATCACAATATCAAAGACAAGAGACACACATAACAAAGAAGAAAACACGTATTATAGAGCTCTTCCTACTTTTTTCAGCTTTTTCCATTTCCAACATCGATCGCTGATCTCACAAACTCATCGCATTGAGTAACTCCTCCGGACAAAACATCAGCCAGAACGCCGACGATATCAAAAGCTTCTTGTAGATCAGTTGCAGAGTTGATGTCGTCTAGCCACGAGATCAATTCCTTAGAGAAGCCAACCATATCTTTCACATTCAGCAACTTCTCTTTCATTACAATCTCCCATGGTTCAAGCTCCACTCCACTTGATGTACCTTCTTTCTTGTTCGGTTCGACTTGCGCCGGTTTCTTTGCTTTGAAGAACTGCTGAAGCTGTTCTATCATACCGGTGTAGACCAGCATTGGCTTGACGATAGGGAGAAGTTCATCGCCTGTTAAGGTTTCTGCGTCTTGGGTTTTGCCTCCCGAACTGGTTGATTCCGCCGCACGACGGCCATGAGCGTGTTGCATGAAAGTATGGTAGATCCCGCGCTGGAGAAAGACACGACGGTGTTGAAGCCATGATTCATACGATTCCGACAGAAGCGAGTTCACCATCATGAACTGAACGGTTTCCTCGGCTCCAGTTGATGATAGCTGAGATCCAGGGGTTAAAGGTCGTGAGTCCCATGGCGGCGCTGTAGATGTCGACGATGATATGTAGGATGAAATGGATTTAGCCATGTTGGTGCGTTGCGTGGGACCCCCTTGATCAAGAAGATGACGGGCCATTTGGAACATGAAAGGCAAGAAACGGGAATTGCTATCTCTTCCTCCGCCTCGGCAATCCGCGCTAAAAGAAGCTCCCGTTGCAAACCGAGCCAGCATCTACAGACGTAGCAAGTTGTTAGCATATCACACACAGTGACAAAAGAGAATAGTAATCGCTAATCGAGAACGTTTTAAAACTGTATTTTTTTAACTTACCAGTACTATGTCATATGTCAATAGGCGGAGTCTGCTTCCGTCGGCTCGACCAAGAGCATTGAGGTTATCCCAGTACTGGTCAACGTAGCGAAGATACTGAGCTAAAGGAACCAAGGGACCTTTGACAGGGAAGAGAGAATTGCAAAGAGATTCATTGTTACGTAACATAGCTCCTTCCCATTCTTTCTTCGGGTTTTTGAGAGCAGCATCGGCCCTTTTTGCTTCTTGATGACATTGGAAATGAATGATGTTGAAGTAGCTCACGGTAGTATAAACGCATTCGCCACGCGCACTTCCCGAAGTGCCAACACCGAGATTCACCCGTTTGCTGTAAGAGTAGACTCCTAATAAATCAGTAGGTCTGAGTTTGTAGCCTTCTCTACACACCATGCAAGCCAGTCCATCCCCTTCTTCCTCTACATCATCAAAACCTTCGAGAATTGGTTGAGAAACCACAATCCTTTTACCGCCATCAGAAGATACCTCTTGATGCATTCCAAGGCCCTATTACAAAAGAGAAACTAGGTTAGCATTGTCACAAGACCAAATCACACAGTCACCATCCTTGCGAGAAAATTTTACCTTTAGGAGCTCCTGTCTCTTTCTTAGTGCACGGCGTCTCATTTCATCTTTGGTGGCATCTCGTAATGCACGGACTTTCTCTCCAAGAAATCCATCTCCTTTTCCTTCTTTATCAGCGAGTGTGTCTAACAAATTCTCAGCCCTTGCACCAATCTCGTTTTCTCCAGCAACTCCTTCTAAGGCATGAAGTAAGGGTAAAATTTCTCCCTCGTCTATGCATGTTTGGGTTGGCAAATGCCCCATCGACAATCCTCTCAGCATTGACAAAATAAGAGGCACCGAGGGAAGTTTTAGAGCCGCAAGCCATTCTGCGCTAGATTTGAACCCAGCCTGTCCTGTAACAGCGAATATTTCCTTGATGTGTTTGACAGCAACAGCTATGATGCCATTCTCCAAAACTATATCTTTTAACCTCTCTCCACATGAACTTGTCTTGAGAGATTCTGACACTCTTACAAAATTCTCCACAGTAAATCTCTGCTTCGCCACTTGCTCACTAATGCTCTCGTCCTTGGGATTCTCCTCATGACGTTGCTGAAGCTGATCAAATTCAGCCCAGTTTTGCAGGTAAGGGTTAAAATGCTCTATGAGTGCTTCCATCGCTGCAGGCTCACCGTATGTTAAATAAGGCAGAATTCTAGCAACCATCTCCGTGTTCCTTTGCTGTTTGTTTGACTTCTTAAGACCCGAAGGATGGCTTAGCCTTTCTAAGAACATGAGCACTATTTTCTTCGCCTGTTCCCAAGTTCCAGTTTCCTCGTTACTGACGGTCAAAGCACTTTGTGCAGCGCTGATGCTGTCACTTTCATTTGCTTCAAGAGTCAAACTCTCGACAATTAAGAGAATGCCTTCAGCTGGCTCCATAGCATCCACAGAAAACGCCCTCCTAGCTGTTTCAAGAAGTAAGCTTAGAGCTCCTAGCCTGAGTAAACCTCGCCTGTTCTCTCTAATCTTGCAGCAATGGTTTAGGAGATCAAGAACTGCAACCATCTCTTCTTGGTTGGATTTGAAGTCATCTCGTAAACTCTGCAAAGACAGCAATGTAAATTACTTTGCGATCTCAACCACTTTCTTTGGAATGCATTACATGTATCTTAGAAAGCCACTTTTATCATATAACTATTCTTCTTCTAAGCTCCTCCACGCTGTATCCAAAAGTTCACTAAGACACTAAGGTCTATACAGTGTATGATACAGAGAAATGAGAGGAAATGGGAGTATCCCAGTTTAAATCTCATTTTCTTTTATAGTTTAAGAAGCTTACCTTGATCATATCAAGTAAAATTTCCAGACCACCATATTCCCGAACTGCACCTGCTATTGCAAACTCAATCTCTGGATCTTGTGATTCTTCTCTATCTTCTTCCAATTCCTTGATCATAGGTTCAGTAGCTTCACCATCTAGTCCCTGCCAATATTTAACCAAACATGGAGCGAATGAATTTTCCAGCCCTTTCATTAAAAACAGAAACACGAAATGACTAGCTAGTTTTTTTCGGGGGCTTAAACAGTAAGGAAAGGCGAGGAAAACCACTCTTTGGCCTAGTTCTTCACCAAAAAAGGTTACGAACCTGAAGTCTGTATGTTACAGTCATGGGAGGACAATCCCTGCTAGGAGCTGCATTTGAAGCTAACAGTGCGGAGTTGGTCAGAGAAGTAGAAGGCTGATTTGATTTCTTCCAAACCAGCTCATAAACTTGTGCTACGCTCAGGTCTAGTGAAATAATGTTTCCTGCTACAAGCAACTCCATGCCATAGTCATCTTCCAGTAGACCTAACAGGTCCAACTGCTGACAAATCTTGTTTTTAACATCCCGCATCAGTGGGCCAATCTCAGCACTTGAATATGGATTCTTCGTCATTGATCCCCGGATAAACTCCTCTTGCGTGTGTGCCTTGTTCAAGATCAGCATATACACAGCCTCGGGTTTTGATGGGCAGATCAAATTACAAAGCTGCTCAAGAATAAACTGCAGATACAATAGAAATGGTCAAAACACTGGTCAAAGATATACGTTCAGTAGAAGATAAAACAATCGATAATTCCAAGTGATGTATGCTATGAAGATCGTTTCGAGGATACGAAGTTTGAAGCAATATCAGCTACATATGTTCAACATACTCCTAGTACTCAAACTAAGTGTATATATATATACACTTCGATCCAGAAGTCTAAAAAGAAGAACAGAACATCCCCAGACTGTAAAGTGATGAATATCTCCATAAAGAATCATATATTTTGAAGATGACACCGTGTGGTCAGAGTGATATTTCTTCTTACCAAACAAGTACGTCCTTTTTTCTCTACTGCATGGGTTTGTAGTCCAGAAACACACGCACGGATGAATTGTCGTTTATTTTCACTGCTTTCAAGTAGAAGGCCGTCAAGAAGATCTTTTAGGAGTCTGTTACAGTCATTTATAAGCTTCGTCTTTTGCACTATCAAGCCACGGATTACAATGAGTGCCTCCAGAACATGAGACAGCAAATTGTCTCTCATGAATCTGCCACACTCAAAACATTAGAGAGGTATAAAGAAGCATATGTAAGATCAATAGATTTCACGATGAGAAAATTACCTGGATCGAATATTTGGAACCTCTAAGAACTTTCCAAGGAGTTCTAAGAGCTTGTGGAGGGTAAATCCCTGTGAAATGTCTATCTGAAGACTCCTTTCTAGAGATTCAATGTTTCCTACCTCTTGGGAGATCAATTTACAGATAGTTGTCAGACAACCCCGAACAGTTAAGAACAGAAGTGCATCTTGTGTCTCGATCATTTTAAAGAGTAGCTCAAAGTATTCTGCGCTGCTTTCACCAGCTGCAAGCGTAGCAGGAAGCAAGCCTATCAGCAAATTGATCAGCCTGTCGCGCCTAGGTGAGCTTTGGGCAGAGAGTAAACTAATCAGCGTGCACATCTCTGACCTGATAGATTGAGAACATGCACTAAGAATTAGCTCTGTGACCCAAGACCCGAGCTCAAATGCCTGTAAACCACCTTTAGATGCCCTGCTAGAGCGTCGCTTCCACCTAAGAGTATATTTAAGTGCCAGGAAATCTGATCTGTGGGTTCTAGACTTTTGGCTAGCACCTCTAATTGACTGAGAGGCTTTGTATTGCCTCCTCACAAAGTCGACATATGATGCCCCTTTCTCCCATTCCAAATAACTCACAAGCTGGATACCTCGCGTCTTCTGAGACACATTCGAGTTATTTTCTTCGGTTTCTGACGAATACTTCAAGATGCCAGCAGCATTCTCGTCCTTTTCTTGCACTGCAAGAGCAGTTTTTCCCATCGTTAGATCTTTCTCTGTCGTATCTGGTTTTGGAGGTGTACATGCCACAGAAATAATCTTAAGGCAAGGAAGAATTATGTGCTCTGATATCGCAGGATGTTTAGCACCCAATTTAATGGAAGCAAATAATAGCTGAAAAACAAGGCGCAGCCTTGCCTCCCAGAATTCATCAGTGAGAGAGCAAACTTCTGAAAGCAACAGCATCTCTTCACGAGTGGCGAGTGCAATGTCCATGGAACGATGATGTTCAAGGCAGTACGTTATTTTCTTCTGTACCAGGTTGTTTAACTCACTCACTGCATTCAGATCACCCTCCGAGAAAGTCCCTAGAGCTGCCCTAGCTTGAGAACGTGCGGTTTTCGGACCTTGGTGAATATTATTTTCAAACAACTCAGACAAGATTCCAGCTGCAACAAGTTGCTTACTCGATCTTGGATGCTTCGACAGCACTTGAAGAATCTCAAGACATTGAGTGACAAATGTAGTGGCACAACCATAACAATTGTTTGGGGTCTTTGAGACCACACATCTTGAGGCACCAGATGAAAAATTTGAATTTTTCTGATGGAGGTAACTCATCAAAACTCGGCGAAGTCCCTGTAGCGTCTGTACACTTTTGCTGACAGAATCAAAAGCAGCTTTGCACTTCTCACCATACAGTACACCCAAAAGTGCGATTTTGCGGTTAATCTTGCATGAGGGACCAGGCAGAGACGCCATCATTTGCTGAACAGTATCCTTGTGCTGTGAATCCATTTCAGTTTCACCAATGCTTGATACTATCTTCAGAAGCGGCTTCTTGAAGCCCAAGAGTTGCTGATATCTCCTGTGAGCGTTTTCAGACTCAGACTCTATAGCAGCCAATCCCCTCTTCATATCTTCGTCGTTTTCCATATTATCAAATATGAAGCTTGGTTTTGCCATGAAATTAAACTCAAACCTCCCATACTTGCTATAACCACACTCGTTGCAAAGGAAAGAATCCAAATTTTCATAGTTAATGTTGCGGCATTGCCTGCACTGATAAGCATTCTCATGGCAGTTGCTGCAAATACCATGTTTATCAGTAACTGGTCGACTGCATCGAGGGCATTGTAATGGTTCAAGAGATAACGCCTGAAGATTCTCATAGAAGGAATCCAACTCGATCATGAAGTTACAAGCAGTAATAGGAATAGGAAATTCCACCTTCAGTTCAGTTTGGTTAAAGGACAGATGGCAACTCTTGGCACGCTTCCACAGTGACCAGTTGTTTTTAAGCTCTGATAAATCCGAGACAGGGCGATTGTTGTAATACAAGTTTAGGACCTTCACTGACTTGGACTTCCGTGCATCATGGACATTCATGGTCACGGACTGTATCGTATAACTCCCAGTACATTTCACGATGATGCGGTTATCGGTAAACTTTGTCTCAGATTTCAAACTTTCAAGCTTCATTTTGCTGTAAGGCACATCAGGAGAGCTACACGCCACACAAGGTTCGCTCTCAAGATAATAACCATCAAATTCCACAAGATTACTCAGAGTGTTGTATATACGAGAGTTTGGATGGTTGGCAATGAGTTCGTTCTGAGAATGCAGTGTCTCAAAAATGCACCTTATCACATCAGGGTTCAGGCAACGATCCACAAGCTCGTTAATTGCTTGCTTCGAGTTGTTCTCTGGAGCCTTGCCGAGCAACAACGAGACAAGTTCTGTGTACTCAACAATATTCTGACCATATACTGGCAGGTCTCTAACCTTCTGCAAAAGAGCTGCTAACAGACTTTCTTTGAAGGATTGTCTTCCATGATGCCACAAGCCATAAATAACAGACTTTGCTTCAGTGCGAACAGTGCTCGAATTCCACTCCAGCAGAAAGAAATCAATAAACTGCCTCAAGAGATCTCCGCCCTTGGCACTGAAGATATCTACCACCCCTTCCATATCCACATATGATTTGTCCAAACCAGAATCATGCCCATCTTCACCTTTTTTCTTCTTTTTTGAATCCACGGCCTGAGATCCTGATCGGTTTGAGCCTGTCACAACATCACTTGCTTCAGCTTTCTGCACTGAACTGCTCACATCTTTTCCTTGATAAAAGGCTAAATTGAGGAGTTTAAGTGTCTGGATAACAGACTCTTCCGCAAAATGGAATACGCCATTCAGTAGGAAAGACAGAAAATCTCCATGCCTGAGACAGTACTTCTGCCAGTTCCGAGGCCGTGCTAAAGCAACTTCAGCAATTGTAGAAAGCGACTTCACAATTTTTACACTCCTTTCATATGAAACATTGTTTTCAAAACCACCAGACTTTTCAACATGCTTGTACAGGTTTTTCACTTCATTGGAAAACTGCCATGAATCTCGGACACTGTAGTACTGAGTTTTGCTTCCGCAAAGATGCAAAAACAGCCTTCTAGCATATCTCCTAACAAAAGCCGTATGAGGGTTATTAATATAGCTGCACAGAACATCCTGGAAACCGTCCAACTTCAAATCTTTAGAAGAAGCATGCCTGTAAACCCTTTCCTTTTCCCCCATTTTCTCTTGCTTTTCAGGTCTAACCAATGTGTAAACTAAGCGAAACACATTCTCAAGTAACAGCCTGTGATAGTCCACAAATATATCTGCTCGATGGGCTTTGGCATATGAATCCGAAAAGAAGGGGGAATAGTTACCCGCAGGTAAATCTCTTCTGACTGTGAGCATGGCCCCACAACCAGAACCAGAGCTTGATCCACGTGCTTCAACATTGGCAGCACGGGACTTGAATACATGCACTAGCTGCTGAAGTATGTTCATCAGATAATTAACAAACTCTTGGTTCCTGAGGCAACTGCATGCTCGAATTAGCTGAGATGCAAAGTCATCTCTCTCTTGAACATCTAAAGAAGACTGAGACGAACCTACGCTGGAGCTCTGGACATTCCTCCGATCATGTACATCTGTACTTCCACCTGATCTGGAACTTATACTATCACTGCCAGGCTGGTGCCAACTCCGAAGCATCAAGGTGAAAAACATAAACACAAGAATCACAATTTCCCCAAAGGAAGAGCGAGTTGAAGCAGCAAACGGCTTGCTTAGATTGATTTCACCCAAAAGCCATTTAACTAACTTTTCCAAGCTTATTTCTTCGGGCTTTGAGCTATCCATGAAGGCTCCACCAATGGCAGATGATAATCTGTAGAACAATTGCATGACAGGTATAGCATGAACACCGGATGCTGTCTCCATCCATCCACTCAACTCTTGGAGAAGCTCAGAGAGAATTAAAGAATTTACGGCTCGCATTGACGCTGAGATAGAAACAGGATCGGTCACTGAGGCAGAAAACTCAGCAGATTCACCAGGTTCCAAGACATGGATTGAGGGAGTTGAAGCTTGTGGGACGCTACTGGTTATCGCCGGTAATATATTAATTTCATCTGTAGAGAACTGAATCTCATTGGTGTCTGCACCAAGTGATTCCACTTCTATTGGAATTGCTGTCATGGGATGATCCCGAGTGTGTGGTGGTGGTAGACGATCTGCATCTAACACTTCATAGCATGCCTCACATAAATCAAAATCCGGACACACTGTACAATGCCACCTCCTTCTCAGTATAGGGACAGTGGAGCAGCCATCACAGCAGTATTGAACAGATGAAGTTATAGAGTCCTCCTCAATCATGACATGCGTATTTCCACCAGCTGTTCTGATAGGCACCGAAGGAGTTGTAACATTCTCTACCAAATCATCTGTTGTCAACATTGTTTGCTTTGGGAAAGGAACCTGAAGTAATCTGGATGATATGGCTAGGCTGTAAAGAAACTTAGTTAGCACACTGGTGCATATCTAAGAGAATATAATATATAAAAACTTATATAAGAACACACCTGCTGGATGTTTGCACAGACTCATTAGGAAATAATATAAGTGCTTTCAGTAACTGAACAGCAGGAGCCACAGAATGAACCCCTGTAACCTTTGCTTGCGATGCTAAACACTCCGCATAGCTATAGATTAGTTCAACGGAAGACATCACGACATTGTTCATAGTTGGTGTATCAAGTGGCTCCGACTCCAAAATCCCCCATAGCACATGCATCAGATTATCCACTACTTCAGAACCTACAAAACAAATAAATCTCATATAAACAAAGCCATATAAATTGTAAGACAAACAGCCGCTCCAATTACCTTGTACAAGGATAGAAGAAACAAAACTGAGTTTGAACTACACGTGCAAATAAATAGACTGAAGGTAGTAACAGAAAGCGAATATACCATTCATCTCCAAAAACGCGGAGAAATTTGCTTTACGGGTCAAAGATATTTTAGACACCGCCCGCATCTGAGCATTGAACTCTTCAACAATCGAACCTCCAGTACCAGAAATTCCCAACCTTGAAGAAAGAATAGAGGTGACCTTGACCACTCCAAGAAGTCGCATGGTGTCTTTGACCTATAGCAACAGATAAATCAATGCCAAAAACAACATAATTTTTTTAAGGCATATCTGCGCTCAAAATTAGCAACTGAACATGCAATACTGAATTTCGTACGAGCATTACCTGATAGTATGTCTCCTTTTTTGGAAAAACAGACTGCAAAACACGGCAAGCTGCAGTTTGTAACAGAGTTTCCCTATCACTTTCGAAAATTGTCTCCAGTAGCTGTTTGCACTTGAGTTCGCTAAGCTCCACTTCGTACCGTGGCCTACAAACTGAATAAAAGATTGATAGGAGTTTAAGACCATCTGCGATAACTTGCTCCTCAATAGAAGCAGACTGTGTCAATGCTCTCTTTTTACTAGAGCCTGGAAGAAGCAGACCATGACCAAGCACACGAGCTTCCATATCTAGCACAGCATCCATTTTCTCTTTCCAGCCAAATTCATCTTTGGCACGACCATATACTTCAAGTGAGTCTATTCTGGGAAGTGCAGTCCCACTAGTAGTCGGCCCCACAGAGATTACAACATCTTCATCAGCTAGAAGTGACTCAGCCACCGTAAATGGAATGTCATACCAGCACCTCATGCCCTCATCCATCTTAATCGATCTCTGAAAAATGGTCACTTCTGAAGGTATAGAGCTTGCTGATGTAGTACCCACATGCATCCGGATGCCAACCATAACAATGTCAGGATTTGGATTGGATATGGAAATCTGAAAAAGAGAAGAAGGTAAGCGAACTAATATAGCTTAAGGTTCCCGAATCACAGACACAAACTATCCATCTAATCATACGGTCAAAATACTCTTTATAGTAAACATAGCATATATATAAACTTATCAAGAAAAAATAACTTGGGAAATCCAACCATACCTTGAAGCCCATGGGACTGGGGCTCTCAATAAAGCCATCCTCAGATGCCAAGCTTTGTTTCGCTCCCTCGGAATCACCATTTCTAATGGCATCACTACCGAGTCTTACATCTGCAGTAATGCAAAATGCCTTCTCAAAGAAATCCAGGGGAAACTCCGGCTTCGCACCAGCATAGGCTTTGTTGTTAAGTATCTTAGAACCCAACTTTTTAACTTTTTCAGCTGTGAAATTTGAGTAAGCATCAACTCCACTCCGAGCATGAGAATAAATCTGAAGGCTGCCATCATCATGCAGAACAAGACAGTGAACATTGTCTTTCGACAAAGGTTTGTATGCGGTTATTCCGACCATAGGGGAAGATGATCCTGTCGGATGACGGAGATTCTGTGCACATACCCCATCACCCCTCAGGGACACAGCTGAGGCAGCATTCGATTTCACGCTGGAGAAGCAAATAAATAACCCACTGCCACCCAACAACTCTTTCCAACGATGCAGTCCAGCCACCCTCTGTTTACAATCTGATTCCTCCTCAAACATTGCAGATGTTTCAGTTAAGGATGTTGCGTCTGAGCTAAGTCGACCCATAAAAGAACTTCCATCATGATAGGATATGAAAAGCAATCGATATGTAGGAGAGAAATAGACAGATGAACCCTTTCCGGTAACATCCTTTCCCATAATCTGAACGATTTCCTTAAGTGGTGTTACGCCTGCATTTCCACCCCAAGATAGTTCAAACCTGTACAAATTCCCTTGTTCTGAAAGAACAAGAAGGAAAACTCTCCCACGAGATGCAGCAAAGAGGGTAGCATCCACAATCATGTCATTTGGCAAGGTGAAGTACTGTGTTGGACTGATACTATCCTGGGATAGATCATAAATCTTCACGAATTTATTTGTAACAACCATCAACTGAACCTGTGAACCAGGAACCCAGTCTATACGCCTGATATATGCACCCTGCAAGGCAAGCTCAACAGCAAGCCTGTCGATGACTTCACCTCGATGATTCAAAGTAAGTATTTGGCAGTCTTCAAGGCCTGCAACAGCAAGATAATTCTCCACAACTGAGTTGAAAGTAAGATGCACAATTTCAAATCGAACAATATTCCTGGATAGTGGTTTAACATTGGCCTTGTCTGCATTTATGGGTGCAATTGTGGCTTGTCCTATTAGCTGTCCAACATCAAATATAGCAACTTTATCACCTTCTCCAACTGCAAGGCGACCCCGAATACTGACACTCAGGAGAGACTTGAAAATGGAGCCATTCGCTAAAAGAGCCTTAAGATCCTTTGAATTAGCATAGTCAGCTTTTATTTTCAAGTCGAGTGATCCACTTTTATATGCTTTTTTCAGCTGCAGAAGATCTGTGTCAAATGAAAGAACCTTGTCTTTCCCGAGATTGACCTGCTTATCTTTTGAAAGGCCAGAGTCTCTTTTGCTAGTGATAGACGGAAGTAAAGAAGAGAAAAGCTCCAGCACTCGGTCCTCTATGCCGAGCTCTTCTAGTAGCAGTGACATCTTATATTGAGTCTCCATAGGGATAGATAACACAACGTGATTTTCCTCCCCGAAACCATCTTCTTCCACATCTGAATCGCTTTCTGCAAGCTGATCTACATCCTCAGACAAGGGTAAAAGGGATTGAAAATTATTTGTACTACGAGCTGGAGCGCTTCCAGTGCCACTGAATTTTCGTGGCTTCAAGCACTGGCAGCTGCTTCCCCTAACACCTCCAGCTCCACAGTCACAGAAAAACCGACTTGATCGTGAATAGACAACACGGTGACCCCGGTGGCAAACTTTGGCACAAACAGAACAGCAACCTTTGGACACAGTAAGGTCACAGGTGTAACAAAAATACCAGTGTTGTTCCATGAAATTACTGCCACTAGAAGTGAAAGTACAGACTTTCGAGGCAAGGTATCTCTCACTATTGGCATCTTCTTCATCTTCCTTGTCTAAGCTGGCCACTTCACCATCAGATGTTCCATCATCTTCATCTTCATCAACAGAAGTTACATCGCATTCAAGTGAAATTGAGCTTCCTTCCTGATCCAGGGGGAGAGCCAATGTTTCAGACTTTTTTGCTGTTCCTGCAAGTTTTGGGACCAACGGACCTGTTGCAGTATTCTTGTTGCTCCCCAAGGACTTCCCACACGAACTCGTTCCATGACTTGGAGAGCGGTTACTCAACAAGGTGCCTATCACACCAAAAAGAAACTTCAAACCTGGAAGCAACTTCTCATCAGCAGCAAGCTTCTCCATCAGCATTATGGTTCTCTTTAAAACCATCTTCATCAGATTCTCTTCCCTTGCAAGTTGAAGAACAAAATGAAAATATGACATAGCCATGTGGATATCAAATGAGAGAAATGCGGTATCCAGGGAGATCAGCATGGCCTCGAATAAATGATTCTGTAACTCTATGGTCTGTAGGTCGTTAGTAGATGACACAAGACAATTAATAAAACTCATTGCTGCCTCTCTGAAAGGAAGAGAATTTCCTTTTGCAGTCTTTTTCCCATCAATTTCCTCGATGAAGGAACCCAAAAGTCTTCTCTCCAGCCACCCAGACAAAGTTATCAAATCCATGTCAATGAATTTTTGCTGTACTCTTCTCCTGAGATCGGGGGATATAGCCACAGACAAGAGGTCAACAAGGAAGTTAAGTACTTTCATATTTACTGATTCCAAGGAACAGCAGTCCAATGAGTCAATGAAAACAGACAGATCTCCACGTTGCAACTTATAGAATTCCCTTGTACGCTCAGAGACTGCATCTACACCAAGATAAAATTTGAAAATATCAGATTTCGAAGAATCCTTGCTTAGGCTGTCCATAACATCTACAACCTTGGTGATCACCCCTTCAAGCACATTGCTTCTATCTATCTGCTCAGCACTGATATCTCTTACAAACCCCTCCATGTCTTTCATCAGGAACAACTCCGTCAAATCTGGAATCTCCAACATGGCACATATATTCTGATGAATCTCCTCACATTTCCCATGAAAGCTTTCAAATACCTGATCAAACTTAATAATCATCACAGAGTTGAGTATCTGATGAAGCACACGAGCATCTGCCCCAAAATTTTCCTTTGAGTTGCCCAGCTTAAGCAAACCATCTATTGTCAGCACAATGCATCTTATGCTTAGAATACACGAAAGAAGAATCGCACTAGAAGTTTGAAGACTCGTGGGAAACCCATGTACCATAAATTCCCAAAACACTTTCCATAAAACACCCGAGCCTCTTCCATCACCCAGAGCATCCAGTTTTGACAAATAATACATGCATTGAAGATGAAGAGAATTGTCACCAATCTTCGCGTATTCAGCTTGGAAACTTCTACCAAATTGAGTGTGCTTGAGAAGTAGCAGAGAAGGCGAACTCTGACCATGGTGATTCCAAGTACTGAAAGTTGCAAGGAAAGATTTCCTATACACTTGTAAATATTTGCTAACCAATGATGAAAGCATTATCAGCAATTCTGAAATGTCACCAGCCTCCATCAAGCAAGAGAGTACGCCTTCTGCAGAAGCAATATACTTGGCGTCAACATATGTGCACTCCCTCCAGAAGGGATCAATTTCTGAACATGATTTTTTCTTGCAATAGCCCCAGACGCCACCGTCAAGAAAATACAACAGAAGAGAGAGCCAAGATCCTTCGCGGATAAAATCCCAACCCAAATCCTCAACCGCCTTTTCAGGTGCTGCGTGGAGCTTGTTTAAAACACCGATCAGAATGTTTCTCAACTCCATATTCTTCCCAACAACGTTGGAGTCGCCTATAAGCAAATGACTGGTGCAGATGAGATCCACAGTGCTATATATGTCCAAATTCTGGTAATTAACATGCAACGAAGGCTGACTGTCCAATGCACAGTTAATACGAGCAATATCCCAAGAAAGTATGAAAATGTATCTTTCCACTATCAGATCTTCCACTTTTCCTGCCTTTTTTCCCTTCCACAGCCCCAAAACCCGGGACAAAGTTGCAGATAAATCTCCACAATCCAAGTTCAGGGCTTTGGCAGCAGACACATCAATCTGAAATGTAGGAGGATGTGGGGAAAAGTCAATCATTTGACTCATCAGATGGTTGACTGAATCCTCTTCAGCCCATGAATCAGTTATGCCTCTTGCTACGAGAGACGCCCAGGACGATAAATGATCACCAACGGTTACATGCAAATTACTCCCACAGCTACGAATTTCCCTCAGTTTAGACCGTAGATCTAGCATTAGTGATGTTGGGCATGTGTTTGGATGCAACAACATATGGTGCAACAGCACTAATAACCTAGATATCAGTATTGCCCAACAGGACAGTTGGGGGCCATCACGTAGTCCTGACGGGGTATCAATTTTATGCAGACACGACGTGATAAGATTTGAAAATTTTGCCTTTTCTGCTTCACTTGATAGATGGAAAGCCATTAGAAGAATCTCAATATGGAAAGCAGAGGGAAGACACGCAGTCAAGTCCTTGACACTCGAGCCTTCAGCACATATTCCTCTTGCTCTCTCAGTAATAAAACTAACAAAACCATCATAAACTTTGGCTCTCAACTGTGCCCCAGCCAAGCCCGGTCTACAAAGAAGAGTGTGAGCCAACAGTGCAAGAGTCTTATCATTATAGTCGAAGTCACCATTCTCAACAGCAAGAATTTTCTGAAAAAGGTAGGACTCAAGAGAATCAGACAGAGCATGACTTCTCAAGAGATTGAGTAACAGCTCAAAGGCAACGTGTCCAGGTTTTCCTTCATCTTGGAGCATGCATCCACCATCGGAAGCCCTGTCTTCAATGCTACATCCAACTATATTGAGCAGGATATCAATCTGACAAGTGTCGAGCTTTTTACATCCATCTTCGTATATACTAGGAACCCAGTCTTTACAAAAAATGCACATTCTAAGAAAATTCAACAGTTCCTTTGCGGCTTGCAATGGTAAATTGCTGCTGACAGCAACGGGTGGTTGATCGTTTGGTTCTGCGGAACACAGAGAACGGCTACCCTCAGAAAACAAGTTTCCAAACAGTGCTTCATCGTCATGAGAAATTTGGCTTTCAACTTCAGCAAAACTGTTGGATCTTAGACTGGAATATGTTCTCTCCACTTTTGGTCGTAGTTTTACACCTTCAAGATGAAGGAAATAAACAAGATGAAACAAGTTGTCCACCCACTGACTTGATGAAGGAAATATCAATCTCATTATATCCTCGACCGTGAAGCCCTTGAGCAACGGGATCTTCTCCTGGCGAACATGGATATAAACAGAATCAACAGATAAACTGGCATTGTCGTAGTTGACTTCTGACTCTAAAACCCTCAGATCTTGGATAGAGTATGGCTGTCTTTTGAGATCTTGAATGAGCCTCGATGTGTAGATGACAGACCGAGGGAAGTAAGCAAGCGGAGATACCGAATTGCAAGAGGACACATCATATCTCCAAACTGAGGCATCTAGATTGTTCAATATAGAAGCTGATACACATGCCTGGACATTCTGAAAAACACTACTCTTGCCAAAAATGAGTTGGACAAGATTGAGAAATCCTTCCACCAGCGCTAGAGAAAGGCTCTCGATATTACCATCTGTAGCAGCGTGGTTAGTGAATTCAAAGAAAACCCCAAACAGCTTAGGCAAAGCATCTGTAAATGAAGCTACTGATTGTAACAATGACCCGTCGTTTTCTATGCTTTGAACATCTTTGGAAAGGCTTCCAAGCAGCTTCAGAATTCTTAAGCAGAAGGACAATTTATCAAGGAAAGCTTGATCAACCGTTTTCTCATCAGACACACTTGGTAGTTGAACAAGCTTTTTACAGACCATAATCAGGCGACTAACACAGCCAAGGTGAACAACTGCCAGGTGTCGAGTCAAGGGATTCAGGTTTCCACAGTCTTGCTGAAAAGAGGGCTTGGCTACTGACTGAGTCTGGAGATCAGATTCAATGCACTCAGACATCAGCGTAATAAGAAGCCTGTCAACTGGCTTCTCTTCATCTGAGCACCTGCCCCCTGCTTGATACAAAGATGATCAGATAAACTTGTAAGATATTAAAATATTGCTGAGTGGATTGGTAGCGACAATACCTTGAAAAGTACATTTCACAAGGCTATATAATTCCATATTTTCATGCTCAGCAGAAAATGTTGGCCACAGTTCTGCAGCTTCGGCGGGAGAGACAGGTGGCAATATATCATATAGTTTCTCACTTCCATCAAAAGAAGCAATCTCCAACAGTAATTCCATGTTAATCTGATTCACAACAAGCATTTGGAGAGATTACTAACGCAGTCGAGCTTGATGGAAACAAAGTAACAAAACAAGTTATTAGCCTACACATTTTTTTGGGAATGCATTGAAATCTAACCACGGGTGTAAAATTCTCTACAAGGTATGTAAATGCTCAAACAAGGTACAAAATAGGACCAACAGATAGACTTTACAATCATGACGAAGGGGAGAACAAATTAATATCCAACTACATCGACTTCTCTACGGAATCTCTATCACAAAATTGAAATATAGAATGCGGGTAACATGGCAGCACATTTAATAAAACAAAATAAAGAACAAACCTCCATTTTCAGATCATTTTGTCTAAAGTTTGACTTCTCCAAGAAGCTGAGAGAGAATTCCATCACCTCCTGGATGACACCCAAAACTATTGGTTCGACTTGGTTCACTGAGACACACCCAAAAAAAAAAAACAGTAAGGAAAATGATTCGAGGCCATCACTGTTTACTGCTTAATCTGGAAAAAATAAAGTAGCAAAGTTTGCATAGCCAAAAAAAAAGCAGATACCAAAGCTCACAAAGTGGAAAACGGAGTACATAATCAAACAATCGGCAGGTAACTGAAACCTCGATTTAGGTATCCAGAGTCAAGTTGGTACCTAGTAGAGATCGCGATAGTAGAAGGATCGCCTGAGATATGGAAACGAGGGCTTGAACCTGCGAATCCGACCAGGTCTCAAACCGTAGCTTGCCGGAGGAGTCATCATCTCCGCCGATCGGAGCGATTCCCGAGCGGAGGAGGAGATAGAAAGAACGGAGACCACGCTTGATCGAATCATCGGAGCGTATACGTTGAGAAAAGAGATCTGAAGATGCCGAAGACGACAACGAGGGAAGGGCGGTGTCGTCGAAGAGAAATCGGCAGAGATTCGCCAAGTCATCTGCCATCTCTGGCGAGGCGAAAGAAGGAAGAGTTCGTGAGACAGTGAGGAAAAGGTTTCTAGAGAGATACAAAGGAAAGGAAGGGTTTATAAGTAAAGAATCAAAGGCGGTGAAAGAGGACTCTGTGGAGAAGACGATGTTCCTTCCCCTTTGTCATTTTCTTTTCTTTAATTACTTTAAAAAAAAAAACAAATTCGGGTAACAATAGTCATTTCTCAGTATTTTTATTGGTCCAGCATTATGAAACAGTCTAATTTTAATGTTGCTAAACCAAAAAAAAAAACTGATATAAATTCACTGTTTTGAGGTCCAAATGGTCAGGGCAATTCGGTTCCGGTTCGATTCTCTTCGTGTGATATGTGTGAGTAGGGCCTGTCTTTCGAACCAGCTGAGTTGGGCTTTCCCGTGAGGTATTTGGGCCTTTTGCCTTGAGAATCTTTGAGTTGGACTTTTAATCTCTGTTTCTTCTTCGTTGACTGTTGCAGACTTTATTGCTTTTTTACAAGGAACATATAACCGGATTTTTCTTTCTGGTTTTTAATCGTTTTTTTATTCGGTTCAATTTGAGATTTGGCTCAATTTCATCAGCCGGTGCTCCGTTGATTGAAATCGGCGAGAGGGCGGCGGCGATGGGAGAAAAGCAGAGGAAGTTGCTTGTGTTGTATGCTTCTCAGACAGGAAACGCCCTTGATGCGGCGGAGCGTATTGGCCGCGAAGCTGAACGCCGTGGATGTGCAGCATCTATCGTCTCCACCGACGAATTCGACGCGGTATGTGGATCATATGGAGTTGAAAAGCTTGTTACTTTGTTTTGAATATTGTTTGCTATGCTTAATTATATGTGAAGCAAACCGATACAATTCCTCTGTTTGCTCGCCTAGAAAGTTGTGCAAGGCAACACAACAAAAACCCGATGATTGCTCATATGTTGCCAATAATGCAGCTGTTAGAAATTTGAGTAGTTATATTGATTGAGGGATTCCACGAACTCTCTAAGTTAGTGAAATAATAAAGGAGTTTTGCTTTTCAAGTTTAATCAAGTTACACCATGTGTTTTCTACAGAGTTCCATACCTCATGAGGAGGCTGTTGTTTTTGTCGTCTCCACTACAGGGCAAGGAGACCCTCCAGATTCCTTTAAGGTTCGTTGAAATTCCACTATATAACAAGGCAGTTTTCGTTGTTGTAGCTTAGTGTTCAACGTCTTTTTAACCATTGAAGGGATTTTGGAGGTTTCTTCTTCAGAGAAATCTGGGAAAGTATTGGTTGCAACGAGTTCGCTTTGCGGTGTTTGGACTAGGTGATTCTGGTTATCAAAAGTACAACGTAAGTGCATCTCTCACGTTATACTCCGTTTCACATCGTTTTTCAACATACATTTTATTCCCCATGCTGAGTTCTTCCGGTTTTTGTATTGATGTTGAAAAAAAAGGAGGCTTTATGGAAGAACTATATTAACAAACTCACCGTTATCTTCACTGCCAGAAATCTTGAGACTTGTCTGAATTAATTTTTCTGTGGCACCAATTCATGACATGATTTTCTTTTTCTGATGGCTTTAGTTTGTAGCAAAGAAGCTAGACAAAAGGTTATCAGATCTTGGGGCCACAACCATCATTGAGAAGGGTCTGGGAGATGATCAACACCCATCAGGGTATGGTACGGTTTATTAAGACAAATTAAGATTCTGTCAAAGTTGATCCTGCTTGTACATAACATTCATTTGACATCAATCAAATGAACCATTTGATAAGTTGAAGATATCATCTCCACTTTCTTCCTGATGCTATAAAGTTTCAGTTTTGGTGTTTCTTTATTTTCAGGTATGAAGGAACTCTTGATCCGTGGATGCTGTCATTGTGGAGTACATTATATCAGATCAATCCAAAATACTTTCCTAAAGGTCCAGATGTGATGATTCCTCAAGATGAAATGATTGATCTGCCTAAATATAGAATTGTATATCATAAGCGGGAGACACTGGAGCCTAAATTGTTGGCAGAGTCAGGTATACCACGCCCTTCACGTTTTTATAAGGGAACTTATGGAGTGGATACTTTGCTTCATTCATGTTAACTTAGGACTATGTTATGCTAATGGTAATTGCTAGAAATGTCAGTCTAAAAATGAATTTGAATGAATCTGGTGGAAAGTAGTCTCACAAATTTTCTGTTTTTATTGGCTCGTGTATGGAATTTCTCTTCCATCATGAAAAAAGGTTAAGTAACATTTTACCTTTTTTGCGGGGGTTACTCTTGCATAATATGCCTCTTATGTTTTGGCAGACATAATACAAAGAGCTCGTGGAATGTCTCCCGGAAAATTATCCAAGGACACAAGTAAACCAGACTGCTTTCTCAAGATGGTATGCACATCCTGTTGCCCAACATAAATTTTTTGTTTGTTTTCTTTTATATGTGCTGATTATGCTATTCCAATTTGCTCTATTGCTTTGAAACTGGTGGATTTGATGGTCAATATGTTTTTGTTAAAATATCTGATTTTTGGTGTGCATTATTATGCTAAGCCTAGATGTATGAAATTTCAATTCCTTCGCTTGCCTTAACATTCCAATCATGTAGACCAGAAATGAAGTGTTGACTAAAGCTGGAAGCACAAAGGATGTCCGCCACTTTGAGTTCCAGTTTTCTTCTTCTGTAAGTAATTTGCTATCACTTAGTTTAAAGGTCAACGCTAAATAAATTTTGAGGATGCAGTCTTATCCGTTTGGTCTTCTCCTCTTTTAAGACTATCGGATATGAAGTCGGCGATGTTGTTGAGATACTTCCAAGCCAAAATCCTTCAGCAATAGATGCATTTATAGAACGCTGTGATCTGGACCCGGGATCATTCATCACAGTAAGTAGCTCATCTCTATTAACACAATTCTCTCAGATTGTCTAATTTGGGAGTTCAAAGTAAATGCCGAGAATGAATTTACTATTAGGTTCGTCGGAGCGAGACGGAGAATAGTGATAAAGAAGTTATTACAGAGGTCCCTATCAAGCTTAAGACTTTTGTTGAATTAACAATGGATGTTACATCCGCTTCACCTCGACGTTACTTTTTCGAGGTAAGAGCCCTTCAAATCCTAATGCATTTGAAATTCAAAATTTTGAAGCTCCTTTTCATCTGAGGGAGATATTATAGTTGTGAGTTTATTGATGAAAACAAATATTTGATGGACACCCTTGTAATGTATCATCTCTTTTTCAGGTTATGAGCTTCTATGCAACAGCTGAACATGAGAAGGAGAGACTTCAATACTTTGCCTCACCCGAGGGACGGGATGACCTCTACAATTACAATCAGAAGGAAAGAAGAAGCGTACTTGAGGTAAAATAGCACAGGGAACATGATTTGTCTTGAACACGCATCAACTCATTTAACCCAATAAATCATATTGTTAATGCCTATGTAGGTGCTAGAAGATTTCCCTTCCGTGCAAGTCCCTTTTGAGTGGCTCGTACAGTTAGTCCCACCGCTAAAGCCAAGAGCTTTTTCTATATCTTCGTCTCCTTTGGCCCACCCTGCGCAAGTACATTTGACCGTAAGCATAGTATCATGGATCACGCCTTATAAGAGAACTCGGAAAGGTCTATGCTCCTCTTGGCTTGCAAGCCTCACACCTGAGCAAGGTTAGAACTTTGTTTCTTTCTTGACCATAACTGAATCGGTTTTTTTGTTTCTGATGCTTCTTTGTTTCTATTGTGGTTAGAGATAAACATACCGGTTTGGTTTCATAAAGGCTCTCTTCCTGCGCCGCCAGAGTCGCTTCCGCTCATTTTAGTAGGACCCGGAACCGGATGTGCCCCATTCCGTGGGTTCATAGCCGAGAGAGCCGTACAAGCTCAGTCTAGTCCGATCGCGCCAGTCATGTTCTTCTTCGGCTGCAGAAACAAAGACACAGACTTTCTGTACCGCGACTTGTGGGAGTCTCACGCAAGAGAAGGAGGCATGCTCTCTGAAGAAAAGGGCGGAGGCTTTTACACAGCGTTTTCTAGAGACCAACCGAAGAAGGTTTACGTGCAACACAAGATGCGCGAGATGAGTAAGAAAGTTTGGGATCTGCTCTGTGATGGAGCCGCTGTTTACGTGGCTGGCTCGTCGACGCAAATGCCTTCTGATGTAATGTCGGCTTTGGAGGAGATTGTGTCGGAGGAGACAGGAGGATCAAAGGAGATTGCTTCACGGTGGCTTAAGGCTCTGGAGAAGGCTGGGAGGTACCATGTTGAAGCTTGGTCTTAACTCCAACTCTCTTCATATGTAATGTTTTGATCCATATTTGAAGCTTTTGGGTTATTATTGTGACGTAAATTTATTTGACTTATTACTGTCATTCACATTAAAGAAATGTCCATTATACATCCGATAACAAAAACACTTCCATTGTTACTGATTTATTGTATTAGCACTTTGTTTGGACAATGACATAAAACAGAGTACTACTACTGTTTTAGCGGAAGTAAAAATTGAGAACATTTTTGTCAGATAATCAAGTTAGCTTTTTTACGGGGTTTTTTTAAATTAAATCCAAACTAGATGAAGAGTCAAAAATTCTTGAACTTGTAAGTAAGTGAAAAAGGAAACATGGGCTAATTTTGCAATTTTAGTCAATGCAAGAGTTAATATTACATGATTTTGATCAGATTTTATAATCAATGCAAAACCCTCAATTATGGTGAAAAGTTTAATTGTATTCAAAAACTTGTTTAATTGTTTTGGATGTGTGCAAATAACTCATGATATAGTTGAAAACAGAGGAAAAGATGAGCAAAATTGAGCATGCGTGAGTAACAAAATAATTATTCCGTCCTCCATTTGTCCCCTAAAATAAAAGCAGAGTCATTTAGCATTCGACAATTAGAAAAATTATACTACATCTTTCGACGCCTAAATCCAGAAAGGTCAACAGCAGAAAAGATTATTTTCGAACTGATAATCTAAACATAAATAAAATCATTACTATTTGTCCTTTGACTATCATTAATTAAGAAACAATGTTATTTTAATGGATGGAGTTTTTTTGTATAAGTTATATTTTTGGTTTTATTCCTAAACTCCATTGGCATCCAACAAAACTCTCTCACCCACCTTCACAACAACATCACCATCATCACCATCATCTTCAGTGTTCCTCACTTTTTCCGCAATCTTTTTTTTTTTAATATCACCGACGAGAAAGAAAAGAAAAAAAAAAGGAAGAAGATTCATTGAAGAGTTTTCACTTTTGAATTTCCTGGGAAACTGCAATTAATGATTCTCTCTATAATTAATTTAAAAAATTGAAAATTTAATCCTTCTTTCTTGCGTCTCTCTTACATCGGTTATTTGTTCATCTCTCTCTCTCTCTCCGCTGAGCTCTGATCGAAAAAGAAATCAATTTAGGTCTTTGCCTCTTCTCTCATCCCGGCACAATTCTCGATCAAAGGTTTGTTCTTTCATTTTAATCTTACGATCGTTTCAAATTTACTGGAAATGGGATGTGGTGATCATTCGGTTGTCATCGTTATTGATCTCGGTTGTTTTTTTCTTCTCCGGTAAAATTCCGCTGATTCACTCTCTCTGCTCAGTTCTTTGGATTAATCGAAATGGGGTTTTCCCCTTTTTGTATCTTATCTCAATTGAGTTTGTCTGTTTGTCTGTCGTAGCAAAGGTTTTGTCTTTTCTTTTTGAGATAATGTTTCGGAATTCACCTAACCTAGGGGTTTTATCAGATTTGGTGTTTGCATTTCACTTCAGTAAAACCTTGAGTTAATTTCGCGAGTGTTCAAAGTTCAGATCGAAACTCTCAGTTGCTGAGATGAAGTTGGTGCTTTATTCCAACACTTATCACATCAGTCTCTGCATCTGTGAGTTATTAAGGAATCAAACTCATCTTTCCATTGCAGGTGACTTGGAGATATGAAACAGTTCGTTAATCAGTTTTTTGGAGACGAGAGTTATGTTTCTTCTTAGAGGAACATTACTTAATCCAAAATACAAGTAGAGGAGATTTAGAGGAGGAGAAGATGGGATGTGTTTCTTCTTGCTTTCGGGTCCAAGACATTGATGAGTACATGAATCCAAGCAGCTCTGTGTATAGGAACTGTCCCTGCATAAGATGCCTTGCTCATAATTTCCTGAACCTGGTACGTTTGCTAGCATTTGCTCATATCATCAATCGATGCTTTTTACGGCTAATCTCAAATTGAAATTTGGCAGTATATCACGGTATTCGGAAGAGAGGAAACCCGCTCTCTACCATCTTCGGTTCAAACTACTGCATCGATGACTTCGTCTTCTTCGCACGATAACTTTCTTTCTGAAGCATTCCGTTCTACTCCAAGGCCTCTGCCTTATGATGCTGATCCTAGATACCTCCGCTCACTCGTCTCAAGACGGGACAAGGGTTCGAGTCATTCCCATGAGGAAACTGAACCTCTGAGAAGTGACAACGATGCGGATTCTGAATCTTTGGGATGCAAATGGGCAAATAATAAATCCATTATCTCTGGCAAAGATTCCAAGGAAGAGTACTCTGGTAAATCCAGTCTTAGGATTCTGAAATCAAAGTCTGCCTCTGACAACATGTATATACTGTCTGAAGATGAAGATGTCTGCCCAACTTGTCTTGAAGGTAATAGTAATCCTACTCCAAAGTTTCTTTAGCGGTTTCCTTCTTTCTACCTTGAGTATTTTATCATCCTTTTGGACTTTTTTTCTTGCAGAATATACATCAGAGAACCCAAAGATTGTAACGAAATGCTCTCACCATTTCCACCTAGGTTGCATTTACGAATGGATGGAGAGAAGTGAAAACTGTCCTGTCTGCGGAAAGGTAACCACTTTATTGTCATAGCTCTCAGAACAAAGTGAAACATATACTATATGCGTAGACGACAATGCCCTTTCGAAATTTCATGACATTTTTCAAGATTTTCTTATGGCTGTCTTCTGGTTTTATCTGGCTGAGAAAGATGTGTGACAGATAGAACAAGTGAAGCATATGTGCGTACGAGTATATGTTTTCGGGAAGTTCATTAAAATTCAATATCCTTGTATGCAGGTGATGGAATTCAACGAAACACCTTGACATCAATCATCGACCATTGTATCTGAACTGAAACCGGGGAAGATGACAAAGGCAATGCAGAGGGGATGGTTTGTAGATTTTGGCTCGTTGGTTTGTATTGTCATTTACAATGGTAAATATATGAAGCAAAAAAGGGATAAAATGTTTCTCATGTAAATAATAACTTCCGTGTAAACTAAGAGAGAATTCGATTCACAAAGGTTCACACATCATAAGTTTTTATCCAACGGTTGTCAATTAACAATGGTAAATATATGAAGCAAAAAGGGAGAAAGTGTAAAGGATAACTCGTGTAAAAATTCGATTCACAGAGGTTAACACATCTTCAAGTTTTTTTCAACGGTTACACAGAGAAATAAAATATATAACTACTTAGACCTAAGAAACTTCCAGAGGGATGAGGGTTGCTCCTGCTGATTAGTATTTGCTTAATAGCTTCCATGAGCCTTGTCTTCTCAATATCATCCAATCATCCAATCTTCCAAACTTGTCTGGTCTTCCTTCAAACTTGTCTTGTCTCTCATACATAGCCTTCAACTGAATGGCTTCTGTAGAATAACTTCTGGGAATTTAATGAACCCATCCCAGTTGACTATGGCTGCATAAACAGATCCCATACCAATAACTATGAAAATCCACTTCACAAGCACTTTGAAAAATCAAAGAAGACCAAAACCAATCAACTTTGCAATTTCAAAAGCAGCAGAAGATGAATCAAATTGCTTTAGTTTTAGCTTTTTCCTTAGTTTTGAAGATCAGGTCTGCCCTCTTTTGGTAGAAGAAAACAACCACGGGTCCATAGGATTCCTTCAACACAACAAACCTTTTCCCTAGCCACGTGAGCAGAACATGGACCCAATCCACCAGTAGACCACCGAACAGGGAAGAATCCATGGCCACCAACTCGTCCTTCGACTCTTTCTTTGGGACCTCATCTGGTTTCACATCATCATTTGGTTTCGCAACATCCTTCTTTAGGACCTAGGAGGGGACAGAGGTGTGCTGCAACTGATTATGATTTGCTTAATAATCTCTATATTGGCTTCAGACTTCATAAGCATTGTCTTCTCAATGTAATTCAACCTTTCCTCAAACTTGTTCGATTTCTTAGACATTCTATTTTGAAATAAAAAATATTATGACATATTGTTGACAAAAAATAGTATGACATATTAAAAATGATCTAAAAATGCAAAGAGAAAATCTTAACAATTATATTTGGTGGAAGACAACAAACAACATAATAGAATTAAGGGGGTGTATTGAAACTAAAAATTTAGAGAATTTGAAAATATTTGAGTTTTAATGAAATTTTAGGAGGTGTATTGAAACTAAAATTTAAAAGACACTGTGCTTATTTTAAAATTTCATGTTATTCAACTAATGATTTTTAAATGTTTTACCAAAATCTATGTTATTGAACATGAAATTTATATAAAACCAATTAAAATCACTTCAACATCTATGCTATTCATTCAACAATTTGTAAAGACTAAATCAAATCCATTGTTATTGGAAATATTTTAAATAGTAGATTTTACAAAATATTGAGTATTTGAAAATGATTTGGTGAAATTTGTTAGTTAAAAATATAGAAAATCAAATCACATTATTTTAGGTAAAATTTTATATAATTTTAATATCAAATCATATCAACTTCTCTAATTCACATTAAATCAATTTATATAATCCATTTATATAAAAGCCAAAGGTTTGAAAACGCATAAACGTCTATTCCCTTTCTGTGTGTTTTCAATCTACTAGTTTTGTGAAGTGGTGAAAAGAG
Source organism: Thlaspi arvense (assembly GCA_911865555.2). Taxonomy (NCBI): domain Eukaryota; kingdom Viridiplantae; phylum Streptophyta; class Magnoliopsida; order Brassicales; family Brassicaceae; genus Thlaspi; species Thlaspi arvense. Next base: position 57,199,041 of record OU466859.2, on the reverse strand, counting down.
AAGAGAACCAAAAAAAATATATTTCGGGACATTTTGTGTAAATCATCGTAAAAAGAAGGTCCTTGGGTGAAAATATCAGAAATATCTCTGAACTTTACGCGACTCGGCGTTCCCCGAGCTCTCGGAGCAAATGAACGAACGACCCTTATTGCTTCTCTCCTTCCCTCCGTTTCTTACACATTAACATCGCCCAAACGCTGCGAAAAGCTTCAGAAAAGTGGATTTTTTCAAAAATCTAACATTGACAATCGACGAGGTACGAGTTTTCAGATTTTTTTTTTTTTTTTTCTCTTGTTCTCTTAATTAGCTTCCCATGAGTGGTTGTGAATCGAATTCGCCTTTGCCTGCGGTGTCATCTGAGTTTGTGGAATGCTTGGATTCGCGATTGACTCTTAGAATCGTCATCGCTTCCGAAAAAGCGTGATTCTGTGCAGGATTCTTTCTGTGAAAAATGGATTTCGGAGAGATCATTGGTGAGGCTGCTCCTTGTGTGAGCATCCCAACAAAGAGCGCCATATACGTTTGGGGTTACAATCAAAGCGGACAAACAGGAAGGAAAGGGCAAGAGAGTCTTTTGCGTATCCCAAAACAGCTTCCTCCTGAGCTTTTCGGTTGCCCCGCCGGTGCCAATTCGCGGTGGCTCGACATCTCCTGTGGTCGAGAACACACAGCCGCGGTTGCATCAGACGGATCTCTCTTCACCTGGGGTCTCTCTCTCTCTCTCTCTCTCTCTCTCTCTCTCTCTCTCTCTCATCACCGTGGTTGAATCTTAGCCAAACTCTTTCTAGTTGCTGAAATCTGGAGAAGGACTCTCTTTCTTCTTCTCGTTTCAGGTGGCAATGAATATGGTCAGCTTGGGGATGGAACCGAGGTCGCGAGGAAACATCCGAAGAAGGTGAAGCAGCTGCAGTCAGAGTTTGTCAAGTTTGTGTCCTGTGGAGCTTTCTGCACCGCGGCTATAGCGGAGCCCCGTGGAAACGACGGCTCCCTTTCCACGAGCAGGCTCTGGGTTTGGGGACAAAACCAGGTATATAACACGTTTATTGTAGCTGAAAGTGAAACCAAAACTGTGGCTTTGATTCATGTGTTTCTCTTATGATAGGGATCAAATCTGCCACGCTTGTTTTCGGGGGCATTTCCCGCTACCACGGTATGTATCCAATCATGGAATCATCCCTACAAACTAATTAGCACTGGCAGATACTAATTTGCTATGATATATGATCATCTTTTAGGCGATCCGTCAAGTGTCATGTGGGACAGCTCATGTTGTGGCCTTATCAGAGGATGGCCTTCTTCAAGCTTGGGGTAAGAAAGCTTTGCTTTGACACATTTTGTTATCAAGAAATGAAAACTTGTTTGTGGTAGAATTATGATCTTGAGGTTTTTTTTTAATACAAAACAAGGCTATAATGAACAAGGCCAGCTTGGTAGAGGAGTCACTTGTGAAGGACTACAAGCACCTCGTGTGATCACTGCTTATGCGAAATTCCTTGACGAAGCACCCGAGCTTGTGAAGATTATGCAAGTCTCGTGTGGGGAATACCATACTGCTGCTGTATCTGAAATGGGCGAGGTGTAAGTTTCTAAAGGCCGCCTTTTCTTGACCACTTTGTGGTAACTAATTCTCTGTGCAAGCGAAAGTCTTTATGATGGCGATACATCTATATCTTATCACAACCTAGTAGGAAGCAGATGGAAATGCTTGAGGAAGCGAATGGATTCCTGACATTTGACTATGCAAGTCTCCTCCCCTTTCGCTTAGTCTCTTTCCGTTATCTTATTCAGTGTCCACTGCTTATCTCTTTCGTTGCAGTTACACTTGGGGATTAGGAAGCATGGGTCAACTCGGTCATGTTTCTCTTCAATCCGGAGATAAGGAGTTAATACCAAGGCGAGTCGCTGGTCTCGATGGCAAGTCCATGAAAGAAGTTGCTTGTGGCGGTGTACACACTTGTGCTTTATCTGTGGAAGGAGCACTTTATGCTTGGGGTGGTGGCCAAGCAGGACAGCTAGGACTTGGTCCCCAGTCCGGTTTCTTGTTTTCTAATGGAAGCGAAATGCTTCTACGCAACGTCCCGGTTTTGGTCATCCCAACCGATGTCCGGCTTGTTGCTTGTGGCCATTCTCACACCCTCGTTTATATGAGAGAAGGACGGATTTGTGGATGGGGTTACAATAGCTATGGTCAAGCAGCAAATGAGAAATCATCGTACGCTTGGTACCCGTCGCCTGTAGACTGGTATTAGCTCAAACATGTTTGTTTTTTACTCATTCAACTGCTATTGCGAAGCGAAGAAACGTAAAGGTTTGTGATGCAGACAATTTGTGGCACTGTTCGTTTAGATTAACGGGAAGCTCTGGTGTTGCGTTCAGGTGTGTAGGACAAGTGAGGAAGCTAGCAGCAGGAGGTGGTCACTCAGCTGTTCTAACCGATGCATTCTCGTTGAAGGAGCTGTGTGAATTTCAATTAGCAGATAGTGTGAACCTCTCAAATGCTTCAATGATTCAAGATGTTGCATTCCGGATGGGTTCCGAAGCTTTAGCCCGCCTCTGCGAAAGACTCAGGTATGCAAAGATTTGAAGTTTTTGGACAAAGTTGTCTGTTAATCCAAGTCAAGCAAAGCTAATCACATTTGTGTTTCAGGGAGCAGTTGCTTGATGGAGACTTTGCAGATGGTGAAGAAGTGTATTAGCAAGAGTTTACTTCTGTTGAAAGTTGTTACAGTTCATCCTGTATAATCATTGAACAATTGAAAATGTAGTAAACCAGAAAGTCCATATTTACTCTCTGTACCATTCTACTTTTCAGGACACACTGCTTCATTTACTGCCCTGTCTCTGTAATATCTGGATCTTGGTAGCATTGTGAAGTGTATAATCTCACTGTTAACTTGAGAGTTTATTATAGCACCCAACTGCATTTTGTATTATACAAAGATGAGATATAATAAGTAGGCAACCAGATGAGATCTGGTTAACGTTAACATTTCACACATTACAATCCACTTATATATATAAGCAAAGGTTCCAAAAGGCACAAACATCTTCTAAAACAGAAGAGAGATGTTGAACGCTATTACACAGCTATCAAAAGTCTTAATGCATACATAAACACAATTTATCACTATTCGTACTTATTCATATAATCGATCTCATCATCAAGAACCACCACTTGCATGCATAAGATCCTTATTAGGGGGAAGAAGTATCACTCACAGCATCCAGCCAGGGATGTAGCCGTTTCCTGGTTGGGACTGACCTTGCGTCGTTACAGCCATTTGCTCCGAACACACTGGGTGGTTATATCTGTTTGCATCACCCCAACAACATAGTTTAACAATCTATAATGAAACCCTTTTTTAGACCAATCTCTTTGAAACAAATACAATGTTGGGCTCAACCAAACTATTATTGATGTGTGAAAGGCAAGAGAAGTTGTTTGATTTACCCAATTTGCAAAGTGGGATCACATTCAAGAGATTGAAATAATCCTTGAGACTGAGCCTGATGATGTCCATAGGCAACATTCTGTTGATCACCACCTTCCCATGCCCCTCCTATGTGGTGACTTCTCACGCCGATCATATCTTCCAGCTAAACAACACACACAATTATTCAAAGTTAATCGTCATACAGCATTTGAAGATTATGAGACTCAAACTCATATATAAATGGGACTGTAGATATAAAGTTTTGATCTTTAATTAGAAACTGGAAGAGAGAGAGAGAAGCATCCTATACCTTCATTGACAAAGCTCTGTTGGCTTCGAGCAAGATATGCTCTTTTCCTTGAAGATCAGTGAGCTGGTCAAGCATATACTGCGTCTGCAAACAAAAAAGCATATTGAGGTACACGCATGAAAAAACATTTCATGTGTGTCTCTGTCTATACATAGAGAGAGAGAGCGGGAGAGATTCATGAGAACCTTTCTGTGTATATACAATGAAAATATTAATTTAATCACCTTGATGCAGCGAACTTGCTTCAGAGAGCCGTCTAGTTGACGCTCAAGCTGCTCTAGCTCCTTTGAATTCAAAGGTCCAAGGTCCTCTCCAAGTAGATTTCTGCAACAACATACACTTGCATCAATACATATAAATATACACGCACGTATCTATGCGTGAGCATTCAGATTAACGTATATCTATATACCTCTGCTGACGTTGCAGACCCTCATATCTACCTTTCAGCTTCAAATACTCTCTATAGCTGTTCTGAAAAACCAAAAACGCCAAGAAAAGAGTTGACAATGTTATAGACTCCTAACTAATTTTTTTAAAAAAAAATAATTCAAATCTGTGAATCTTTATTGAGATAAACTTTGCTAATTATAAGATGGAAGAGAGGTGGAGATTACACCTCGAGTTCTTTGGCAGGTTTGTTGTTGACTTCAATGGAGCCATAGCTACACTTCTGGTACCTTTCCAGTGTCTTGAGCATGCTAAAAGATCAAAACACATAATTAGGAGAAGAACAAACTATTAATTATTAAAATTAATGAATAACTAAGTAACTAACAGTTTTTTAAAAAATTGTGAAAAAGAAGATCTTGGCGGAATCCTTAATTGAAAAGAGAGAAATTAAATTCCTTGGGTGCTTAAATGTGTGCATGAAGTTGAGACTGGTTAATGCATGGATCCACAAATCATTCTACGTTGGATCTTTATATTTATTGAAATCTGTGAATCTTTAACTACTTTAATAATCTCTAATCAGACATATATATCTGTGTAGTAGAGAGACATCATTATGACAATTCAGTGACCTATAGATATTCGAATCTACACACAAAATTGACCCGAGGAAGAGATCTGATCTCGAAATTCAATAATTTCAAAACTGAATTATCTTTTTATAATCAAAACTTTGTAGATCAGGTTGAGAAATTGAACTCAAGTTTGTTAAAAGCAATCAAGAACCAAAAATCAAGAAAGATAAACCTCACAAGACTGAAAAGGAAAGATCTATACACAGATCTAAGAAAAGTTTCAGAAGTATATAGAGAGATCAAAAGTAGAAGTACTTGGAGGAGCTGCAGAACTCGTAGAGCTTGCCACGATTGGAGAAGACGATGAGAGAAACCTCGGCATCGCAGAGAACAGAAAGCTCATAAGCTTTTTTCAACAAACCGTTCCTACGCTTTGCAAACGTCACTTGTCTGTTGATTTTATTCTCTATCCTCTTCAGCTCCACTCTTCCCCTTCCCATTTTCCCCCCTAAATCCCTAATTTCTTTCTTTCCTCTTTTATGTATATATGTGTAACCTTATTAGGGTATGTAAACGTTTATCTATATACAGACACACACAAACATTACTTGGGTATTTGCTTTTTCTGATGAAAGATCTTATCTTTTGGAGAATAAAACCCTAGTTTTTCAAGAACAAGAAGAAGATGAACTGATCAGGGAAGAAAATAAAAGAGGAAACGTTTGCTTTCTGTTTTGGTTTTGATTTGATTGTAGGGTTTCTCTTGTTTATGCTTTGGATTTTTTTTCTTTCTTTCTTTTATTGAAGGGTAGTTTGTGTGTGATGAGATTGTGAATCTGAAGAAAGCTTTTGTGAATCTATAAAAGCTATAAAGATAAGAAATTTGTGAGGGTGAGAGAGATTATTAGGGTTTGGTGATATATCTGGTGTGTTTCATTCACTCTCTCTCTCTCTCTCTACTTCTTTACTCTTTCTCTCTCTTCCCTCTTTAACCAAAAAAAGTTAAAACATTCTCACACTCTCTCCCCCACGCGCGTGTCACACAGACGTCATTACTTTGCAATGAGTTGGTTCTAATTAAGAAAGTAATTAGTCTATGTTCTCTGATTATAATTTGCGTCTGCATATATACAGTACTGTGTTTCCACTCTTTTTAGGTAATACATACGCTATATTACCTGACTTCATCGAATAAATAGAAACATCGATACGGATATAGCATAACTCTACTACATATACAAAAAATTGATTTTTACAATAACGTGTGTTCGCCGCATATGTACCCTATTTTTTCTTTTAGCTCAACGTATGATATGTAGTTTTTTGTTTGTTCTTTATCATCAATTCAAATTGTGATACAAGAATCGTTCATTACAAAAGACACGTGTGTTATGTAGTGTACTTTTGTATATAAATTTCCAATGAAATGAAAATCTAAAAGATTGGTCCAAGTGGGGGGTATGGCGCGTGAGAGTGGGAATAGCATTGGCTTCTACAATAATACGAAAGCAGCTATCATCATTTTCTACTTCACAAGCTGCGGAAAAACCTCTCCTACCTTAATATGGACATGCATGTGTCGCGTTTCTATTGGCTCCTATCTATTGGACAAACGTTGAAGTTTCAGAAAAAAAGTTTTGTTACATTTTCGCTTTCTGTGTGCATATTATATTTGATTTCTAATGTGAAAATAAATTAATAATCTTTTTTGCAGTAGATTTATTGTTCTGTACTGTTTGTGTTTTTTGGTTTAACTGCTGTACTGTTCGTTTCTGCATACTGGATCATCATGCTTTGGGCATTAAAATTGTAATTAGGAGCGACAGATATTTAAAAAAATACTTGAGCCTAGTTTTTGTTAGTTTATTTGTTTGTTATTTTCTACATAATTTATAAATACTAGTTAAACGTATGGAAGTTTTAGTAAATTTTAAACATCTGTCGCCCCTAGTCTCACTGATCGTAATATACGGAACGAGTCATTACACATTATGTAGTTACACATTAACCATGAAACTATCGTGTAATTTTTTTTCTAATATACTGGTGAAGAGTAACTTTTGAAATCTATAGTTTCCTTTGGGCAAAGAATCTACCAGCAAATATCCTCAGGTGACGTAAGAAATCCGTACAATTTTACTTACACACAGCAAAAAGACGTTAAAAAATTATTATATAACAGTGAAAATACGCAACAAGATGTGTGATGGGGTCTGGACAGGTGTCGATATATAATTGCTCCTGCGAAAGCTTTGACTTTTGTGGAAGGCGTGCAGGCTGAGCCAAAGGAGTCACATTTCTTTTTTATTTAATTAAAAATGTACTATTATATTACTCCTAATCTTTTCCGGGAATTAAAAGTTGTGCTGTTTTCGTTCATTCCAATTCAAGAAAAGCTCTAATTTTTTTTCCATTGTCCTTGTCCGATCATCCTGTGTCCTGTATCTGAATTCAAACCGGGGAACTTGACAAAGGCAATGTTTTTGTAAATTTGGCTTGCTGGTTTGTAGAACAGTGTCATTTACATTAGTCTTAACCACTATTTACCACAAAAGTACTAAACCCAACTTAATGTGGTGCAAGTCCTTTGACACTTAATGTTTTAATAAATAAATCAAACGTATATGTTCGCAATGGCCCATTAGCTCAGTTGGTTAGAGCGTCGTGCTAATAACGCGAAGGTCGCAGGTTCGAAACCTGCATGGGCCAATCATGAATTTAATATATTTTTGTTTCCTAGTCTCATCCCTACCTTTTGGTTTTTTTACATTCATATCCGTTATCTTTGATTTCGATCATTGATGTCCATCCAAATTGAATTTTTTAATTAATTAATTATAAACAGGTGAATAGGGATTAAGTTCTAACCTTATTGGTCTTTTGTTTTTGGTCTCCCGCAATCTCTCTCATCTCTACTCCCTAAAAGCGCCATTCGCATACGAAGGGGATTTGGTTTTTATTTGATAACTCGTGTTGGTTGTAAGTGAGACTGTGAAGAGAGACTGACGATTAAGCAATGGAATCGGATCTGAATGACTATACCGTCATCAAGGAAGGAGAAGCTGAGATTCTCATGCACAAGAAGAATCAAGTGTTCTTCAATAAAGCTCAGGTTTCGGATTCTTCTAACTTCAGTAATGTTATTCTTTTCTTTTGTTGTTTCTTAAGTTAGTAGCGGAGATATATACTGTAGTATTCGATTGGTGTTTCTGTTCGATTTCAAGTGTTTACTGTTTTCGCTTTGCTAAGACCATTGTACATTGATTCACACTAATTAGCTGATGTCGAATCTGGTTTTGAAAGTTATAGATTTTAATTTTCATGGAATATGATTGTTACCCAGTCTCATTTTAAGTTGCTTACAAATCGAGAAACCTGTGAATCTTTTTACTTAATTCGGCTAATTTAAGTTGCTTATTCACCTGAGCTGTTTCACCTTTTGTCTTTATGCAATGGTTAAGGTCAACAATAGAGACATGTCTATCGCTGTGCTAAGGGAATTTATATCGAAACGGAAGCAAGAGCATGAGGCCAAGTCATCCAAAAGAAGTAAATCAGCTTCTAGTGAGAACAGTGGTGAACACCAAGTAGCATCTGAGGAAGGAGCTGCACGTAGAGAGCCGAAGCCACCAAAAGTGCTCGAGGTCCGTCTTCCTAAGCTGATGTTTGGTTTCATTGCTTTTCGTGATGATATGTGTTGCAGTTAGATAACTTTTTCTTGCACACTTCAAAATTTCAGGCTTTGTCTGCTTCTGGGTTACGGGCTCTAAGATATGCACGCGAAATAGAAGGGATTGGTCAGGTTGTGGCGTTGGACAATGACCTTGGTAATCTTTTCCGAATTAGATCAGAGGACTTGTGGAAATATTGGCTTTTCGTTTATCTTTCGGATGACTAATTAGAGTTCTCTTTTTTTGCCTTTTTAAAGCATCCGTGGAAGCTTGCCAGAGAAACATAAAGTTCAATGGCTCGCTGGCTGTTTCAAAGGTGGAGTCACATCATACCGATGCTCGTGTCCATATGCTTACCCACCCTAACGAATTCGAAGTGGTAATGCATCCCTTCTTTTCACATTTGTTGTCTTCATTTTGCATATTAGCCCGTTTAAAGTCTTGAAACTAAATTTTGGTAAGTAATATATGTTGTTAGGTTGATCTTGATCCATATGGATCACCGTCTATTTTCCTCGACTCGGCTATTCAATCAGTCGCGGATGGTGGATTGCTAATGTGTACAGCAACTGACATGGCGGTGTTATGTGGCGGTAACGGTGAAGTTTGCTATTCCAAGTGAGTCTCTTTTTATCTCTTTGAAGCATGTACTGATTATGCCTTTTGGCTAAACCCATCTCTGATGATATATATCAGATATGGTTCTTACCCATTGAGAGCCAAGTATTGTCATGAGATGGCTCTGCGGATCCTCCTTGCCAGCATCGAGGTTTGTTCATCATTTTTCTTTGCTATTTCACCTCCAATTTCAGATTATTTTATTACGTTCTTTTTTCCACCTTTTGGTTATTTGTGTTTTTGATGTAGAGCCACGCAAACCGCTACAAGCGGTATATTGTCCCGGTGCTATCTGTGCAGATGGATTTCTATGTTCGTGTTTTTGTCCGCGTTTACACGTGAGCTTTTCCTTGTCTAATCAAACACTTTACATCTCACTTACACAGATATTTGCCCAATGTTGTGTTTTTGATTCACTGAGACCTCAAAGCTTAATGAAATTGTCAGCTCGGCGAGTGCAATGAAGAACACTCCATTGAAGCTCTCTTACGTCTATCAATGCATTGGTTGTGATTCATTTCATCTTCAACCTGTTGGAAGATCTCTCCCCAAGGTATATGCACCTGTAGGAAATTTCAAACATTCTGTATGCTATCATATTGGAATATAGCCAATGTTATGGTTCTATGTGCGTCAATAGTGTATGTATGACATACTTAGTTCCTAAAATAAACAAATTTGGAAGTGACCACACATATATTTTACATCTTAACATTTTGGGCAGAACAACAGCGTGAGGTATCTACCAGCAATTGGTCCAGTTGTGGCACAAGATTGCAGCCACTGTGGGAAGAAATACAACATGGGCGGACCGATATGGTCTGCTCCAATGCATGATCAAGAATGGGTTACTTCGATTTTGAACAGTGTCACATCCATGAAAGACAGATATCCTGCTTATGACCGGATCTCTGCTGTACTCACCACAGTCTCTGAGGCAAGTTGCGGTTTTTGTGTGTGTTCAGTTATTCAGAATAAAAAGCGATTTCTGATTTTTCTCTATTATTTGTTGTTGTTTTCAGGAATTGCTAGATGTGCCTCTGTTTTTGAGTCTGCATAATCTTTGTGCGACGCTAAAATGCATATCGCCATCAGCTGCTATGTTCCGATCAGCTGTTATTAATGCTAACTACCGTATCTCGGGGACTCATGTGAATCCGCTCGGCATGAAAACCGATGCTCCTATGGAGGTTATCTGGGACATCATGCGCTCATGGGTAAACACTTTACCCATAAGACTCTGTTTCATTTAACCATCAAATCTTGTTTTTTTCTCTTGGGTGATGTTGTTTTTGTTTGTAGGTAAAGAATCATCCTATAAAGGCGCAATCGCCTGAACAGCCCGGAAGTGTGATCTTGTCAAAAGAAGCATCACATGAGGTCTCTTTTGCTCGCTTTCTCTGAATAAAACCCAATTTCAAAAGCTTGAACCTTTTTGCCGATACCGTTTTGTTTTGTGTTTGGACAGGTTGATTTTTCGCGTCAGGTTGGTTCTATGAGCAAGGCGCAGGCGAAGAAAGTGGCTCGGTTTCTGCCAAATCCAGAGAAGCATTGGGGTCCAAAGCTTAGGGCTGGTCGACAAATCACGAGCAAACATGTCTCTCTTATTGGTCATGAAGCAGTCAATGGTCATCTTAATCAACGCCATGAAGAACTAAAAGAGGACGAAGAAGCAGAGCAAGGAGATAATAATGTCCAAGAAGAGCTCGATCTCAAACGCCAGAAAACAATAGAGGAAATTTCCTTGACATCATAAGACGAACCACAAAATGTTAACACAAGAGATCAATTTCTCGTCTTCAAAAAGAAGACTTTTGCCTCTTCATGAAGAACTCTGTTTTGTTTGTTGTTTTTCTATTATCATTTTTGGTGTAGTGACGAGAGTTTATTATATACCCACTGATTCATTCTGTTTTTGTCTATTATTTTTCTCATCTATACTTTATTGATTTTCTTTTGTGGATTAAAATGAATAAGTCAATTGTCAACAACAAACAACCAATCCGAAGCTGGGGTCCAATGGTCATAGTGGGTCCCACTCCGTTTGCCTACGTAAAAGACATGTTTAGCAGTAGCACCGTTGGTCTTGTTCTTCTCCTTCAACCTCAGGCACCAAATAATAATCACGAAAGGGTTTCATTTCACCGTATATCAAACCAAGCTCGCCGTAGATCTCTTCCCATCTAGGATGGGCCCTGTCTGCGATGTGAAACAGGTGAAGCTCGTCTTTGAGCTCAACCCAACTGCAACCAGGCTCCTTCTTTAGCTTAAAGCATCTCATCCTTCTCCTCAAATCCGAAACTTTTTCCCACATTCCTGCATCTGCGTATACATTCGACAGAAGAGTATAAGCTGAAGAGTCTTGTGGATCCAATCTCAACAGAGCAGCGGTTGCTTCTTCTGCAATCTCTACATTGTTTCTATGTATCGCGCAGACTCCTAACAACGTTCTCCATATAACATCGTCTGGTTCCAATGGCATCTCTCGAATAAGCTTTAACGCTTTCTTCACTTTTCCGGATTTGCCTAAGATATCCACCATGTTCGAGTAATGAGGTAGCTGAGGATCTAAGCCGTAGTCTCTCTTCATCATGTAGAAGTACTCGAGTCCTTTGTCGATTAGACCCATGTGAGCGCAAGCTCGGAGTATCGATATGAAAGTCACGTGATTCGGTTTCATGTTTTCGAGTATCATTCTCTCAAACAGCTTTATAGCTTCCTCTCCTCTCCCGTGATGTGCATACCCGCAAATCATGGCGTTCCAGGTCACGAAATCTCTTCTCGGGGACTTCTCAAACATCAATCTTGAATCACTGAGATCTCCACATTTCGAGTACATGTCAACGAGGGTGCTGCAGATATACACATCCGATTGCAATTCTTTCTTGATGACCTGAGCATGAATCTGTTTGCCTAATCCAGCGGAAGCTAGATTCGCGCAGGTGTCAAGAACCGTTGCATAGGTGAACTTGTCAGGAGCTATGCCCGAATCCATCATCCGGGTAAAAAGCATCTGAGCATCCTCGCTCTGTTCCTTCGCTACATATCCCGAAATGATTGAATTCCATGAAACACACATTTCTTGCAGCCTCTTATTGTGCATCTTTTCAGGCTCTTCCATTGTCCCAGGAAGAAACAACCGACTGTGTATCTTCTCCGCCTCTTCTATCATCCCACACTTTGAATACATATCGATCAAAGAGCATCCAACAGAAGAATTTGAAGTCATTCCTGATTTGACAACGCTGGAATGGATCTCCATACCGTAACCCAAAGAACTACCAGCGCAAGCTTTCAATACGCTCCCAAAGGTAAACTCATCAGGTTCAACCCTGCAACGGAGCATCGAGACAAAAAGAGAAAGCGTTTCACATCCTTTTCCGTTCTGCTCATGCGCTGCAATAATCGCATTCCAAGACACAGCATCTCTTCTTCTCATCTCGTCGAACACACGAAAGGCTTCATCCAGAGCTTGGCATTTCCCGTACATGTCAATGGCAGCATTTGCAACGCAAACATCCAGAGATAAGTTGCTTTTTATCGCCAAGCCGTAAAGCTGAAGCCCCTCTGAAAGACCTTTCACCAAGGCACAAGCCCTGAACACTCCTGATAAACTTATCTCGTCGAACCCAAGACCCGACAACATGAGCCGGTGAAACACCAGTAGAGCTTTGAAACCATGCTCTTCCTGCGAATAACCAGTGATCATTGCGTTATAAGATTGTCGATTAAGATTCTCAGACTTGTCAAACAAAATTTGAGCATCTTGCATATTATCACACTTTGCGTACATATCCAATGTCGCCGTTCTCACAATACCATCTGCTGCAAAATGTGACTTTAAGGCATGAGCATGTAACTGACCACCTAATCTCAATTCAGATAACGCAGCGCATGACCTCAAGACGCTAGCGTAAATTGACTGGCTCACTCCACCACCGACCTTCTGCATCTTCTTGAAAAACACCAAAGCAAGGGACAACAAGTTATTCTGAACACAACCCGCGATTATAGCACTCCAAGAGACCGAGTTCTTCTCTGGGATAGCTTCAAACACTCTAAGCGACTCATAAAATCTCTTGCATTTTGCATACATATCCAACAATGCACTTGCAGCGACCACGTCAGTATCACAACCCACTCGAACAAGAATCCCATGAATCTGCATTCCTAAATTGCTTTCCTCTAAAGAGGAACATGCTTTCAGGATAATGGCAAAAGTTCTACCGTCAAACTCAACACCTGATCTCCCCATGTCGAGGAAAATCTCTATAGATTTCAAGCTCTCACCGTTCTGCAGATACCCAGAAAGCATTGAGTTCCATGACACAACATCTCTCACAGGCATCATATGGAAGAAAGAACTCGCTTTAACCATGTCATTACTCTTCGCATAACAGTTTATCATTGTGTTCCAGGAAACAACATCTCTCAGCGGCATTCTGTCGAACAACATAGAAGCAGAAACCAAATCTCTAGAATTTGTGTAAACTTGAAGCAAACAATTCAACACGAATGCAGTCGGACGAAACCCAGATAATATCATATGAGCATGAGCTTGCTTTCCCGGCTCCAGCGCCCCTTGCTTGGCACATTCCTTGAAAACAAACGAAAAGTTGGTATTGCTACTTGAGTTCACTTGATTCACAAAATCCGTAAAATAAGAATATATTGCAACTCTTCTGTATGGATATTTCTCTCTCAGACACCCATGGAATGAAACCACTGCTCTGCTCATCCGCAAGAATCTGAGATTCTCCGCCATAACGAACTCAATCTCAGTGGCGGGATCGACAATATCACACAACTGATTCGGTTCGGTTTCGGTTTTTGAAAACCGATTGAGATCGAATTTCAACTAAATTGATTTGTAACCCATCAAATGTATATTGACTGACCGTGAATATTGATAACTTTATTAGATTAAATATCTTGTAGAACAAACTCAAAGCATCAAGTCGTTGTAGTATAGTGGTAAGTATTCCCGCCTGTCACGCGGGTGACCCGGGTTCGATCCCCGGCAACGGCGCACTTTTTGTTTACGTCATTGCTTTTCTCCAGTTTTTTGTTTTTCTGTGGCAGAATCTTAATCCACCAGCAAATCCCTGCAATTACACGTCATCTTATTACATCCTTTGTATATACAAAGATCATACGATTTTCCCTCTGAATTTTCCTATATTTGTTTTTAATTATCTCGTAAACTCAGCAATGGCGTCGACGATGCCCGTTCCCGCAATCAACCTTGAAGAAGAGGCGGAAGGCGGCGGTGCAGCCGTAGGCGGTTCCATTTTCGTAGCGGATGGTGAGGCTTCGAGCTTGCTCGTCTGTTACTCTCCGTTCGACGAAGACAGGGACATCGATTGCAATCCTTATTTCCCTTTCGCAGACCCGATATCAGATTCTGGGTCAGGTTCTTACACGGATTCAGAGCCCGATCCGTACATCTGTCCCATCGATTTCTTCGATCGAGAGTCTTCCGAGGTTGACGCGACTGAGTACTTGGAATCGGAAGGGCTGGCCGCCGAAGATTTCAACATATGGGGCTTTTATGACCCGAAGGAAGACGAGGAGGAGATAGTTCTGGGGACTAGGTGCGTGTCGGGATCCGGTTCAGATCAGCAACCCGGTGACTCAGGCGAGCAAGGGCTTCGAGTGACCGGCATCGATTCAGATTCCGATGATGAAGATGGCGTGTTCGGTTTAACCTCCGGGGAAAATGACTCGGTTGGTACGGATCTTCCGCCTGTCTGGGATTACGCCTTGGGTGAGGAAACAATGTCAGCTGATGAAGAATGGGAGGAGGCGATTAACTGGACGATTAGGGGTTTGAGTAGATCCGAAGATGAAGAAGAAGAATCGTCTTCACCATCAAGGGATGATGAAGAAGAAGATGCACTGGACTGGCAGGTTTTGTTAACTGTTAACAATGTCGTTAATTATATCGAACAAGCCGAAGGAATCATGATAAACCCTGGCGATATCGACCCGAGTTATTACCTGTATCTGGCTAGTTTGGATGAGAATCGTAATGGTGATGAAGATGCAATCCTTGCGCAACTGTTTGATGTGGGGGCTGGGATCAGGGGAAATCCTGCAGCTGCCAAAAGGGTGATTGAGGATCTCCCAGAAGTGGAACTTAGAGTGGAAGAAGGGAACATGGTCTGTGCGGTCTGCAAAGATGAAATGGCGATAGGGGAGAAAGTGAGGAGGCTTCCTTGTAGGCATTGCTTTCATGGAGACTGTATTGTGCCTTGGTTAGGGATACGGAACACTTGCCCGCTTTGTCGCTTTGAGCTTCCTACTGATGATCTTGACTCTTGAGTCGGGTAGGTTTAGTTAATTGACTCTCAAGTGTTTAATATCCGCTTTGTTTTGTGGTAATGCCATCTTGTATATATTCCTTTCTTTATGAATCAGTAGTATCATGTTAAAACTTTGAAAGCCATATCTTGCATCCAAAAAATTTCAAGTTGGCCATACAAGATTTTCATGCTCAGTCAGTGTCATATTCATTGTTGATTTTGTAACAACTGGTTTTAATATTTGTCTAGGTTAAGATCGTCTCTTATATACAGTATTGTATGGCATCGTCGTAGAGGGCTTGTCCGGGTAACCATCTTTTGTAAGACCTAGAAACAGAGACAGACAGTATATGAGAATTTTGGAATGTTAGCGGTTTTTTTCTTTAAATTTGAACAAAAGCCAAAATTTGGGAATGTATGTTTATAGTAATAAAATATTTTCAAAATTGGATGAAATAAAGAAATGTTTACATCCAAAATTAATGGATTCTCTCTTTTGCGTTTTAAGATATCAAAAATATCGAAACTATTTTTTTCAAAATTTTGGGAATTGCATATTGTTTTTATGTCTCTAATTTCACTATAGATCAATTATGCTCACTGGACCCGAAGATCGGCCTGTTATCGTAAAGCCCATATATTGTACATAGGAAAGAACAAGTTGGTGTCAGAAAATAGTATGAGGGTGAGACTGTGATTTTGGAAAGGCTTAATCGTCTAAACTTAAATAAATGACTGATATAAAAGGTGTGAATGTAGAATATGAAAGTTTAGCATTGTCAATTGATCGCACCGACGCAAAAGCTTTGGTCTCCTTCACTCGTCACATTCTTCTCATTACACACTACTATTTTTTTTTTTTTTTTTTGTATTTAATTTGTTTGTTACCTCTGCATTAAATTAATTGTCTATTAAATTTCCTTATGATTATTATAGTTAACGTGTTTTCTTCACTAAATGTTTGAGATCTATCCGTCACTCTCCAGAGGTTAAGTCAGTCATCTTCTCCTTCGTCTCTCGGGCAAGCAAGAAGCTCACCGACGAATCGAAAAATCCCGATCTGGATAAACTGACCGTTAAAGGTGAAGTGTATCGGTAGAAATGGCGGTGGCCTTCCGTGGAGGCCGGGGCGGCGTCGGATCCGGCCAATCTACCGGACTTCGCAGTTTCTTCTCGTACCGGATCTTTATCTCCGCCTTGTTCTCTTTTCTCTTCCTTGCCACGTTCTCCGTCGTCCTCAACTCCTCTCGTCACCAGCCTCAACAGGATCATGTACGCGTCTCAATCTCAGAGCTCCTTCATTTCTCTTGTTTATTTATGCTTTGATTTGTTTACAATCCGGTCAAATTTTGAATGAATCGGTGGTGATTCTTCGAATCTGAGCTCCGATTTAAGGATTCGTGGTGATTGCTAGTCTCTGATTTGTTATTCTTCCTTGGTTTAGACATTGCCGAGCATGGGAAACGCATATATGCAGAGGACGTTTTTGGCTTTACAATCGGATCCACTGAGAACAAGGTTGGATCTCATACACAAGCAAGCGACTGATCATCTGACACTGGTGAATGCATATGCGGCTTACGCCAGGAAGCTGAAGCTTGATGCTTCCAAGCAGCTGAAGCTGTTTGAAGATTTGGCTATCAACTTCTCTGATTTGCAGTCAAAACCTGGTTTGAAATCTGCCGTCTCTGAAAGCGGCAATGCTCTCGAGGAGGATACGTTTAGGCTGCTTGAGAAAGAAGTGAAGGATAAGGTGAAGACGGCGAGGATGATGATTGTTGAGTCGAAAGAGAGTTACGATACGCAGCTAAAAATCCAGAAGCTCAAGGATACAATCTTTGCTGTCCAAGAACAGTTGACCAAGGCGAAGAAAAACGGCGCTGTTGCTAGCTTGATCTCAGCCAAGTCGGTCCCTAAAAGTCTTCATTGCTTGGCCATGAGGCTTGTAGGGGAGAGGATCTCAAATCCTGACAAGTACAAGGACGCTCCACCTGATCCAGCCGCGGAGGATCCAAGTCTTTACCACTATGCTATCTTCTCCGACAACGTGATTGCTGTGTCAGTTGTGGTGCGGTCGGTTGTGATGAACGCCGAGGAGCCATGGAAGCATGTCTTTCATGTGGTGACCGATCGAATGAACCTTGCAGCCATGAAGGTCTGGTTTAAGATGCGTCCTTTGGACCGTGGTGCCCATGTTGAGATCAAGTCTGTGGAGGATTTCAAGTTCTTGAACTCTTCGTACGCGCCTGTCTTGAGGCAGCTCGAGTCTGCCAAGTTGCAGAAGTTTTACTTTGAGCACCAGGCGGAGAACGCAACGAAAGATGCACACAACCTCAAGTTCAAGAACCCAAAATATCTCTCGATGTTGAACCATCTCAGATTTTACTTGCCAGAGATGTATCCGAAGCTGAATAAGGTCTTGTTCTTGGACGATGACGTTGTGGTGCAGAAAGATGTGACTGGTTTGTGGAAAATCAACTTGGATGGCAAGGTGGTAGGAGCTGTTGAGACATGCTTTGGCTCTTTTCATCGATATGGTCAATACCTAAATTTCACTCATCCTTTGATCAAAGAAAGCTTCAACCCCACTGCTTGTGCATGGGCCTTTGGAATGAATATAATTGATCTCAATGCTTGGAGGCGCGAGAAATGCACCGATCAATACCATTACTGGCAGAACTTGGTAAGTCCATCGTGATTAGTGATAATAACGCATGAATCTTTCTTAGTAACTTAGGCATATCAAATCTCTCTTGTTGATTCTGTTTTAATTTCTGAGCAGAATGAGGACAGAACTCTCTGGAAATTGGGCACTCTACCTCCGGGATTGATCACATTCTATTCAAAGACGAAATCATTGGACAAATCTTGGCATGTGCTTGGGTTGGGCTACAACCCGGGAGTGAGCATGGACGAGATCAAAAATGCAGCAGTGATCCATTACAATGGAAACATGAAACCATGGCTTGACATTGCTATGAACCAATACAAGTCTCTCTGGACTAAATACGTCGATAACGAAATGGAGTTTGTGCAGATGTGCAATTTTGGTCTCTAGAGAGAGAGAAAGAGACGGACAAAAAAAAACCCCCGAAGAATGAAAAATGTCAGACAAGAGGTAACCTCGAGTCGAGATATGTTTCAGCCTTTCGGGCATTCTTTAACTGATACGTTTATCTTTATATAGGGTTACAAAATATTTTGCTTCTTCTTCCTGTCATAGTTTTGTTCTTATTTTTATATTGTAACTCTTCACAGCAAAAGCTTATCCAATCTACAATATCTCTCTTTGTTGTCACTTTCATACTTTTCTGCCTAAGATTAAGAATCCCATGTCCTAAACTTTTAAATTGTTCCCCTTTTAGAATGGTCTCATAACTATTTATGTGCATGAACTTGAATTTGAAGGTTCAGTAATTTCGAATGTTAAAGATAGCTTTTCTAATTGTGTCACTTACTTGGGTCAAAGCCGGCGTCAATGTTCTAAGCCGGACAAAAACTAAATTGTTTTTTTTCTGTGTCCCGAAAGAATAAATAAAATCGAATGTTATGTAAAAACGCTTTTAACTAACAATTTAAATTTACCAAAATGTTTAAAATTAAAACGTTACAAGAATTTAGAATGGGACTAGGGAACATAGAAGGTGTAATATTTCTTTAGAAAATGATTAAACGCAATAAAGAAAGGATTCCAGTATATGATGATTTGGTTACATTTATTTTTAATCATGATGATTTACTTTATAAATTAGTGGAAAATTGCTATGTATATGATCAAACTAAGAAAAAGTAACAAGGTATGAAAAGAATATACTGTATTTTTTTATAGTTTATCTATTTATAAATAGGATCTAATAATATATAGGGGAGAAAAAGAGAGAAACATCTACCACCACCCACCTTTTCTCACCAAACGCAGCAGAGTGGCCAATTTTGACAATTACTTAAAAAGAAAAGCCAATTATTTCTCTTTGGTGCGAATCAGACCCTTCGTTTGCTTATATATCTCCGATACAAACATTGCCAGTCTCTCCAATTTTATTACCGTGTTTCAGATCTTTCCTGGAAAATCTCAAATCCACTTCGGAAAAAGCAGGTTTGTTTCTCCGATCACGCTCTCCCTCTCCATTCATTTTTGTTTTGGTATCTGATTTTCCCAATCGTTTTTCGATGATGTGTGTTTTACTGATTAGATGATTCGAAAATTTGATTAGGAAAATTTCGGAGAAGTGATTAAGTTCTGTGTAAGCGAGGGTCCCACCAGCATTTTTGTGTCGTGATCTTGAATTCGATTGCAAATTCTCATTATAATATTGTGTAGATCGATTCTATGTGTACGCTTTGATGATCGTAATCTTTTTTTAGATCTGTAATAGTCTTGGTCATGTTGATTGAACCCAAAATTTGGTAGTTGCATGCATCGATTATGTGCTAGAGATTTTGATACCTGGTTGAATCGATGGGTTTTATTGTCACTTGACGCAAAGTTTGGCTTTTGATCTCATCACTCACCTCTTTCAGAATTTATATATGTAGCTTAAGGAGATGTTTTGATGTGTCTTTCTTAGATTTGAGATTTGTGTTTTTTTTTTTTCAGTAAGAAAGAAGACAATGGCTGTTCAACCAACTAGAATAGGTTTAGCTGGACTGGCTGTGATGGGTCAGAACTTAGCTCTCAACATCGCAGAGAAAGGCTTCCCAATCTCTGTCTACAACAGAACGACTTCCAAAGTCGACGAGACCGTGGAACGAGCTAAGAAGGAAGGGAACCTTCCGGTTTATGGCTTCCATGACCCTGAGTCCTTTGTCAAATCGATCCAGAAGCCGCGTGTTATCATCATGCTTGTCAAAGCTGGTGCGCCCGTTGACCAGACCATCAAGACCCTCTCTGCGTATTTGGAAAAAGGTGATTGCATTGTGGATGGTGGTAATGAATGGTATGAGAACACCGAGAGGAGAGAAAAGGCCGTGGCTGAGAACGGCTTCCTCTACCTCGGAATGGGAGTTTCTGGTGGCGAAGAAGGTGCTCGCAACGGGCCATCCATGATGCCTGGAGGCTCTTATGAAGCCTACAAGAACATCGAAGACATTCTTCTCAAGGTTGCAGCCCAGGTCAGGGACAGTGGTCCCTGTGTGACTTACATCGGGAAAGGCGGGTCTGGAAACTTTGTCAAGATGGTCCACAACGGGATCGAGTACGGTGACATGCAGCTGATTGCAGAAGCCTATGACGTCCTGAGATCTGTTGGTAAACTATCGAATGAGGAGCTCCACAGCGTCTTCACCGAGTGGAACAAAAGTGAGCTGGAGAGTTTCTTGATAGAG
Source organism: Thlaspi arvense (assembly GCA_911865555.2). Lineage (NCBI taxonomy): Eukaryota > Viridiplantae > Streptophyta > Magnoliopsida > Brassicales > Brassicaceae > Thlaspi > Thlaspi arvense. The sequence continues at coordinate 57,178,410 of OU466859.2, read as the reverse complement.
ATCACAGCAGATATCTTCGGGATCAAGGACGACAAGGGTGACGGGCATTTGGTCGACAAGGTTTTGGACAAAACCGGCATGAAAGGTACCGGAAAATGGACGGTGCAGCAAGCAGCCGAGCTATCTGTTCCTTCCCCAACCATCGAATCCTCTCTCGATGCGAGGTTCCTCAGCGGGCTGAAAGATGAGCGTGTGCAAGCCGCTAAAGTCTTCAAGGAAGGTGGGTTTGGCGATATCTTAGCCGATCAGACCGTTGACAAGAAACAGCTGATCGACGACGTGAGGAAGGCTCTGTACGCATCCAAAATCTGCAGCTACGCGCAGGGCATGAACCTGATCCGTGCCAAGAGCATGGAGAAAGGGTGGGGACTGAAGCTAGGTGAGTTGGCTAGAATCTGGAAAGGAGGGTGCATCATCAGAGCAATCTTCTTGGACAGGATCAAGCAAGCTTACGACAGGAACGCAGAACTGGCAAACCTGTTGGTGGATCCGGAGTTTGCAAAAGAGATGATCGAGAGACAGTCGGCATGGAGGAGAGTGGTGTGCCTAAGTATCAACTCGGGTATCAGCACGCCAGGTATGTCAGCGAGTCTGGCCTACTTTGATTCGTACCGGAGGGAGAGGTTGCCGGCGAACCTTGTGCAAGCTCAGAGAGATTACTTTGGTGCTCATACATATGAAAGGACTGATGTGGAAGGGTCTTTCCACACCGAGTGGTTCAAGATCGCAAGACAATCCAAATCCAAGATCTGATGCTTCTCTCTCAGCTATCTATTTTTCGTATTCTTCTCCTTCAATAATACATTCACACCGAATGGTTGTTTCCTCAATGTGTGAAATACTGTGGCCGATTTTATTATTGTACAACTGAGAGAGTTTTTCCTACCTTTTGGATTTTAGTGAGTTTCTCTTTTGTGTGATACTGATAAGTCTTTTGGTTCTAATTGATACTTTTTCTTCGCAAATACTAAGATCGTCGCCGTCCGATTCCGGAGTTGTTCTCAGATTGTTTTACCGCTCAGAGCCTTGACAAAGAGAAGCCTTTGTTCTTGAGTTTAATCTCCTTCAGATTCTGAAACAAAAAAAACAAGATACGATCAATGATCACAAGTGATACGTAGGGATTGGCATTCTAGATATTGAAGATGACTTGCAGAGGAAGAGACTGCAGATTGTGTTACTGAAGCCATGGGTATTGTAGATACTGATTCAGATTAACGAGTTTAAAATTAATTTAAATTAGATGTTTGCGTATTGAACATTCGTTTAAGTAATTGAAAAAGCAATTTACGGTTTCAGTTTACCAACGCAAAGAACAAAAAAACATATGCTATGTGCCACAAGAGTTACACACATAATACATAGCAAACGCAATAACAAAATACATCTCCTTGATCAATTAGCAATATAAGAAAATTAGTTTTCTCTTTACAGCTCTCCTCATCATAGTGTGATTGCTACATATCTACTTTCTTCTTGTGGCACCAATTCGATTAGAGACAAAGATAATATTTCACATATGGATGGTAGGATTTCAAGTATGTAGAGAGGTGTTTTGCTTAAAATACTGCAGCTATATAAACATTACCTGTAATAGTTTTACAAAAACTTACGAACCATCTTACATGCGTAACGTAATTCAAAGCATATGCAATCTACTCCATATATATATGCCATAGGAGTTCAGAACGAAGGAACAATTCCATATCCGGTAGTATCGGACATTAGCGATGTTGACAAGAGTTGCTCTGCATCAGCATCAGTTTCTGTCCTCTTTGCGAAACGGCCCTTGATCCGTGGTCTTATCTCTGCATAAGCCTTTCTTGAAGCATACCTTATTGTCTTGTCGAATTTCCTCGTCTTCTTCTTCTCTCTGTATCTCAGGACCCTAGCCTCCCTGTCCTTTGGAGTTAGCTGCTGCACCATCTGAGTAGGAGGACCTGCAGATAGTTGATCTGCCGTCCTGTTAACCGTTCTTATGTCACTTGCTGTTGACTCTGGCACAACACTGACTGTGGAACCATCGTAGCTGTAGTGAGCTCCTGAAGAGCAGCCATAGTTGATAGTACCTAATTGAAAGTTGTGTTGGCTTTGTTGCAGGTGAGGTGTTGATTCTTCAACTTGAAGTGGCACAACTCCATCTTCTCCGCCGAAGCTCCTCTGGTATTGGCTGTACTGATCTTCGAACTGGTTGTCCATGCTGGAGCTGTAATCCACAAGATCCAGATACTCTACACCAAACAAGAAGCCATTGTTACTGTTTTTCCCTGGATTAAGCATCAACCACGAGGCCACCTCTCGATCATCCTCTTCCTCGTCGTCTTCTTCACCCACCACCATTCTGTTATCTGCATCGGTGGTCATGGAGCTGCAAGAGTTTGCAGATATTGGCAGAATTGGAACTCGTTGATGACGTCTTGCTAGCGGGTTTGCAGAATGAATCTCTGCATCGCAAGCCGTGCAAAGAGACGCAGCGTCTGCTTTACACAGAAACGCAGCCGGGGCAGACTCACATGAGTCGCAGACACGGACACGTTGGTGGCGGGAAGCAACAGGATTGGCTGAGTGAACTCGGGCATCGCAGGTGGTGCACAAGTAGGCAGAATCAGCTTCGCAGTAGACAGTGGAGGCGGCTGATCGGCATGTGTCACATGCTCGTGCCCAGGTACCACTCTCGTCGCTCTCTTCTTTCAACATAATGAAAAATATTCTGTTTTTATTTTTTGTTAGTTTAAGTTTTAAAGTTTTGGTTGTAATCAGAAAGGAGGGAAGGCTAATGAGAGTTTACTATATAGTTGTAGTATATGATCGAGTGGGAAGATAGAATCTTGGAGATGGACACGTGGCGCAGAGTTGGTGGTCGCTACAAGTAGTTGGATCATCTTGTGGCTGGCTGAGTTTTGAGGAAGGGATATGCATTAATCTTCAGAAAAGTCTTTTCGCAAAGGAGGACAAATCTACACCAAGTATCTTCTCTTGTGTTCTGATGTAGCTTCTTTTCCATTGGGAGGACCACCCCCATGAGTTGACGTGGATCATGTGTAAAGATTCTCAGAGAGCTTTGTGTTCACGAGATTGTCTAGTGTTATCAAACGTTTACTTTTTATATCATAAGTGATCAAAGATTAGACAAACTTTCTAAGACAATAAAGTGATGATTTATGTGAATGGAGATAAAAAAAAAAATTTCATTTTATAGCCAAATTCGAGTAACAGTCCAATAAATCATCCCAATAAGCTTTTTAAGAATTAGACAAAATTTTTAGACTTATTTAGGTAAATTAAATTGGATCATGTTAATAAAGATAATCCATTTCAAAATAACAAATAGCTAAACTACATTTAAATTTAACAAATAACAAATGAACATGATATAAATGATATTTTCAATTATTTTAAAAAATCAAAATCACATTTTCTTGTTAGAACTATCAATTAAGACTTGTTGACAAAAACAATTATCAAATTATATTTTTAGCCAAAATAATGAAATAACATTTTTCCACCAAAATCACAAAATCATATTTTATAGCCAAGATCGAGGAATTTTATTTTCCTTTTAAAAATTTGAAATTATATTTTTCCACTAAAATCAAAATTATGGTTTTTTTGTTTAATAGTAAAATCACGTTTTCTGGTAAAAATTGCAAACTAATATTTTGTTGTCAAATCGCAAAACTATGTTTTCTCCAAAACTGTAAATTTGCTAATGTTATCAAACTTTGCTAACGTTTACTTTTTTCATCAAAAGTGGTCAAAGATTAGACAAACTTTCAAAGACAGTAAGGTGATGATTCATTCAGATAAAGATGAAATTTTCGTTCGTTTTGTGACAAAATTTGAGTAACAGTCTAATGAATCTTTCAAATAAGTTTTTTTTTTTAAATTAGATAATTTTTTTCAAATTTATCTAGATGAACCAAATTGAATCATCTCGATAAAGATGATCTATTCTAAAATATAAAATAACTAAACTATCTTCATCTTTTAACAAATAACAAATAAACATTATATAAATGATATTTTTCAATTATTCCAAAAAATAAAAAAATCACGTTTTTTTCTTTAAAATCATCAAATCACATTTTTTTGTCATAATGAAATAGCATTTTTCTCCAAAACTGCGAAAATGCATTTTTCTAAAATCAAAAATTGTGTTGTTTGTTTAAATAGTGAAATTGTGTTTTTCCGTCAAAATCTTGAAATAATGATTTTTGCCAAAATCGAAGAATTGCATTTTTCCACCAAAATCGTAAAACCAAAATCATGTTCTATTGTTAAAATTTCAAAATCTAGTTTTCCCGTTAAAATTATAAAATTGAAGTTTTTCATTAAAACCACAAAATCATAATTGTTCACCAAAACCGTGAAATTATGTTTTCCGTCAAAATCATAAATCAATGTTTCCCATCAAAACTATAAAATTATTTTTCCACCAAAATCATAAAATCGCAATTTCTGCCAAAATCTCAAAACTATGTTTTCCTCTAAAATCATAAATAAAATTGCCACAAAACATCAATTTTTCGTTAAAATGTCAAAATAAATTGTATTACTATTTTTAGTTTTAATATAAAATACAATAACACACTCATATTTTACTAAATTATCATAGTTATATATTTATATAAAATAATTATTAATTTATGATATTAATAAAACATTATATTTATATTATTTTCTCACAACATTATTAATATGTAACCCCTAACGGAATCCACTACTGATGCGGTTCCTCGAGTTGTTTACTTGGAGATGACGGCGGCCGAATCCACTACTCAGCGAAGGCAAAGAATTCTTGCTCTCCTGTGATTTGATGGAGAGAGTGCTCATAGATCGTTTCAACGGAAACTTCTCCGCCACCGAACCGCCTTTACTGTATCTCTTCGGTTGCGCGTACGACGAATCGAAGAACATCCAGTCCATGAAGGACAAGAAACTGAGGTCACAGTTTCTTACTCGCTGGACCTGTTTGGGAACTCGGATAAAACTAGCGGTGGAGTGGATAATAAGCTGAAGAAGAGGAACGTCACACCTGGGGTTCACTCTCCTCCAGGATTTCTGGATGAGTTCTTCAAAGACTCAGACTTTGATGGCTTGGATCTATAAACGTATCAGTGCTTGGAGATTTCCAGTCACCACTCAGGGCACTCAAGTCACGAGTGGTGGGTTCCAAGGGGCGCTTATATGATATGAACGGCTGAGCAATGGAGTTGACGAGGATTCTCGGCCCTTTCTTCCATATCAGTGCACTGCCAGATAACACTCTCTTCAAGAGCCAACCCGATGTTGGGTGAGTTCGAACTTATTTTTGGGGTTTCTATTACTCAGAGTTGACGCTTAGGACAGTAATAAATGTTGCTTAGCTTTACTCAAAGTAAGAGTCTTTTGATAGAAAGGAAAGAAGCAGATATGTTGGCTTTTAAATGTGACAATTTTAGGTAATTTATCTTTTAAACATGATTACACAAATCCAGCTGAAATACTGTATTATTAGTTAGAGCTCTGTTAAGTTTAGAATACTGTGGATGAAATCAATTATGTTGAGGAACTTTTCTTGTCTGTACTGAAGAATCTTGATTCTTCATTGAACATTGATAAGTTGTGCAAACGTAAGGGTTCTCCTGATATACCCCAGATAATATTCTTTCCCTGTTATGACAAGGCTAATATATGTCTATATTGTCTTTGTGAATGTCAGGCAGCAGTGTTTCTCTCAAGCATCAGAACGTCGTCCTGCAGATCTGTTATCATCCTTCTCTACGATCAAAAACTTTCTGACTATGATGTGCTGATGATTTTACTTAAAAGTACCGATACACGTGACTGTGTTCTACAGTTTCTTGTTGAGGTGATCAACGCTAATGCTTCGAGAGCCCATATACAGGTGATCATCCGTTAATAATATGGATATTTGCTTCCTATCTTTCGTCATGCCTTGTTTTATTGTCTCCTCCTGGTTTCATCAAGTTGGTAATTGTCTTTTCTGCTCAATGGGGCATTCTGTAATATGTATATCTTGTATGACAGGTTGATCCAGTCTCTTGTGCTAACTCAGGCATGTTTGTTAAACTCGGTGCTGTCATGCTCCGGCTCTGTGAGCCATTTTTAGACCTGTATTTAATTAAAAAGGATAAGATTCATCGCTTAAAATTAAGGTATGGACCTCAAGATAAATTTTACGTCACTGGAATTAATATTTTTGTGATGAGTAAAATATTTTTTATGATCTACACCAGTGACTTGACTGCTCTCCATGCATAAGTTTCTCAATGGATTGATAAGGATCATACGGCAAAAGCAGATGACGCTGGAAACGGGAATGAAAGTCGAATGAAAAGTACTGATACACGTGACTGGGTTCAAAGGAAAGCAGAGCGACTCGAAGACCCATTTTCTAGTTAGAGAAGCATCAGATTTTGAGTTTTGCTATCAGGTAAGTAAAATCCTTCACTAGATCATTATTTCCAGATATGATCTCTGATTAATCAATTGTGATTTTCTTACAGAATGTGCTTTGTGTCAAGAACACAGGGAAATGAAGAATCATTTGTATGATGCAATGAAATTTAGGAAGCCAGAAACGCCGAGAGGAGAATCTCACAATAAAAAAAAGATAAGCTTCTATTCTTTCTTTGTTTTCTTTTTTTGAAATTCATCTGCATTAAAATTTGAATTAGTTTGAAACCGATTAGATTTACATTAGATGTGTAACTAACCGGATATGGTATCCAGCCATTTAAATTCATTTGGTCGTTAGAGATTACATATGTTCAATTTGTTTCCACAACTAATGTAAATCAAACGGTTTCTTATTAAGAAAAAAATTATAATAAAATAATAGTAACACTAAATAAAATTTGAATCTAATCCAAATTTCGTTGTTTTTTATATTGTTTCAGGTTAAAACTTTCTCTACAAAACAAAACTCATAAAGCAAAAAATGTCGAGAGAAGAAAACTCAAAAAAAAAGATATGTCTTCTATTTTTTTTTTATTCACATTAAAATTTAGATTAATTTAAAATAAAATCGATTGAATTTACGTTACTTACTTGTGAAACTAACCGGACATGACATCCACCCATTTGAATTTATTTGGTCGTTAGAGATTGTCTATGTTCAATTTGTTTTCATGACTAATGCAAATCAATCGATTTTTTATTAGGAAAAATAATAATAATAATAATAATAACACTATTAAATGAAACATGAATCTAAACTAAACATAGAATATGTTGTTGTTTTTTGTATTGTTTCAGGTTAAAACTTTTTTAACAGCACGTCATATAATAAAAAAAAAACTTACCATTATTTTTTAAAAATATTGTACTTGTATTTATTTTATGGTATTTTATTTAAAAACAAAATTTCAAGTTGTAATTTTTGTTTGCAATTTTTTGTATTCTAAATACAAATTTTCAATGCAATAATCTGACATTAATATAACAAACACTATCACAAATATTATTTTTTTCATGATCTTATTGTGTGTAATATCTATCCCTCTTTCTTTCTCATTTTTTTCTAAATATATAAGTTTCGTTGTTATTAGTTGCTTTTGTATCTGTATATAGTGATGTCAACGTATAAACACATCACAGTTTATTTTACAATAGTCGTTTTATTTGAGTTGATCAACTTATTTTACAATAATTGACTTATTTTGAATTGTCAAATTATTTATAACATACAACTTATATTTTGGGTTAGTCAATTTATTTTACAATAATCAACTTATTTGAATTATTGATTTATTATATATAACATAGGACTTATATCTTGGGTTAGTCAATTTATTTTACACAAATCAACTTATTTTGGATTGTTCTACTTATTCTGGGTTGTTATATTTAATTTATAACAATCAATTTATATTTTAAATTAATTTTTCACCAAAATCATGAAATCAAGTTTTTGCCAAAAACGCGACGCTATGTTTTTCTACCAAAACCATAAAATCTCATTTTTGCTGTTTAAATCTTTGAAATCAACTTTTTTTTTTTGCATTTTCCAGATAAAATCAAAAATCAGTTTACAATAATAGCCTTATTTGATAACAGTTGACTTTTATATTACAACAATCAATTTATTTTGAATTAGTGACTTATTTTACAATAGTAGACATATTTTGGATGACGTAGCAAAGGTCTTTGTGTGTGGGTCTGCATTGACCAATGGGATGGAAATATGACAAGCCTTCAGTGAAGCCCATACAAGTCTTTTCTTATTTATCCCTTTTTTCGTAGTACTGTAGCCCAAACAAGTCTTTTGGAAATATGACAAGTAAGCCTTCAGTGAACCCATAGACCTGTATGGGCTACAGTATTACGAAAAGGCAAAGCCCATAGGCTGGAGAGGGTTTCCGAATTTTAGTTTCGTTTCGTTCGATTATGACAAACAATCCGAAACTTTTCAAATTCCATTTGAATCAAAGCAAAAGCTTCTCAGAGACGCGATGATTCCGCCATTGCTGAAGCTCGCTTTCGTCCAGGGACCAAGAGATGGCGAAACTCTAGAGTACAAACCCGGATCCACTATTCGGATTGGTCGAGTAGTTCGTGGTAATGAAATCGCCATTAAAGACGCCGGAGTCTCCACCAAGCACATCCGGATCGTCTCCGATTCCGAGAACTGGATAATCCACGACCTTGGATCTTCCAACGGAACCATATTGAACTCGGAGACTCTCGACCCAGATACCCCCGTCAATCTCCGCCATGGAGACGTAATCAAGCTTGGTGAGTATACTTCCATGGTCGTCAACTTTGAGACTGATGTTGAGGCGCAGGAGCATAAGCTTCCGCCGAGGCCGAGAAGGAATAACAGGCGTCTGCTTGTTGCGGATCCGGATCCGGTTCCGGTTCCTATCGAGTCGGTTCAGGAGAAACCACCGCGCAAGGGTAGATCTGCGAAGCAAGCCGAGCATGAACCGCCCAAGAGAGGTAGGGCTACGAGAAGTAAAAAGCTGGAAGATATCGTCGACAATGAAAAGAAATCGGATGTGGAAAATGACGAGGAGGTGAATTCTAGGGTTACTAGGTCCTCGAAGAAGGAAGCGATTACCAAGGAAGAAGAAGTTCCGGTGGAGAAGAAGGGGAACTCCAGGGCTCGGGGAGGTAAGAAGAACACTGAGGCTGCGCAGGATTTGGGTTTGAATCCAATCAAAGTGGAAATTGAGGATACCCCAATGGGAGTGGAAATCTCAGCGGCGAAGAAGAGAGCGACAAGGAGCAGGCAGGTTGGAAATGAATGTTCGGGATTGGAGGAGAATGTGGAGGAGAAGAGGCCTTTAAGGGCTACGAGGAGCAAGAAGAAAGAAATTGGTGGAGATTCTTTTCTGGAGCTGGAGATGGTCCTGAACCAAGCCCGGAGAAGCCGTGCGAAGAAGAAGAAGATGGAGTCCAAGAGCGTTGTAGAAGAGGTGGAAGCTAGGAAAGATGAAGTTGAAGAAGATGAGGAAAACGAAAAGGATGTTGAAGCTCAGGAAGGTCGCAGTGAAAAAGAAGATGAGACATCTAAGAGGGAAGAGCAGGTGGAGGTTGAGACATTAGGAGAAGATGACCTGAACTCTAGTGTTAGAGAAGATGGAGAGACAGAGAACTTACAAGATACAATGGGCGAGGAAGGAGACTGTAAGAGCGAGGCGGCTGGAATTGAGACATCAGAAAAGTCTGAGCAGGAATCCGGGAGTAAGGAGAAGAAGGTAGATTTGGAAAAGATGACACTAGGAGAATGGTTTAAATTCATGGAGGTGTACCTGCCAAAACAGATAGTGGAGGAGACAGAGAAGATGATAGAGCCCATGAGGAGTAAAGCTTTGAGAGTTCACAAGTATATTGCGGAGCAGAAGCAAGCAAAGGGGAAAGGGAGTGTGAGTTAGATCATTTGCCGTTTTGCTAAGCTCAAGTACTTCTCAACCATATTTGAGAATACTATGACCCTCTCTTGTTACATGTTACGTTAGGTTGGTAAGATGATCTTTTTACCGGCTTGGGTGAGATTGTTAAAGTTGCACCTGTATCTATATAAACTCACTTGGTGCTAATCTACTAGGAGTTTCCGTCTTCATTGTTAATATTATGTGACTGCAATTGCCAATAACTTATGGTATTCGGATAGCTTGCTTCAGATTTGACTCTTTTGGATCCATTTGTGTTTGCTGTCCACAGTAGAACAACGCTCTAGTGGCAAATGCTTATGACAAGAGAGAGACTATACTTCAATCATATTATGAACATATGAGAGTTTCTTCTACATATACAGTATATTTGATAAAAATAATAAACAAATCGAAGAAGATACAGAGTAACAAACAACAACAAGTAGTGAATTGAAAATCACGGATCGGGAATATTACTAGTTTTTTTGGCTGTTCAAAAAGGGCTGACCTTGCCAGCCAGTTTCAGCAAGAACTCGGGAACAAGGCGTCTTCTCGGGAGCGCAAACGCATCTTTTCTCAAAGCGTCAGAGTCATGGGCGTGTATCATTGACACTATATAATCAAACAGTTCGTCTTTACCGCCTCTCAGTGGATCCTTTTTGCAACGCCAAAAATTGTGATTATTATCCCATTACTTTGTTAATTATATTATAATACACATTCACACTAAGTACTTGCTTACCTGAAGAAATAGATCCGTGTGAGTTTTACCATTGTACACAATTAGTTCCGTTTTAGCTTCAACACCTCGAAGAGCTTCTGCAAAAGTTTTGCTACAAAAGGAAGATGATTAGACTAACACTACCGTATTGCCCACATTCTTCGTAGACGGGTGATCTAACCTTGCTTCAGGCGGGATGGAATAATCTTGGGATCCATGAAAGAGTACAATACGAGGCAATAGAGATGCGGCTTTTCTTACACCCGGGTCTTTCAATCTGACTCCAGGAGAGAATTTTTCAAATGATTCTTCTCCTTCCATTATGCTGCAAAGAAAAAGAAACCCACCCAAAGTTATGTCAGACAAGTAAATATGATAGCAACTAATGGCTGTTTCAGTCTAGAAAGACACGATTACCTTAGGAAAATCGAACGATAAAGGCCTCGGTTATGGCAGTGGTCGACCAGTTTGAAGAGATTGTACCTGTTGCAAGTTTGCAAATGGTCAACAGATTCTGATTACGACCAAACCCATTCGAGCAAATGCAAACTTGTTTGGCTTAAGTCCAGGAACAGTTACCCGCCAGATAAACCGAAATAAGCTTTTATCTGAGACACACTCCACGAGATGCTCTCTCCTCTTGATTCTTTAATGGCCTGTTCGATGAGGGCACAGGAAGAGATATGTGCACCAGCTGATTGCCCCATCAAATAGATTCTACACAAACAAGCAAGCAGACATCATGATGGTTCAATAATCACCAGAGCCCTGTCAAAGATAAAACATATATAACGAGATTTCAACCTTTTAGGATCGCCTCCAAATGCAGAGATGTTATTGCAGACAAACGAGATGCCTTGAGAAGCATCTCCCACCATATCGCTAATTGTTCCCTGAGGGAAGTTTCTGGACCAATGAATGATATTTTGTTAATAAAGTTTAGATTAAAAAAACGGGTAAAGGAGTTGTTTACCTGTAATCAAGACAAGCGACAATGATATCCCTTTCTGCAAGCTGCAGTCCCAAGAGAGAACCCCAAGCTTTGTAGCCGATAATCCAAGCTCCTCCTGTCACGAAAACTACAACCGGCTTCGGCCCATCATTTGTTGGTGGTATGTACAAATCCAGCCTGCCAAATAAATAAACCATCCATCATTTGTGAAGGGACAAGGCAAGATCATGCTTAGTTTCACACGTACCTATTCCTAGGTTGATCTCCATAAACTATACTCCTCCTAACTTGGGGTGAGAAAAAATAAAGATATGCCACTGCAGGAGAAGACAAAACATATAAAATTAACAAAGAGCTTCTTAATAATAATATAAGAGGAAACGTTTTCACTGTGATTACGAGGCAAAGACGATCGATCACCTTGAAGAAAACCGGGCATAAGGAGCATTGCATAACAAGCAAGAGCAAGTAATCTTGTGATCCACCGGTAACCTACCCTGAATCAAAACTTTAAACAATAAAAATACAAATACACAATCCAAAAAAAAAAATATCAAAACCGAAACATCATCACATGTCCACGATTACCATAAAACTCATTAATCAATATAAAACTGTTGCTAACAAATTATCCAGAAGACAATTCACGGACTAAGAAAAAAACGAAAATCAATTGATTAAGAGTGACAATCATCAAACTCTTTAACAAGAGAGAAATCAACTTTTTAATATGATTCCCTGTCATACCAACATATTAACGACACCATGCCACAAATAAAATCGAAATTAGTACCCGAGATATCCAAGAAGGTTGAAGCTAAGTCGAGTAATCAAATACGTCTCGGCCGCCGCATGACCGATGTCGCGACCGAACGACTGCTGCCGGCAAACTCGAGGCGTTTTGTCCGCCGAAGACTTCCCGGAGACTCTCCGACGAACTTTTTCGGGTGAAGACAACCTGTTGGAGCCGTGAAGCAGCTCCATTTCGTCGGAATCCGCTGGGCCAACCTCCTTGAGCTCCGACGCCATTGAGGGCATTGAACGGCATCGTTCCGCAAGGTAAATCCCCGGAGACGATTGCATGTCTGCCGTGAAATTAAGGTCGGATCTCGAATTTTTCCTCCACTTTGCTTTTATGGGTTCTCAAACATTTGAAAAAAGAGCCTTTCGTAAGCTTCTGCGCTCTCTCCTCACATGGAGGAAAAGATATAAGGGCTGCTAAACGGCGCCAAAGCGAGTAATTTCATTTTCTCTAATATTTTTATATTCTCTACTAATTGAGTAATGAATAATTTATATATCAAATTTAATTGGAGGGTGGATACATAAATTCATTGTTGTTTAACTATATTATTGTGAATTAGCTATACAATAATTGCGATAAGTGGTAATCGAACACAAAATATAGTAACCGCTGACGTAAACGTAAACGCTAGTGGTAATCGTTTGTGTTTTGATGTCTCAACACTCGAAACTTCGCATGCTTGTGTATAAAACGCCACATGGAACAGTGGGCCCCACACTTTAGAACGTGATCGGTGGCACACGTAACAACCAAGGGAACCTCTACATCAAATTAATGATGAGCTCTCTCAAGTTCCTATAATTGGATTAGGGATCCTAATAATATTCTTTCCGAGGATATTTTAGATTTTCCATTTTTCGAACAAAAACACTCGATATACATGCGCACCAACAACAAACAACCAATCAAATTGTAATTACTATAAATATTAATCTTCGTTTATTAAATGATAAATTTAAGACAATACCTAAAAATACGTTTGCTTACACAAAGAACCCGATTTTATAGGGCCGACTGATACTTTTATATATGATTTTAATTTGTTTTGGGGAAGATTATCTAATCGCTCATGTAATCAAACATTATAAATTCTAAAAGGATCCAATACGCAAAAGGGAATTAGTCACGTATATGTAAATGAGTAAAAACCAAAAGAAAGTTAAAATCTTTAGCAACAATAATATTTCATAACCAAAAAACGTAAGAAAAGGAAAGAAGAATCTACTGTACGCTGAAAGATGAAATGAAAAATAAGACTGTAGAAAGCTAGACTCTTGTTTGTTTTTAAAGGGGTATCCAAAGTCACCTCCGCATTCTGTTTGTTTTTCACCTGAACCACCATCTCTGAACGGCACTCATCGGAGTATTCAAGAAGGGAGCGTAACGTTGGATTATCGGATTCACCGTCCTCCCGATTCTGCTCCATGTGCTCTGGTGGTAACCTGCTGTTACTGGTGCTTGATACATCAGCTTCAATAGCTGCCAACAAGAAAAACAAAATTCATGGGGACAACTCTCAAGATCCAACCAACAATCCTGGAAACTACGTTTATCTTTTGCTCATGCACAATATTATGAAAAGGGTTTTAAACTTGATGGTTTCTCATGACACAACACACCTGATTTTCAACAAAAAGGAGCAAAACACACTTCTCATTACTTCCCTAATGCTCTTAGCCCATGTAACACTTATTCTCAAAGGCAAAGAGCATCAACAAATGGAGAAAAGTGTTTGATTAAAAAATGGTTGTTCCTCCTATAATCATATGTCCAGTTGATCAAGTTTCAACGAAGAATTCTACTTGAAGTTGTTGAGCCAATAGAGAGAAAAGATGTCTGGAACCAAAAGTAAAGCAAGAAAAACATTTTAAAAAGACGTACCTGCCAATACATGAATGTCTGTATAATGTTGCGTTGCCATCTGCAGTAAGTAAAACGACAGTTTTGATCAGATGAGTGAAAACGAGTAAATGCAATTCTACCCAAAGCATTCATAATATTCAAATATGAACTCGGTTCATTTTAAAGGGTTCTATGAAATTTAGTGCCAATAAACTATTATCACTTCAAAAAGGAAGAAAGAGCGTACGAGAGCAGAGAGATAAGCAGAAGGAAGCCAATTGCTATCTCAGCCTGCGATGAGAGGATGTTGAGGGTAGTTGTGTTTGACTCCACCCACACACAAGGGTCTTCCAAGTACTTTCTAGTAACACAGGGAAAGAGTTAAGCATCAGTAAGATTTCACTAATGAGAACGAGTGCTAAAATCAAACTTGCTGATCAGCTGGATGCAAACTACCTGTATATGGTGGAGCGAGCGAAGTTACGCCTCAAGAACTTGGCCACTTGTTCAAGTGCTCGACACAAGATGGGAATCAAAGCAACTGCGACAAATTGATAAGGAGACTCAGACTGGTCATAAGAATGTATGTAATTTAAAGGAATTTACACACACACACAAATTCAATCGACTCTTACACTTGAGACAGAGATGCGAAGTGACAAATGTAAGGCAGTAGATGAAATAGATGAAATCCTTTGCTCCCACAATTGATTGAAAATAAACTTGCAGCCCTTGCATATTCCATGCCCTTGGCCTCTGCAGATAACAAAAAAACTGCTTATGAAAGGAAATTCGAAGTTGTATGGTTCCTAGAGAGTAGAAATGGGGCTTACACCGTAAAGAGAGTACAAGGAATACAGAGATGAGCATGCAGTTCCCATGAAAGACAGACGATAAGCCCTATTTGAGAGGCTCTTTGGTACTAGAGGTAACACTGCCAGCACAGCTATAACGAAAACCTGCGAAAGATGAAACGGATTAGTCTTCATTAGTTCATAAGCACCATATCTGAGTACAAAACACACATCAAGACATGAGGATAAAGCCCTAATAAAGAGCTGGATCTTTTTCAGAGATACGTCTAGAAAAAGAGATCTAGTGATTATAAATAAAAGGTATAGAGAAGAAGGTAGTAAAGTGAGTAAGGAGTGACTCTGATCAATAAACGATGAAGAAGGAGGCATTGGCAGAAAATGTAACAGGAGGAAACATTAAGAATCATACCCAAGCATTGACAGAAAACTGAATTGTCTGCTGATCCCAGCGCATTGAACTTGGGTTTGCACCAGTCGTAGCAGATGGACCAGATGTTCGAGGAACTGATCCCGAGGCACAGAGTTAACTCAGTTTTTCGTTGTAAATTCTATCTCATAGGATAAATGGAAAGGTCCAGAAAAGGAAAAGGGAGTAAAAAAAAGGTTCACCTGAGTTCCGCGAACGAGTTTGTTCATTTGCATTAGTAGATGCAGAAGTAGCAGATGGTCTGGTAGATTGCGAAGAAGACGATGAAGTCGACATAGGCTCCACTATAAGATCAGGATCCTACAAATAGGCAGTATAAGCACCAAATATTCAGCAACAAATCGAGATCAACAAATCTAGCACGAGTGGAGATCAAAAATATGAAGATCCCCGAGAAGAGATTCGGACCCAGGGACTAAGAAATTAGCATAAAGAACATCTGAACTTCCAATCGTTAAAATCGAGCAACTGCAACACACGTTAAACCTAAGATTGAAAGTTGACCAAAAAAATTCCCAAAATAAGTAGCGCACACGAATCAAACTCGAACTCGGAGTATGAACACTCGATACGCAAATTTTAGAGTGTAAAAAGAAGGAAGATAGTACAGACCATATAGCGTTGGTAGAATTTGCGCTTGAAATGCTCGACGACCTCGGGACGAGAGGCCATGTGAGGAGGGATGAGAATATTGGACCAGTAATCCGCCCATCTAGAGTCCTTGTCGTAGTCGTAGGCTGCCGCTGCAATCTTCTTCAATCGCTGTGGATCATCGCCGCCTTCCGCCATCGTTGAGATCGCTACAACTCTCTATTTCCGCCGGAGAAACGCGGAGAGATTCGACCTTTCTGGGTTTTGTTTCTTTGGTGAGTGGTCCAATTTTTCCTACTGTAGGGGGTTTCTCATAAAGCGACGACGTTTCCCTAGGGTTTGTAGAGTGTTCTTTTTAAGTAATATAACAAAAATATAATAATTAGAGAATGGACTATCTCATATCGTGTAAATTATTCATGTCAAACTAATTCCAATTTGGCTCAACCCAACTATATATATCAACAAAATGTGTTGGCTTAAAGAAAGGAATCTCAATTAGCTGCAATCTTTTTCAATTCATGCAGTAAAACGTATATTTGACATATGGTACGTTTATTAATGCAGCTTACTTATACAATATACAGTATGCGTAAACTTAGCTATGATTAGCTGCGTCTACGTATTAAAACATCTATAAAACATCATCATCATTACCATCACCAATATCATATTCTCATACTCAATCCAAAATTGAAAGGAAACAAAAATTTTAATTTTCTTGAAAATGTCTGGCCTTAAGCTAAGAAACGCGAATATTCCTCCGCCGGAACTCGATGATCTGATCCAGCAGCTACCGTCAGAAACAAGACCCGTGGTGCTCAGAAGACAGATGTCAATGTCTCAACGAGCCATGTCAAACACACTGACGTCAGCAGCAAATCTTTCAAACCTTCTTCCAACGGGAACACTCCTCGCGTTTCAACTCCTAACGCCCGTTTTTACTTCAAACGGGGTTTGTGACCACGCTACGCGTTTTCTAACCGCGGTTCTGCTCTTCCTCTTAGCTGCGTCTTGCTTCGTCAGCTCCTTCACCGATAGCGTTAAAGCCGACGACGGAACAATCTACTTCGGTTTCGTCACGTTCAAAGGTATGTGGGTCGTTGATTACCCTGACCCATCCGGGTTGGGTTTACCCGATTTAGCCAAATATCGGATGCGGGTTGTTGATTGGATCCACGCTACGTTGTCGGTTTTAGTGTTTGGGGCGGTTGCATTAAGAGATAAGTACGTAACGGATTGCTTTTGTCCGTCGCCGGAGGAAGAGACGAAACATGTTTTGGACATTGTTCCGGTGGGGATTGGGGTTATATGCAGCTTGTTATTTATGGTTTTCCCGGCAAGACGCCACGGAATTGGGTATCTTGTCACCGGAAATGTTGATCGCCGGTAAATATCATAGCGTTTGATTTACATTTTTAAACACATAAAAAAAGCTATTATTTTCTTGACGTGGGTTGACTTTCTTTTGTTGATTGTTTGTGAAATTGTATTCATACGTTATTCTTTTAATTTATTTTTAACTAAAGCTTATCATACGTTATTCTTTGACCCTTTATTTTATCTACCTTGTTGAACTATTAGATAAGCAAGCAGACTCATATATATATCCTGTGTGTTGTAAAATTTTATAAATATATATATTATCGTCGGGAGTCTTGGGACAAAATACATAATGCAATAAAATAAAATCATAATCATTGTGTCAGCTACGTACGTCTTATAATAATCAAGTAGTTTATTTACTATACTTTTATATCACGGAACCATTTGATTTGATGACAAACATGTGAATGTAAGTACGTTTTTGCATGTTACTTGGAAAAAGTTGACTTGACTTTTGAATATATAAGATTATCAAAAGTTTTAAGTTAGATTGCTAGTAACGATCGTTATATCATAATTTTGTAATTAGAGATGGGACAAAGAAATAGTCCATCCGTTAAGATCTGAATTTATTAAAAGATGATTATCAAAATACTACTACGTGTCATAATAATGGTCTAAAAAAAAAACTCACTAAATATATATTTTCAACATCTCGAGTAAAAAGTCATTCCATGAATCGATCGGACCTGGTAAACACCAATGTACACAATCATTGTATAAAATAACATTATCTTCCGGTTTATGTCCAAATCTGCTCGGATGCCCATCTGGTCTTAACAACATTACTTGTGTTACATCTAGTAATCTCAAATTTAATCCGTTATTATTATTGTTTTTGTCTCTTTTGGCAATGCGAAATTCATCGAGTTGAATGTTGTGCGTTTCTAGATTCATGCCTTCCAACTCTGTCTCGTTGCTCCTAGAACAAAAGAAACCCAAATAGATGTTTATGTTAGTGAGTGTGAAATGATTTTTGAAACAGATCAAACTGTGAATTAAAACCAATCTATCAAAGTAATGAATGCCGGTTGAATAATAAAAATACCTATAGGGTCGCGTTTTCAGGCAATTACCACCTTTATCCCATTCTCCATCCTCAAAATGTGAAGGTGCAAATGTCCTTAGAAACACTTGTCCTTTAAAATTCTCTAATCCGAGAACTGTCTTGAATGTTGTTCGTAATGCTCTTCTGTACGCAAAATGTGCCCCAACATTTCTGACCCCGGGGATGTAACAATACAAGCATCCTATCATTTTTTGTTTGTCAAAAAGGAAGAGTGGTCGGAAAAACCATTGCCCGGAGGAGATAATGATGTAATCAAACTCGGCGATCTGTGAAGCCCAAGAGGGGTCCGGTTCGTCAAGGTAGAGATTGTAGAATGAGTTTGGACCGTCTGGACCGGCTTCCTCGGACCGAACCAAATGGGTTGTCCAAAATGTGGCAATTGTGAAGTTGTACGTTTTGTATTTCCATCTTTGGAAGTTAAAGTCTTGCTGTCTTGAGTCATCCTTGGGATGTTCCACCTGGAATTAATTAATGTAATTTTCTCATTAAAGTTATTAATTTAATAACTTGGTCAGAATAGTTTATTCATGTTATTGTTGCAATGTTGATCCACTAGGAGAACCCGAAAATGCAAACTTTGAAAATCGTAGATCGGTAGTTTGATGGCGAAACATGAATAAAATAAGAAAATATGAAGTTATGTTAATTATAAAAATCAGGAAATACTAAAAAAACAAAGCAAGCATGAGAGAAGGTACCCGAGAGAGTAGGCAGATCAAAGACTGTACGTGGTTTCTGCTAACGGAGTCACCAACAAACGCCATGCTTTTTCCCCTAACCATCTTGAGAAACTTGTAAGGATCAAACAGAGGGAGATCACACTCTTTCGGTTTCCATCTCCATTTCATGAAACCCAAATCAGGTCTCCCATACTTCATGCAGTTTTGGTGTTCGTGTATAGCCTTACATGTCGTATTTGTGTAGTACGGGGCCTCAGGGTTTGGGACCCACTCACCGGAGAATAGATCGCATTTCTTCGGTTTTCTCTTTTTCCGGCGATGCTCCTTTTTAGGGATTTCTTGGTGACCAGCATTCGATGATGAGGTGGAATGATTGTCATGCAAAGATGATTGCTTGAGATCACCATGATATGTGTCCTCATAATCGTTATCATACAATGATGGTTGTGATGATAATGTCTTCTTATCATGATCCGATGATGATGAGGATAGTAGCGGTGATGAACTAGATGAATGGACGTTATACGTAGAAGAAAGCGATGGAGAATATTTTTCCGAAGATGAATTCGATAAAAGTTTGTATATTGATGAATAGTAGAGAGGGTAACCAAAAAGAAGATAAAAGATTGGAGCTATTGTAAGTAGAATAAGAGGAAAAAGCACTAGTCCTATTCGTAATTTTGTCACGGGAAGTTCCATCTCGTTAATTATTTTTCCCAAAAAGAGGATATTAGGAAATTAGTATCTATTTTAATTTCCGGGGATGAGAGAGATGCTAGGAAGATTTTGGATTACTGGATTAGCATGAAACAAGGTTAACTAATAGGTATTTACTAAAATAACAATTATATTCAATGTTTTACATTATGTGTTTTGCTTCTAATATCGATTACGAAATCATGTACAGAAATCTGATATCTTTTACGAAATCATATAATTAAACGAATAAGGGTTGACTCATGTTAAACTATATTTATAGGCTTGTAAATTTAAGAGTTTTGTCAAATTGGTTTATTTTAACTATTTCCGAGAATGGTTTCTACGATTTTGATATGTTTATCTAAAAAAGGAAAGAATTAAGCCAATTGACTTACTAAACGCTTTGTAAACAGACAAATTGAGACGTACATTTCCAAAAAAAATTCAGATACAAAGCAACTTCGTACCAGTGGATTTGCTCTGTAACCGGTTTATCTTTGTTTGGTTTAGCTGAGAGTTTGATAACCTAAGGGTCCTTGTAAACCGTCTTGATCTGGTCCGTTCCTCCCAACCAAAGATGGCATCCATGGGAAGAGCTTGCTGAGCCCATTTCCCAAAGTCCTTCGCCTCACTTCCTTATCATTGATCCCAAATTTCGCCCTCTCTATCGCTTCCATTATATCTTCTCGTGCTACTGCTTCCCCGCCTGAAAACAATCATGAATGCGCAAATGCGGGTTAAACCTTAAAAAAACTACAGCTTCTTCGTCTTATCATCCCAAAATATCATATCAGACTGACCTCTACGAGCGGCGAGCAATGCAGCTTCATTGACAATATTGGCGAGATCAGCACCTACGAATCCGGGAGTTAGAGAAGCAACCAGATCACATATGAGAAATGCTTCTTCTTCTAGAGGGACGTCTCTCAGATGTACGGCCAGGATTTTCCGACGGCCTTCTTGGTCTGGTTCTGCAACCACAACTTTTCTTGAGAACCTTCCAGGCCGACAAAGAGCCGGGTCTAAAGCTTCTGGTCGGTTAGTTGCTGCAATCACAATGACTTTTGTTTCTGACTCGAATCCATCCATCTCAGTAAGCAACTACAGAGGAAGCAACTTGAAGCATATCAGCAAATGGCAGCTACCTAATTAAAAAGGTTTCTCTAAGGTTGTGACTCTTTACCTGGTTTAGGGTCTGGTCACGTTCATCGTTGAAACTTCTGCCGCGTTTTCCTCCAACCGCATCGAGCTCATCGATGAATATAATGGAAGGTGAGTTTTTCCTGGCTGCACTGAAAAGATCTCTGATTCGGGCTGCACCTCTTCCAACAAACAACTCAACAAACTCACTAGCGGAGACAGAGAAAAACGGAACTCCCGCCTCTCCAGCTACAGCCCGAGCCAGCAAGGTTTTGCCGGTCCCCGGTGGACCAACCAAAAGCACGCCTCTAGGCAATCTTGCTCCGAGTTTTTTGTAGTTTATACTTCCTTGAAGACACGACACTATCTACAAACAAAAGATAGCAGAAAAATATCAAGATTGTGTTCAAACTTGAGGTTTTGATCTGTTCACGTTCATCATTTAGAGAAAGTTTTTACCTCGACGAGCTCGTCTTTAGCAGAATCCACGCCCTCAACATCATCGAATCCAACTGCGGGATTTTTAGTCCGTCGCTTTTTCGCAGGGCTGTTAGATGCCGAGAGTTGCCGGTAGAGAAGCCACATAAGAGGAGTTAAAGGAATCCACAGAGAAATGATTGTTATCAAAGTACTTCTTATCGACACCAATGCAGATTGAGGAGCTGAGCTATAAGTGATCCCTTTCTCCCTCATCAAACTAAGAAGAAACTTCTCATCATGATCTACTTTTCTAGTCGCATACTTCCACACAGGAGCCAAAGCTCGAACCTTTCCCGGAGCAACAACGTCTTTCGTAACAGCTTCACTCGCTGTTTCCACTGCGCTGCCGTCAACTTGGATCGCGGGTTCCTCTAAAGTTTCAGACTTGTGAACATCCTCAACAGTCTCAACATTCTGGTTAGTGTTGTAATAGATTCGACGAGAGCCTTCTTCGAGCAAAACCTTTGAAACAGAACCACCTCGAAGATTCGTTACGAAATCTGAGTAAGGAACGATGGATGGGGACGGGACAGCGGTTAGCCTCAAGAACAGGTAACAGAGTCCGAAGATAACAGCCACACCAGTAGATAAGATCACTCTTTTGATATTCTTCCTCAGAAATAACCGAAAATCTTCCACGGATGCTCTGAAATCGAATCTCCCAAGTCTCATGCTCAGCAATCGTAACCTAGGCCGAAGCCTAAGAGAAAATCTTCTTCCTTTCTTCTCTTTGTTTCTACCATTTTCGCCAATACGAGTCTCCTTGTCTCCGTAATCACCATTCACAAGCCTCTTAATCTCGCTATTACAAGAAAACCCAAGTCGATAATCGCCATGAACTCTAAACCCTGATCTAGATTCCCCAATTTCCAGAAACCCACCAAGTCTCCTGCAACTAAACGACTGCTGATTCTTCGTTCTAGCGACACAAACATTAAGCTCACTACTACTCGAAGACACTGTTCTACTAGATTTCTCCGGAGGATAACCTCCTTTGAAATGAAACCGATTACTACAGAGGACACTGAAAGTAGCCATGGATTCTCTTTCCTGGAAACTGAATCATGCGTTGTTCATAATCGGGCAAAAGAAAACGAAACAACCAAAAACTTACGATAAGCCACCAAGCGCAAGCGTAGATATGCTCGTCACAAGATTGAATTGGAGATGGAATTGAAAAAGTTATCGTCGTGAAGCTGATGGCTGTTCAATTGAAAGGATAAGAGAGCTCGCAAAAGCTCTAAACAATTTTGACTTTTTTTTTTTTGAGACACAGCAATTTCTTTTAGTTAAACAAAACAAAAAAAAGAAGGATATGCTTTCAATTTTCGATTTTCACTGAAATATGACGAATTTGGAGATAAACCTTTTTCTAATTAAAACAACAAAACAAAACAAAACTTCGTTGACAATATAAAATATATACTTATCTTTTGATTTGAGTTTCAAGAAATATCTGAAGTTAATGAATATATACTAGTCAAAACTCTTGATTTGTTGAATGAAACAGGTTCCTTTTTTCAAATTTTATGAATGAAAAACTGAATGCTGAATTCGTGATGAAACCTCTAGCATCCAAATCGTCCTTAATTCTACTCATTTTATGATTTTAGAAATACATTAGGCTGTTGTTAGTTGGTAGCAAGTTGGCACTACAGCATCAAATACATTTTTTAATCAAATAAAGAAATAAAGAGGGAGATTTTCTTGACGGCGTCGTTTCGTGCTGGTTTCACTCTGTTTTTTTTTTTTTTTTTTGTTTCTTCCCTTTGCCTCTCACATTTTCTCGGGAAAGAAACAAACAAAGAAGAAGAAGATCACTTTCTCCAAGCGGATGAAAAATTCAAAGACTTTGATACATGTGCGTCACCATAATACGCGTATGAGTTCCTGATGTGATCTCCAACGTTGTATTTCTTCCGTTTTCGTTATCTCCTGGCTGTAAATCCTTGGCTCGTCTTATCTCATCGGAAGCATCGAGGATTTTGGATTCGAATCTTTTGATCCGACCAATCCGTGGTGAGTGTTAAATTTCCCGGAGGTTTGTGGGTCGTCTTCGTTTAGTACTAAGAACTGATGCCCATGGATTTTCAAAGTTCCCGGATTTAAGATTTTATTTTGTTTATTTCATGCTCTTTGGAATAGTGAATGTCTTCTTATATTCTGTTCATGAGTTTCTCTTGTGGAATGTTTTCTCACATGTCTATTACGATTGTGACATTATCCAGCTTGATCACAAGAAGACTGAGACCTGTCTAATTAAAACCAATGCTAGGAGTCTCTTCAGGGGTAGTAGAATGAGTAAAAAAAGAAGAGAAAATGAGACTGAATCAGGACCAGTCACTCCTCATGTCCCCGTGGATAGATTCGGGTTCCTGAAGCAAGAGCATGGCAATTCGCCAGAACGTTTCAGCAAGGCTAGATCCACATCATCCACTGACCATGACAGGTATGTCCTGACGATAAACTGAACTAGAGCTTTTCAGAGAGAGAGAGAGAGAGAGAGACTGAGAGAGATAAGAAATGAATGGGAAGTGTGTTTTTGTTGTTGGCTGTAGAGAGGAGAGAAAGGTGAGAAAATGGAGGAAGATGATTGGGGTTGGAGGTAGTGATTGGAAGCATTATGCTAGAAGAAAACCTAATGTTGTCAAGAGACGTATACGAAAAGGGATCCCGGATTGCTTAAGAGGTCTTGTTTGGCAGTTAATCTCAGGAAGCCGGGACCTTTTGCTTATGAATCCTGGTGTTTACGAGGTGATTTCTCCGTTTGTATCGCTACATTGTTTGTTTGCTCTTACTGAGTCACACTCTGATAATTCTATCAATGTCTCTATGCAGCAATTGGTGATTTATGAGACATCGGCATCAGAACTTGATATCATTCGAGACATATCCCGTACTTTCCCATCCCATGTTTTCTTTCAGAAGAGACATGGACCTGGACAAAGATCGCTATACAATGTCCTTAAGGCGTACTCAGTTTATGACAGAGACGTTGGTTATGTTCAGGTTTGCCCTCCGAGACCGAGACCGAGACCTCACTATCTTGCGTTATGTGGTACCAAAAAAATCATGATTCTTGTAACTGCAGGGGATGGGATTTATAGCCGGTTTGTTGCTGCTTTATATGAGCGAAGAAGATGCGTTCTGGTTATTAGTTGCGTTACTCAAAGGAGCTGTTCATGCTCCAATGGAAGGATTATACCATGCAAGTCTTTTAATACTTGAGAAAAAAATGCGTGAATCAGAGTTTGTGACCATTTTGAAATAAAAAATGATGATGTATTGTATGTAGGCAGGGCTTCCTCTTGTACAGCAATACCTGTTTCAGCTAGAAAGCTTGGTTAGGGAGCTAATTCCGAAGCTCGGAGAACATTTCACTCAAGAAATGATCAATCCGAGTATGTATGCAAGTCAATGGTTCATCACAGTCTTCTCTTATTCATTTCCTTTTCCTTTGGCTCTTCGGATATGGGATGTGTTTCTCTCTGAGGTATAATCAATTCACATCTCTTTCAGTAATATTGTTCTAATCAAAGCCTCACTATGTTATATTGTGTTTGGTCATTTTTTATCTGTTTACTTTAGGGTGTCAAAATCGTGTTCAAAGTCGGCTTAGCATTGCTGAGATATTGCCAAGATGAGCTGGTGAGTGAGGTCATTGTTTAAGAGCTCTAAGTTAAATCTCGCAAAACAGAGTTTTTTTATCAAAATAACTTGTTTAGGTAAGATTACCGTTTGAAAAGCTCATACATGCTCTGAAGAATTTCCCTGAAGATGCAATGAATCCGGATACCTTGCTTCCGTTGGCCTACTCCATTAAGGTTTCTCTTCCTCATTTTTGGAAAAATTGAAAGCTTTCTCTTTTATCGTCTAGTGAGCAATACAGGCACTAATGATGTTTGGTAAATAGCTGAGCTTTTCTTGGGTTAATTAATTAACACTGGTGGCATAATTTATTTATCCCAGGTATCAAAGCGTTTGGAAGAACTGAAAATGGATTATGACAAGACTATTGCCAAACCGGTTCAGCCCTAAGAAAACCCGGTTTGGCAGAGCAATAACCTGAACTATAAGCTTGGATTCGAATTCAATTCTCATCCTTATCTTTTCTTGTTGGAAATGGAATATATTCTCATTCTTCTTTCATCATATTTGTCAAGTTGGGGGGGAATTTCTTATCAGAAACGCTCCGATTCGTTTTTTTTTAGCAATTTCTCGAGCTTATGTATAGATGGAGACTCGTGTTTGTAGAAACAAATCTCATTATTATTAACAAATGTGAAGTGATTCTGAATTGAATAAAAAAGTGTATGTTTGTACAAAATCTTTAAAAAAATTAAATCATTGCACTCACAATTTGACTAGAATAATTGCAAAGAGGTCAATGTTGATTGGATTTACTTTTTTTACACATATTTGAATTGAAGCTACTTTTGACAAATGGGGTCATGAGTCATGAGTGAGTCACGGGAGGGAGGTCCTTTTTGTCACCTAGTGGAGCAGTTGAGAGAGCCTTTGAGATAAAAAAATAGAATTTGATTCTCTGGGCCCACGCAACGTGACAGCTCGCCTCGAGTTATCCGCGCAAACGGTACACGTATCTTTACACGTGTCGTTATATGATTGGTTAATACTTTTCTCTCTTCAAATTTTTTTAATAGCGTGTCTGCCAATTTAGTAATGTTGTTATGGTCGGGCCGAAGATAATGTCAAAAATATATTCAAAGCAATCTAAAAATTGCATAATTTTCCTAGTGGCAAAAAGCAAAAAAACAATTAAATTAATTTGCTTCAATTGTTGCTATTTTTCTGTGGTCAGGAATCGTGATTCACGCGCACCTACCGTTTCCACCACATAAGGTTTTAAGGTAATTTTGGTAAAACCTCGAAACGGCAAATTGTTGGAAAATGAAAATAAAATCAACGGCTCAGGAGAGCTTCACACGATTTAGCGCGATGCCTTTCTTAAGGTTAAAGGGTAAACGCGTAATTTCCGCGGGGCACAACCCTTTGAGCTTATATAAAGGACTCTTTCCGCCTTTCTTTTCTCCTCACGAACGCTGCTCATTGCCTCATCATTACCAAATCATCCTCTCAAATTTAGGGTTTTCTTCTTTTCGAAACTGTTTCAAGAGTTTCATTGTTTAGAGTCTTGCAGTTTCCTGAATCATCTCGATCTGGTGAGTTTTTTTATGTGTGCAATATAGATCTACTTTTTCTCATTTG
This sequence comes from Thlaspi arvense, assembly GCA_911865555.2. Lineage (NCBI taxonomy): Eukaryota > Viridiplantae > Streptophyta > Magnoliopsida > Brassicales > Brassicaceae > Thlaspi > Thlaspi arvense. The sequence goes on along the minus strand of OU466859.2, from coordinate 57,151,693 downwards.
TAGATCTGATCGTTCATTTCTGTCCTCTTTGAGAAAATTGTTTTCTAATCAATTATGAAGTATTGGTTGTTTCGATTTCCAGGTTTGAGGGTTTCGATTGGTATCTGGAAAGCAGGCGATTCATAATTCGTGGTCTTTATCTAAATTTAATTATATGTAAGTATCTCTAACGTCAGACTTAGTATTTTGATTGATTTTCGTAATTCTGATCGGGATCAATATGCATATTCATGTCATGATTGATGCTTTATCTGGATCGAACGATTTTGGTTTTGGTTTACGTGTTGTTTAGCTAACAAATCGTCTTAGTTTTAGAATCTCAGGATTAGCTGTAAATCTATTGAAACATGTTGATTACGTGCGTACCTGATAAACCGATATGCTTGCTAAACGTTTATTCGAGATCTGTATTTAAAATTTTCAACTTTGAGCTTTGAATCTCTGTTGAACTTGGTTCGTCTTTATCTAAACCTTGCCTTGTTTGTCTTGTCTATTTACAGAAGAGCGTGAATGAGATTATGATGGAGTCGAAAGGTGGTAAAAAGAATAGCAGTAGTAGTTCCTTATTTTACGAAGCCCCTCTCGGTTACAGCATTGAAGACGTTCGTCCTAACGGTGGAATCAAGAAATTCAAATCTTCTGTCTACTCCAACGTGAGTTTCCTCTATTTTTGATGGTTTTGAGTCTGCGAAATTATATCTTGGACTGTATTGAAGTTTCTGAACAATGGTTTTATCTTATTGCAGTGCGCTAAGAGGCCATCCTGAGTTGTAGCGTGCACCGAGTCTCCCAATATAGTTATAGCTATATTTCATTTCCAGTTTATAATTTCCTATTTTCAAAGCTCCGTTTCTGCTGGTTCCCAAGTTCAATCGTTCTCTCCTCCTACAACTAAGTCCTGCCGCTCACACAACAAGGCGAAATGGCTTTATCTGCAATCGGTTTCGAAGGTTACGAGAAGCGGCTCGAGGTATCTTTCTTTGAGCCAAGCATCTTTCAAGACTCCAAGGGCTTGGGACTCCGTGCTCTGACCAAGTCCCAACTTGACGAAATTCTCACTCCTGCGGCATGCACGATCGTTTCATCTCTCTCGAACGATCAGTTGGACTCTTACGTCCTCTCCGAGTCCAGCTTCTTTGTCTACCCTTACAAAGTCATCATCAAGACTTGTGGTACCACAAAGCTCCTCCTCTCCATCCCACCGCTTCTAAAGCTGGCCGGTGAACTCTCTCTGAGTGTCAAGTCTGTCAAGTACACTCGTGGCTCCTTCCTCTGTCCTGGAGGCCAGCCTTTTCCCCACCGGAGCTTCTCTGAAGAAGTCTCTGTTCTTGATGGGCACTTTTCTATGCTGGGCTTGAACAGCGTAGCCTACTTGATGGGCAATGATGATGAGACTAAGAAATGGCATGTCTATGCTGCCTCGGCCCAGGCCTCCAGCGACCGCAACAACAATGTGTACACTCTTGAGATGTGCATGACTGGTCTAGACAGAGAGAAAGCATCCGTCTTCTACAAGAATGAATCTGGCGACACTGGATCAATGACTGACAACTCTGGAATCAGAAAGATCCTCCCTAAGTCCCAGATCTGCGACTTTGAATTTGAGCCCTGTGGCTACTCTATGAACTCGATTGAAGGAGATGCGATCTCCACTATCCATGTGACCCCTGAAGACGGGTTTAGCTACGCTAGCTTTGAAGCTGTTGGTTATGACTTCAACACTATTGACCTGAGCCAGCTGGTGACGAGGGTTCTGTCTTGCTTCGAGCCTAAACAATTCTCTGTTGCCGTGCACTCGAGCATTGGTGTGAACGCTTACAAGCCCGAGATCAGCGTAGACTTGGAAGACTATGGGTGCAGAGAGAGGACATTTGAGTCTCTGGGAGAAGAGAGTGGGACTGTGATGTATCAGACGTTTGAGAAGCTTGGCAAGTATTGTGGATCGCCTAGATCTATCTTCAAGTGTGAGTGGAGCAGCAGCAATAGCTGCAGCAGCGAGGACGAGAAGGACGAGGGATTCTAGCAGAACTTTATCTAAACTATTTTATGAGCTATCTGTTTTTGCTTTTGAATAATTTGTAATGAATAATGTGACTTGTGAAGTTGAGCTAGTCTCTCCTTCGCAAGCATGTGTTGGTGTTTCGTTTTATATATGTGAAACTATAATGTTGCTATGATTATCGTGTTCTTTGTTCATGAGATGACGCTCTATCTCTCTCTTTATTTCGTTTTCCGTCGACGATTGATAGACAGAACGAGACGGCCATTAGTTTGAAACATGTTGAACAGCCCACATAATATTGACTTAACAAGCTGCATACAAATATATTTTCACCATAATAATTTTTGGTTTTCAATACGATGCGAAGTTGCAATATGATCGTCAATGAGAAATACCGTCTATAGTTAAGACGCTACAAACAGCTGAGATTAAGAACGAACATATCTGCTCATATCATACAAAAGTGAGTTCCTGTCTGTCACAAATGGCGAACAACTCCATAAGAACTCATACAAAAAGGTGCAGGCATGATCCCTGTATCTAACGACCGATTAAATTCCTCCACTTATCCTTCAAATCCACCTCAGTCCTATCAGTGAATACAATAGGGTTGGAGTTCTTTATATCTTTCCATGATTTTCCATACTCTTTCACTCCTTCCCTCAAAGCTTCCACTTCTTGAGGCGTCCAGAACTTCATTGGCCTTCTGGGACGAGGTTTAGCCAATTTCACTTTCTTCAACGGCGATACATTCAGAGGTTCTGGGGTTGGCAGACAAGGCCGAACTCTCCCAGACGAGCTATCTTCTGCTTGACCTCCTCCTGTTTCAGTCCTGTTTGTCCGATCTGGCTGAGGAGAGACATCAACTGCATTGTTGGTTTCTTTCACTTGCCCAGTGGAAGAGTCGATAAGTCCTTGAATCTCCAACAAACAATCTTTAAGCTCTCGAGCCACTGTTACGTCCCCCTTATTAAGACTTGGCTCATGTTCCTGTTCTTGCGCATTCACCTCCTCATCTTCAACCTCGTTAACTTCCTCTCTACTGTTTCCATTTCTGGCCTCCTCCCTCTCAACGGTGTCATTCTTTGCTCTTTTCCGAGCAGCATTTGGAACCTTGCGCTTAAGAAGCCTCTTTCGAGCTTCAGACTCAAGAGAGGAACAACCAAGTAGAGCCCACTGCTCCTTGAGAAGCTGATTGAGATGAGAGATGGCACTGTACCTGATGTTAGTCTCACGGATCTTCTGGTACATCTCAGCTTCCTCAAACGCCATCTTTAGATCGCTCTCCCAGTTCAATAACTCAGGAGTCACCAGATAGCTCTCCCTCTCCTTCAATACCCCAATCCGCTTCCCCCAAATCCTCTCAAGGGCCTCGCCGAGGAAACCATCCGAAGCAGTCACTGGCCACATGAATCTAAGCGTGCATTCGACGGCCGTCCAGCAATAGGCGGACTTGAGGGACCCAGCGATGACCGAATCTTCCTGCAGCCTCGCGAGAACCTCGAGGAGATCCAGCGTTTCCTCGTCGACCTGACCTCGAATCAACGAATTCGATATGTCCCGCAAAACGGCAGTCGTCTGGAGCTTTACACAGTCGTCCGGTTTCAGGGCCGATAACAGGCTACTAGCGCAAACCCTTGGATTTTGTTGGCGACGGAGGAAGAATTCAGCCACCCATTTGTCTATCACTGTCATTTTTCAAGCCCGCGATCAAAGCTTTCGCCTTTGTTTAGTTTTCTCTCGATCGGTGTGTGGGGAATTTAGGGTTCTTATTTGGGGGAAAAGGGAAACTCCCCGCTCAGTGTTTATAACCCCGTTGTGATTTTTTCAGAAAATTTATTCATTAATTAATTATTAATTTGTTGATGGAAAAGATAGTCACTCTTTTACTTACTTATTCATTAAAAACAATTTACTTTCACTCAAAATCCTATTTTCTAGCAACAAAAGAAATAATTCGTTCCTCCAATCAAAAGCCTGTAAACAAAAAACCGTATCGTTTCCCGGGTCAGAGGTCGAGAAAAACCACGTACGTAAGAAGCCTTTACGTCCTGGTCAAACGGTTAACTAACACGTGGAGGCAACAATTCTCGAACCAATCCTCGTGTCCTCGACACGTGGAGGCACCCAAGCACGTCCCTTTGGGTTATAAATAGCAAACCAAAACTCCATTATCTCTTCATCATCGAAACATAAACAAACAATATCAATCCAAATCATCAGATTAAGTTTTAAGCAAAAACCAGAAAGAGAGAAAATGGCAGACAACAAGCAAAATATAAGCTACCAAGCCGGTCAAGCCGCTGGCCAGACTAAGGTTATTATGATCTTTTGTTCTTTTTGTTCGTTCGAATTAATCACTTGTTTATAAATTAAGTATCCGTGAGAGGCATAATATATGTGTATATGTATGCGGATTAAAATATATTTTTCTTTCTGTAGCAAAATGTAGTTGTATACTGATGAATGTGTGAATGTAGGAGAAGGCAAGTGGAATGATGGACAAGGCCAAAGATGCTGCTGCTTCAGCTCAAGACTCCCTGCAACAGGTTCAATTTTGATTTCCTTTTCAATACTCGTATTTGATTTTTTCGTTTCTAAAAGAATAATTATCAAAACGTTAACCAAAATATGTATGTATGTATACGCACGTACGTAAAGAAATATACTGTCCTAACCCGTAAATGTGAATCGTAGACGGGACAACAAATGAAGCAAAAGGCACAAGGAGCTGCTGATGTGGTTAAGGACAAGACCGGCCTCAACAAGAACACCTAACCATTTATAATTTCCATTCTAATATATTCCTCCGTTCTTTGAGTTATTTAATAATTTTGGGGGGAACTTAATTCTCATTACTGCTGCTGCTTCTGATGCGATTTCCCTTTTTTTTTTTTTTTGATGTTTATGTAATCTTCTCCAATAAATATACATTATCTGTTTTGTTTCAGTATGAAAAGTTTAACAAAAAATAATGAAAATTATGAAAAGGAACCAAAAAAAAGAAAAGACAGGACACAGGACCTTTTTACCCCATTCTAATGATTGGTTAAAATTAAATGGTTGAAAAATATAATGTGGAAATCATGACTGGGTGACAAATTGAAGTCATACTATATAGTACTATAGATGTCAAAAAAAAGTATATAGTACTATAGTGTGCAGAAAATAAGATATGGTAATGATATTTCCGTACTCGTAAAGCGCAGTCTCGTTGGGAACAAATTGAGAATATTGTGGTAAAATCGAAAACTACAAAAAGTTGGAGGGGATAAGATCGAATTTAATATCATTTGTTGGAACTTTCGGTCTTGCTCAGAGGGTTTCCAGTACAAGTAAACAATCCCTCTCTTAAACCCTATCATTTTCCACCCGCTTCGCCATCTCTCCTTTCGTTCGGAAGATCCAAACTTTTGGTTCAGATCGAGAGCAATTAAGCAGAGCTCTATTGCTTTGTAGTCTAAATTGAAAGTAAGATGAGGTATCAATGGCGGTTGCTTCTTTTACGGAGTTATCATTCTTCTCATCATCGTCCATTACTTCCCCATTTCTCCCGTTTCCAGGTAATTTCCAGTTCGACCCGACCTTTCACTTCTTTCCTCCACGAACGTTCTGGGGTTGGAGCTTTGCAACAACGCCCATGTCTTATTGCCTTGCGACCGCCATTGATGAGCTCTGTAGGCCGAAGCTTTTCATCCGAAGATTCCGAACCTGCGATTGGAAAAGAGAAAGCTTCTTCCGAGGCTGTTGTGATTGGTGTTTTTAGCAGATTGACTAGTAAGGATGAAATTATGAAAGAGCTGAATTCGAATGATATTGTGATTAGCCATGATTTAGCGTTGAAAGCTCTGAGGTCGCTTGAATCAAGCCCAGATGTTGCAGAAAGGTTTTTCCAGTGGGTCTTGGAAGTTTCTCCTAAAAAACTTTCCTCCAAGAGTTATAACACGATGCTGCGTATTCTGGGCGTTAATGGGCTTGTTGATGAATTCTGGATCTTGGTTGATGACATGAAGAAGAAAGGGCATGGTGTATCAGCTAACGTCAGGGACACAGTGGGTCAGAAATTTCAGGAAGATGGTCTAGAAAGTGATTTCAATAGGCTGAAGGAGCTTTTCGCTTCAGGTTCCATGGATAATTCGGTGGACAAGGTTTGCAATAGGGTTTGTAAGATTGTTATGAAGGACCAGTGGTGTGCTGATTTAGAGAAACATCTAAGGGATCTGAAACTCGAGTTTAACAGCGACCTGGTGAAGATGATAGTTGAAAAACTTGATGTGGAACCGAGGAAAGCCCTGTTGTTCTTCCGGTGGATTGATGAGTCTGGCAGCTTCAAGCACGATGAGATGACGTATAACGCTATGGCCAGGGTCTTGGGGAAAGACAAGTTTCTTGATAGGTTTCAGCACCTCATCGAAGAAATTAGGAGCGCTGGTTACGAAATGGAGATGGAGACTTATGTTAGGGTCTCCGCAAGGTTCTGTCAGACTAAGATGATTAAAGAAGCTGTTGAGTTGTTCGAGTTTGCAATGGCGGGGAGCAACACACCCACTGCGCACTGCTGCAGTTTACTGCTCAAGAAGATTGTCACTACCAAGAAACTGGACATGGATTTGTTTTCAAGGACCGTGAAGGCTTATACCGGAAATGGCAACGTTATGACGGATTCCGTGCTGCAAGGCGTCCTCAAGTCGTTGAGAAGCGTTGATAGGTTTGAGCAGAGCAATGAGGTGTTGAAAGCGATGAAAGAAGGCGGCTATATTCCTAGCGGCGACCTGCAGAGTGTGATTGCGTCGGGGCTTAGTCGTAAAGGCAAGAAAGATGAGGCCAATGAACTTGTGGACTTCATGGAAGCCTCTGGAAATCATCTGGATGACAAAGCAATGGCAACTTTAGTTGAAGGGCATTGTGATGCCAAAGATCTCGAAGAAGCTGCAGAGTGTTTCAAGAAGATGATCGGCAAAGATGGGGTCTCTTATGCGGGCTACGCATTTGAGAAGTTGGTACTTGCTTATTGCAACAGTTTTCAGGCAAGAGACGCGTACAAGCTTTTCGCGGAGCTAGTGAAACAGAAGCAGTTGAAACCTTGGCACAGTACATACAAAATCATGGTGAGGAATCTTCTGATGAAGAAGGTAGCAAGAGATGGTGGGTTCGAAGAAGCTTTGAGTCTTGTACCTCTGATGAGAAATCACGGTTTCCCTCCTTTCGTGGACCCATTCATAGATTACTTATCAAACAGTGGAACAGGCGCTGAAGCATTCGCTTTTCTCAAGGCTCTGACGTCGAAGAAGTTTCCATCTAACTTAATGGTTCTGCGTGTGTTGGAAGCTATGTTGAAGTCTGCGAGGCATAGTGAAGCTCAGGATTTGCTGTCTCTGTGCCCTAGCTATATCCGTCGCAATGCAGACGTTCTACAACTGTTCAGTTCCATGAAACCTGATAAATGTTCTTTAGAGAAACCTTTGCCAGCTCCCGCCCAGATCGAAGCCTGATCCATTAGAGATCTCTGTGGACACGTGTAACAACAATTTTATAGTTTCATCTACTTGATGCACTCGGTTTCTTCTATATTTGTCTCCCAAATTATGTATATTATCCTAAGGAATCAAATGGAAGATTAGACTACGGGATTAATGGATCTGTTCAGCCAAACTTAAGAAGTGTAGATAGACCATAAGAAGAGCTTGAGAGAGGCCTGAAGCTTCGTTTTTTGCTGCTACAGAGAGCTATAAACTCTTTCTTTATGATTAGATGAGCTTGAGCAGATTGGTCTTCCAGAAATTATATATGGCCCATTTACTAAGTCAAATCCTGGCCCATTAGCTGGCGGGTAATTATGCTCCGAGTAACTTTTAAATATATCATACGCGCAGATCAAACGCGTTAAGTTCACGCATGGTCGTTTACTCGTTTTCCTCTGATTCTAGTCTTTTGACTCTTTGGGCACAAGAGCGCGTCGGACATCCCTTCTGTCTTTCTTCTAAACATGTTTGCTTTTAATCAAGAAACTACACCGTTTTGGATCGACAGAAAACAAAAGAAAGTTCAGTGCATACAAGAAGTCAGTGAAGAAGCTAGAAAACTTAATTAGCGGATAGAGAAGAAAACATAGTTATCAATGATTTTGAGGCAACTACATGTCACGTGAGACCCAATTTCTTTCTTTAACTTGTAAATTGATTAATGTAAGTTATAACACTACTCCCAAAATAAGATTCACTCTACTATCTTATTGCCATACCTCGAAAGAACAATATAACTATGAAACTTAATATTTAATGGCTGCTTTCTCTTTGTCAACCTACTTTGTGGTCAATTTATGTATGAGCTGTATCGTTACTATTATATGGCCATAGCATATATATGCATAATGCATTAGCTTTACTTGTTAGAACTGAACAACAAAACTTCATATAGAACCAAGATTACATTTTGCTATACGTACACAGAATCAAAAAGGGCTATAAGTGTGCTTACGATCTCTCGTACGTTAAGAAATCGCTGTTTCATGTTTAAAAGATTCGATAATGATGAACAATCAATCAAGTTGTAATAATGGGTAACTTTTTACTTGAGAAAATATCGAATTAATGCGGATATTATATGTACATATCTACACAAATACTATTTGAGTGGAAATTATTGTGTTTTGTTATTCTCATTCTACGCTTGAATAATGCGACGAGGTATTATGAAAGGTGTCATATATATTGTGCGTAAAGTAGTACTTTCTATTAATGATCATTGACTTCTCAACTTCACCATATATTTACACATAGGACAAGACAAAACAAAGCATGCTAAATTTTAAGCATTGACATTATTTCATCTTGCCCCTGATTTCTGAACACTCACACACATATATACACGTACATACACAATGTATATATGTTTGTACATGTATCGTAATGAATAAATGAATCAATCACGTGAACAAAGGAGCATCATTACACATCTTCTGATGATGTAAATTCTCCCTTTTTGTTCTTTGAGATACTTGCCAAGTCTTCTACTTTGTGATTTCTTCTCCTTTCTCTTCAAGCTCATGATGCTTTCCATATCCGTTTCTTTTCCTTGAAAAACCGGCTGATATAACAATGATTTATATATTCGCAAACACTAAAAAGATGGTGAGATTTAGTACGCCTAATTAATCCCTTGAAAAATCTTGTTTTAGATTTTTTCCAAGGGTTACGAATCTTGTAGGAGATATACTTAGAGATTAAGACTGTGATTTTGTGAAGAGAGAAGAGAGCTTTGGAAGATAAGTGTTTTGATTTGATGGGGAAGATGCTTGTTCCAGTGAGTTTTTATAGGGAAAAGTTTTTGTCTGCATTGAACATTTTTTTTTTTTTTTTTAAAGTGAAAATAGAAGCCATCAAATTTATATTTAATTTTTAGACGAACCACGTAAATAATAATAGGAATAGTGTTTGAGCAAATAATTCTTATTTTTTTATGGTTGAATCACGTCACCAAACTTTACATAACAATGTGAAAAGACACCAACCAAGATACATTGGTCGGCCATTTGGTTGCATACCTTATTCTTTTATGCACTATTTCACAAAAAAAATATAATGACTTTAATTAATAGGAATACTATATACTTTTTTTGTAAAGCTGTAAGTCTTATATATAGCTCATGTAATATATATAATCACGATCTCTTTTGATTAGACTATCCATATGTGAGTATATGGAATTTACATCAAAGATGGTGATACTTGTAACTGCTTTGTTTTTTCAACACATCGACCGATTCGATATAATCATATAACTAGAGCCATTTTGCTTCAAATGAGATGAACAGATCCCACAAAAATGGGGATGCTGTGAGTAATTTTTACTCGTATTCACAACTTAGTTAATTCATCAAAATACTAAATTAGTTTGAATAAATGTATAAATACTAACTTGTAACATACGTTGGTGTGAATACATGAAATTAGCGTGTATATTTACAGTGTCTAACTTCTTAGATATAAAAATTGTAAACCAAATTGATCTGAGATATATCTATAGTTTCATATGGATATAGCATACTCTAGTGGTATTGATTTCCTCATATTTGACACGAATTTCTATAGTGAAATATTATCCTTGTTTTATAACGAGTATTATATTTCACGTTTATCGCTTTATAAAATTTGCTAATGTTAAAGCTTATTTTAGAAATTATTTCCAAAACTTTTGCAAAGTACGTAGTGTAGCTTAAGAAACTTCTCTACGAAACTTCCTAAGCTAAATTACTAAATTTTTGAGCTTGTTAGAAGATAAGTATTTTAATTACTTTGAAAATTTGTGACTTGTGAGCTTGTATATTAGCTAAAAGTTTAATAAATCAAAGCCAAAACACAATCCCACATGTCTTTTCTCGTGTTCCACCACCAAATCAGCCGTAACTTGAACCTGGCCTGCTTCATTCAGCTTCCACTGAATACATCCATACGATATAACTCAATCTCTCTAATCGTATCGATTATATAGTTATTTTTTTTTTGAAATAAATTTTACTTAATCACAGCTCAAATACCAAAGCCTACATATTTTATTAGCGCCTTACTTCTTGGAAATCGTTTTGTGTCCCCTTCTACATATATTATTAAGCCGATTATCCCTATGCCATGTTTCAAAACAGAACATTTTGATCTTGTAAATGTTGACATGTTGTTCGACTATATTAGTCTTCATATACATATACCAAAGAATACATGCGTACACCGGTACATGTACTTGTCTTACCATCGCTCGCGCGGTACGTATTGCTACATATTGCGCACGGGACAAGCTATTAACCAAAATCCCATAGTAATTTTTTCAAAGCATAAGAAACCAAAAATCTAAAATTTAAATTTTAAAGCATAAGAAACAAAAAATCTAAAATTTAATTTTTTTGTCAGTCATTCCCTCGTTATTTTTTTTTTATTTTTTACCAAAGATAGAATGCGTTTACTGTGAAATATATATAGTTCCACGTGCATTATATGAGAGTACCATAACTCTTGAACTTGAAAGGCAATTAATAAACGAATAATATAAGAAAAAAGTTGCTTGTTTGAAAGAAAAGACCATAACTCTTGAACTTGTGTTGTCTTGGTGGTTGTTTGCATCCAATTATTCTTAATTTCAAAAACAAGAAAAATAGAAGAAGCATGTGGAGCATGCCCGCACGTGAAATTCGCATGGCTGAGGGTTACTGTTTGGCATAACCTAGACAACTTTCGTTATCTTGTCTCCTTACTTAATAATACTCTACTTAGTTTCATCATAAACTATTCATGATTCCAATAATTGATTAATTAAGAATGAACTCAAACAGAATTAAGAATCATTAACCCGTATCTTGGTCTTGGATAACTCAAAGAAAAGTCTCCGTAATTACACACTTGTCCAGTGCATCGCATCAACAACCACTTTCGACTCTCTATCTATGGTTTACTAATCATTTGAATTAAGGTTGATATTTTTCGGGCTAATGAAGCATCCTATATCTTGGAACTAATTATCTAATTAGGATCATTCACATACGAACATTAATTATTGCAATTAAGACCAAGTATATCAATTCGTACGTTGGCCCTTATATTTGTCCTTAGTTGATTTCTCCCTATTTGAACCAATGTAATTTAGTTAGAGCCTCATGCTAATACTTATGGTATTAGATTTTATTAGGGCCACGCCATGTCCCAAAACTAGTTTATAGGAGTAAATTATGGTTTTTTTTTTAACTACAAAAGAAAAGTATTAAACCTGCGAATTGGCACATGACACATTTTTGTATTAATTAAAAAGATTGTAAAAAGACAAAACTATTATTGTTCAACAAATTTAAAGTCGAACATATATATATATATATATATCCCGATCAAAATTATATATTTGTAGAAAATTTCCTTGAGATCAAAACTACTTATATCTAAAGATTATTTATTAAGGGAAAAAAGTAATTTGAAATAAAAAAAAATGTTTTTTTTCCCACCTTTCTTTTTATAAGTACACACACTCATACTCTTTTGCCTTGTATCGTATGAATCATATTGCTTTCTTCTCTTCGTAAGTTGTTCTGTGACCAGAGAGATTGAAGATCAAATATCATCGGACTTCCATTCTACGACGGCAAGAGTGTGGCGGCCACCGCAAGCAATTGACTTGGCTAACCATTTTCCTTCTTCTTCTTCGTCGGCGTGATTAAAGCTTCCCTCAGGTGGAGGAATCTTTATAGGCAACTCCAATGGCTGTCCCGTTGTTACTTTCCTTCCATAACCAAGTCTCCCATGATCTCCTCTACCAAACTGATCACAAAGAGAATCATAATCAGAAAAAAAGGAATAATCTTCTTCTATTTTGCGTAAAATTGAAAAGCGGATTTCTTGGTTTTCAAGGGACTAACCGAGAAGATTCTGCCATCTCTTGTCAAAGCAACTGAATGTGTTCCGCCGCAAGAAACCTATTTGTAAAAGGTTATTGATTATCAAAGTCTAATGCTTTAGCTGAATGATATCCTCTTTTAAGAGATCTCAAGATCATTAAAGTTTAACGCTTTACTACCTGAATGATATCTTCTTCAGCTAGAAGATGAACTTTCTGTGGAACCATTTTGCTGCTCTTGTCATTGTCACCAAACCCGAGTCTTCCGTGTTCTCCTCTTCCCCAACCATACACCTATAAAATAAAAGACCAAACACATAGTTATTATATCTTGATGAAAAATGAGGAGCTAGCAAATGGTGAGAATGAGAAGGAAAGTAAGAAACTCTGAGAATACGTTTGAGAGTAGATGAGTTCTAATACCTCTCCTTTATCGGTTAAAGCGGTTGAATGCCATCCACCCGCAGCAATATCAACCTACAGATGCGTTCAAAGACAGAGAAAGCTTATGCCTTTTTGTAGATTCTACAGAATCACTTGATAAATGTTTAATGAATCAAGAAAAAGGAATTAAAAAAAAACGAACCAAAGTGAGATCATCCAGGCCTTGGACTGGCACCGGATGAGGGGTCGGTTGGGTATCACCGGTTCCAAGTTGTCCGTACTCGTTATTACCCCATGCCAACAGTCTCCCATCTTCTTCAAGAGCCAGATTATGAAATGCTCCAACAGCGATTATACGCACGTTTTCAAGACCTTGAACTCTTACAGGAACAAATATTTGTTTTCTGTTGTTTAGAAAGAAAACAGAACCCAACATTTTAGTAATAGCCTAACAATGCGCAAAACGTATACTATTGCTTTGTGAGAGTTCTCTATACATGTCACCGGGAGGCCACGGTTGGCCCCAAGTCCACACTTGACCTTCCCGTGTCAGAACCACCGAGTGAGTACCACCTGCAGCAACCTGTTAAGAAGATTAGACCCTCAAATGTAACATTGACAGAGTCTTGATTTTTGAGGACAGGACACGAGCTAGTTTACCTGTCGGACTGTAAGCTTAGGGGCACATGGCTTAGGGATCACAATATCTCTTCGCACGGGTCTACCCATCTCGTCTTTTAAAGGCTCTTCACCACATTGTCCATATTCATTCCCACCTGCGTGTATTTCCATAATCATTTTGTATAATGAACTCTCACCAAACAAAACAGATTGAGGATAAAATAAATAGCATTTAAAAGCGTACCCCACGCATATGCTCGGCCTCGATCATCAACAGCTAAACAATGCCAACCACCAATTGCTGCCTATCATTCCCATTACGATACCAAAACAGTACATTCAATGGTGAAACCGGTAGTTTCATTTGATAATCTGACGAAAAGCACAACAGATTGAGCAGAAGGAAAGATCAGACCTGAGTGATCTTGACATTGGCAAGAGCCTTAACTCGACTAGGGACATTTTCTGTCTTTCTCTCTGGTGGGTGTCCTAATGTACCTCTTTGATTCCAACCCCATGTAAACATCTGAATCAGTTTAGAAAAGAAAACCGTGAAATAGATATTTTAAAACCTTGACTTTCTGAATATAAAAGGACCTCTAATTTAGTCACTCAAGCTACTGAAATGAGGAACATAACCAATTCCATGATAACACAGCGAAAACCGAGTCAAGTAACCAACTTTAACCTATTCTAAGTCCCACAAAAGAAGAAGACAGAGAGCTTCATCGATTATGCTTGATGAGACAAACCAAGTTTCTTGGTTACTTCAAATCTCACAAGAGCTTATATAACCAAACTTAAAAAGGCACTCTGTTTTTTGTTTGTCCTAAAAACAGATAGAAAGCATATTCCCAAATGCGTAGAGACCAATTGAAACACGAGAAAATCTCATTTAGATAAACCCCAAATGAATGATATTCGGATAATACCGTGCCATCATCGCAAATGGCGAGGGAGTTACGGCTACCGGAGACAACGGAGCGAACAGAGTAAGGCTCGAGAGCTTCAACGACACAAGCCCATTCCTTTTCTTCGTTGGTCCCAATTCCTAGTTGCCCATCTTCCCCAGAGCCCCTGATAAGACAAGAGAGAGGCCACAGAGTGAGTGAAAAATCGAAACTTTGTTAGGGAGAGGGAAGTGAAGAGAAGAGTAATGGACCAGGCTATGATTGAAGTAGCTGAAACCATTTGAGAGAGAGAGAGAGAGAGAGAGAGAGAAGGTGAGCGAATGAATTGCAGCGAGACAAGCGGAAAATCAAAGCAGTGGGATTCGAGAGGGGTGGTAATAAAAGCGATGTGTTTATATGTTAAGTTTAATTATTTAATTAATATTCATAATGCTTAACATGCTCCAGACATTGATTTGCGTATATTCGTATTTCTATATAGAGTATGCTCACAGAAATGATTTTCCATTGGTATGTGTTTCGGTGTTTTTTTTTATTTAAATTACAGCGGATTAAGACAATCAACGAGGTATGCCAAATTCTATAACTGTAGTTGAATAAAAATCCAATACAAAATACTGTATAAATACACACATATGGAAAACATGAATAAAAAGAGGAACAACAGAAAAAGGAAAATAAATAAATAGAGACATAAATTTAATTGTACGGAAAGAGACCCATGAGTGCTGTGTTAGACACAAAAGGAAAAATATGGGTTGAAGAATAACATTTGAGCTTACAAAAAAGGGTATATATATGTACACATGTCCACTACATAAGCATTCTGTATTGTTGACTCTGCGTGGATATAATTCTG
The DNA here is from genome assembly GCA_911865555.2 of Thlaspi arvense. Classification (NCBI taxonomy): domain Eukaryota; kingdom Viridiplantae; phylum Streptophyta; class Magnoliopsida; order Brassicales; family Brassicaceae; genus Thlaspi; species Thlaspi arvense. The sequence goes on along the minus strand of OU466859.2, from coordinate 57,136,545 downwards.
AAGCTGAAAGTATTTTGTTTTCTTGTTTTTTGTTTTCTTGCCGGAACTGTAGGTGTTTGATTTTGATCTCAAAGATTCTTTGAAAATGGGTTAAGTAAAAAAAAAGAATTATGCACCGGGATCCCTAATGATATATCTTAAACGAGTTGAACCCAAATCAATGATCATAAGTTCTGTGTCTAACAATCAACGAAATATAAAACCAAAGACTCAACAGCATTAAGAACACAATAAAGAAAAGGAAGGGTTTATGAGTTTTCAAAGGAGAAAACCAAATAAGGATCTTCTCTCTGCTTCTACAAACCCCATATCATATGTTTTAGGAAACTAGAGCCAAATCCATACCATCCATACTTAGAAATGTCTCTTTCTCTCTCTCTCTCTCTCGGATCACTTCAACGTCTAAGCTTGTTTCCCTTCTTCCAACTCAGGTTTTGACGCCTCCTTGATCTCATCACCACCCGCCTCATCCTGAAAAAAAACGAGCAACGCATCAGCGTTTCATTGCGAAATAACTTGGTACAGATGTAAAGATGCTTTATATTGTGTAGATAGGAGTTAAGAAGAAAGAGCTGGGAAGGTAGCTACATTAATGTCAGAAGTCCAGAGGGTCAGATTGTCGCGGAGAAGTTGCATTATCAGTGTACTGTCCTTGTATGATTCTTCTCCTAACGTGTCCAGCTCAGAGATTGCTTCATCAAAAGCCTGTGAAAAACAATCCAAGTGAATATCATTTTTCAGGATCATCTGGTGTGGTGCAGGCAGGAATTTTTTTAAAGTCTGAAAGCATAACGACATCACATAAGGCAATACACAAAACCTGTTTTGCGAGATTGCAAGCGCGATCAGGTGAGTTGAGGATCTCATAGTAGAAGACAGAGAAGTTAAGGGCAAGTCCCAATCTAATCGGATGAGTAGGAGCTAAATCAGCAAGTGCAATATCCTACATCACAAGAAAATCTTTGATCAAGATAAACCCCCATTAGTGGTCTCAAGCAGCAAAATTCAGATGTTAAGATTATACCTGAGCAGATTTGTAAGCTACAAGAGTGCTCTCTGCAGACTCCTTCCTCTCAGCTCCAGTCCTAAACTCAGCAAGGTACCTGTGGTAATCTCCTTTCATCTTGAGGTAAAAGACTTTGGACTCGGCGGAAGACGCAGTGGGAACAAGGTGAGCATCGAGAAGGTTCAATATCCCATCGCAGATTTTGCTGAGCTCGGTCTCGATCTTGCCTCTGTAGTCCTTGATTATCGAGACGTGATCTTCGTTTCCTCTGCTTTCTTCCTTCTGCTCAATGGAAGAAATGATCCTCCACGAGGCTCTCCTAGCGCCAATCACGTTCTTGTAAGCAACGGACAAGAGGTTTCGCTCTTCCACAGAGAGCTCCTCGGTGTCTACGGTCTTTGCAACTTTCTCCATGAACTCAACCATTTCCTCATACCGCTCAGCTTGCTCCGCTAACTTGGCTAAGTACACATTCTCTTCCCGTGATGATGACGACATCTTCTCTTGTTAGATCCTGCTTCCAAAATTCGTTTCAAACTTCATCAGCATCACTGTATCTACCATTATTCCCAGGAACACCAAAATCACAAAAAAAAAGACACACGGGTTTCGCGTTTTCCACCATTTTCTCATAATCATCATCTCCTATAGATCAATCCGAAAACGAACACTAAAAGTCAAAACACACCGACAGATACACACAGGATCAGGCGAAAGAAACGCCAAAATCGATCGTAACTATGCCAGATCTCGAAACAAGATAAAAACACACACAGACAAGAAAATCAACAGAGTACATTCCAAGTCCAGAAAACGAGAACGAAAACATAAACGAGCAAATAGAGAAGTTATTCGTCCATCGATGAGCAAAGCGAGGTCAGATCCGGAGCTTACCGAGGGGATTTTGGAATTAGGGATTGTCGAACTCGAAAGCTTGGAGACGCGAGGCAAGTGGAGAGAAACAAGGGGGAAAAATAGAGCAAGATATGGGCTTTGATTTTTTTTGGAGAAACTAAAGAGGAAAAGGCCCAATAATTGTTTGACAAGTGTCACGCGGTGTTGACCCGTCAAAGACTTTAATTTCGTGAAAAATGAATAATGTAATTACACGGCCTAGCATGGACCCTGATTCCGTTTGACTTTTAAAACGAAAAATTAAACTGATTTGCCATTTTTAACGTCTGCCTCATAAAGTCATCATGATTTTAATTCAAATTTCTTCAACTGTTCTCCGTTTAATTGCTTTTGACTGTTTAGACTTTAGACTTGCCCTGAAATACTTTGTTACACTTTTTATTTCCGAATTACTAGATTTTTGACATTCGTTCTAAATCAGTTTGGGTTCAGAGGACATATATAACTAAGTATTATAGTTTTATGAAAGCACACGAAAACAAAAACAAAACTAAAGATCAGTCTTTATCATTCTTCTTTTCCCTCTAGAGAGCACAATCGGAACATTCGTCATGTTTTTCTCAAACAATAAAAAAAAAGGATAGATTCGAAATCATCTATAACAACAAAAGATACAAAAACTAAAGAAAATAATAATCTTATATGGTAATGCTCAAAACTCGAAAGAAGAAAAAGGAAAGCCGAAAACAGAAAGACATTTAGTAGGGTTTTAAGTAGGCTTCCTCATATTTCTTCCTGCACGAATCACTTCATCAACTAACAGCAACTGCGAAGCAATCACCGGCCTGCAACACATTACCAAGGAACCGTTTTAACTGCCTGAACTCAACCGCTACTGAATTATAGAATTGTTTCAAAAGCCAATTCTAGCATTTTGGTTTTGTACATACCCTGAATTGATAAGTTGGCGCTTCACCGAGTAATTGTCGAAAATACCGGTAAGCAGAGGGTCTATGGGTTCTCCATCCTGTAGGTTTAGTCCCACAACGTTTCCTTTGTCATGCTCGCTCTGTATAAACATTGAAATCCAGTAGAGATTAGCCACACACACAAAAAAAATGTTCATTTGGAGAATTATCAATAGGCGTAAAAGAGGAAAATACCGTTAGAGAAATGATAACGTCCTGTGTATCAAGCCCAGCATTCTCAGCGAGTGTCTTAGGCACCACAAGAAGCGCGTTAGCAAAAGCTTCAACACCGAGTTGAGCGCGCTGCAATTTGCCCAGGATTAAGATCGCAGCCGGAAAAATCATGAATTGGTATTATATTACTATATACTTACCCCTTGAACGGTTTTCTTGACTTCATTGATTAAGTGTTGTCTCGCTGCAACTTCGAAAGCTCCAGCTCCCTATGGAGAGCGACAAACGTCAATAAGCCATAAGCGCACAAAACCAAAAGCCTTACACTGAAATTGCAATCTGTATGATCATTGCGGAGAAGGAGGTACTTACTAATACAACGCACTCATCTTCTAAGGTATTCTTGACTGATCTTAAACCATCACGGACAGCGTCTTTAATTTGAGCAATGGTGTGGTCGTTAGGCCCTATAAAAACCAAATAGATATAGACTGAGCGATGAGCAGGCGTGTAAAAGAAGAAAAACCGACCTTCAAAACTTAGCCGCTGAGAGAAACAAGTTTGGTCATTTGTACCTTTTATGAGGATAGTACATGAATGAGGGTTCTTCACTTGCTCGACAAATGTGTACTTTTCCTCTCCAAGAACGTGCTCATATACAAGTCCAGCCCAACCAAGACAATCAGGAGTTAAGTCATCAACGGAGTTCACAGCTTCTCCACCACATGCCAAAACCAAACGTTCCATGTTCCTCCTCTTTGCTCTTCTAAGAGCGATTATCTGGAGACACATATATATGCATAAGGAAACAGAAAGTATTGGATAGTAATAATGTGTAGACACAAGAACCCGAGTACAAGAAGATAGACAAGCTTAGCGGAAGATCTAGCAATCTAAAAAGCTTTAGGGAAAATCTCTACTGGTTTCATGTCATCATGCCTTTACTTTAGATTTCAGTTCACCTGATTTCACATTTTACAATCTTTCTCAAGAGTTTATCTTACTTTTCTGGCAATCGGAATAACAGGAGCCCCCAAAAAATACAAAACTAGTCATAGCTTACCCCTTCTCTAGCAAGAAGATCCAACGATGGGGGATCAATACCCTTTTGATTTAAGATAACAAAGCTGTCGTCATTACCAGCACAAACCTGCATGATACATAGAACATGTTAATATCCAAAATAATACAGCAGATGGCTGGGAGGTAGTGGTTTCAAACTCACCTTGTTCTTCAGCTCAATAATTTTCCTAACTCTCTCATCAACGGAACGTCGCTCAGCAGTAACCATGGCTTCCCTCTGTTCCGCATTCGAGTAGAAAAATCCTGCGTTAATTTCACTGATATATACAAAGTTAGGATACGAAATCAGTGCTACACGGGACAGTTCCTCTAAATACTTGTCTTTCATATCTCTTCAAGTATCAACGAGAAAATTATAATACCTCTTCTCGTACTCCAGAGACACATTGCAAGTTAGGATGTGACAATTCTCCGCACGGCGTTTCATGTCAGGGTGTCTTGAACCATGATCCAGGACAAGCCCCTCAACCTAATACAAGAGAAACAATCCATGTGATATTAGCAACGGTTACATGAAGACGAATTTATGATTCATGACATTCAACTATCAGACAGAACAAATTTACTGCAAAGCAATAAAAAAGGCATACCAATCGTGTGTCAACATCAAATTTATGGCGCATGTGCATTATCTCGACCATAAACAGGTCAATAGGTTCCTCAGGCTTCCGGATGCAGAGAACCTGTTATGTGCGGGAAGTAGTTGATTAGGAGACAAACAAGCTTGTAAAACAAAACTTATTCATAGATTAGTTCTCATAAGTGTGGAAACCAAGATGATAATAGGATATTCAATGAGAGATATCAGTAAACTTACGGAATTCACAACGATATCAGTCAGTTGATCAGCTAAGCCTTCATACAGCTACGTAAGCCAGAAAAAAAAAAGATAGTTAGGAGTGGAGAGAAAAGAGAAAAAGTCTGTGGTAATGAAAAAATATAGATGTCAACAAATGAAGAATACCTTTGTTCTTAGCGTTGTCCTTGCAACCATTTTGAGGATCTCTTTATCAGGCTCATCACCCATGACCACGGGTGTCTTGAAAGTGTCGAGAAACTGGAGAGTAGCTCTTTTTGCAATCTCGAAACCATCAACTAAGACACGTGGATGCATTCCTGAGACACGTATAAACCTTTTCATCAGAACCATTAGTCACTGAGGCTAAACAAAACATGACAAGGTAGTTGGAGATGAAACGATGGAAAGACATATATGTTAACAATGATAAACTGATTCACAAAATGAAAGGCATCAGATCCAGCCTTAAAGTCTAAAACAGATACAGAGAGAACTGATAAATAAATAAAAGTAAAAGTCGGACAGAAGCAAATTCGGCTAACCTTCGTCGATGCAACGCTCTGACTGCTTCATGAGCTCACCAATGAAGATGACAGTGGAAGTAGTACCATCACCACTAATGTCATCCTGTGCAACAGCTGTTCTTGCAATCATGATGGCAGTGGGATTTTGGATTTGCTGCAAAGAAAAGCAAAAAATGAGAAGTGTAAAGCATTATCAAACTAGTTAATGCCGAGATATAGTCATCCATTAGAGAAGGACTTGAGTGCGTCATTTCTATCACCAATTCACCATACCGAGTAGCGCTCTGAACTGAGAAACGTTTAATATATATATATTCATTTTCCAAAATCGTACTCCAATTTCACTAAGCAATAACCACATGCCTAGAGTCTAACATTAAATGACACAAGTTTCAAACAGACTTCACAAGTAAGAAGCGATACTAAGCTAGGTTCTAATCAATTAACAAGATCTAGCTATTGTTTGTTTTCTAACGGGGCTCACCATTTCCTTTAGAAGCGTGTTCCCATCTTTGGTAAGCTTGATATCCCCGGAACCACCAACAAGCCTACACCGAGTGAAGTGAACGATAAAAGGGTCGCAGCGAGTAGGGGGTAAGTATACATAGATCTAAGGAAACAAAATGGCAGAAACAGTCTTACATCTTAATGGTTCCCTTAGGGCCGAGATTTGACTTGAGTACATCCTGTAAACCCTTGGCGGCGTTGATGGTCATATGAAGCGCCGCCGATTTGTTGAGCACCTCGGCATTAGGATTCAGGACACGCACAGACATCTTCGATGATGAGAGATCAAAGTAGTCGAAGGAGATTCAGAGGAGAAAACTGGAAAGAGAGAGTGATTCTAGGGCTTTTGTTCTGGGAGCTTCTTAAGTTTTACTGAGTATCTTTTATTTCTTCTTTTAAATCTCGTTGCTGCGAATGCAAGGGTAAGAAAGAAAACTCTCAAACCATCACAATCTGTCCCTCAACGACGTCGCATTATCACACAGTGAAAATAATACTCCCCCTTGATATCTTTCACTACTACTAGGACATGCACATTTGTCAACTTGCCTCGCCTTAATATTTCACACAGTATGTTTCATGAGATTAACATAGAACACGTTAAAGAGATGATTACAGTGATTTTCATTTGTTTTTTTGTATTTTTTTTTATAAACTTTGACTATTAAGGTAACATACACAGACGAATAAATGTCCCCAAAACGAAAAAAATAACGTGGAACCGGAGATTTTGTAATGACTAGAGACGATACAAGACGATACAAGACAATACAAACAAAGAGTAAATGAGAAACTCTATTTCAAACTGAGAAGTGAGAGAATCCATGACTATAGACGAGTAACGAGCTCATGAACATCTCTAGTTTCAACTTGGCATCCCATAGTACATATATATAAGTAAACATATGGACCAATGAGAGAAGAAGCTATTCCTCGAACTCATGCATGTGATCAAGAAGATAGTTTGCAGCCAACTCTTCGTTCTTGTTGCAGGCAAAGAACACTTCCAGCACCAATGCTCTCTCGAATCCCATTGCTTCCAGCTGTTTATTTATTTATAATTATTATCAAGGTGAACCGGAGTTGATCAAATCATTAAAAGAAAGATGGATGCTTTTTCTTTTTAGGAAAAATCAAAGCTGAATAAAAAAAAGAAAAGGAACAGACCCGTTCGATTGCATCGCGTTCCTCAAGTGTGACTTGGATCGCCTGTGGCTGTGGCATTCCCGCCTCCAATTGGCCAAAGAGGTTGCCGCTGAATGCGCAAATTAACCAAGAAAATAATCATTGTTTTAAGTAATCCAAAAGTTTTGGTTTTGATATATGTGTTTACATTTGAATCCTAATCGTAAGAGCACAGGGATTATACATACCTCTCTCCACCTCCTTCAACGGGTTCATTGATTAAACGTAAGAAGTCAGCTTGATGTTCTTGAATCAACCGCATCAAGTTTGGGTTTTGCTTTCCCAGTTCCTGAAGCATAGGCTGCAGAAACACACATATATTAAAATTCATTTCACCCAGCAAAAGCCTGAAAAATATGTCCATTCTTCTGTGAATTGGATCAACATACCTGCAGAACCTGAGGGTTTGCTTGCACCATTGCTCGCAGAGCTTGGAACTGATATACACAAAGAATTTCAATAAACACCTCACGCATTGATATCTGATATACTCTTGTCACCAAGTGTAGGAAAAGAAACAGCTCATACCTGTTGGCTGTTGCGCAGGAAGTCAAGCGTTCCGGCACCAGGGTTTCCCCCAACATTTGGCAACCCCTGTGAGTAGATTTTGGTTACATACCCAGTTATGATCAAAGCTTGATAACGAACCAAGTATGCCTTGGGACGTATTTCTAGAGCCCAGAACAAAAGCTTTAAAAGAACCCAAGTGTACTCTCGATCTCCAGGTGTATTACCTGTGGGAAGAGATCTAACGGATTTGCATTAGGACCAGTTGCAGGTGCCGCTGCAGGTTGCTGCGTCTGCGCTGGACGATCTGCTGGCTGTCCACCACTAGCTGGGGCACGGGCAACTGAAGGAACTTCAGCTTGCTCAGGGATACCCTAAAGCATAAATATAATAAGTGTTCAAAATATATAAATTTCTCTAGTTGCAAGGAAAAGAGTAGCCTATAATAGTGACAAGGAAGTCGATTATAGGCCTAGGGACCGAGATGCAGAGACAAAAATTGAACTCACAGAGTAAAGATATTCCACAGCTCTTTCAGGGTTGTTAAATGCAGCACGGAGTGCACGGACAACAGTGTCACGATCCCAGGATCCACCACCCATGTCAAGAATCTGTTGAATGGTACTCTCTAAATTACTTCCTGCGGCCAGATTTGATGCTGCTTGTCCGTAAACATCACCCTGAGATCTATCTTAACCAAAAAAAGATGAAACAAAATAAAGAGTAGGCCAATCTCTGAATCAAGCGGAAAATTTAATGGACTACATATATGTAGCAAATATGCTAACCCAGCAGGAGTTGATTCGGGTGTGGGAGTGCTTGCTGGTAAAGTAGCAGAAACAAGTTCAGGTACAGGTACAGGTACAGGCTCAGGTGCAGGTGCAGGTACAACCACAGTTTCAGTTGCAGCTGCAGGCGTTGGTGTTGGTGTCGGTGCAGCTGGTCTGCACAGATTTAGGAAGATTGGGGTGAGAAAATCGAAATTAGTATTCACATAGAATAGACAACTGTTTCGGATAAATTTCAGGAAACTTTTCCAAACAGAAAATAATTGTCTCTTAAACTCACATTGCTACCGAAGCTGGAGGTTGAGGGGATGCTGAAGGCTGTGTTGATGAGGTGGGCATCGACTTGACCTAAACCAATGCTAAAGTTAGATCATTCAACGAACAAGTTGCTGCAGCATCTCTATGTTTATGATGAAGCTATAACAGCAGAACCAACTCACCTGCGCTGAAGGGCCAGCAGATGTAGTAGACGCTCCAGATGAGGCAGGTTTACTCTGCATGTACAGCCATAAGTCAATAATTAGGTAATCAAAGAGCTAAACAGAAAACAACACAATTACTTTTGTTTACTCGGATCCAAATGCACCTTGGTCATCATAATGACAATAAAACTGCCCTCGGCAACTTTGTTCTCCTCAATTGTGGTCTCATCTTTAAGCACTTTCCCTTGGTGAATAAGCATCTGTTTCGAAGCAGGATAAACATCTGCTCCCTGCTCAGTCTCTATCTTCTTCTTCAGATCAGCAACCTGAATGTATATATGTTTTTTACCACCATAAGTTCAAGAATATATTCAAATGCACGGACCACAAATTTTCTCCAGATACATCAACAACCAGCTAACTAGCAACCTCATACATGATCATCATCAATGCATTCAGGAACAAGGAGATAAAACAAAAGAAGCTATAGTGACCTCAGCAAGTACGGAAATATTGTAAATTTAAATGTTGTAGATTTCCCGATCGTAAAACAGTTAGGAGAAGCAGAAGCACAGTGACAAATACACCTAAAGAGATTGCTGAATTGTATCAATTCTCTCTACCAGCCTCTAATTAACTACAGTTCACTTCACTCGCAGGAACTAACTCTCAGATCACGAAAGAATGTGATGAACACCCATAAACTCGACCAAATCAAAGAGTCAAAGACGATCGGATAAACCGCCTCTGATACGGAAATAAACCGTTTCAATTAACGAGTAAGAAAACTATCAGCAGAAAACTCCCATACCGAATCCTCCGGTTTTACTTCGATCTCGAAGTGAGTCCCCTTGAGAGTTTTCACAAATATCTTCATCTTCTCTTCTCCAGCACAATTCCCGTTTGCAGTGAACGATTCTCCGGCGAAATTCTATTGGGATCGATCGCCGCCGGCGATAACTTCGGGAAGGCGAGTAGGTAGGTGAAAGAAGATGCAGAGAATCTGGCCCCCTACCTTTGCGTTCCCTCAATATCTCCACTGGATTGTGGCCCGGAGCACATGGGGTGTACTTTCTAGTATGCCACGTCATCCGTCGTTATACCAAACAATGTTTGACAATTTCCGGATTACACTCGTGCAAAGATAGGCCCAACCAAAATGTTTCTAATTTCTAACGTTTAGAAGATAGGCCCACAATATTTTCTAATGTGTACAACACCCTTGTGGTAGCCATTCTTTCTTCCTTTGGCTTTCTTTTGGTTACGAACAAGAAAAGGTAAAATACACTTTATAGCCAATCTTGGAGTTATCTCTGTAAATAAGTTTGTACAAGCTCTATCTTTGATGACCAAGGGAAGTGCAAATTAAACAGGGGAAATAAGAGAAAAAAAAAATATAGTAAAAGTTATCGGCTAAGTTCAAAGATCCGGATTGGCTAAATGCTAGTTTAGCCGAGCCGAACAGAGCCGATGCGAGCAAAACTTCTATGGAAAAAGTTAGAAACAGTGCTTAGAGCACAAGCTCAGTCTTACACGGGCTCTCCTCCTGACACGTGCCAAACACGCCGATCTTTCTCTTCTTAACAGGTACCACGTGATACGCACGTGACACCGGCTCGAGCCCTAAAGTTAGGTCAAGCTTGATCTCCCCGGCGGCGCCCTGCACAGCCGGCGGCGAGAATGTCATGGCCTCCGGGACATTGCTTTCCGATTCTTTGCTTTCTCCTTCATGAGCAGCCACAATTTCAGACTGGTGACTCAACGACGACTCGTGACTAGCCTCTCCTCCGCCGGATTTTCCCCCCGATTCCTCCGGTTTAACGACGGCGGCGACTCGCTTAGTCCGGCGACTTTTCGTCCGTTTCAGGTCGGTTGACGCAGTAGCAGAGCCGGAGTTCTCATCCTTTGATATATGTCGGATGTCATACATCTTTAGCGGCGGACCTTGGCCGTTCGTCGCTGCCTCGGTGGCTATCTCTGTGATCGGGTCACCTTTCATAACAGCCTCCACGGCGGCTTGACAAAGGTGCCAATTTCCCGACCATAACAACCCCACTGAACCATAGATCGGATTCACAATCCTCCCACAAGCTTCGTGCAACAACGATCGGAAAATCCCTGCAGAATTTCATTATAATTTCCGTTAAACCGCATCGTAATCAAAAGACCTAATACGAAACGGCAACGTTTAGAGAAGGACCAAATAGGCAAATACACACGTTTTCGAGACTTCAGACATAGGAATAACACTAACCAGGACGGAGATGATCGGGACCGGCGTTGATGAGATTCATGAGTCCAGCACGGCCATAGAACTTGGCAAGAAACACGGTTGCGTTGGCTTGCGCTTCAGGCGACTTGATCCAAGCCAAACACGGTCTAATACTGCAATCCTCACTACACCCTTTTCGAAGAACTCTGCAACCATTACAGCTCATCCGCATCTTTTGGTCTGCTATATTTTGATTTCCCCACAGTAAACAATAATCGAACACGCAAAAATCCCGAGATAAAAGGAAAAGAAAAAATCGATTAGAAAAATGTTTGTTTCCGTTTTGTAAGATCTTTGTAGTAATCTGAGATAGAGATTCGCAAACTATATAAGAGAGATGATAGCTTTAAGGGATTGTGTGCGTTGAGAAGAAGCCCCTGGGTTTTTGGGAGTTGGGAGATAAAACCAAGGGAAGAAAAGAGTAGGGGGATAAGAAGAGCTGTTTTTCTAAAGACAAAAGGGTTGTTTTTGTCTTTTATATTTCTTCCTTTTTTCTCTCAGAGACGCCGCGGTTTTTTTTTCCCTGGTTCAAGGTTTCACTTCTCGTGTTTCTTCCCCGAGTTTTGTTTAATACCCACTCTCATCCCCCACGCGCGTGGTATGCACGTGTTACAGCATATAATTAAAATGACTGGTGAATAAATCAACTATTTAAAATTTTAATATTCATTCTCATTGGATAGAGCATTTTTCTAAATAATTTAGAAATTTTAAAAAAATTACAGACATATAAATGATTATATGATTACTAGGGTGTTGTTTTTTTTGTTTGCCTGTAAAAAGGAAATACTATTTCCTGATTTTGGAAAGAAAAAAAAATAGACTTTTTTCTGAAAAACTGTGATAAAGGCAGAGGCGAAGCACGTGGCTTTAACGCACGCGCGTCAAAAAAATTGGTCGAATCGCCACATTTGAGCCATATGGAATTGGGTAATTTGGGGAGTATTTGAGAAAGTAGGGTCCACACTTAACTCCTGGTTTTCTGGAAAAGAATCCCGTCTTCAAAAACTGCTTTTGTAGCTGTCCAAAACCAGTGACTGGTTTCTGGTTTTCGGTTTCCGGTTTCCAGGTTTTGATCTTTTCTTCTTGTGACTGTGGGCGGGTTGATCTTTTGGGTTCTGTTTGCCGACGGTTTTATTAAAAACGTAATCTATTTCTTTTATTTTTCTTTGTCGTTAATTTAATCACCTTTAGTTTAAACTCCCTCACCTTCGATTTAATTTAGACGACAAAAAAAAAAACAGATCTTTAATATTTCACGTAATCAACTTTAACTAATTAAACCAAGTAAACATTTCAATATTTTGAAACTCCACATATTTGGGACAGTTGAGTTGTAGATTCTGTAGTGTGTTCTCTGGAGAATATTTTAATATTTTTCATCTGAATTTGCATAAGAATAATCACCAGACCATGATTATTAGCTAACCCATATACTAACATTTAGCAAAAACAAAAAGAAAACATGTACTAACATTTACTGCATTTCTTTCGTATATACATCATCCTGTATTATATATAATCCGCTGCAAGTGCCACCATACGTACGTAATTTTATTCTTCCATGGTTTTGGCTGAAACTTTAACGAAGTTCAAAACAGTACTATTAATTAGTCAAACCCAATTTGCATTCCTATGAGTTTACAGGTTTAATTCACGACACAAACATTAAAGGAATCTTGAATGGACCGTAACTCGAAAGTGTCACGTTACGGATCTTCTTCAGGTCAACGACCGACGACTTCGAATCCTGTCACCATTAGCTTCCGCTCCGTTTATCTTTTCTCTAAGCAAATTAGAATCTCTGAAGCCTACAGGGAGAGAGATATAAGGAAACTTGTTTATATAATACAAAGCATTCATATTTATCGAACTTCTCAAAATTACATTTTACAAAGACTGAGAATCTCCAAAATGCAGAAACGTAACTGTACAAACGAGAACTTAGATCTTTACACAGAAAAAAAAACATAAAAGAAAACTCCAAATCGGTTGAATATGTTACAACGAGACTCGAGAAAAATAAGATACCAACACATTAAGACTCGATTTTGCATCTTAATTGCCGTATATATACACACAATATTGGTGTCAAAGTTAAATGTAAAACTGCGGTAAAAGGCTGTAACTGGTGATCTTGACTGGAGTTTAACCTTTCCTTTCCCTCTTCATCTTCAAAAATATAAATATCTGCTTCAAAAAAGTTTGGAGTCTCTTTGATTCTCGATTTTATGTACACTTAGTGATTCTCTGTTGCTTCTTCTAAGCCATGGCAGTGATGCTCGAGTTCTGGCGGTCCCTGTTCAAGCAATCGAATCCTTCTACCCTAACAGCTGCTGGTTTAAGCCCAAACTTGACTCGACCACAACCTCCTCCTTTGACACGTGATGGAGATGGAGATGGGAGGAATGGTGAGAGCGAGGGTGAGGTTGAGCTGAGTTTCTCATCCCCAAATCGCGCATCTTGAGCTAACGGGTTTCCTGCTCTGCTCGGGGGAGACCCCAGGAAAAATGGAGGCGATGAAGCTACAGCAAATGGTGTTTCTTCCTACAGAGAAAGAAGAAGACAAGAGAATCGTAATTAACAACGAGAAGCATAGTTCAGACTTCAAGAAAACATAATATGGATTAACCTTTTAGAGCCTATCATTGGTTTTTATACAAAGAAACACAAATCAACTATACACTTCAAAACCATATGGTTTCAAGACAAGTGAAATCCAATAGACATTGCTTCAATACAAAGCTAACAGTGGAAAAAAGAAGAAAAAAGAGAGACGAACCTTTCTACGAATTATGTCCAAAAGATCCGCCCCAGCTTTGGAATCACATACATCAGCTGCTCCTGATTCTGATTGACTATGGAGAATCCAAAAACAAAAGTAAAATCAGCATTTTGCAACAAACATGATGTTTGTGGGGGAAAAGACAGTAAAAAGGTACCTCGAATGTAATCTAAAAGGACGAAAAACGTTGTCTGGGAGAATGCAAACGCGACGAGGCTTAGGACAAACAAGAGATGTGACACAAGAGAGATCGTATCCTCTGGATTCGTCACGGGACATGAAGGCGTTCTGCTGAAGGTTACAATGATTCATCTTCGAACCACTTTTTTCTCCACAGTAGAACGCCTAATCTGCTCTGCATCATCAGACAAAACACAAGAGAGATCAGAAACCAAGGAATCGAAAAACATGTGTTTTTTTATTTATTTCGAAATCGGAATATACTTGGTAAGATCTGAACAATTCTCCCTAAATTCGTCCTGTTCTCACCCAGATCGAATTTGAGGGACGCGACGATGTTTCGCTTTGAGGGAAAAATGGATCATTTCGAAATCCAGAGAGATTTGGGTATTAAAAAAGTATGTTTAGAAACAGAATACGCCAACGAATACGTTTGACCAGGAGAAACCAATTTCACGAAAAATTAAAAAAAAAAAGAATAAAGAGCACAAGCGTATTGACTGGACTAAAAACGGAAAATTTTCATAAGACCAAAGAAATCGAAACAAGATAAGAATTTAAACCTTAGATCTCCAACAAAAAAAAAAACCGTTTACAATTGAATAATAAGCAAAAAAAAATAATAACTTTGATCTGTCATTGCCGCCATTAACGGAGCTTGATAAAGAAGAGAAAGAGAGAAGGATGTAGTACCTTAAGAATTGATGACGACGAAACAGCGGTGATAAGGGTGAGCGAAAGAAGAGAAACAGAGCGGCTGTGAAGGCGCTTTATAAGATGATGACTAGACTTTGGCCGACAAACCAAAAATGTGAATTAAGGTTTTACGATGTCGTTTTACGATGTAATAAGATGTTGCTTATATATCTCGCCGTCGTTAATTCCTATCTATATACTAATTGTGGACAAATCAATATGCGCTCGATTGTGTCTAAACAAACCATCAAACATATCATACTTTTTTTTTTTAATTTTGTTGGCTTTTCAATGGTCAAAGAGTGTAATAAACCGTTGGTGCGTATGGTAGATTCGAGGCATTAACCACATTTAAGCATGTAGTTTGGTTAAGACTATAAGCAATCATACAACAAAATGATGCAAATAGAACATTGCTTTGCACGTTTTAAATGCGCTTATGTCTCGTCAGCAACATTAATAATCGACAAATTGAATTGAAGGAAACCAGAAAGTAGCAATTAGTCATTCCATTGTCTTCTAAAAAGCGTTATCGTCTCTCCTCAAAATACAAAAGATTTTATATATTCTATCTAGTATGAACTCATATATGTATATGATTGTAACAAAGACAAATAACCAATTCTGTAATTTTCTATCATTTTCTGTGGATATATATATACTTTGGGCTAGCTTGGGAAAATTAATACATTTATTAGTAGGCCCATTGATTATGAAAACCTATCAACGGCCCAATTTGGGTGGTAAAATCAGCCATGAGGAGATCCAGACCGTCCAAAATAGGGATCTCAAAAGAAACCCTTAATATTTAAACCTTTGCTTCACCAAATTTGTCTTGCCTCTTGAACACGAAGCTCTGAAAGCCGTAAACCTTTTCACCTGCTAGGGTTCTTCGTCGTTGTTAACTGGTACGCTTTCAATATACTATCCTGCGAATTCGTGCGATTGGGTCTTCTTTCCCGAGGAAGATGCTAGCTTTAGTGAGAGCTGTAATCCATGGGTTTGATTAGGGTTACAATTAGAGTGATTTGGCATATTGATATTAGCTTTTGTAACCAATTGAGAAATGTTGGCCATTCTTACTAGCGAGCTGAGAACTTATTTTGGGTTATGAGCTGTTTGTCTCTTTGCTTTACCCATCATTAATTCACAAAAAAATTCACGTGTCCTAAAATGTGTAATTGAAATTCCAAATGTTTGAGTTACATAGTGCTTCGTAACATTTACTCGATGAAAGCGTTAAAAGTCTTGCCACTAGATTTGGGAATTTGATGGAATTGGACTTATCAATATCTTTGTAGATTTTAGTTAACATTTGTCCTAATTTCAGATAGTTTGATCAAATTGAAGTACATTTCTCCAGCTAATCATGAAAGGTACTTTTATTACCAAATGTTGATTGGCTTAATTTGTGTGTGTTATATTGTTAGCGTTCCAGAAACTGCCAAGATGTTCTCTGCTCAGAACAAGATCCAAAAGGATAAGGGTGTGGAACCAACAGAGTTTGAAGAGCAAGTTGCTCAGGTTCTTGCTTTCTGTCTTTGGTGCCTTACTGTCGTCAGCTTTTTTGAATCATTTGAAGTTTTTTCTCGGGTTGTTCATTGATTAGTATCTTAATTTCTTTTTTTTTCGCAGGCTTTCTTTGACTTGGAGAACACCAACGGGGACTTGAAAAGTGACTTGAAAGATCTGTACATTAACCAAGCAGTGTATGTACTCATTGTTTGTGGCTGCAAGGATCGTCTTAACTAGGGTTTCCTAACCTAAATATATCGTCATTTTCTTCTTTCTATGCAGTCACATGGATATTTCTGGCAGCCGCAAGGCCGTGGTGATTTTTGTGCCATTCAGATTGAGGAAGGCCTTCCGCAAGATTCATCCTCGTCTGGTCAGAGAGCTTGAGAAGAAGTTCAGCGGAAAAGATGTTATCTTTGTTACCACCAGAAGAATCATGCGTCCCCCAAAGAAAGGCTCAGCTGCTCAGAGACCACGCAACAGAACTCTCACTTCCGTCCATGAAGCAACCCTTGAGGATGTCGCATACCCTGCTGAGATTGTAGGAAAGCGAATCAGATACCGTGTTGATGGCACCAATGTCATGAAGGTAAGACGTTTATTTGTCTTTCATTGCTGTAAGCTCTGATTTTGACATTTAACTTTCTAAATTTTTGCCAGGTCTACTTGGAGCCTAAGGAGAGGAACAACACCGAGTACAAGCTTGAGACAATGATTGGTGTGTACAAGAAACTGACAGGGAGAGATGTAGTTTTCGAGTACCCAGTCACAGAAGCTTGAAGAGTTAAATGTTTGTTTTATTCTTTTTTTTTGTCGGATATAGAGCTTTTGATTCTGTTTCGTTAGTAAAACTCTTTGAAAAGAATTTTCTTGTTTCAGTTACTTCAGTCTTTCTCAAAGTTTTATTTAACAAAAAGCGCTTCTGTTTGAGTATTCACGGTTTCAGAAATACCATCTCAAAAATTTCACATCGAATCTGTAAATTCTGGGCACAAAAGTGCATTGACACAGTTGGATTTAATCATACAATAACTGAGAAAAAGCTTGTGTGTAGTTCAACTATAGAGAATACAAAAACCTACTGTTCACTCCTGCTCTGTACAGCTTCAAGTCAGATGAAGACTTTAATTGAATCTCAGTATCAGCAGGAACAAACAGAACATCTCCCATTGAAATCTCATCTGCTGAAGCGTCTGTAGACATTCTTCCTTCACCTTGGAGTACAAGCAGAAGAGAAGGGCCTGGAACAGACGGAAACACAGTCGAGGCTTCACTAGGAAGATCACAGAGATCAACTTCAAACTCCTCGAAAGGCGGGAGGTATCTTGTGATGTATGGTCGAATCCTTGATCCCTTTAGGATCTCAGGAAAGCCCTGAAACTCAGAAATGAGAGAACTCAGTAACTAAGCTGCAAACATTTTTACGTCTTGGTGTGGTTTGGTTTTAAGTTAAAAGGCTTACCAGTTTATACGAGAGCATGGAACAAAGTGTTTGAATATCCAGAGGCTTGGAAGTGAGGCCAGCTCGTACCACATTGTCTGAAGTCGCCATGACCTCAATGCACTCACCGAATAAGTATGCATGGGGCTCGTTCGCACCGAGATACAAGGCCTCACCAGGATTGAGCTTCACATAGTTGAAGAAGAATGCAGATATGACCCCGATATCATCTGGATATTGCTTCTCTAGCTTCAAAACTAACCGTTCCTTGTCTGTCAGATGGCGCTCCTGCATAATTCACAAGGGAAGGTATCAGGCAGTGGCATTTTACAAGACAATCGCTAAGAGGAGGATCAATAAAGAGAAAAACAAAAACAATTGAATATATGATTTGCTTTGTTGGATGGCTGACCTGACTCTCCATATGTAGACGGCGTTTTAGTTTGAATACGATTTCCTTCGTTGTATCGGGACCTGCAGACATTAGCAGGGTGAAGATCGTTCGGACAGCAGATCTAACTTTCTCCTCATCATGCTCACTGATACAGAACAGTTGGTTTGCTTCTTCACTCCCAACAAGCTGTTCAATCTCCGGGATAGCCCGAATGACACTCTTAAGCTCCTGCAACATTAGTACAAGAAAAAACTTTCAATTCTGAAAAATAAGCTATCAATCCTGGAGTTTTGGAGACTGAATAACTTATAAAAGAGACGCTATTTTCGTAATGTGTTTATATATATCGAAAAAAGAGAAAAACTCTCTATGAATCATGTGCAACTTCATGAAAAGGAGATACCACGTTATTAACCATCACTCATGTAAACGATTTCCATCACGGAAACAGACCGAAACGAAACATGTGTTAATACTTGTCAAAATTGGGAACCTAAGTGGGCCATTGCATAGATTCGAAAAAACAAAAGCTTTGAGAACGATAAAGATAGAGATAACACATAAATGGTACCTGAAGAGGTATAAATCCACACAAGGCCTCGAATTGGGTATAGGCCAAAGCCATTTCTGGTTTGTGATTGTCGTCTTTATAAAGATTTGGATGAGCTTTGTGCATCTTCTTTGCCAGTTTCTTATCTGGATGTGCTTGAATCGACAAGGGCCTAGCCACCGACAACACCTACCAAATTCAACAATGTTTGAAGGGATCACATCTCTGCAACTCATTACATAAAAG
The DNA here is from genome assembly GCA_911865555.2 of Thlaspi arvense. Taxonomy (NCBI): domain Eukaryota; kingdom Viridiplantae; phylum Streptophyta; class Magnoliopsida; order Brassicales; family Brassicaceae; genus Thlaspi; species Thlaspi arvense. The sequence continues at coordinate 57,117,648 of OU466859.2, read as the reverse complement.
TCCACAGTAGAGAGAATCAGCTCTCGATAAGGATCATCAGTTCCGCAAATCGTAAAATGCAGAGATTTTGGGAAAAATGATAACAATATGGCAATGTATGTACCTTGAAGAGAAACGGGAGATCGCAACCCCATTTCTCCAAAACCCTATTCCCGAGAGATTTAGGGTTTTCGGTAATCCACGATCTGAGAGTCACGCCATTGGACCCATCAGCATCCTCCAAGTAACTCGGACCGGACTCGTGAGTCCCCATCCACAGCTCGGCGTACGGTCGGGTCGAATCGATCTGGTCATCGGAATTCGCCGCATAAACCCTGTAAACGAGTGAATCCGACCCAATTTTGCCCCAATCGTAATCTTTAACGGAGCATCTCAATCGGCGAAGCCGTCGTCGATCCGCTTCACAACCGCCATTCGCCTTAACGACAGTAGCGATCTCCATTTCACCAAAACTCACGATTACGAATATAGAATCCGTGTCTCGGAGATACTTAATCTCGAGTGTAAGCTAAGCGCCCATGACAATGGAAGAAGAAGACTCGAGCCTTATTTCTTGGGAAAATGCGCGTTCCCAAATCGTGGAAAATTTGTATTTTATAAACAGAGGAAGGTATGATTGCAAAATTAAAAGCATGGGGTTCAAAAGTGAGAATAAATAATAATTGTGGGGTTGAGATGTTTAACTTAGGAAGGTGGAAAAGTGACAGATGTTTTAAAAAATCACGTGCTTTGCCGACGGATTTAACGTCCATCCGTGCTTGGTGGGCCGTTTGCTAGCTGTCCACGTGGACTGTCACGATGACTCACTCTCACACGTCTCAAAAACTTTGTGTAGTTTGTGTAATAAAACCGTCAAAATACATAACCAAAATAAAAATGTTGGAAACGTTATCATTTATTTTACGATAATTCCAAATTTTGTCTTTATATCAATAATAAAACAGAATATCTAACGTTGACAAAGACAAATGAAAAAATAGAAACAAAATCTAATCAATGACGGAGAAAAAAATTCTATAGCCGATTCGATGAGTATCTTTTATTTATTAAATAAACTGTTTTTAATTTCTTCTATTTAAACCAAGAAATCTTCATTTTCACCCAATATTATTCAATCTTGGGTTTTATAGTTTGGGCCTCCTAATATTAACCCATTAGCTCATATTAATAGTAGGCCCATTTTTCGAGGGCTGTTGATTCGTACTGACGGCGCGTGACATTTTTCCTCTTCCACGTGCGGGCACGTCATGTTCTGTACTTTATGTTTTGTCTGTCTTAAAATATCTCTCCAATGGGAAACAAACACCTCATACTTCTGTTACTTTTTATATCATTACTCCTTTCTTATTAACATTTTATAGTTTCCACCCCCAATGTTATATATTGTTATTATACACCCCATACCATCTTCCCTTTTAGTGCCGCCCACAGAAATTTGCAAATGTTCTTCTCTTTGTAATGCTCGCTGCTAAACTCTCAATGCACGCGCGCGCACATGCAGACACTACTCCAAATCCAAATGTATCAGGGATAATTTTTTTGGATTCAAATGTAAAAGTAACTCTATTTTACTTTTAACTGAGAGATATTTAAGAGACAATTGGTTTAGTTGTTGATGGAAATTTTAGTTAATTCGAACATAAAAACTAGGGACAAATTAAGAAAAGCTTTAAAATCCAGTAACTTTTCCAAAATCTTGGAAGAATTCATAATTTTCATTCTTCGTATAAAATTTGTAAAAACCGGTGAAATGGGGTTATATAGAAAATACGAAGTAGAAGGTATAATTTGTAAATATAATAAAATATTGGGATGAATTACAGCTATTTCGATGAAATCAAAGTTAGAGAAGAGATGATTGATCACTGATTTTCACAACTCTCTGTGCGTTGCGGCATGCACTGAGAACAGTTGACTCGTTCCAAATCAGGAAAAGGTAAAAGTAATATCAGTCCGGCGAAGCTTTTCTCGTTTTCCGGCCCCGATCTCGGCGGATCGCCACTTTTATCGGGCGGCGGACCACATGGCGGTGGATAGTGCGTATCTGATGCAGTTTGTGGACGAGACCTCGTTTTACAATCGCATTGTTCTGAGCCACCTTCTGCCGTCGAATCTGTGGGATCCTTTACCGCATTTCTTCCAGACATGGCTCCGGAATTACCTCGCCGGGACCCTACTCTACTTCATCTCCGGCTTTCTCTGGTGCTTCTACATCTATTACCTCAAACATAATGTTTATCTGCCCAAAGGTGACTGACTTTAACAAAAATGTTGTTCCTTTAATGATCTCGATTCATCGATGCTGCTATCGTCTGATTGGTTGTTGTCGATTTTCAATTTAAGGATAAGTTTTTTTTTTATCTTATCTTTTTTTTTTTGTTTCTCGCGTACTGTACTTTTAGTTTGAGTTTAACAGTTTGTCTTTTCGGAATATCTGTATGAAATTAGAACTCAATTGTATTTGCATTGAGATTGATGAACTATGTGGAATCAGACTTGTTTAATTCTGATTATTTCTCTTAATGAGGTTCATCATAGACAAAATTCCTCAGCTTTGTGTGTTGCTTGATATTCAATATTCTCCATCTTTCGGCTTGATTAAAGTTCTTGCTGCTTCTCTGAAACTTTAAGTATCACTACCAGTGAGAACTTTTCGATATTAGGAATATGTTATTTTTGCTGCTTCTCTGAAACTTTTCCTGGAGAAGGATATAAAAACAGTGTTTCTGTAAAGAAAATCTGTAGTTGTAGAAAGTCTAGTCCTTTTGTCTTAGTTTTGAAATCTTGTTTTGGATCAACTTTGTCTTCAGATGCGATTCCTACAAGAAAGGCTATGCTTTTGCAAATGTATGTGGCGATGAAGGCGATGCCTTGGTACACTCTTCTTCCAACTGTGTCCGAGAGTATGATTGAAAATGGTTGGACCAAATGTTACTCTAGAATAGGCGAAATCAGCTGGTTCCTCTATTTTGTTTCCATCGCGGTCTATCTTGTTTTTGTTGAGTTTGGTATTTATTGGATGCACAGAGAGCTTCATGACATTAAGCCTCTGTATAAGTATCTCCATGCGACCCACCATATCTACAACAAGCAGAATACGCTTTCTCCCTTTGCCGGTAAGTGTACTCAGTTTCTCATCATACTTGTAGAATTATATAGATTTCATATTTGTATCTTGGTGTATCCAAGAATGTGGCATCTAACTTCCTTAGGTTTTGGTTTTCCTTGCAGGGCTTGCGTTTCACCCAATAGACGGGATACTTCAGGCTGCACCGCATGTGATGGCTCTGTTTATAGTGCCGATTCATTTCACAACCCATTTAGGTCTTTTGTTCATGGAAGCGATATGGACAGCGAACATCCATGACTGCATCCACGGTAACATATGGCCAGTAATGGGTGCAGGGTACCACACGATACACCACACAACATACAAGCATAACTATGGTCACTATACCATATGGATGGACTGGATGTTTGGCTCTCTAAGGGACCCTCTCTTTGAAGAAGACGGCGACAAAGACAGCTCCAAGAAAAAAGCAGAGTGACAATGCCCCTTTTGGGTTTTTGTCTTGCTTGCTTGTTTGAAGTTTCAACCTTTTTTTATTTTCTTCTTCTTCTTTGTGTGTCTCTCTCAGAACCTTTCCAATTATGTTGTTTAGAAGCATTGACTGCACATTTGCTGTCTAGTTTTAATTCAGGTAAAAATTGACTCCACTTCTCAACTCCCAAAATATAGCTGGGCCAGAGTCTAGCCTGACCTACCACATTACTAATGACTTCTTCTTTCCTGTTTAACAAAGTCACCAGCATGTGACCATTGATTGAGAATCACAGGAAAATGATATTATATGTAGTTTAAACCCTAAAGTTTTAACATATTCATAATATAACCCCAGAGAAACCAATCCCACAATTGCTGCAGAGACTGTAGCAATCCATCTTACTATAAAAATTAGTAAAATCCATTTAGAATGCTTCTTAGTCTAAATATTATTAGTTACAATAAACAAATTAATAAAAATGTTTCACATGTCTCATACTCAATAATGTTTACTTTTTGCACTCTGGAATAGAAAACCGGTGGCTTAACTTGGCCTGATAAAAAATGAGGCTATATTTTACAGAATAGAATATGTAACTTGGGCGCGTTTATAATAAATGTTGGGAAGAAGGAACTTATATAACAAGGAACCTAAGCACAGATCACAAAGCCTCTCCCTCCCCTCTGGCGACAGATTATATATCTCTCTCTCTCTATCTGTACCTAAGGCACAAGCAGAGAGACAACGTTTTACTTTTCCATGGCGGAGGATAATGGGTATCTTACTCAGTTCGTCGACGAGACAACGTTTTACAACCGAATCTTCCTGAGTCACCTTTTGCCGGCGAATCTGTGGGAACCTTTACCACATTTCCTCCAGACATGGCTCAGGAATTACCTCGCTGGAAACCTTCTTTACTTCATCTCCGGTTTCCTCTGGTGCTTCTACATTTATTACCTTAAACACAACGTTTACTTTCCCAAAGGTGATTTTTTTTGTTTTATTTTCAATTTTGATTACTGATTTTGCTGTGTTCCCAACGATTATATCCCCTTGTGGATTCTTTTCCACTTTTCAGTTTTGTCTTCAGCTTCTGATTTGACTAACGTCTCATCTGATTTGATGAGTTTGAATTTTTGAGCTCAAAATGTATATATTAGTATTATTATGACCTTGCAACTGGAAAACTGTAGATCATACTTCTATTACTTTTTCCTTTCCTTTAGTTTGTCTTGGTTTAGTTTTGAATTTTTTTTGTTTGCTGGATCTACTACAATTTGCTGCAGATTCTATTCCTACGAGAAAGGCAATGATTCTGCAAATATATGTGGCGATGAAGGCTATGCCTTGGTACACACTTCTTCCAGCTGTCTCTGAGTACATGATCGAGCGTGGTTGGACCAAATGTTACTCTACACTTGACCAGTTCAACTGGTTCCTCTGTTTGCTCTACATCGCCCTCTATCTTGTTTTAGTTGAGTTTGCGATTTATTGGGTTCACAAAGAGCTTCATGACATTAAATTTCTCTATAACCATCTCCATGCAACACACCATATCTACAACAAGCAAAACACACTCTCTCCGTTTGCTGGTAATTAGCCAAGTTTTCACGAATTCTCTTTTTAATTAATCTTAACTTCAAATGCAAGAATGATGTCACTGTCAATCTAATTAAAGGGTCAGTCTCTAGCTAGGCTTTTACTTAACGTGTGTTTGGGTTTTTTCAGGGCTTGCATTACATCCGTTGGACGGGATACTCCAGGCTGCACCGCTCGTGGTTGCTCTGTTTATAGTACCGATTCATCTCGTAACACATCTGAGTATTTTGTTTCTGGAAGGGATATGGACAGCGAGCATCCATGATTGCATCCATGGTAACATTTGGCCTATTATGGGCGCAGGATACCATACCATACACCATACCACATACAAGCATAACTATGGTCATTTTACCATTTGGATGGACTGCATGTTTGGCACTCTTAGGGTTCCAGAAGACAACTGCTTCAAGGAGAAAGCAAAGTGAGAGAATGCTCAAAAAAGTTTCACGTTTTTTCTTCATTCATGTGTTGTTCTTCTCGTGACTCTATTTTTTAAGTCTTGTAATCACTTTGTTGTAATTTGAACACAGTCTGCGGCAAAGTTTCTGATTAAATTAGTTATTTACATGATGGAATTACAAATTTTGATCTTTTAGATTAAAATCTGAAGGAATTATTATTATTTAAGCCCTTAAGATTGGGCTATTCCACATTATCTCTTGATTTTTTCTAAAATAGTAAAGTAAATTATACTTATATGGTAGGTGAAGTTGCACAAGATAACCCAATCATGTGAGAGGTAACATTTGTGTTTTTCAGTTAAGGTAAGAAAAAAAAAACAGCAGAACGAGAAAATCAAAAATTGAAAAACATATCAAATTAATTAGAGGAAAAAATTACATAATTATTCATAATCAATCAAACGCGTGCTCTCTCTCTCTCTCTTCCCCTCTTTTCATCCGCCATGAAAACATATAAAACACCTTCCAGTCACAAGTCGAATCCATCAGAAGGTAAATTCTTATTCTCGCTCTTTACACACGAGAAAATTGAGAAGATTCCGGTAATTTTCGTTCCCTAATTTCATTAAAGGAAAAAAGTTCTCTTTTGCATATCCATGGGGAATAAAGGTCGTTTCTTTCAAATGGGTTCTTTTGTAGAGATACAAAACATTTATATTGCCACTTCCCACTTGTAGTAGATTAGGTTGTCCCACAGAGTCACTGTGTTGCTCCTTGAGTTACTGTGATGTTGAATTGAGTTTTCATCTACCAATTAAGATGGAGTTTCTTGTCTGTTTCTGTCTTCTTCCTCTTTCGTAATTCTTAATTCTTCTCTACTTCTCCTACAGCTAGATTTTTTTCTCTTTACTGTTCCTCTTCAGCTAATTTTGGGGCTTTTTTAAGCTGCTACGTTACGATAACGATGCCCTTTCCTCATTTTCAGAATTTTGGGGGTTTTTTCCAGGTTTGTCAATTCTTGCCATTGGTTTTGGAAACGATTCTAAATTGGTGGGTTCTGCTTGAATCTCTCTCACTTCAAACTGATTTGCGCCTTCAAAAATTATCAACTTTGGTTTCTTCCACTTGCAAAACTTTAGGTGAAGTTACGAGTTAGACTCCTTGTTTCGAGTCTCATTGCAGGGTGTTAGGTTTGCAGGAATCTCAATTAAGCTTTCTAATTTTGCATAATATGGAGTCAGTGACTCTTGGTTACAGATTCGTTTTGGTGATCACAATCTACTTAACCTCTGCGAGTAAGAATCCCTTTTGAGCAGAAGTTATAAAGGATTCTTCTCTGTTCTTTTTCTCTTGTGGTTTTTGTGCTTTGGGGTTCTTTGCAGATAAGTGATATCTTTTGGTGGGTTTATTAGAAACTCTAGTTTTAAGCTTGAACATGGGAATGCTTATTGTATTAGGTGGCTAATGTAATATAGAAGGAAACTAAATAGTTATGTATGATTAGTTAAGCAGTTATTTTGTATGCCTTTGATGCAGTTTATGCAGGCTGGTTTAGTGATTAGATAGGTTTTGATTTAAAAACAATCATGACAAGTTAATCTTGTTTCTTGAGTATTCTTTTGTCTTGAGTGTGTGATTCTTGATCTTAGGCTGTGACAAACCGGGGACCTGAAACCGCTGATAATTGGGTCTCACCATCTGACATTCCACTCATAGAATCTAATAGTAAAGAGGTATCCCTAATTGTATTTGTCTTTTCACCAACGGTTTTTGGCGAGCCTAGTCCATGTCAAAACTTGTAAAAACAATTGATGAATTGAATTTAGTATTAACACTGCTTTACCAAGCTCCACTTTTTTTGGGAATATTATGCTACAAAACAGATTTTCTATTGAGTCCACAACTGCGACCTATTGCCGATTCTTTGCCTTTCACACACTACACGTACCTTTTCTTGCTTTTTGTTTTTTTTTTTCCAGCTCTGTGGCCGCTTCGAAACGTAAAGAGAAAAGGGAAAGACAATTTGATTAATGGCAATTTTTTTTTTTGTTTAATTTGTCCAAGCAGCAGAGGATGAGAGAGACACAACTAGGCGGTCACACTTTGAGGACCCATGGAAGGACTATCTTAAGGACACACATGCATGATTGGATCATACTCGTGCTACTCGTTATGATTGAGTGTGGACTCCTTATAATCCACCCTTTTTATCGCTTTGTCGGGAAAGATATGATGACTGATCTCAGTTACCCTTTAAAGAGCAACACCGTACCGATTTGGTCTGTCCCGGTAAGCTTCCAGAGTAAAGTAAAATCATAAACTTTGGCTGAAGACACTTCTCGCAATGTAAAAATACGTTTCCTTTCCTCGGGATGACAGATCTATGCAATGCTGTTGCCGTTGGTAATCTTTATCGTCATCTACTTTCGCAGAAGAGATGTCTACGATCTTCATCACGCCGTGCTAGGTCAGAATTTCTATATATAAAAAAGGAGATTGACTGCTCTGTTCTTCAAAGTGTCTTCTTTCATGGATAATCACCATTAAAAAGTTGGCCTTTTTTCGCTTTTTTCGATGTGCAGGTCTGTTATACTCTGTTCTTGTGACAGCAGTACTTACGGATTCTATAAAGAATGCAGTTGGTCGACCACGTCCTGACTTCTTCTGGCGTTGTTTTCCCGATGGCAAAGCTGTAAATGTCCCCATGAGTTTTACCAGTTCGCGACTTTAGATCTTGTTCTGCCTCATGAATTTTCGATTTTGCTTCTCAGCTTTATGATAGCCTCGGGGATGTTATATGCCATGGTGATAAAAGCGCCATTAGAGAAGGGCACAAAAGCTTCCCAAGCGGACACACCTCATGTAAGACAAACCTACTCTGTTTTTTCTTTTGCTTCAGCATTTTACCCGAATATCCAAACTAGATTGTATTCACACTCTCTAGAAAGAAGCTAAAACTGTGTGTGTTGTTTTGGGTTTTGTGTAGGGTCTTTTGCAGGACTGGGATATCTGTCGCTGTACTTGTCAGGGAAGATTCAGGCATTTGATGGTAAAGGCCACGTTGCGAAGCTATGCATTGTCATCCTCCCTTTGCTATTTGCAGCTCTTGTCGGTATCTCCCGTGTAGATGACTATTGGCATCACTGGCAAGACGTCTTCGCTGGAGGCTTGCTAGGTTTGTTGTGTTCACTTCTCTACTCAGTTAAAAAAAAGTTCAGAAGTTGTTTCCCTTGAAACATCATAACAGAGTTTTATCCCATCGCAGGTCTCGTGGTCTCTACGTTCTGTTATCTTCAATTCTTCCCGCCACCATATCACACTGAAGGTGAAAAAGAATTACGGATTCCATATGCTCAAGGAATTTTAAAAAATGCATTGTGAATTGATGATCGATCTTTTTGCAGGTTGGGGACCATATGCTTACTTCCAAGTGTTGGAGGCGGCACGACTGCAAGCAGCCGAGCGACCGCCCCAAGATCAGAACGGTGAAGAGGAAGACGGCGGGTTTATGGGTTTACATTTGGTGGATAATCCGAGTATGAGGAGAGAAGCTGATGTTGAAACTGGTAGAGGCTGAGGATGAACAAACTCTGAAGCTTCTTTGGTTGCTTTCTTAGGACACTTTCTCTTCTTCTTTAGATTCTTTGACAACTTCTGTAGATTTCTGTCCGTTTGTTTGGTTTTTTTGTTTTTGGTTTAACTGTTTAAGGAATCCGGTATTGGTATTGATTTATTTCTTTAAATTTCTTCACTTCAGAGAAATCGAACCACGAGTTCATATAAATTAACATCATTTTGTTTAGTTAGATACGAAGAAACAATCATTTTTGGTTCAGTTCTTCATAATTATTTATGAGTTTATACCGCGACGGATTACGCCGGAATTTTGGAGTTTCTGTTGCGGCGGTGGGAGGTGGAGAAATTAGGATTGGGTTTGTCCGGCGAAGGAAGGAGAGCACAGGATTATCTGTGCACCTTGCCGCGGAGGATCAGGAGGTTAGAGGAAAGGGCTAACGATAGAGTCAAACTTGGGTCAAAACCTTCTGTTTCTTTCAGCTGGGTTTACGGGAGACAAGTTTCATTATAAGAGAGATTAATAAAATCATTAACGCAACATTATTTTATTGCAAAACAATTAAAGATCTTGCGTTTTAGTGAAAGGTGCTGTGTAGCACTGGGTTGTATATATCAAAAGGCCCATGGGCCTGCTAAATAAGCAAATAAAATATCTGTAAGGAGTGGCATACATGTAATTAATAGAGTTACCTAAGGGATATTCTAGAGAACAAAAAAAGTTGCATTTAATGTCCATGGCTCGATTATCACGCCCAAAGTTTTTGTTCTCGTCTCGTTAAAACCTTCACATTTGTCACAGTCTCGCAGCATAGAAATAATCGAATCGACCTTTTTCTGGTCTTTATCTGGGATCTGTTGTTGCTATTTAATCACTTTCTTCATCTTCGATTGATTGAGCTTGTGTGAGAGAAGAAGAAACTAGAAGAAAATGGCTATGGCTATGGATCGGATCGTTGTCTCCCCTTCCTCTTACGTGTATCGTCCATCTCTAGCTCGGGGATCCAGATCTTCCAGAGTTTCCATGGCTTCTACGGCTCGCTCTGACACTACGTGAGTTTTCTCGTCCCATTGTCTAAATCGTGTGCTTCGAATTTTTCCATATACCTGGGTTTTTGGATTGAGTGTCAATGATAAATCTCTGGATTCGACTGATCCAGTTTCTTGTTTTCAACAACTTCCTTTGACCAATGCAATCTTTTTTGAGGACGAAATCGAGATTTGTATAATCACTTGTATTAGTTATCTGGTTCGTGAAATGATGAATTTGCTCCTTCTTCTTTATTTCTGTTTCTGAACTCGTCCGATTTACTGGTTTTCTGATTAATCTGTGAGCTTATTTTTTGGAAAGAAAGAAAATTTCCTTTTGTTCCATCTCTTTTAAAAATTATTTGATGCAAAGGGAAATCTTTTGTCTCGTTTTGTGTAATCTCTTCTTTTATTTAACGCATGCATGAATTGTTTTTGTGTTCTTGGTTGTTGGCCCATAAGACTACTCCCGCTAATCAATTTCTCATTCATTTATTCTATTGTTTGCTTGTGTTAGTCTTTTTAACAAAATTCACATACCACCAAAATCATTTAAATGTGTTTTTGTATTTTTGTACAGATGTGAGTTTTCTTATATTCATGGGCTTACTGCGTACATGCGTGTCTATGTTACTATCTACAGTATGTGAAATATATGTCTAAAATGTTGGGACTTTTCTTCTCTTCTTTTCCCAAGTATTATCCTTTGAGTTTGCCTGTTTTACTGCAATTGCACATAGCTCTCTAATCGTGTTGGGATCTCTGTTTCCTAGGTGTTTCTAAATTTGCATTATTACTTGCTTGTTAATTGGTTACCTGAAGAACACGGAACTTTAACTGATATCTACGTGCAACTTTGAAACTCTATGGATCTTTCTTCTGAAGCTGCTGATGGTGGGAAATGAAAATGCATGCATTTGCTTTTATTTATCAGTCGCTAAAGTCCTTTTGAATTTGAAACTTTATTGGTTAATTACAGAGAGGTCACAAATGGAAGGAAACTGTATATCCCTCCTCGGGAGGTGCATGTTCAAGTGAAACATTCTATGCCACCACAAAAGTTGGAGGTCTTCAAGTCCTTAGAAGGATGGGCTGATGAAACCCTCTTGACTTATTTAAAACCTGTTGAGAAGTCGTGGCAGCCGACCGATTTTCTTCCGGAAGCTGATTCAGAAGGATTCTATGACCAAGTCAAGGAGTTAAGGGAAAGGTGTAAGGAACTCCCCGATGAATACTTTGTGGTGCTTGTTGGGGATATGATCACAGAAGAAGCACTTCCGACCTACCAGACGATGTTGAACACCTTGGATGGAGTTAGAGATGAGACGGGAGCAAGTCCTACGCCTTGGGCGGTATGGACGAGGGCTTGGACTGCTGAAGAGAATAGGCATGGGGATCTTCTTAACAAGTATCTTTATTTGTCTGGCCGAGTAGACATGAGGCAGATTGAAAAGACAATTCAGTACCTGATTGGTTCGGGAATGGTAAGATCCTCTCGTAATTTTTCTTGCTTTATGATCTTTGATACATCCCTGATCCTCTGAAATTGCATTTGCGCTGTAGCAATGAGTAACCTATAATGGATATACAACTTGAACTGAGTGTTAAAATTTAGATAGGATGGAGATACAATCATAAACCATGTATCAGTTTTCTTCTTAGTTTGCAAAATACGCGTTTTATGTTTCAAGTTCTGAATAATAGAGTTGAAGTGGTTCCTCTTAGGTGCCGGCCACTTTAATCACACTCACGAATTTTCTTGTGTGTGTAAAGTTTGTATTCTGTATTTCCCATGTATGATTGATTGTCTTATCCTCTTAGGATCCAAAAACCGAGAACAACCCTTACTTGGGTTTCATCTACACTTCCTTTCAAGAAAGAGCGACCTTCATCTCCCATGGAAACACTGCCAGGCTGGCGAAAGATCGTGGAGATTTGAAACTTGCGCAGATATGCGGGACCATTGCTGCTGATGAGAGGCGCCATGAGACTGCTTACACCAAGATTGTAGAGAAGCTCTTTGAAATTGACCCTGATGGCACGATCTTGGGATTGGCTGATATGATGAAGAAAAAGATCTCAATGCCTGCACATTTAATGTATGATGGGCAAGATGATAACCTGTTTGAGCACTTCTCAACCGTTGCCCAGAGGCTCGGTGTCTACACCGCCAAGGACTATGCTGATATTCTGGAGTTTCTTGTTGAACGGTGGAATGTTACGTCTCTGTCAGGCCTTTCTAGTGAGGGACACAGGGCCCAGGTAAATTGCCACCATGAAAGATCTATATATATTTTTCATCTTTAGACTTGTGATGAAACGTTTTAGTTTATGAATACTATATTAGCTGGACTGCTTGGTCTGTTATGTGTATTTGAAGGTCTGATCGGGACCTGAACTTGAATTCTGACTCTTATCATTACCTTTGACAGGACTTTGTCTGCGGTCTACCTGCAAGAATCCGCAAAATTGAAGAGAGAGCTCAAGGAAGAGCCAAGGAAGCAGCCAAAAACATACCATTCAGCTGGATTTTTGGTCGAGAGATCAGGGCTTAAAGAAACGATTCTGTTTCAAATAATGTCCAAGTAAGCCATAAAGTTCTTCACCAGCATCTCACCGATGACGGATAAGTTTTAAGACCACGAAAGTTCATTTGAATATGTTTTGTTTTATACGGAACATTGTAGATAAAGCTATGTTTCATGTTTGAATCAGTCAAAAGACATAATAAGAAAAAGAAAAATGTTTTGAGTGTTCGTAGTGATAATGTCTGGTTACCAAGAACAAGACTTTCAAAGTTTGCTTTTCTTTTTTTGAAACTCTTTTTTGCTGTATCAGTACTATATAATGTTTTCTCCTAAGTAAATAAATGGTCTGTACCATTTTCCTTTCTCGACTGCTTAGCATTTCCCTTTCAAAATTCATTTAGAGTTCCGATTTCTCCTTTGAGAGAAACTGCTAGAGAATCTGGAAACAGATTCTGAGTTTTATGAATATTGGTTTGAACTCTTGTTAAGGAAGGCATAATATCATCTATTCAGAAACCAAACCCATAAAAACAGATCAACTAACATTTGATACAAAACTCTCCCTCAATCAAAATCATTACAAGAATTCAAATATTCAAACTTGGAACGGCCATGGCGAATCCTTGAGAGTCTCGTCACTCTGAACCTTACCAGTTCTCTTCATAGCAACTCCACTGTTGTTACCATCACCATCGACGTAAGCATAGTACTTTAAGAAGAAGGCAAGAACGAGAACGATCCACTCAATGCAAAAGATCAAAACACAGAGCCCACCAGCTAGTTTCAAGATCAAAGACGCTTCTTTTTCACGGACGTAAGAGTTAAGACTCTCCAGGAAATTCGAAGTGTTGGTGAAGATGAGAACAGAGACGGATCCTTGGAAAATGGCGGTGAGGACGGTTGCGATCATGTGTGCTGCGTACCACCTGTTCTTGCCGTAGGATGCGGCAGCACAGCCGGAGACGGCGGCAGCGATTGTGGTGGCGTGGAGGAGGATGAGGAAGAAACCGCAGAGAGAAGGGATTAGACGGAGAGAGAGAGTAAGGAAGATACAACTTGAGGATGCACCGAGGAGGATGTAGTTTGAGAAGAGGAAGATTTTGTGGGTGTGGTAATGAGATTCTTGAATCGATTGTTGAGGTTGAGTAATTAAACCCATGACGATGGACTGTTTTTCTGATTGGGGTTTTTCTAATAGAAAACTATAGATTTTGAGATCAACAAGAAGAAGAAGATAGTGTAGCTTGTGAAGTGTGATTGTAGATGGGATCTGTGAATTGGGTAAGATCGGAATGGGTTTATATAGAGAGAGATTCAAAGGGTCGGAGTTTCCAAATATGACCGTTGGGGTTTGCACAAGTGAAGAACAGAGTAGCTGTTGTGTAACGGCTAGTATTTTAGCTTTCTTTTGGTCAGAACAAAGACTATCAGGCCCAATGGGTATAAATATATAACGAAATAGTTATGAGCCTTTAGGTCCACAAGACTTTTATTTTATGACTTTCTCATTATGGTGTAACAAATTTGCATATTAAACCGAAACTGACCGTTTTCTTATCACAGCAAAGATGAAACTTAATAGACCGTTTTAATACAAATTGAAACAGAATAAAGTCTAGATGAAACCATAACTGCAAAAACAAAGCAAAGCTGTTTCTTCTACTTCGATTCAAGATCTTGTTTTGCTTCTAAAATTTAAGATCATGCTGCCTAAAAGACAAAATGAGTCATCTACTACTGAGCAGCATAGCTTTGACGAGGCTCGATGGGTCATCAATGTTCGAAAATCTCTCGATGCAGAGCTTGAAGAACACGATCTCGAAGAAGTCACAATTTGCATTTTCACTGTCCCTAAAGCATTGATGTGTAGCCACCGAGATTCATACACACCTCACCGAGTTTCGATCGGACCTTATCACTGTCTTAAACCGGAGCTTCACGAGATGGAGAGGTATAAACTAATGATCGCGAGAAAATTTCGAAATCAATCTAAATCTTTCAGGTTTCATGATCTTGTCGAGAAGTTGCAATCCATGGAGATTAAGATTCGAGCCTGCTATCACAAGTATATCGGGTTTAACGACGAGACTCTGTTGTGGATAATGGCGGTAGATTCGTCGTTCCTGATCGAGTTTCTTAAGATTTACAGTTTCAGAAAGGTGGAGACTTTGATTAACAGAGTCGGGCATAACGAGATTCTTAGAGATATTATGATGATCGAGAACCAAATCCCGTTTTTCGTTTTGAGGAAAACACTCGAATTTCAGCTTGAATCGACGGAATCAGCTGATGGTCTGTTGGTCTCTGTTCTTACCGGATTATGCAGAGACCTCTCTCCTCTCGTTATCAAATTCGACGATGATGAGATTTTGAAGGCACATTTTCATGACTATAATCATATTTTAGATTTCTTGTATCAGATGATCGTTCCAAGAATCGAAGAAGAACAAGAGGCCGAAGAAGAAGAAGAAGAAGAAAACAGAGCAGGCGACAATGGCGGAAACAGAGCAGTTAGGTTTCTGCAAGAGTTTAAGCTTCAGTTAAATAGGGTTTTAGCATCCAGACCTGCAGATTTAATCTTGAGACTTCCATTGAGAATCATATCAAACCTTCCAGGATTCATCGCTCTGAAATTCTCGGCTGATTATCTTTTCACCAGACAAGAAAACGAAGCAACAACAACAACAGCAGGACAAGAATCATCATCGGCTTCGATTCCCAACATCGAGAAGCCTCCTCTCGTTGAAGAGCTCACAATCCCATCAGTCTCCGATCTCCACAAAGCCGGAGTTCGATTCAAACCAACAACAAATGGTAACATTTCAACGGTAGCATTCGATTCAGACTCGGGTCAGTTTCACCTCCCTGTAATAAACCTAGACATCAACACAGAAACCGTTCTACGGAACCTCGTTGCTTACGAAGCTTCCAACACATCAGGACCACTCGTGTTCACTCGTTACACAGAGCTGGTTAACGGAATCATCGACTCTGAAGAAGACGTTAGGTTGCTTAGAGAACAAGGCGTTCTTGTGAGCCGTCTCAAGAGTGATCAAGAAGCTGCAGAGATGTGGAATGGTATGAGCAAATCCGTGAGGTTGACCAGAGTTGGGTTCTTGGATAAGACTATTGAGGATGTTAACCGGTATTATACCGGAAGGTGGAAAGTGAAGATTGGGAGATTTGTGGAGGTTTATCTTTATGGTTCTTGGCAGATTTTTGCGTTTTTTGCGGCTGCTTTGTTGTTGATCTTGCTTTCGTTGCAAGTGCTATCTTTGGTGTTTAGCTCATTGAGGTTGCTTCGCCTGAGAACCGGTTAGTTGAGATTGGTTTGACTGTGCTTCCCATTTGATGTAATTTTGGATTTGGTTTGGTTTGACTGTGGTTACCATTTCATGTAATTTTTGGATTTGGTTTGGTTTGATTGTGGTTCCCATTTCATGTAATTTTGGATTTGGTTTGGTTTGACGACTGTGGTTCCCATTTGATTTGGGTAATGTCGAACCATATATGAAACTGATAATCAGCATGGCTTTGAATTTGCTTCCTGCTTATTCGGTTATGGATAAATAATTTAATTTGGTTAAATCGAACTAGAGAAGACGGCTTTTTTTGCAACAAAAGTCCTCCTTCTTTTGTATTGATTCTAATTTTACCCTTACATACATTAATTAGTAAAAATCGAAATTGAGAGAGAGAATAGGGTTTTTTGGGTTTAGAATCAGAAACCGCTGCTGAAGATAGTCTGGGAGAAAGCAGAAATGTGGAGATCCGTTTTCTGGAGATCGCAAAATGCGTCTCGTAATTTCGCCGTTACTCGAATCTCGAAGAAGAAGACCCAGCCTCCATCGCTAACCTCACTTTCCAGAGTCTCACACGTCGAGTCATCAGGAAATGCTTCTGCCCGAAACCTGAGGTTCTTCTCCACGAGCCATACGGAAGAGAACACAGTCTCGTTACCCACGGATGAGATCCCAATCTCTTCAGCGGCGGAGCTTACCCTTGAAGAATCAAATGCTTCCGATTTGGGTTTTTCCGAAAGTGGCGATTTTGGTGTAAACGGTACTTCCGCAGAAACAATTGGTGGTGTTGGTGAAGATGGAGATTCAGCTACTGTTACAATGGAAGCTTCTGATGGTGGATCCGTCGTAGAAGTCGGGGATCCTCGAGCTGACGAGGTAACTCAATTTGACGACGAAAAGTTGGAATCTGTGCTATCTTTGTTACGAAGTGACGAAGAGTCCTTGGAGTTTGGTTTGAAGGCGCTCGATATCGATTTACACTTAGATCTTGTGGTCAGAGTGTTTGAATCCCCAGGGATTTCAGGTAAGAATCTGATTAGGTTCTTGAAGTGGGCAACTAAGAAAGAGGAGATTACTCTTACCGCATCACTTGTAGAATCTCTTGTCGTGGCAATTTCTGGCGATACACGTAGATTAGATGCTTATGCTTTGTGGGATTTGTTTAAGGAGATTGGTGAGGATGAGAAGAGTAGTGTTTTGAATTTGGAGATACTGAACGAATTGATCGCCTTGTTCGGGAAGATTGGTAAATCCAAAGCTGCTTTCGATGTGTTCAGTAAAACCGAAGAGTTTGGGTTTACTCCCAACGCGAAAACTTATTATGTGACCTTGGAGGCGCTTTGTAAGCGGTCGTTTATGGAATGGGCATGCTCTGTGTGCGAGAAGATGCTTAAGAGTGGTGTGTTACCAGAGGGAGACCAGATTGGTAACATCATAACCTGGTTTTGTAAGGAAGGGAAGGCCGAAGAGGCTTACTCGGTCTACGAACTGGCAAAGGCTAAAGAGAAATCCCCGCCTCCTAAAGCTGTTACTACTCTGATAAGTGCGCTCTGCAAGAATGATGGGACTGTCGCGTTTGCTCAGGAGATGTTGAGTGATTTATCTGGAGAAGCTAGGCGACATGGGATCAAACCGTTTTCTGACGTTATCCGTAGTTTATGCAGGATGAAGAATGTTAAAGACGCTAAAGCTTTGCTTTTGGATATGATTTCTGAAGGCCCTGCTCCTGGGAATGCGGTTTTCAATCTGATTGTCCATGCTTGTTCGAGAAGTGGAGATCTTGATGAAGCAAAAGAGGTTTTGAAGTTGATGGAGAGTAGAGGTTTGAGACCAGACGTGTACACATACACCGTCATCATTAGCGGTTATGCTAAAGGAGGGCTGATGAAGGAAGCTCAAGAGATTCTAGCAGAAGCGAAGAAGAAACATAAGAAGCTTAGTCCTGTGACATATCACGCACTCATCAGAGGCTACTGCAAGATTGAAGAATACGAAGAAGCTCTTACACTTTTGAATGAAATGGATCGTTTCGGTGTGAAGCCTAATGCCGACGAGTACAGTAAGCTGATACAATCATTCTGCCTCAAAGCCTTGGATTGGGAAAAAGCAGAGATGCTGTATGACGAGATGAAGCACAAGGGCTTGCACCTCAATGCGATTACTCAGGGGCTGATAAGGGCAGTTAAAGAGATGCATTCTGATGCCAAGGTAACCGAAGATGTTGCTGCAGCATAGAACTCGATTCGATAATTTCCATTGTTATATCAAAATCTGGAATAGCTTTTGAAGATGTTTTTCTTGGTTTGAAATCCCAAAAGATACCTTGACTGTTCTTTAGTTACTGGTAGCATTCTCTATATTGTACTCGAGCATTCTCCAATAAGCTTTCATGGTGCTCAACTGTTTCGGTTCAAGTTTTTTAGCTTTTTACTGAACAAGTGTGATAATTGAGTACCAAGATATAGTGAGTCAGATTACCATGGTTATTGTTCGGTTTGCATTTGGTTTTCTACGAAATTAACCTTTTTATTTATTATTTCGTGTTTCAGTTCAATATTTCATTTTCTTCATCTCATCTCATTTCATCTTTTGGAATTGCTATAATTGCTATAGTTCATCTCCAACCATGGAAGTTCCTAATCTGGATTTCATGACAGATCTGGATTAGTCTTTAACTTAACCAAATGTATTTGCAACCTAATCTGGTCATGGCCTGGTTAGAGCAGGAATTAAAAATCAGCTTATGCTACTTAATTCAAACTCTCTACCACTTGGGATTCTGAATGTGGTTCACAGCATATAAAATGCCTTGTCAAGTTCTGAGTGACGAGAAATCATACTTGTATTACGAATGATTATGATTTCTTTTATCTATCCATTAGAAGAAAAGAATTAAAAAACGAATAATCTTAACTTTATCTCTTATATAGTTAGTTATGATTTATTTTCTTAATCCCTAAAAAGAAAATAGAGAAAAGAAATCATAACCATTTAAGGGCTCATCTATCCTATTTTTGGGCTTTTCTTTATGCCATGTCGATTCATTGGTAACCCATTTTTGGGCTTTTAAGTTATGGTAAGCCTATTACTAAATTGAGTCCAGAAAATATGACTTGGAACTTTCTGAACAATTGGATTCTTTTTGTTTGTTATAAGGAAATGTTGGAAACTAATCAGACTTTTTAGTCCATGATTTTCAATCCTTTAGCACATTTTTAATTATGAAGATGACGTATAAAATTGTCAAACGGTGGAAAGATGATAAAGTACATATATACCTAGTATATAAACAATATACACTTTTAAGTTTTAAAATATAAGTACTTAATGGTGTGGGCTGATTTTATAATTTAATATTGGATATTGGCTAAAGTAGACAACAGAATGAATATACATCATTTCACAAAACTTGTTTAATATACATCATTAAATAATATTTTTTTATTGACTTTTTGTTACGACTACAAATTCAAATTATATGAGTTTTTATAACAAAACTCACAAACTTTTGGCACATTTTTGGTACAAATATCTTTGTAACCTTCATGCTAAATCCAGTAGCAAAGTCTGATTGTATTTGATATTATTGGTTACATCATGTGTTTTGTAGTTTTTGGTATCTGCAATGGGAGATGCGTCCAAATCCAAGCTTTCTTTTCATCATTTTCTAGCTTGAGTTTGGTCAAGAGATTTTGTTTCAAAAACGATAACCCACCTGGTTTGGAAGATTATCTGAAGTCATGATCGGAGGCAAATTAGTACTTGCTTTTTTTTCCGTCATTGACCTCAAACTATCGATTCGCAATCAAACTTGTTTCATATCTTAACTATTTCAAACTCAAACTAATTTATGAATTTTTAAATTTAACCGAAGCCTCCTCAGTTTATCTTGGCTTCGTATACTCTAAAACATTTAATATGTTTGTTTGGTTTCAAAGCTTTTTTATCTTTTGTTCTCTCTTAAGTCAAGAAAAACAAAGTGGTCGTTAATAAATTTCTGGTTTTGTTTCACAAACTAACTTTCAAAAAATACATTATTTTACTGATTTTCGATTCTCTATATCATTTGATTATCAATTATCATACACTCCTTCTGTCATAAGCTTAAAAAACTTGAACTGGAACTTGGATTGAATACCATGGAAGCAGTTAACTATGCTGCATGGGAGAGAGTTGCTGATGCATCTGAATTTGACCTCAGACAAGCTGCCAAGATGAGCTCTAAGTTCTAGCTTTGATGGCATTGTTTTTATGGAAAAAGCTAGTCAACATTGTTACTGAAATGTATGAGAAGAAGAAAAGAGACGATTCCTGAAATTGCAAAGCTGATTGATTTGGATCTATTCAAGGCAGAGTTGATAGAGATATTTGATATCTTCAAAAGAGATATGAAAGGAAATATGGTGCTAAGGGATGATCTTGATGTTTTCAGATCAGAGATGAAAGTAGAGAAGGCATAGCTGAAACAATATATGATTGTGCTTATGGATGATCGAGAACAAGAGGAGAACAAGAGCAGAAGTACATATATGTAGTATATAACAATTAACACTTTTAAGTTTTAATAGATGTACTAGATGATATGGGCTGAATTTTATAATTCAACTGAATAATTTGTTTGAATTTACTTTTTGTTACGACTACAATTTTAGTTATATGAAATACTTTTAAAGATTACAAATCTGACAAATTGTTTTTTGGCACATTTTGAGTACAAAATTGTTCTTTGTAACCTACAAAGTACTAATCTTCATCTCAGATCCTTAATGCAGCTTTTGCCATGTTTTAGAAAGAAAATGGATGGTAATATTATTCAAGTTTCTCAGAAAAATACTATAAATAATAATAGGAAAATATCTGAAGATGGTAAAAAAATCTTATAATAAACTAGAGATGCTCAAGATAAAACAATAGATTACTCTGGCTAGGGATGATCTTCAGAAGTTATTGTTTAGGGAGGAGGTAAATTGTATTTGTTATTGTATTCTCTTAATTTGTTATTGTATTCTCCTAATTTGTTATTGTTTCTACTAACATAATATTTTATTCTCTTTCTCTTTCTTTCAGCTATACAAAGCTATTCAATCCAAAAGCCAGAGAGAGAGAGAGAGAAAGGATAATATGAAAATACAAATGATTGTTACCGATCAGGAAATGTTAAGAAGGTGTTTTAAGAAATAAAAGAAGGTGTTTTGAGGAACAAAAATCAGGAAATCCTAACCACTACTTTGTTCTTCTTGCCTGAAGAGAGAACAAGACCTTTACCTTCAACAATATCTTCTTCTTCAACTCTCTTATTCTCATCATCAACTCTCTCATTGTTCATATATATCCCTCCTTGCTTCAACATCCTCCTTGCAGCAGATTTGCTCTCAAACAAACCCGCAGAAACCGATACATCCACAATCGAAAAACCCTTGACTCGATCAATAGCTAGTGAGCAAGATGGTATATCCTCTGCGATTCTCTCAATCAAGTTCCAATCAAACTTTGTCTCAGCTCCTGGTCTTAGAGCTTCCGTTGCTTTGATGGCTTCCTTCAAACCTTCTTCGCCGTGTACAAATCGGGTTACTTCTTCAGCGAGTTTGATTTGAGCGGTATTAGGAACATACCCGGGTCTGCTCATTTGTTCTTCCAACATCTTTATCTCATCCAAACTCAGAAAAGTTAGAGTCTTTAAAAAGCGTATCACATCAACGTCTGGAACAGAGAAGAAGTACTGATAGAATTTATAAGGCGATAGCTTGGAAGGAGATAGCCAGATCGCTCCATCTTCTGATTTCCCGAATTTTGTCCCGTCGTTTTTCAACAGGAGAGGAAACGTAAGCCCGTAAGCCGCTTCTTCCGCTTGGAGAATCTTCCGGATCAAATCAGTCCCAGCTGTTATATTACCCCATTGATCACTCCCACCTATCTGAACGTTGACCCCTGCCTTGTCGAACAAGTGAACGAAATCATAGCCTTGCAATAACTGATAAGTGAATTCAGTGTAGCTCATGCCTTGCTCTGATTCTAATCTCTTCTTCACACTCTCCTTTGCCATCATATTTCCCACCCTAGCAAACCGACCGACTTTTTTCAGGAAGTCGAGCATTGTCATGTCTTTCCACCAGTCATAGTTATTGAAAATCACGTAAGAACCCGTGTTGCAACCCAGAATCTTGATGATGATGTTTTTAATCCCGGAAATGTTTTTCTCCAGTGTATCGGCGTCAAGCTCAGGTCTTTCAAGGCTTTTACCAGATGGATCACCAACTCTCCCCGTGGCGCCACCAATCAAACCAACGGCTTGATGTCCACATCTCTGGAACCAAGAAAGCACAATGATACCGAGTAGATTACCCAAGTGTAGACTCTCAGCCGTTGGATCAAACCCGCAGTAGACTTTGAGAGGAGGTACGCTAGGATCAGAACAAGCAGACCTGAGATTCTCGCTGGTGACTGACTCGAGGAGTCCTCTTTCTTCGAGGATATCGACTACGTTAGGGCGAGGAACAGTAGGGTGAACTGAACACTTGACAGAGGAGAAGAGAGGAGTTGTGCAAGTGGAGAAAAGGTGATGAACTTGGACCCTTCTGAAGAAAGCAGAGGAGGATCTCTCAGGCAAACTTAGTAAAGAAGCCAAGGGAGATAAAAAGGTTCTGGAGCAAATAGGCAAGATACTTCTTGAAGCAAGCGTCATTCCTGTTGCATACGACATAGGTTGGGTTGGAACCCTTCTTGATAACTACAACTGACAGGTGAATAGAAACACCATTAGCTGTAAACAATGCTAAATGACCCATCTTTATCCTCTAAAACTGTAACGCAAGTAAAACAAAAGCAAGCCTGGCTAGGGGCAAAAATGAAAAGTTCAGTGATTTGGAATGAAACGAATCGAGTAAGCCACTTAAAGGGTCAACGGTTTGATAAAAAAAACTGATTCCACATCCAAAATTCTCTGGCA
The DNA here is from genome assembly GCA_911865555.2 of Thlaspi arvense. Classification (NCBI taxonomy): domain Eukaryota; kingdom Viridiplantae; phylum Streptophyta; class Magnoliopsida; order Brassicales; family Brassicaceae; genus Thlaspi; species Thlaspi arvense. Next base: position 57,094,722 of record OU466859.2, on the reverse strand, counting down.
GGCAATTCAACAAACACCTTATAGGCATAAACAATGCAGTCCCATACAGCCCACAGAAACCCGTGAATAGAAATTGTTTAAGCTCCAAAACTGGAAAAAACACCAAACTAGAAAGGAATCCCAGAAATTTACACCAAACTACAAAGGGATACCCATCACTGCATCTCACACCTTGATGAAGATAGACCAACAAAATATATACATTCCCAACTTCAGCGAAACTACAAACACAACCTAAATGGATAAAGTTTCCAGCCGATTAAACTTTGACAAGGAAGAAGCGAAAGAGCTTACACTGGTTTGCAGCTCCAGGAATTGAATTTGTTTTCGACCTTTGCTTTGCCACACAGATCATCTGCTTCTCAGATTATTTGAAACCAAGATAAACCGAGATATATCCGGACAAGTTTCAAAATTTATAAAATAGTTCAATTTGAAACGGTTTAGATATAAAACCGGTTTGACTGTCTCCGTCTTCCTTAAAACCCAGGAAAATAATACTCTCTCACTCGGTGTTTCTGTAGAAAGTAGAAAAACCCTTTCGAACACAATTTTTTGGAGCGAATCAATGGTTTGGGGTCTCTTTCCTGTTGATCCTCTCTCAGGTTATTTTCCCATTAGTTTCGATTCATTGTAGCTTTTCTTTTTATTCCATCACAGTCTGTAATTTTATTTAGATTGTATGATCTTTCGTGTTGGCTTGCTTGCAAATGAAAGAGTTTGATTGCTTCCTCTTTTTGCCATTACGAAAAAATGGTCCTGTAACTGCAGTTTCCAACTATATTATGTGCTTCGAAACACCCAAATTTTCATTCGTTAAGTGAACTTCGTGATGACCCTAAATTTTTAGTCACCCTTTTACCTTTTTTCATAACTGTTACCTGATTAACGTAAGAAGAAGAAAAAAACCCAAATTTCTTCTGTGTGTTGCTAGAGAAGTGAGTTTGTGTTAAGTTTAATCTTTGCTTTTTAAAAATCTCGAGTTTTGGATATTGTAAAATGATTTGGCTCTGTGTCTCAGGTGAAGATAAATACTATATCTTTTCGAAAGGGAATTACAAGATTGGTCGAAAAGGTATTGTTACACGAAAATCTCTTTCCTTTTTTCTTACACTTTCATCGTCTTCCTTGTTCCTTGTTTCAATAATTTCGTTAAATCTGTGGCCATGGTATTTTATATTCCCTAGGATGTGACATAATCATCAATAAAGATAAGGGGGTATCCAGGATCCACGCAGAGTTAGCTTTCGATGCAACAGCTGTTTCAACCTCTCGGAGGAATAAATCTTCCCATGCCTCATTTGTTATCCGTGTCAAAGATTGTTCAAAGTATGGGACCTTTGTCAAAACTGACCTCGGGGCTAAAGACAAAGTTCATGAGCTACCTGATAAGGAGAAAGTTCTCAAAGATGGAGATGTTATCACGTTTGGTACAGGCGCAGCAACTTACAGGTATTCCTGACGACTCATTGTGATTGTTTTTTTTCTTGTATCCTTCGTGTAATATGATGGCTTAATATCCGTTCCTTTTTTCAAATCAAATCGTTGCAGGTTGTCTGTAATTCCACTGGTGTTTTACTTCTGCCTTTCCTCGGAGACCGTTAAGGTGGATCGGTCGGTACAAGATGCAGTTTCATCAATCGGTTAGTGTTTCACATTTTCGTCTATCGGTTAGTAGAATTGGTCCATGTACTTTTCATTTAGTCCCCATTGCCTGAAATTATGTCGATGTTCAGGTGCTCGTACTGCTCCAACCTTGAGTGAGGAGTGCACCCATGTTCTTGTTGAGCCGCGTATGCAAATGAATGAAGCTCTGGTCAATGCAATATTAGCGAAAAAACCCATCATTTTGACGAATTGGGTTAAGGTATGTCAGAGAATTCCATTGTGACCCCTCGTTTGTTGTTTGTTTATGGGTCTTGAACTTCAGTGGTTTCTCTAGCTTCTTGCAGAGAAAGGCATCCGCAGCGAGATTCCTGGATACAGCCAGTGAGTATTATCTTAATGATTTTCCCAGTTACAGAACAAACTCTACAGCTACTGACATGCTAATATTAATACAGGTACAGACCATCGGTGATGGTGGAAGAAGCTTTGGTGGATGTAATGGAACCAAACGTCCGTGAAAAATGTCTAGAAGGGTTTACTTTTGTGTTGGAACCAACAGACACGGTATAATCTCTTATTTGTGTAAAACTAAATTATTGATGAACATGCATTTACCTATTCATGCCCTTTTTTCTTACGCTCTTTCCTTATTCATATTTGTTTTTTCTCTTCTCTTTATGCAGTACAGGTTTGGAAGCAGCTTCCCATCTTTACTTAAAGTATGTGGCGCAGAGACTGTTGCTGTAGCAGACATTAGCTCCATGAGTCAGGTTTGTGCTATTATATTGTTTTGCTCATTTGGTCTTTCTGTAAGTAGCCCTAACATCCATAATAAACTTTGCAGGATTCTCAATATGGAGAAATTAATCGCATGATACGTGTCATCCCAAAAAGTTCAGGAGACAAATTTGGCCATTTGAAGCATCTCAGTCTGTTATCTAGAGTGAACGAAATGGATTTAATATGCGCTGTCTTGTCCGGAAATCTACCTTCTTCTTCGTTGATACCACCTTCAGGTGAATACACTCACGAAGCCAAATATATTTACTTTTCTTGAGATTTCGAATATAGCAAAACTCTTATCTTGAAACGTTTTCTTTTTGTAGTGGTAATTTCATCATCGTGCTCTACGGATGAGACAGTGGTAGCAGATTCTGATGCTGAAGAGAAAGAAACAACATCGTCAGTTCATATGATCGATGCCACTGAAAAGGCAGAAACACCAGAGAAGCCTGCTGCTATTGTAATAGAGGAGAGTCCTGTTACGGTATTGGAAGAAACTGAGAATTTGAATGAGTTTAAAAGCGTAAACTTATTGGCAGATACCGAAATGAAAGGCTACAGTGATGAGAAGAACCCAAGTGATAGTGTCCCTGATGTGACAATCCGAAGGGATCGAGATGATGAGCCTGAATGTGGAAACTCGGAGATTATCTACACTCAAGATCTTATTGTTAGGGATTTGCGATCAATTAGAAATGTTCGGTCTACCGGCGGGGGAGGAGTTGTCGACTTCAAGCGATTCAGAAAGGCAAGACACAAACCTTAGGATTCTGGACAAATGTTATTATGTTCGTGACATGATTGATTTTCCTTGTTTTGTTTTGTTAGGGAAATGTTACATCCGGGAACAGCTTCAGTAGCCTAATACCTTTCGCCAAGGATCCATACAAGTAATCTCAGGCCTTTTTTTCTTGCTCCTGATGTTTTCTTTCTCCTCGTTGTTTACTTAGCCGTTTGTTTATGTGGTGACAGGGAGTACGATAGCGGGGAAGTGACAGATTTTATGAAAGAAGAGAAGAAGAGGAAGCAGATGGAAGCCGTTGCAGAGGACTTGTTTATCAATGAAAAGGTGTCACTCAAAATCATCTTTCATCGAAAAATTCTAGAGATGATCCAGCTGTTTTCCTTACCCTTAAATCAAAATATGCAGGCTAGAAAGCGTGGAACGGCTGGTTCCATTCGCGGGTTTCTCACTCGAGGTTGAGGTTTGAAGGTGAAATCTGAAATGAATTGGATTGTTGTGGGATCTTGCTCTGTGATTTCGAAAGGGCTAAGCTTTCAGCTTTTTCTTCATGGCAGGACTATTTCAGGGTGAATCAGAGAGAAGAAGCAGCTTTCTAGAAGAACGCTCGAGAGTGATGGCATGATTCTGGTTGCTGGCTCACAAGGATCTAATCAAAAGCTTGCCTTGTTTTTCTTAATTTTTTTGTTCTTCATGACGTAACAAAAATGTACACTGGCAAGTGTAGTAGATACACACGTATGTATAAATATAATGATCTTTGGTTCCTCTCTCTGATGAAAACAAAAAAATCGATTTTTTCTCAAAACTTAAAAACATGTGGCCATTACTTCTCTGTTAACTCGAAAAGATACAAATTTTATCCTCTCTCTTGTTCTAAACACAAGCAAGCATACAATGGAGTGGCCATGGTCGGTCATCGCTTCATCTTCTCCTTCTTCTTCTAGTTGCTTCCTTGCTTCTCCTAACTATTGCTTGTCTATTACTGAACGAACGAACTTGAATTGTGCAAACAAATATCCGTCGAACATTTCGATTAAACCCTTGCGACACAGCAGATTCGACTCGAAGCATAATCTGGTCACTGGTGTGATCTACAAACATCGAATCTATGGAGATTCCGTTGTGCGAAGAAGCACCACAAGCAACAAAAATGCGGAGGAGACTGAGTCATCTTCATCTTCATCTCCGTCTGTAGATTGCGTCGGAATGGGATCAGACGTGGAGTGCGTCTATAACGGAGAAGATGAGGAGAATCGGAGCTCCGGAATCTTGAGCGGCGGAGAAGGATCGTTGCTTGAATGGACGGTTCTGATTTCACCCTTCTTTTTCTGGGGAACGGCGATGGTGGCGATGAAAGAAGTATTGCCGATAACCGGCCCTTTCTTTGTCGCTGCGTTTCGGTTGATCCCGGCCGGTTTATTGCTGGTTGCATTTGCGGTTTACAGAGGCAGGCCTTTGCCTAAAGGAACCAATGCTTGGCTCTCTATTGCTCTCTTTGCTCTTGTGGACGCCACTTGTTTCCAGGTCTGCTTACTTGACCTGAGCTCTAGGAATTAAAGTTGATAAATTCTCTTCTGAATGATAATAATGGTGATGGTGATGGTTCAGGGGTTTCTTGCTCAAGGATTGCAGAGAACTTCTGCTGGTCTAGGAAGTGTAAGGAAGTTTTCTCTCTGCTACCTTGTGCTCTTGTCCTAAAATGTCCTAAGTTTGAGACTTACTTGGTCTCTTTTACCGCAGGTTATAATCGATTCTCAGCCACTGACTGTAGCTGTATTAGCATCTTTCTTATTTGGCGAGTCCATTGGAATAGTGAGAGCTGGAGGTTTGGTTCTTGGGGTTGCTGGACTTTTGCTTCTTGAGGTAAAATATTTTACTTGATCAGACCGAGCTAGTATCTCGATGGTGTTGTTGCAACTTGAGGATAATGTCTGATTCACCACAGGTCCCATCAGTTACTTCAGACGGTAATAACTTTTCCTTGTGGGGAAGTGGAGAGTGGTGGATGCTTCTTGCAGCTCAGAGCATGGCTATTGGCACAGTGATGGTTCGATGGGTCTCAAAATACTCGGATCCAATTATGGCAACCGGTTGGGTAATAATGCTCGGTCCTCGCCTCTTTCAAACCTTACTTTCTGGTTCAATGGCTTGTCTCTGAGAGTTCTTCTTCTAACTTTATCTGCAGCATATGGTAATCGGTGGCCTTCCACTTTTGGCGATTTCCATTATAAACAATGAGCCGGTTTTTAACGGCGGTACTCAAGAGCTATCCACAGATGATGTTATAGCACTTCTCTACACATCCATTTTTGGCAGTGCGGTTAGCTATGGTGTTTATTTCTACAGCGCTACTAAAGGTTCTATTTTGCTGCCTTGTCAATATTAGTATCGCTGCTTTGGATTTCAGATTGCTGATGATGTCTCTTTTTATTGCAGGAAGCCTGACTAAACTCAGCTCACTCACCTTCTTGACACCAATGTTTGCCTCAGTCTTTGGGTAAGCCCAAGATTCTATCTGATTACAAAGTTTTTTGGTTCGTATTCTGATATGTTTTTGTTCGGACCAGGTATCTGTACCTTGATGAGACTTTCTCCCCGTTGCAATTGGTCGGAGCAGCAGTCACTTTGGTCGCTATTTACTTGGTGAACTTTCCGGAACGCAACGACTGAGACACTCTCTCAGTTCGTTCTGCATTTTTTTTCAGAGGTTCTTATAAATGTAAAAGCATCATCATGTTCGACTTACATTTGTATATAAAGAAGTGAATAATCATAGTTCAGTGTTAATCATAAGCCAAGCTTCATATTAACATAACAAATGAAGTTGCACAATTCGATACAGCATTAGCATATCCTCGTACTTCCTCCATAACAGTTACAATCAGAGATCAATTATGCTCCCGAACCGGACAAGTCTGGAAAGATCGGGTGTGAGTATTTCCCGGTTAAAATGCCTAAATCTCCTCCGGTTGACAATCTGTCCCAACCATATCATCCATATCAGCAATAAGTCTCTCCACAGGCACCTTGCTCACATCCCATCGCATGCCTATGTCTGAAACCAGGCGACTGACGCAGTACATGCCGTAGCCAGCCACAGCCAAACCCCCAAAACCTGCTACGAACCTGAGTGGTGAAGAGAGAACAACGCTGGCTGCTGCAACCATTGAAGCGGCTTGACCGCTCCTTCCCACGTCAGTGTTCGCTACAAGCAACCCAGTTTTGCAGTAGATGGCAAAATCTTCACAGTTGTTCTTGAAAACATTGTAAACACCGAAACCATTTCGCAAGAGGAAGTTTGCACGGTAAGTGACTTCTTCTGGAGGATCTGAAGGCGCTATTGTGCATATGCCACCTCGAGGTTTGGCGAGAAAAATAGCAGGAGAGACACTGTACTCGAAGAGGTAGAGATCACCTCCAGCGAGGAAGCAGTCGAGACAAGAAGAGATTACACCACCAAGCTTGGATCTATCTCCACAATTAGGACAGGGGCTGTCTCCATGATTTGGGGATGAACTAACAATCATCTTGTCCAAGAAAGTCCCAGTTCCAGTCTCTTGACCATCCCCACGAGTGAAATGGTTGACTTGTCCATCACCTACATAGATTCCTGCAAATCATACGCATATGGTTAGTTAGCAAGATACATTACACAACAAATAAAATATCCCAAAAAAAGATTTTCTTATGTCCCAGCGAACCTAGAAGTAGAGACTAAAAGCCACACTCTTATCTAAAAACGTAATGAATCGACTGCCAAGAACAATAGAGCATGAGCAAAGTTCAAAAGAAGCCAAAGCTTCAAACTCAACACAGTTGCATATTTGATGAGAGCAGCTTTCACTAATCACATTGCTAAATTCAGGCCTATTCATCTAAATAAAATTCTGCGGAATGAATTCCAAATCAAGGCATCGTGAGAATCTACACAATGAGCTATCAGGATAGAGCCTAGAGAAGTTAGCATTGAGGTTGCTGTCAGATGCTATACCACATTCCCTTAGAACGATCAAACAATTGTTAAAATCATATCCTAGAAATCTCCTAAACCTTCTTTTTATTTGACCAAATCCAAAAAGAAAAATCATATTATTCTTCCCTAATTTTGAAGCATTCGCGAATTTCATTAGTTAATAGAATTGAGACAGCTGCGATTATAAATAGAATCATCTAGCATCACCATGAATGTAAATGTATGTATCTATAAATAGGGAGTGAGAAAGAGGGAGAGAGAGAGAGAGATCGTACCGTGATGAGCGTAAACATAGGCCTGACGCCATGAATAGATGTGATCGCCTGGCTTCACTTCATCAATGGAGATCTTGTTGGAGAGAAATCCCATCTTCTCGCTTTCTCAAAATCTCCCGCCGACGAACAGAGAACCAGAAATAGAGATTCCGCGGCGGCGGAGAGAAAAGGAGAGAAGAAGATCTGATTTCGCTTCGTGTGTGGGGTTTTCTTTCTTACTTTGGATAAACCATAAATTTCAAAAAGGGATATGTTGATTGGCACCCAAAAAAATAAATAAAAGAAAACGACATCGTTTGAAATCGGGAAATTTTGTTGTGATGATAAATACGCATTTTTTTATAAATTGCCAATAGATAAAAAAAAAAAGGATTAACAGTTTTATATTGCACATTTGCACTCATGACATTGACATAATGTTAATAATTAATCACATCTAAAGTTTGTATCTCATTCTCATATGTTATATACATACAATGTCAATACAACACTCATGATATAATAAATTCAGCAAAAAAAAGAAAAAACACTCATATGATATTTTAAGCAACCACCAAGTTTTTTAATACTAGAACATAGAGTCTTGTTTAAATGTAACTCGACAACTGTTACCTCGTTCGGCCTCACATGCAAACAAAAATCTTAATACGACACGGTTTATGCGCAATAGCCAATATGTAATGTAATATGGTTTTATTAACTTCAAAACATAAACTAAACTTGCGCGCAATTCTATATTGCACTGATGATTACGTCTCCGACAAGAAATTGTAATGTGCAACCTCCAACAAAAATCAACTTTTTACCATAGAAACCAAATTACATTGGAACCGGAGTCTTTGAGAATGAGAGAGTAGTTGCATTTGCTCCTCTCGAAACGACACCGCTTACATCGTTGGGCCTCAAAACGCAAACGATTATTTCCAAATGATAGATACTGTTTGGTAAAAATTGTAATGTGCTTTTATTTAAATCAAAGCCCAATTATATAGTTCAGGACCTTCACCTCTTTCTAAAGCCCCTAAAACAAAATTTTGTTTTGAGAAAGAGTTAGCCATGGAAGTCTCAAATCACGCCAGAAAACGGAAAGCAATCGACGCCGGACACAAGTCGCCGCCGTCATTACCACCGGCGTATCGAGTCTCAGACGGCTACGAACCTAACGCTGTAGATCTTTCTCTCCTTGAAGCACTTGAGAAATCTTCGCATAATCCAGTAGAGGCGGTTGATCTTAAAACCCTAAAGAAGCATGTCCTATCCTTTGAGCGGCGTCTCAGGGACAACATAGCTGCTCGGCTCAAGTATGTGGAGAACCCCGAGAAGTTCGCAGACTCGGAGGTTGACCTACACGACGAATTGCAAAAGCTCAAGGTTCTCGCTGGGGCTCCGGAGCTGTACCCGGAGCTTGTTGCCTCGAATACGGTTCCCTCGATTGTGAATCTCCTCTCCCATGACAACGCCGATATCGCGAACGATGTTGTTCAGCTTCTTCAGGATCTGACTGACGAAGATGCCTTGGAGGATAACGACGAGCCGGCGCGTGTGCTAGTCGATGCGCTGGTCGAAAACAACGTGCTCGAGCTCTTGGTTCAGAATATGAACCGGTTATCGGAGGCAGACCCGGATGAGGCAGCGGCTATATACGCAACCTTGACGGTGATTGAGAATCTGGTGGAAGTGAAGCCGGCTGTAGCTGAAATGGTGTGTGAACGGACGAAGCTATTGCGGTGGCTTCTTGTGAAGATCAAGGTGAGGGATTTCGAAGGGATCAAGCAGTATGCGTCTGAGATTCTGGCGATTCTGCTGCAAAACAGCACGGCGAACCAGAAACGGCTAGGGCAGATGAATGGTGTAGACGCTGTGCTCGAGGGTGTGGCCATGTATAAGTCCAAGGACCCCAAAACTCCTGACGAGGAAGAGATGTTAGAGAATCTATTCGATTGCTTGTGCTGCCTCTTGATGCCATTGGAGAACAAGGAGAGGTTCGTGAATGCTGAAGGAGTTGAGCTGATGATTATTATCATGAAGCAGAAGAAGTATGCTTACGGGTCTGCGATTCGGGCTCTCGACTTCGCCATGACCAATTATCCACCTGCATGTGAGAGGTTTGTAGATGTTATGGGACTGAAAACAGCTTTCGCTGCTTTCATGGGCAAGGCAAGTTTTTTCATTCCTACTTCTTCTTTTCTGAGCATCTTTACAAACTCTCTAGTAGTTTAATGTTGTTTTTATATTCTGTATTTTCCGTTAGAAAATGCTTTGCATAGATCAAAATGTTTAGTGATTTTGAGGCATACTTGCATAGTGATTTTGAGGCGTTCTGAGGCATACTTGCATAGTGATTTTGTTTAGTTATTTGAATGTTTAGATTCCGCTTAACAAGAGGATCAAAAGGGAGCGGTATAAGGAGGAGCTAGAGGAGCGGGTTATTTCGCTGATTGCGTCATTATTTGGTAAGAAGGCAAGTCATATTGTTCATGTAAAAAAACGTGGTCTGCTTGCATCCTCCCGATGCTAATTCATTGGCTTCTTGGCGGTTGACTTTATCTTTCAGCTGGAATTCTTAGGGGTTCTAGAAGAGACCGTTTGTTAAGCAAGTTCGTTGAGAACGAATATGAGAAGATCGATCGCCTTATGGAACTATACATGAGGTAATATAAGTGTTCTGTTCCTATTCAATTAATCCATTTTTGAGCACCTGACTATAGAGCCAACATTCCTTTGTGATAGCTTTGTTATATTAATATATCTCTCTAGAGTATAGTAGTGGTGAAATGTAATTACGATTCACTAGTACTTTGTCTTTGCACTTTGCAGATACTCTGACAGGGTTAGATCAGAGGCCGAGAGGTTAGACCAACTTGAGCTTGATGACCTTGAGGTAATTCACTCTCTGCTCAACATATTTTAGTGTTTTCATTATGAGGTTGAATCTGTTTATGAACTGATTCCTCTGTGTTGCTTTCCAGTTGGATGAAGATGAAAAATATAATCGGAAGCTGGAGTCAGGCCTCTACAGTCTTCAGGTTCGAATAAGTTTAGTTTATCCAGTCTGATGTCCGTATCATCTAGGGCATGGCAAAAGTGCCTCACTTGTTTTTGAGAATGATATGTTTGTCTTGTTATTATCTATTTGTTGTCATCCCTGAGTAATGTTAGCTCTGAAATTGCAGCTTGTTGCTGTTATTCTGGGCCATATATGGTGTTCGGAGTAAGCCTCGTCCTTTAAAACACCTTTGAGATGCATTCCTAAGCTAAGTTTCAGGGATACTAAGTTGTAGAAATTCATTACATGATGTAGGCATTCTGGAATGAGAGCGCGGATTGAGCTGCTGTTGAAGCAACAAAAGCTCAGTAAAAACGATGTGAAGGAGATACTTCAGGTTCTCTTTTATTACCTTAAAGTAATTACTTAAAGTTTTGACTTGATACTTAAGGTAATTGTTGTTGCTAAACATAAAACCCTTGACAGGAATATCATGACAACATTGGAGATCTTGAAGGACCAGAGCAGAAGGAAAGAGGACAGGCGAGAATTCAGTTGTTCATATCGGCAATGTGAGTTGGAGGAAGAAAGAAGATGGAAAATCCCAAAGGCTTCGTATGAGATTCCAATATGTATTGAGACCAGAGACACTTGTGTTTTCGCTGACACAAGATTTAAACTCGAGCAAAAACTACTTGACTGTTGTCTGTTGGTCACAAAGTACATGACTATTTTATGAGTTTTTAGTGTATTGTGACCTTTCAATCCAACAATTTATCTCGACCTAAATGTTCGTCGTCCGTGTAAAAGATTAATTTTAAGCAACTAATTATATGTATTATAACATAGCACACAAGAGTGGACGTGCCGGAGTGGTTATCGGGCATGACTAGAAATCATGTGGGCTTTGCCCGCGCAGGTTCGAATCCTGTCGTTCACGTTTTTTATATAATTTTTTTGCGATACGTGCGGAAAATGAAGCCACGCGTGCTCCACTCGTCCCTAAACGTCGCCGTTAGCAGATCTCTCCAGAATGTCATCTCTCTCCAAAACACAGCAGAATAGCTTTCTCTCTCTCTTTTTGTTGAACTTGAAAATGGCGAACTCGACGACAACCGTTTTGATCTTGAGCGGTGACTACATGGAAGATTACGAGGTCGTCTTCTTCCTCTGCTAACATTTTTTTGTTTTTCTTTCTTAAAACATCTTTCTTTCTGCTTCTTATTTATATATATTCGGTTGCTATGTCTTCTCTCAGGTGATGGTCCCGTTCCAGGCTTTGCAAGCTTTCGGAGTGTCAGTCCATACCGTCTGCCCCGGAAAAAAGGCCGGTGACTCTTGCCCCACCGCTGTTCACGATTTCTGTGGCCACCAGGTTTCTCTCGATCTCGATGTGGTCTATTGATACGAGCCATTCAAATTGAGCAAAATGCTAATTGAGCTAAGAATTAGTCTTTGAAGCTTATGTATCTGTTTGATTAGATTTGTTAGAGCACTTGCAGACCTATTCGGAGTCGCGAGGTCACAATTTCACGCTGAACGCAACATTTGATGAGGTTGACCTCAGCAAGTACGATGGATTGGTGATCCCAGGAGGACGGGCTCCAGAGTACCTGGCCATGAATGCGTCTGTCGTTGAGTTGGTGAAAGAGTTTTCGAGCTCTGGAAAGCCCATTGCCTCTATCTGCCACGGGCAGTTGATATTGGCAGCTGCAGACGCAGTTCACGGTCGAAAGTGCACAGCTTATGCAACTGTTGGACCAGCCCTTATCGCAGCAGGCGCCAAGTGGGTGGAACCAGTAACGCCTGATGTTTGTGTCGCTGATGGCAGTTTGATTACTGCAGCTACGTATGAGGGCCATCCTGAGTTCATCCAGCTCTTTGTGAAGGCTCTGGGAGGTAAAACAACTGGAGCGAATAAAAGAATCTTGTTTCTTTGTGGGGTAAGCAAAACCTTACTTTTGGTTCAGATTGTACACTCCATATGACTCAAGCAGAGGTTTTGTTGTTGTATGAATCACACGAAAATCAGAGCTTTGGTTTTTTTTTTTACCCTTTGTAGGATTATATGGAAGACTATGAAGTCAAGGTCCCTTTTCAGTCCCTTCAAGCTTTGGGATGTCAAGTTGATGCGGTTTGTCCAGAGAAGAAGGCTGGTGATCGCTGCCCAACTGCAATCCATGACTTTGAGGGTGACCAAACTTACAGTGAGAAACCAGGCCACTCCTTTGCCTTAACTGCTAACTTTGATGGGATAAATTCCGCAAGTTATGATGCTCTGGTCATTCCGGGAGGCAGAGCACCAGAGTATCTGGCCTTGAACGGACACGTCCTTAACATAGTTAAAGAGTTTATGAATTCTGGGAAACCTGTTGCATCTATATGCCACGGACAGCAAATCTTAGCTGCTGCGGGTGTCCTCAAGGTCAGTTTTGTAACTGTTTGAGAAGATTTGCTTTTATCGGATGTTTATGTGACCTGGTCACCTGATGCAGGGGAGGAAATGCACTGCTTATCCAGCCGTGAAACTGAACGTGGTGCTTGGAGGAGGAACTTGGCTAGAACCAGATCCAATTCACAGATGCTTCACTGACGGGAATCTGGTGACTGGCGCTGCGTGGCCGGGACACCCAGAGTTTGTGTCACAGCTAATGGCCTTGTTGGGCATTCAGGTTTTATTCTAAGTTCCATGTTTATGTAAAACTTGTGGCACATATATGTTACTGCAATCTTTTGGTGTCTGTTAAAACTGATGTCTTTTCTTTGAGTCGAAAGTAAAGTTTCTGAGATTTGTTTCTTTTCTTTCCAAATCCGTTGACTACAGCGTATGTAATTGGGAAAGAATACTGCTAGTTCTCATATCTCACCATCTGTTGATGCTTTGCTTTATGGTGGATAAGGATCATACATTGTATATTTCTTGAAAACATTTACACATACAAAACACAGTCATAATAACAGCATCATAGTTGAGATTGATACAAACCAATTACGGTAAAGACATGGTTCATCCCGAACCAACAGACCTCGCTGTTTCAATGGCTGCAACCAGATCATCATATTTGGCACCGGTCACTTCCTTGACGACTTTATTATCCTTCAAGATTTTGAAAGTCGGAACCACTCTTATTCCTAGCTCCTTTGCCAATGGCTGCACCAAAGAGAAGAAGAGTTTCAAAGTTAATAATGGTATGGCAACAACAACAACAGGCTATTCGGTTTAAAAGCAGAACACAAACCCGGTTATCTGGGTTGCAGTCAAGCTTTAGAAACACTACGTCGTCGTACTTCTCTGATAAAGCTTTGTATTTAGGGGCAATCACTTTACATGGACCACACCTGCAGAAGATATATAACTTTAGTTGAACGAAGGTAAACTTTTGGTTTCATCAAAACTGAAGAGCATTTCATAAATGGACTCAAAGATAAAGAAGATCACTCTCACTCCGGGATCTATATCTATTAGTAAATTGAACAAGATGAAAATAAGACTATCAATTTCATGATCAATTGATCACTAACTAATTCAAATCAAAAGTGGTAACGTACCATTGAGTGTACATGTCAAGCACGACAATCTTTTCACCGGCGGCTTTAACGATGGGCCAGAAGGTGTCCTTATCCACTTCCGTCACTTGGCCAACACTGACATTCACGGTTTCTAAGCTACACCTCACCGCATAGGAATCCCCTCTTTTCCCAGATTCCAATGAGCTGAAACCAATCCTCGTCGAGGCGGCGCCGGAGTAAGGGATCCGGCACTGCTTCCTTACTGGACCAAACCCGCCCGTGCTCGGAGCTAAAGCCGTCGGAGAGGGAGCGAGACGGAGAGAGAGAGGCATTGTTTTGGGGGGTTTCACCGAAAACGAACACGATGAAGAGGAAATTCGTAAAGTTGATCAGGCTTTTGGGTGTGCGGTCTCTACGGACTGAGCTTTATATTTTATTGATTTTGTATTATTGGGGACTGTGTAAAAGAAAAGACGAATTGTAGCCTCAAATTTATTCCGATGAAATAAAAGGATATTCGAGGGTATTTATGTCTGTTCGTTGTTTTCTTGTGATAGATGAACGGGAGGTGTAGAATTCTTCGAGGGAATGAATTACGATTGATATTTATGTTTTACTACTAAATGACGATTCGGTCCCTCAGAAATTGGAATTGAAGAAGAAAGATGAAGATTTTCTTCTACAACATATTTTCCATGTACTGTGATGTATATGATGAATGCTTAGCATAGAGAAATATAACTATTTCAGACTAAAATACAAATGCCAACAACTTGAGATACTTCAATGTTCAGGTAGTACTTTTCATCTACATCCTAATCTTTTAGACTATATTACGCAATTTTTTTAAAAAATTGTTAAATAAAATCATTATAAGAAAAATCAAAATAATTACTTCGTTGTTGGCAAAACAGAATTCAATCACAGTATAACGAAGATGAACAATTAAATGTAAATTTACATAATAAACTGCTGATTAGAAATCCCATAGCCACATTAAATATGACTGACAGAGAGCACTTTGACACAACGACAGAGAGGCAAACAACTGCCGCCAAACCGCAGCTTAACGGTTAGTTCAGATTCCTTTTCCTTTCCAACTGATCACAAAATTCACTATTCTAGGATTTTTTTTTTCCTAATGTATGAAAAAAAAGTAAAAAGTATAATTTTTTAAGTTAGTTTTAAATATATTTAAGTCATTTTAAAATATGTTTAAGTCATTTTAATAGATATATATATATATATATATAATTGTTAATTATCGGTCTCCTTCCACTTCTTGTCCTAAGACTCACTCCACCGCAAAAGCTGACACTTTTTCTCTTTTTTTTTTTTTCTTTTTTTATTGTTTCGTTCACTTTCGTTTTTGTTTCTCGATTAATAAGTTAGGAATATCCTCGGTCGTGTTGACGGAGGATGGATCTCAGGCGGAGACATTGGTCTTTGTCGGCGATTTTGCTGTCGGCAGCAGTATTGACGTTGCTGATTGAGCCGCTGCTGTCGGCGGCTCCGGAGAATTTGGTATTTGAGGTTCGAAACAAGTTCGCCGGGAAAAGAGAAAAAGATCTCGGGGCTCTCAAAGCTCACGACGCTCAACGTCACTCCAGACTCCTCTCCGCCATCGATCTTCCTCTCGGCGGCGATAGCCAGCCTGAGTCTACTGGGTTCGATTCTCCCCACTGCGATTCTTTTGTTTTCCTCTTTCTAAACAGAGTAAATATAATTTGGGAATTTAATCAAAAATACGATTTTTGTTTGTTTTTCTTGCCCATAAATATGGAATCTGAAAAATCCCCTCTTTTAGCTTTTGATCTTTTGTGATTCTCCACTGTTTGTCTTTGGTCACTGGCTCCGCTCTATGCATTGTTCTTCTTCTTGCGTCTGCTATGGTAAAATGTTGACTCTTGTTCTTGGTTTGGTTTCTTTGATGATCTCAGTTTATACTTCACTAAAATCGGACTCGGAACTCCATCAAGAGACTTTCATGTCCAAGTTGATACAGGAAGTGATATCTTATGGGTGAATTGTGCTGGCTGCATCAGATGCCCTAGAAAAAGTGATTTGGTAAAAACATTCACCAAATAGAAACAGAACTCTAAAAAGTTATAAGTGTTTTCAAGGTATCATCATAGTTTCATTATCTTTCAGGTAGAGCTAACACCTTATGATGCGGATGCTTCGTCCACTGCAAAATCTGTTCCGTGCAGTGACACCTTTTGCTCCTACGTAAACCAGAGATCCGAGTGTTACTCAGGTTCTACCTGTCAATATGTTATTCAATACGGAGATGGAAGCTCGACTAATGGATACTTAGTGAGAGACGTTATGCATTTGGATTTAGTTACCGGAAATCGCCAAACCGGTTCCACCAACGGATCTATCATCTTCGGGTGAGTTAAAGAGAGGAAAACAGCTTCTTTCGTATATGCATTGTTGCCACATTTCAGTCGGTATTTTACAGGTGCGGGTCTAAACAGTCTGGTCAGCTCGGCGAGTCCATATCTGCAGTTGATGGGATCATGGGATTTGGACAGTCGAATTCATCGTTTATATCTCAGCTTGCTTCACAGAGGAAAGTCAAAAAGTCTTTTGCACATTGCTTGGATAATATCAATGGAGGCGGTATATTCGCCATTGGAGAAGTCGTGTCACCCAAAGTGAAGACGACTCCTATGCTCTCTAAATCGTAAGCGAATGCCTTTTTCTTTAAAACTCTTGCTGCTCAACAATGTTTTGAATTTCTTACAATCTCCTTGTGATCCTTCTGCAGAGCTCACTATAGTGTAAACCTCAAATCCATTGAAGTCGGTAATTCAGTATTAGAACTTTCTTCGGGAGCCTTTGATTCGGGAGATGACAAAGGAGTCATTGTTGACAGTGGTACAACTTTGGTTTATTTCCCCGATGCTGTTTATAAGCCGTTAATGAGTGAGGTTAATAATACAATTGTTTTCTTCTGTCTTGTGAAAACTTCTCTCTCTCTCTTTCACTATAAAGTTCTTGACACTTTGTTTGTATCATCCTTTGGTTCTCTTGGCAGATCTTGGCTTCGCATCCGGGGCTTACCTTGCATAAAGTTCAAGAGTCTTTTCTTTGTTTCCATTATATCGACAAGTAATAATCGAACTCATTGCTTTGTCGTTCTTGGTGTTTCTTATTCACTACTGTTTGAAATGATACCGTCACTTGGTGGATATGTACTAGTTGATACTTCCAAGTCACATTTTATGTCTCTAGTTTTGACCCTCTGAAACTTTACTAACACAGATTAGATCGGTTCCCACCTGTCACACTCCAGTTCGACAAGTCTGCTTCCTTAACGGTGTCTCCTCGGGACTATCTATTCCAGATTCAAGTAAAAGGCTTGTTCTTGTTCTTGTTCTGAATCTTGATCTTGTTTGTATTTTTGTCCTGACATAAAAACCGACTCCAGGGAGACACATGGTGTTTTGGCTGGCAAAACGGTGGATTGCAGACTAAAGATGTAGGAGTACTGACAATTCTTGGAGGTATTCTCTCTTACAAAAAAGTGTGTTTCATCATCGAATCGTCAAAAACAATTAAAAGCCTTGAATTGTTTCGCTGCTGCGCAGACATGGCGCTTTCTAACAAGTTAGTTGTCTACGATATCGAGAACCAAGTTATTGGATGGACCAACCACAACTGTAAGCATCACAGATCCTCTTTTCTTTGTTAAATTTGTATGAGATTTGAAGCTTGTGGGTGTTTGGCTGTAATGAATCAATCACACAGGTTCAGCTGGAATACAAGTGAAGGATGAACAAAGTGGAGCAATCTACACGGTCGGTGCTCACAATCTCTCATGGTCTTCTTCTTTAGCTGTTACCAAACTTCTTACACTTGTTTCTCTCTTAATTCCTTTCCTCTGTAACATTGCTTTATAGTTGTAAAAGAGTTTGTTCCTTTCGCTGTGTGATTCCCATTTGTTGAGAAAGATAACAATTTTTATAAATTTCAAAGAGAGAGATTGATGACACAAATCTGCGGTTGTGTGGAATTGGAGCTTTTTGAAAAGACAAAAACAGGAAATATTCCCCTACAGACAGACAAAATTAAGCCTGAGGGGTTTCACGGAATCACAGACACAAAGCCATTATTACATCATGTGACGTTTTTTTCACTCTTCTTTACTGACAAAACCAAAAACAGCATAGACACCAACAAGAACGAAAGACACAAATAAAGGACAAAACTGACAAAAATTTATGTTCCAAAACCAATGAATCTTCTTCTTGACTCAAGAAAAGAAAGAAAAGAATAAGAGATCAATGTAGTAGAAAGGTGAAAAAGGAAAGAAGAATGAAAAAAGACACAGTACCTCTCTTAGGTGATTTATTTGATTATGATTTATCACCTCTCAAACTTCTTCACTTCAACCTCTTATTTCTTCTCTTTTCACTTTCCAGGAACAAATCTTGGCAAGTTTAAAAGTGTATTAACTCTTGCAACACCTTCTAGTGCAGAATACTCTGTTCCAGGTTCCGAATCCATGTTATCATCTTCTTTTATCAGCTTTTCGGCTTCACTTTCGTCGAGAGCAATCTCTTTCCCGGTCCTGACAGTACTAGAACGGCCTAGACCGCTTGGTCCAGATGCATCATCATTCTCAGTCGCGGTTTTCAGTTCTTCTTCTTCATCATCTTCTAGTCTGGAGATGGAAGAAGCTGTAGATATGGCGTTTGCGCCGTTGGAGTCCAGATACAAGCAAACTGCAGCACAGTCATCGACTTTCGAGGTTGGGTATTTGTATCTCCAAGCTCTAACCGCAGACTCGACTAAAGCTCTTGCTGCGGAGGAACGAGATGGTGCTGAAGCTACAATCGCCACTACGTCTTCATTTGAGAGAACATCCCAAATCTAATCGCACAAACATAACAGTAGAAAACGTTAGTTACTAGAAAAGAAAAGGCGAGAGAAAGAAAAGAGCGGAATGAAAGAGTTTCTCTTTTACCCCATCTGTAGCCAACACTATAAACTCATCTTTTTCGGTTAATCGGCGAAATGATACATCAGGCACAGAGATTAGACCAAAATCTTTAAGGCAAAAGTCTCCGAAAGCACGTGCCATCGCAAGTCCAGGCGAGTCACAGTTTGGCAGCCAAACTCTGCAAACTTCAGGTTCATCTCTAAGAGCAAATACACGTCCACGACACTTCTTTATTCTCTCTGCCTCAGCTGCGAAAATCAATTGAGGGCAAAAAACACAATGTGGTTAAATGATGGGATCCATCATACATCCACACGACACCATCATAAGGAACAATGATTCAACCTGGGAGATTTGGCTTGAGATCCACAGTTAGTTGAACAGCAACAAGAGCATTTTCACTGTCTCTTGTGCCCATCACAGCTCTTGAGTCTCCAACATTTCCAACAACGAGATATTGGCCCTACAATATTTTGCAGAGGGTATATGATAAAGATCATGAAACAGTTAATAAGGCTTAAGCTCAAAATCGTACCAAACCGAGACTATACCTGTTTGATCAAAGTCACAGCCGTTGTCCCGCTGCAGAAACAGTCAACGCTTCCATGGAATTTAAGTTCTCTATCCATAACTTTGAAAGCCTTGAGAAACGCCTCCTTCAGAGTTTGAAACAATTCAGAATGGGACTCTTCCGTGTTACCCTCTTCCATGTCAACGGATGGCCTAGGTTCTTCTTCAGCAGATACGAAAGAAGCAGTAGCATCTTCAGAGCCGTTGATGTTGCTTGCATTACTAACGGTGGTGATCGCCTTTTGAGAACCTTCAACTGGTACTTTCGCTTCCCAATAAGCACTTAATTTGAGAGGAAGATTGTCTCTGACTTTCTTTGCAACCATATGACCATACGGACCATGCCCATCAAACACTCCACAGAAGATTGTATCTGTCCTCGAACCAAAGTTCTGCACACAACATAACCAGAATCACTCGCATAGATCAGTATAGAAAACCTGCTGATTCCAACCACATATTTCAATAGTGTGCGACTAAAAGGTGAACACTTTTGATGCAAAAATCAAGATTCTGAATCATTTTGACTGGGTTAGATCAAAGCGGTAGAGAAACAATACAAAAACAATAAAAGCAGGGAAGAGTTATGGATCTAACTAACCTCCCAAACAATCATGGCATCTTGATTAGGCCCTTTCTTGCCTTGTTGAGTGAAGATACAAGCAACCTCACTGGATCCATTCAAAAACATCCGGCCCGGAACCCGATGCAAAGGGTCCTCCCTCCTGTAATCAAAAGAAGAGTTCCTGGAACCAGGTCTCTTCTTAGAGTTCTTCCTTTTCCTCACACCAAACCCAGGAGAGCAAGGAGATCCCGGTCTAGGGCTCCTGGTCTCTGCAGATAAACAGGACCCCATTCTAAGGGCCCTGATAATATTAAGAAGGCACTCCAGGCCAACAATGGTACAGTCACACCCACGGTCCTCCAGCGAGAAAGATTGAAGCTTTAGATCCCAATTATCACCACAGAGAGCAATGATGAAAGATCCTCTGCAAGAACAACCCCTTTTTTTAGATCCCAATGATCATCCCACACAAAGAGCAAAACAATGATTCAACTTGTCCAAAGAGATATCTGTAGGAAGAACAAACCTCTTTGCTTAGTTTCAGCTACTTTCTGCAACAACTCTAATGGTCAATATAATTTCTCAAGTGAAACACACACAGCAGTGATTCTTAGACCCAAATCGCCAAAATTGAATGAACAAAAAAATATAAAAAAAAATAATCAAGCCTTTCAAAGCTGACCAAAGAAAAGGGTAAGGTGAGACTTCTGGGTCTGACCCGTTTCGAGTCTCCAACGCAAAAGAAAAATAAAATATTTGTACAGTAATAATCTAACCCCAAAAGTGTTTATGAGAAAAAGGCACAGATCTACGTAGATTTTTTCTATTGGCACCGCACAAAAAAAAAGAACAAGTGAGGTGTTTGTTTATTTATACATCAGAATCCATCAAACAGTGATTGGGAAAGAGACTTGAAACACGAGAATCATCAAAACCCTTTCTCTCTCTCTCTCTCTCTCTTTTCTTCTTTGTCTGCAACCAATCACAAAGACAACCACGGGGAAAATTAGACTCCACAAAGAATCAAACTTTTTTTTTTTTTATCAAATACCCAAAAACGAATTTGAGTTGAAAAGACACTAACCAGCAAACAGATCAATGAAAAGGTAGGAGGATCTCAGAATCAGATTCAATCAGGGAAATGAAAAAGGAAAAACGGAGAAGACGAAGGAAGAAGCGAATGATTCTGTTGGCGCGTAGAGAGAAACAAAGAAATAGGTAACTGAAAGGGAAATAAAATAAAAGAGAAGATGAAATTATTTTAAAGAGGAAGAAACGCAACCAACAACTACAAACCCGTTCTTTCTTCTTCGACTTTCTACTTTTGTGTAGAGAGAGAGAGAGATAGAAGAGAGAGGGAGAGAAACAGTAATGGGGGGAGATGGGTCACACTCTCTCAAAACATTACAATACAACCAAATATGTATAAAGAGATTTTTGTTTGGGATTTTTATATCCTTTCTATTTTTCGATTTAGAGATGGTTTTTTATTTATTTATTTATTAGTATTCTCATTTCAGGCTGGCACAATTAACATGGGGTTGGATAAGACGTTTCTTACACATAATTTCCTGACATCCACCAATTTAAAGAATTATTATATTTTTTTGTCACATTATATATCCATACAAATATGAATTCATATATATATATATATATATACATAAGGTCTCTCAATGACTCAATCATCCCATGCAGGTGAGAGAGACTATCAGATTTAATCCACGATTTTAAATAATCTGGTCTGTAAATTTGATTTAAAAGTTTTGAATTGAATAATATAACAGTTTAAACGACAAATAAGATTATTAATAGAAGCTACAGAACAAATGTAATCGATTTTTTTTCTTTTAAATAGCATAATAATTTGATGGTGTTGTAATTTCTTTTATAATTTGATTGAAATATATTGGTTGGAGTAAAACTTGTTTGGATATTAATTTGCACTGCTTTAAAAAAAGGGGTTAAAAACTAATTTTTCTTCTATTTTAAATATCTGAATGAGAGAGAGAGTACAATAGTTTCGTTGTCCAGACGAAAACAAAACGGTCAATACATGTAAATGCATTGTGAAGACAAAAAAACGAAGCCACCACATGTCGGCAACGAGGCACAGAAACCAACACGTATCAACTTCCTTCTCATGCAGCAGATCTGCAGATCAACATTTTGAAGACAAAACCTGTTGAGTTTTTAGTTTGTCCCCCTCTCTCTCTCTCTCTCTTGAAACCCAAAATCATTTTTTGACATTTCAGTCTTATCTTCTTCCTTGATTGCTTCTCCGCGTCCGATCTCAATCAAAATGAATCCAACTTTCTTTTGGATAACATCTTAGATTAAGTTAACAGGGACGAGTTGAAAAGCTACTTTTTTTGTGTTTCTTGATTTGGATCAAGCTTCTATAGTAATCGTTACCTCGATTTAGTAAGTAGATGGCTGATTAGCGACTATAACCGGTAGCAAGCGTCAATTATATATCGCTAATCTATACGAATAGACTGACTGAATAATTGGGGGTCGGTTATCCACTAATCAATCACATCTCCAGATCAATCAATTTCTCTTTACATATAGTAAAATATCCTAATCCAAGTCATCATCAAAATCTCACTTCTTCTTCTTATCTCCAATAACACACACCAATCATAGATTTTTGAAGTCGTGCCGTTTTATGATTCAAACGAAAACACTACCAATAAAATAAATAAATAAATAAATGTTTTTGGGGAATCGAACCAGAGAGCGAGTGAGTCAGTTCAGTGTGTGTACCTTACTGATCTCTCTTTCAAGAGAAGAAGTCAGAGAATTCTGCAACGAAACAATCTCTAGAAACTATCTCTTCACTTCCCTCAACCATCTTCTTCAATGTCACAACACCTTGACTGACTTCTCTTTTCCCTACACTCACCATCCAAGGGATTCCTGAATTCACAGCACGATCCATATGCTTTTGTCTCCTTTTGTTCACTCTGCATTGATATCAGCTTCCCATAACTGACTAGCCAATTCCGCAGCTTCCCCTGCTTTGTTTTCCTCATTATACTAACCAAAACATGTGTCTCCGTAGGTCGAACCACCTCCACTCATAGCAAACAAATCAAAAACAAAATATACAAACTTAGAAAATCCAAGCTACTGAATTAAGGACAGACAAAAACAAAAAGCATGAGACTTTGGGAGGAAGAAAGTTTACTTGTTTTTGCTGCTCTTCCAATATGTTAAACGCTCGCTCGATCCCCAGGCTCACACCAACCGCAGGGACTTGCCATGTTCTAAACATTCCTATAAGGTTATCGTATCGCCCACCAGCACCAATTGTTCCAACCTGCAGAAAACAACAAATCTCATCCATATCTACTCTTTTTTTTTCCCTCTTTCTAATTGAATTGCAAGAAGCTAGTCGTGGGCATTTTTACCTCTGCTTCTATACATACGGCTTCAAATATGACGCCTGTGTAGTAAACAAGACCTCTAGCTAGACTTAGATCAAACACTATTCTGTGACTGCACTTTGATCTTTCAAGAGCTTCAAACATGATACTCAACTTCTCAAGAGTTTCTCTTGATTGGTTGTTACCTAAAAACTCGCTCCCTTCTTGTCTCAGTTTAGACAATAGCTCCATAGGACGCCCCTTCTCCTTGACAAACTAAACGAACCAATAGAAACTCCAGAAACGATTGCAGAGTACATTCGATTTTGAAAAAAAAAAGGAAAAAACGCTTTTTTATTATTAACGGCGCCACAAACTCAAAACGGATACAACAATAATCATCCTTCAAAAGACATGATGAGCTTTTACTTTGATAGGCATTAAAGAAGACAAAGCTCCTTGAAGAAGCCCATATAATCTTTCTTTCTAAACCGACAATTCGATCTGAGAAACCAGGATTCCATCAGTATCTGCATAAAGCCACTCGCCATCGCAAATCCGAGTGCCTGCAATGTGGAGAGGGACTCTTTGTTCACCAAGCCCTTTCTTACTAGCCTTTATAGGATGAGAAGCTAAAGCTCTCACTCCAATGTCGCAGCCATTGATCTCATCAACGTCTCTGATGCAACCGTTGACTATGATCCCTGCCCATCCGTTGTTCTGAGCTTGTACTACCGGGTTTCCTCCAAGTATCGCACAACGTAAGCTCCCTCCACCATCTACCACAAGAACTCTTCCATTTCCTGTTTCATGTTTTATCAACATATAAGTTCAGTGTGTTTTTTTGGATGTGAGATCAAAATAAAGACAAGAGATTGGTTTGTTGTAAAAAGAAAAGACTCGGATTTTCGGAAGACACATCTTGTCTATAGTCACTAGGCTGTTTCCTGAATTTGGTGAGCTGAACCTTTATGGTGATTTTTAACCATATCATCATCATCATCAAGATCTATAGAGAGTTGTTGATGTAAAATTACAGAACCAGATTGCTTTATTCTAAGAAGAATGAATCGTTATCTATTTTTTCGCATCAACAATGAAGGTAGTATACACAGTGAGCACTAGTTCTGAATCATATAAAGACTTGTTCAAACGTATTTTTTAAGCAAAGTAAGATTGAAGCTATTTGACAAGTAACTAACAAGAGTTACGTCTAAATGTAACACTACCCAATTAAAGCATGTCTCTCTACGACCAGTAAAGTTTCAGTCTTTTCAACATTTGGTGAGCAAAGAATCATTAATAATAATACCTTTCTCTTCGACAAACTGACGGATCAAGCCATTGTCTTCAAAGACTTTGACAGTAACAACAGGGCCTGAGAATATTTGACGACGACCGTAGATCTGGAAAATAGGTTGCAGAGCTCGGAGCTGACCACTTCGAATCAGCTCTTGATTCGCGTCACACACTTCCGCAGTGGTCACAAACGCCATTCTAATCTAGATTTATCTCACCTGGATTAAGGATTCAGTGTCAAAATTACACGAGTTTTTTTATAAGGAAACCGCTCAAGCTCAGAAGGCAGAATTCAAAAAAAAAAAAAATCTGGTAAAAAAAAGGTGATGATATACCCAAGGTTAATCGATCAAACCCAGAAGGAAAATTACAAAAAAAAACTGGTCCACCCATTCGCAAGACAACAATCCAAAATCCATCTGGATAATTAGATCGAATTGAATTCTCGTTTACCTGAAATAGAAGAAGCTCGGATGAAGAAAAGAAATCTCTGCCTGTATGCTCAAGTCTCAGAGAAATGAATTTGATGATTTCACAAGAGAACGAAAGTGATATACATAATTTGCTTTGGTCGTTTTTTATTCATAAAATATGGACTTTTTAACTTTCATATAATAAGATTAGACCGAAGGTAGTAGTTAGTTGTAAAGCTTCGAAAAAAAAAAAGAATCTTTACTTTTTCCTTTTCTCTGGTTTCGACTCTGTTTTTCTTGCTACTACCATTTTCTCGCTTTTTCTAAATTTCTGTTCTTTTTTTGTTTTTGATTCTCGACTCTTTATGCTTTTAAAATATCTCAGAAACAATGTAAAAAAATTCAAGCTTAGAAGAACATTGAGAGATATTCATAAATTCATATAAAAATGAAACTTCACTGCTTGGAATCTCTGAAGCCACATCTCCCAAATTATTATTATCACAAACAGGTCAAAAGGAGAAAGAGAAAGATGATCCAAAAAAAAGGTTTCAGAGTTTGTGGATAGTTTCCATGTCTATGATTTCACCCAAAGTTCCTTTTTCAACATGATCCCACCACTTCATCAAGAAATTGTCAACCACCAATCTGAACCATGGAGACAGCTTCAAACCTTCTTCGCCTGCATCCACTTTCTTCACCAGCTCCTTCAGCTCTTCCCTGCTCACATACTTGATACCGCCTACTTCGTATGGGTTTGGTTGAACTTTCACGTCCCTCACTATGAACAGTAAGTGGTCAACTGCAAAAGAAAGTCCAACGGAAAAAGAAAAAAAGAAGCTTAACGTTTTTGCCACTGTGCGTATTCAAAGAAAATGGTTCGATGAATGGTGTTACGTTCGTGCTCTCCCCATTTGCCATCGGAAGGAGCCTTGTAAAGCAGACGTCCCAAGGCAATGAACTCATCGACCGGTACATCTTCAGCTACAATACCAAGCTCGTCGAGAAGCTTTCTTTGTGCAGCATTCCTTACACCTAATGAGCATGATACAAGCTGATGAACCTACACTTTTGCTGCCTAGATAGTTAGAGGTACCTATTTTGTTTGGCCAGTGGATACAAAACCAAGTGCATTTTCCTCGATAAGCTCTGATTCACGGTAAAGAGGGTGGGTGCAACAAGTGTTTGTCCACACGAGAGGGAAGGTCACCTTTGTTTTCGACCTTTGCTGTTTCAAAAGAGAAGAAGGAATTTTTCATTTGTATACAACATTTGACTTTATCTTAACGTTAAAGCAGTCATCATAAACAAGTACCTGGAGAAGCAACTCAAAGTTGGAGTTGAATAAGAATACACTAAAATATCAGTGTCTTGAATAACTACACTAGAAACAGTATCTTCGACACAAACACGGAGTGGTCCAAGACATTTGATGAAAACTCAAAAGTGCGATCTAAAGAGGAGAGAAGAAGCACACTGATATCAAGACAAAGACTTACAATTATATTTGCTGTCATGCCCCACCACACGATCAGTTTCATCAACAAGAATGCATCTGCAAAGCACGAGATTACAATCAATAAATTAAGAGGAAAACTATTCCATCAAAGCGAAGGATCAGAACATCAAGTAACATCCATCCACAAACTCAGTGCAAAAGAAATATATCCAGTGAATCCATATAGGCCAAAAATCTGGAAACATAGCTTAACCACTAAAGCGTTTGACTTTTGTCCACCCATTCAATTGACTCATAACAAGTGTACTAAATCCATGGGATCGTTTCTTAACAAATCAACAGACCTAAGTTCCTAAACCATACTTGGTAAAATAAATAATCAAAGACTCACTCGTCCTCAAACATAAGGCGTCTCTGAACAGCATCCATTCCATCATCTTTGGATTCTGCAACGGCGCGAAAAGTCGAGAACTTTCTCGGTGAAATGGAACCGGAGACAGATCCGACCGACGAGAGAGGACGATGCGCATATCGGGCAGAAGAAGAAGAGAGAAGAGTAAGAGATACGGGACTCGCCAAGGAGAGACTAAACAAAGAAGACGCAGACATTGGTGATCACTGATGAGTTTCTGCGTTCTGACAAAAAAAGCGGATAAGCTAATTATATTCATAGACGAACACTGTTCAGAACCATCCAAAATTCATCTGAGCTGTTCATTTCATGGTAATAAATATATTGAATATTGATTGTTAACTTTATAACTAAAATATTTTTTTTTTTCAAAAACGATTTAAAATTCAAGCTTAAACAACGGGAGAGCATTCATGAGTTCAAGTTATAAAAAACGAAAACTTCGTGTGCTTGTTTTGCTTGGAATCTCTAGTATAGTCTCTCATCTCCCAATTATTATTTATCATCACAAATATCCATAAGAGAAAGCCAAAGATGAAACAAAAACTCAAAAGGAAGATTTCAGAGTTTATGGATGGTTTTCATGTCTATAGCTTCACCCAAAGTTCCCTTCTCGACATGATCCCACCACTTCATCAAGAAATTGTCCACCACTAATCTGAACCATGGAGACAGCTTCAGACCTTCCTCGCCTGCATCTGCTTTCTTCACCAGCTCCTTCAGCTCTTCCCGGCTCACATACTTGATATCAGCTACTTCGTCCGGGTTTGGTTGAACCTTGGCGTCCCGCACGATGAACAGTAAATAGTCAACTGTAAAAGGAAAAGCCATGGAGAAGAGGAACATCAATGTTCCATTAACGCTTTGCGAGTGTGTACATTCAAGAAAATGGTCAACACGACGAGTCTCGGGGAATGGTATTACGTTCGTGCTCTCCCCATTTCCCATCGGAAGGAGCCTTGTAGAGCATACGTCCCAAGGCAGTGAATTCATCGACTGGTACATCTTCAGCTACAATACCAAGCTCGTCCAGAAGCTTTCTTTGTGCGGCATTCCTCACACCTGACGAGCATGATACAAACAGCGAAACCAGTAGTTAAAGTGAAGCTATAGTTTGCTATAGTGATTCTGAATTCTTGTCTAGTAGGATACCAACCAAGTGCATTTTCCTCGATAAGCTCTGATTCACGGTAAAGAGGGTGGCTGCAACAAGTGTTTGTCCACACGAGAGGGAAGGTCACCTTTGCTTTCGACCTTTGCTGCTCAAAAGACAAGACATTATTTCAATAGGTGGTTCTAGATATTACACCAGCATGCATGTTCACAAGTCTGTGATCAATTTGTATACAACAATTGACTTATCTTGACCTCAAAGCAGTCACTAGTAAATACCTGGAGAAGTAACTCATAGTTCGAGTTGAATAAAAATACACTAAAAGCCCTGTGAAGCAAATTCTTAGCTTCAATGTTTTCCATCAGATGACCTGCAGATTTTCCAAGGTATCAGTATCTTGAATAGTGGCATAGATAGATATAAGAAGTACAACAGCCCTCCTCTATCACGTCAATGAATAATATGCCAAAGAAAGCCAAGGCGACTAGCTAATTTTCATCAAACATTTTCCATCCGTCACATCTTATATTCATCTAAATTAAAGATTCAGCAGAAAAGAATTAACTATGTCATAGAGAAATATATCCTTGGCTGCTTGAAATAGCACACACTGCAAGGTAAAGTTCCCTCTAATACGTGCATACGCTTTATGGAGTATAAAGCTAGACCAGAAATAACAAGTTTGACAAATTCACGGAGACGCCTACGAAATTTGATAGAAACTCAAATTTGTGATCTAAAGGGCCTAAGAACAACATTAAATCAAAGGATCCACGCTATGCCAAATCTTGCATCTAAGCTCACTCATATGAGAAAAGTAAAGAAGCACATGAATTTCAATGGAAAACACTTAGGAGATTGAATGAGAGTCGAACCAAGTTCACTTACAATTGTATTTGCTGTCATGCCCAACGACCCGATCAGTTTCATCAACAAGAATGCATCTGCAAACAAGATATACACAATGAAGAGATGAATCCTTGCATCAAGAAACCCAAAACTTAGAAGACACACTTCCATCAAAGTAAAGGATTAACCACCATCATCATCACAAAAGGAGACAATAAATATAAAACCAAAGAATGCAATTTTGGCCAAAAACCTGGGAACCTATCTTAACCTGACAATGTTCCTCCCAAAATTGTAACATATATTCATAGAAGACACTAAAGCGTTGACTTTTTCACCCATTTGATTCAGACAACCGGAAACTTAAAAATTACTAAATCCAGAAAACATTTGGGGGCCCAAACATTTACTAGCATATACCAAAGTCAATAAATCAGTAGACCTATGTTCCTGAACCATTGCTAATCGAAAAAACTCCAAATCCCAGAACCTAATTTCCTCAATTTTGCCTACCTAACGATGGAGACAAGCCAGATTCGAGGGTACCCACTTGAAGACAAAAAGGTAACATTTTGGAGAACCATAGATCAAAAAACTTACTCGTCCTCGAACATGAGGCGTCTCTGAACGGCATCCATTCCAGCATCTATAGAATCTGTCATGGCGGTAGCGGAGAAAGCACGGAAAGTCGGCAACTTTCTCGGTGAAATGGGAACGGAAACGGATCGAAACGACGACAGAGAAAGATGGGCAAATCGGGAAGAAGAAGAAGAGAGAAGAGCGAGAGATCTGAGATGAATCGATGGGAGATTAAATAAAGAAGAAGCAGACATTGGTATGCATGTGGTGATGACTGCTGCCGCTCCCCTGCTTTCTGCGTTTTATTTTATTTATGTCCACCAACTCTTACCATGTACCCCTCCGCATAGTATTATAAACCCTCCTGCCAAAAGTGGATAAGAATATTTCCCTTTTCAACAAAAAATATAATTTGCAAACAAAACCCTTAAAGTAACCGTGTTTTGCAAGCCGATCTTATAACTATGAATTATTACAAAAATGATTATTGTGAGGGTCATTTTTGTAATTTTTCAATAAAAGTGTAGATTTATATCGGCTCTCTGAAAGCCAAGTTGTTGTCGTCTTGATCAGAGGAAGAGCACAACTAGGGTTAGGGTTAGGGGTTCGCCCTTCCTGCGAGAATCGTCCCTGAGTAGCCGCCATAGAGGATGACTGGTAAGGCGAAGCCGAAGAAGCATACGGCGAAGGAGATTCAAGCTAAGATCGATGCTGCGTTGACCAATAGAGGCGGAGGAAAGGCCGGAATCGCTGATAGGACCGGAAAAGAGAAGGGAGGTCACGCTAAGTACGAGTGTCCTCACTGCAAAATTACAGCTCCGGATCTGAAGACGATGCAGATCCATCACGAATCCAAGCATCCGAAGATCCCTTATGAGGAATCCAAGCTCGTGAATCTCCATGCGGTTTTAGCTCCAGTTGTTGAGTCGAAACCCAAACCTGGAATCAGGGGAAGCTTGAAGAAGTAACTCTATCTATCAGTTTCCTCAAAATTTGAGATCTTTATATTTTAATTTGAAGATTATGATTTGCTACTCTGTGTTGATGATGCTTATGGCTTCTACCTTTTTCTTATCATCTCATTGACATTGATGTTATATGAATAATTCGATATTTGAACGATTTCTCTTCTCCGGTCTGTGTTAGGTTCCAAATATTGTTACTTGCAACAATGTTTGAATGCCGTTTGGTTTAGGCTACCGTTGTGGTTTCAATCTCTCTGTTTAATTTCTTTTCGTTGGCATAACATTAAGTGTAGAACACGTTTGGTTTAAAGTGGGTTGTGTGTTAAGATTAAGGAGCTTCAAGTGTTTTGTTTTGCCCTTTTTTTCTCAAGCTGCAAGCATATCAATATGTAGACATCTTCTTGTGTTCAGAATTCGGATTCTGCAATTGTTTGATAAGTTTCTAGTTCCAATCTCTCTTGTTTATTTGTA
This sequence comes from Thlaspi arvense, assembly GCA_911865555.2. Classification (NCBI taxonomy): domain Eukaryota; kingdom Viridiplantae; phylum Streptophyta; class Magnoliopsida; order Brassicales; family Brassicaceae; genus Thlaspi; species Thlaspi arvense. The sequence goes on along the minus strand of OU466859.2, from coordinate 57,063,824 downwards.
CTCTGTTTTCTCAAAACTCTTTCAGACAAGAATCTTTTTTTATAAATAAGAGAAGATGGTACTTAAATCAAAACCGCTGTTTCTGCTCAGACATAAACAGAGGAAAGCTTAGGTCAAAATGAACCGCAATGTTCGATGTCTAGACATCTTGTATATACGATATTGACATAAAATTTTGTTAGTTTGAGGATTGTGCACATTGTCAGATTGGCTTCTTTGTCTGGTGTTTATGTACTTGGATAAAGATTTGGTTCGGTTTTGGATTGTTCTTTTCCGGTTTAGGAGGGATGTTGATTTTGGTTTTTTCTTCTGGTTTTTTTCTTCTGGTTATAGTGACATGTACCCATCCATCTGTCCCAATTCGATGACTCGATCACGTGGAGACTAATAATGGAAATCAAAAGTTAGACACATAATAACTGACTTTTTCCCTTTCTATTTACGTGTTATATTAGAGAAGTTAGAAACGGATTCTTTGATTAGTCTAAAAGATATCTTTAGAGCATAGTTTTCTTGATACACGTGCTATTTTTAGTCAGAAACCTTGTCCTGCAGTGCACACCAGCACATGGTATAACAAGATGCAAGATGACTTGATACTCTTAACCTCCTCTGTTTTCCTTTTTATATAATTGGTTACATAATTAAAGTACCACCGAATGTGGTAACAGTAATACCGAATTTTGATTAATTTACATTCAGTTTTATTGGCTACAGAAAGCTCGTTGAAGTTTCCACGTAAGGCACAAATGTTTTTAGTTTCTGATTAAAGTCTCACCACAAGTTAACTGACTCGCAAAAGTTTCTTAAAATGGTTTTTGAAAGTGATTTAAGAACTCTTTGTAGAAAGTAAAATTTGTTTATTTAACATAATGTCCCACTAAGCGATTACTGTTTCTAATTTATTGTCAGATAGTTGGTGTCTTTGAACAAGAGTTAGACAAGAAAAAACAAGTTGAGCATTAGTGGACATTGAGTTAAATGACCTTTTCATGCATGAGTAGCTAATGAAGATGAGTAGCCTTTATGTACATTTCTATTGCAAGAAACCCAAATAAAACTTTTGTTTATGACTTTTTGATATAAACGAACTTTATGCTCCTAAAAGAATCATCCAGCGACCGATAGATGGAGACTCAAATTTAAAAACACTGAACCGTATCCCCCACTTGGCTGGCTCGATCTCATATTCAAACTAAAGCAGCCTGCGGTTTCGGTTGCTGGACATTTTCTTCTTCATAGAGCAACCTTCTCCTCTTGAAGCCATAACCGTGATACCGATACATAATGCTCAAGAGACACTGCCTCAAGCTCACGATGTCGAATGTCTCTATAAACTTCAAGTCCCTTTGTCTCCACTTCAAACCCGCGTTCTTCTGGTACTCCTCGAGCACCGATGACAAACACCAGCTCTGAACTTTTCTTAAGCATCCCACTAGACAACCTGTCCTATGCTGCACACACGAAACACACCAAATCATGAGTGTCCCTCTGAAAAAAAGACTAATTAACACAATCTCTTAAAACACCACCAAGAACACGAAGAGGAAAGAAAGGGTTGTTGTATATTACCTTTCCGCGTTTGCAGTGTATGAGAATCGGATGGTTTCTCACATCTACAGAGAAAACAAAACAGTTATTGTAAGAGTCATGAAACAGCTAACAAGAGCCTATACATAGATCACCAAAAAATCTGTGTTGTTGAGTGTTGATTCCTTACCAACTAAGACTTTGAGAGCATCCAAAACTGTATCTTTGGGCATTGGAGTTGGAGGATCCTGCAGATGATAAACGATTCGGCAATAAGAAATCAAGGGCGTTACATATTGCAGTGATTCAAAGATCAGATAAGCCACACGAAACAAGAGAGATTGGTGATCAACAGAGGTAAAATGAGAGAATCTAAGGAGGGAAAAACGCACCGTTTTGCCTTCGATTCCAAATTGGAAAAGCTTGATGTTGTTGGCCTCAAGAAACTTAAGATTCTCCTCTGGGTATGGTTCAGGACACAGATAACTGTATTGGTGAATCAACGACCGGTTTTGTTAATCCAATCGAAACCAATCAAACATAGCTGAATAAACCCAAAAGGCAAAAAACAAAAATGAAGAAGGAAGAGAGTCAATCTTCTTACATGATGGAACGAAGGTTTAGGGTTGTGAGGAAAGCGAAATTCTCGGGCTGAGGAAATCCAGATCGGTAAATTCCGTCCTCGACCATGGAGAAATTCGACGGCGAAACTAAAACACCACCGTCGTGATCATCCGTTTCCATTATCAAACACATCGAATTCTATTAGCCTCCAAGAATCAACTCCTTCCCCCCAAGAAACGAGAAAACAAACACAGAGAGGAGGAGAAGAAACAGAGCAGGAGGAGGAAGTATTGATTTGATGAAGAAACCCAGAAGAAAAAAAAGAGGTATTTTTATAGGGAGGAAGCTGGAAAGGGGATCAAGTGGGGTTTCTATTATAAAAAGGAAACAGCTTTGAAAAGCGGACTCAGCTTTTGGTAGGATTCTTCCTTCCTATTGGGTTATAAACCTTAAAGGATTTAGGGTGGACCCTTTAGAATCTCTTGGATCTCGACACGTGTCGTATCTCCTGCTTTTCATTAGACCTCACAGCTGACAATTCTTACGAATTTTAGTTTTGAGTCAATCCCTTTTAACATTTTTCAAATTGAACAAATATTCTCAAATAATGTGCTCGAGTCACCAAAAATATTCGAAAAAACTTTGGAGTGCTCTCAATTTGATAAACTACAGACTGAAACTATTGACTATTGACAATTGTCGTTGACCAAAAATAGAAAATGTGTTGACAGACACAAAGCCTATCCTTTTTAGTTAGAAATATTTATGTTACATGGATTATTTTCTATCAACTAAAAATGTTAAAATTAACTAATTAAAGGATACCTCAATCTAGATTCTAATTCTTTTCCTCCCCTCTGAATAATCTAATCTTGATTGTAGCTAAGATTGATTCTTAAGATTCTTGTTCAGGGTTTGACTATTTGTCACTTGTTTTTGTTAAATATGGTAAAATACTATTGTCAAAAACATAACATCTTAATGCTTTTATTAGGTTTTTTTTTTTTGTTGGTCAAAAGCACCATAAGAGAAAATACAAAAAGCTGAAACTGTCTTTCAATCATATCATCTAATGTTATACATTTTGTTTGTTTAACTATTAATCCAGAACATCTTCATTATATACAAAGAGAGATGATTATAATTTATGAAGAAAAACTTCAAATTGTATATATCATATTTCTAATTGAAAGTTTTTCGGCACACCCAAAAATATCTAGAAAGATTTAAAGCTCTTTTGTGGCTTTTAACTTCAATGGATGAACAAAAAATCTAGAAAATAAGTTTTAATCTTCAACATAATCAATCTCTACCGCTGACTTTATCCGGTGCAACGAGTCTCCATTGGCATCTTCAACAGAATCAGTCTCAACCTCTGATTTTAGCCGATGCAAAGAGGTTTCATTCTCATCTCCTGAATCATCATCATCATCAAAGTAAACACTTTGATCATCATCAGTTTTTGACCTATGAATGTGCTCAAGATGAGTATGCTCTTCATCTTCATCTTTTTTCTCTTTCTCCTCCTTCATAGGCAGATCATCATGATCTCTTTCGCTGTCATAGCGCGAAGAAATGCTCTCATCATTTGATCTCTCGCTGCTTTTACTGCTTAGCCTCTCATCACTGACTTCCACATCTTCCCAACTATACCGATACTTTATCTTCAAGCTCTGCGCCGGGTTCTTCTCATCAATAGGAGGATTCGGTGGTGGACTTTTATGGTCCTTTTCATGTTCATCATCTGAGTTAGAATCAGACCCATCATCAGATTCCGTCGAGCTATCTTCTTCCTCATGCTTCTTCTTCTTCGCCTTGCTCACTATCTCCTTATCACTGTTCAAAGATGATTCTTTGTCTGATGACATATTAGATTTGTCATCTTCCATTGCAGGCTCAGGAGGAGGAGATACAAGATTTGAATCATGCCGGCTTAAGGCAATAGACATGCTCTTGTCCCTGAAGGATAAGATAGGAACAGCTGTGGGAATACCGTCTTCTGTTGACATTGAAATGAAGCTAAGTGCAACCATTACATCACTTATCAAAGGACGAGCCATTGCTTCCTCTTGCACGCACATTGAAGCTATTGCCACTGCTTGGTTTAACCCTCTCTCTGAGAATCTCTTCTCCATAACTAGATCTGCCATATCCGGGTATCTCTTCGGATCTCTGAATATCGGTTGCGCCTAGAAAGAAAAGAAATGAGGATTGTTCCAAAAAGGAAACAACTTTATGATTCTAAAAAAAGGAGCAATCATTATGGTTTCTTTGTTGTTATTTACCCAAGAAACTAAGTTCTGTTCGTCATTAGGTCTAGTAGTATCAAGAGCTTTTCGACCCGTGATGAGCTCAAGCAACACAACTCCAAAGCTGTAGACATCTGATTTCATAGTGAGATTTCCTCCTCGAGTATACTCAGGCGCGGAGTAACCATAAGTTCCCATAACTCGAGAAGACAAAGCCATCATCTTATCACCTATCCCTGGTCCTAGCTTATGCAGACCAAAGTCAGAAAGCTTAGGACAAAACTCATCGTCCAACAAAATGTTTGAAGCTTTCAAATCTCGGTATATCACGGATGGATTCACTTTATCGTGCAAGTAATCTAGCCCTTGCGCTGCGCCATACGCTATTTGCATCCTCGTTGTCCAATCCATCGGTTGGCGGTCTGATTTTGGTTCTGCAAAACAAAACATTTGATATCTCTCAGCTTTACCTAAAATATTTTAAAATGGTGAAAAATGTGTCTGAAGAAAAAGAAGAAGAAGCTATCAAGTTATATGTAATACCGTGAAGATGGTCTTGAAGAGAACCTCCAGAGACATAATCATAGACCAAAAGCCTTTGATCTCCATCGGCGCAATACCCAACGAACTTAACAAGATTCGGATGATCGAGTTGTCCTAATGACAAGACCTCAGCTTGAAACTCTTTGTTCCCATGTAATCCATGCTTGTCTAGTTGCTTTACAGCCACCACCTACATTCCCCAAAAACGAGACAATTTCTTGTGATGAATCATTGCTAATGTATCCAAAATTCCCAATTATAGCTTTTTCAGTATATCGAACCTGGCCAGTAGATTGAAGGGTTCCTTTGTAAACCCTACCAAATCCACCTTCTCCTAACAAACACTCTTGCCGAAAATTCTTTGTCGCCGTTGCTAATTCCCGGAAAGTGAATGTCTTAAGCGTTGTTCCTTCCAATTGCTCTGTTTCATCTGACCGTCTCCTCTCTTTAAGAAGAAGAAAAAAGTTGCAACTTTTTATTTTTTATTTAACCGATCGAATGAAAGACGAAATCGATAAAACGAAGAAAAGGGTTTTCAATCTTGCACACTAAAAAAGAGGCGAGCATAACATACCATGTGGTCTGGCTTCGTTGTCGTTAGTCTCATTCGTATTTGAAGATTTTTTACTCTTCGGTGCGGAGAAACACGGAAAACAGTGCATGGTTAGCGAAATAAACAGAGAAAAGACAAGATTTTTGTTTTGTTTTGTTTTGGATTTAGCAATGGGGCGGGTCCTTCATGGGTGATTGAAGGACCCACGTAAAAGGAGAAACAAAAATGAAAAGAGAAAGAGAGGAAGAAGAAAAAGAAGAGAAATCCAAGCCACCGGAAATCGATGAAGAAGAGTGACTTCTCCGAGGAAGAAGGAGAAAAAGTGTAATTCGCTTTCTCTCTCAAAAATGTTTACATCTCCCAAAAGCATGGAGAACCATCCTTCTTCTTTCGATTCCTGTAAAACCTAATTTTGTAAAGATCTCAAAGTGGATTAATCTGTCCGACAACCAGCTAAAATAATTCTCTTCTTTTTTTTTTGTGCTAAAAATAACGCTATTTTAGAACATCAGTACTAAATAATGACGGACTAATATCAATAATTTGTGGATTTTATGAATAGATTCGTATATATAGTCTAATAATTTTTCTTAGTGACTTATATACAAATGTGTTGTTAGAAGAAGTCTGATTTTTTTTTTTTTAATTTCAACAACAGATATGATTTGGCCAATGTCTCAGGAAACTAATTATTGGTCAATGCCGTTTAGATCATCTATCTCCGCACTCAACCAAACACGCTTGGAAGAGGATTTTGCCGGGAAGATATTTCGTGTACTGTTCAAAATTTCAAATGTAATGAAAAAGTTTAGTTAAAAAAAACATAATTATGTGAAAAAGTGTTACATTTTGGATGGTAACACAACCGTCTCTAATCTTAGGTTAACATTTCCAGTCAATTGGGTTTGAAAGCGAGTTATTACTTATTACTAAAATAATTTATCGTATATTGTGGGCCTAAGCTTTTATATTGGGCTTAAGTAATAAAGCTCAATAAATAAGCCCATTAGAAAGTCCCTCTTGTTATTGCAACTTTTCCGGCCATCGCTTTCTTCTGTGTCTGCCCTTGAAATCCTCTGGAAGATGAGTCTCCTCCGATTCAAATCGTGATCGCTTACCATTTGGATTCGCTTCACTCATCACTTACAGATCTCTGAGTTTGTTTCAGCAATTCTTCCCCCGTTGAAGAGACTCCAAAATGGTAAAGCTTTTCGATTTGTTCATTCCGAATACTTCGATTCCCCTCTTGAACGTCTTCTGTTTCTGAATGTGTCTCGTTTGGGTCTACAACCTTCGGAATGATTGACGTCAACATTTCTCATCATTCTTACCCTTTTTCGTAGATATCGAGAACTCTGATATAGTTTCTATTCTAATAAGTATATCTATAGATTCATTAAACGAAATAGGGTTCGTTTCCTCTTTGTTTCCCTCAGTCCGTTTCTTCTTTGACTGGAATATTTGAATTGTTGATTAAGCTAATTAGTGTATTGTATTCTTAATTGGCGTGCATAAATCACTGAGTATAAGTTCGATGGGCATGTGATTTAGGTTCTGTGTGTTGGATGCAGCGGAAATTTTATACTCAGTGAAAGTTTTCTCTTGTTGTTGTTTTGTTCACAGTGAGTTCATGAGGCAGTGCACTTCTTAATACGGTTGGTGTTTTTGCACTGATCCAAAGGATTAATAATCTGCTTTCAGATGCAAATACCTCATGGCCGAACAAGCTTTAATCGCTCTAGAGTCCCAAGCTATTTTGGGAGCAGACCATGCTTTGGTCATCGGGAAAGAGTTTCCTGATGTGGAAACTTGCAGAAGGACTTTGAAAGATCTGGCCTTGGCTATGCATTTCGATCTCCGTATAGTGAAATCAGACCGAAGCAGATTCATAGCCAAATGTTCCAAGGAAGGTTGTCCGTGGCGGATTCACGTCGCGAAATGCCCTGGCGTTCCGACATTTTCGGTTAGGACACTTAACGGCGAGCATACCTGTGAAGGGGTCCAAGATCTGCATCATCAGCAAGCCTCCGTTGGCTGGGTCGCAAGATCGTTGGAAGCACGGATTAGAGATAATCCCCAATACAAACCGAAGGAAATATTACAAGATATTCGCGATGAGCATGGTGTTTCGGTTTCTTACATGCAGGCTTGGCGCGGGAAAGAGCGGAGCATGGCTGCACTTCATGGCACTTATGAGGAAGGATATCATCTTCTTCCTGCTTACTGTGAACAGATTAAACTGCTAAACCCTGGGAGCTTTGCTTCTGTTTCTTCCTCTGGGGCTGAATCCTGTTTCCAGCGCTTGTTTGTCGCGTACCGAGCCTGTGTATCGGGATTTATTAGCGGATGTAGGCCGCTTCTTGAGCTCGACAGAGTTCATTTAAAAGGTAAATATCTAGGCACGATACTCTGCGCGGCCGCGGTTGATGCGGATGATGGTCTGTTTCCTCTCGCGATCGCAGTTGTTGATGTGGAGACGGATGAAAACTGGCTCTGGTTTCTTTCGGAACTGAGGAATTTACTCGGGATGAACTCAGAGAGCATGCCGAGGCTCACGATACTCTCTGAGAGATATCATGGAATGGTGGAAGCGGTTCAATCACATTTTCCTACTGCTTTTCACGGGTTTTGTCTCCGTTACGTGAGTGAAAACTTCCGCGACACCTTCAAGAACACAAAGCTGGTTAACATGTTCTGGACTGCTGTTTACTCCCTCACTGCATCTGAATTCGAATCTAAGATATCTGAGATGATGGAGATATCACGAGACGTGATACAATGGTTCGAACTCTTCCCACCCGATCTCTGGGCGGTTGCTTTTTTCCAAGGCGTAGTACGGTACGGGCATTTCGACTTAGGTATCACAGAGATACTGTACGATTGGGCTGTTGAGTGTCACGATCTCCCAATCGTTCAGACTATGGAACACATTCGAAACCAGTTATCGTCTTGGTTCGAAACCCGGCGTGATTCGAGCTTGAGATGGAACTCGATACTCGTTCCTTCGGCTGAGAAACGGATCGCGGAAGCCATCTCGGACGCAGGCTGTTACAAAGTGTTGCGCGCGAATGAGGTGGAGTTCGAGATTGTGTCGACGGAGAGAACGAATATCGTGGATATCAGAGCACGGGTTTGTTCCTGCAACCGATGGCAGCTTTACGGTTTACCGTGCGCTCACGCAGCAGCAGCGCTCATCTCGTGTGGACAGAACGCTCGTCTGTTCGCTGAGCCGTGCTTCACCGTTGTAAACTATCAACAGACATACTCGCAGATGATACCTGAAATTCCGGACAGAAACTTGTGGAAGAAGCAACAACAGCAGCCAGAGAAGTGCTTACCGTTGATACTACCGCCAAAGACCCGGAGGCCGCCGGGCAGACCGAAGAAGAAAGTGGTTCGAGCTGAGAATCTCAAGAGACCGAAGAGAATTGTTCAGTGTGGTCGCTGCCATTTGTTGGGACATTCTCAGAAGAAATGCACACAGCCCTTTTGATCCTTCTCTTTTTTTTTTGTTCAACTTGTTGGATGTAAGATGTTGTAAAGCTGTAATCTTTGACATGATCGTAAGAGTTTTAGGGCTTTTGTATAACGAGGATTTAACCTAGATCTTGCAGTAATTCAAAAAGTAATTTGCTTCTTTTTTTTTTATCTATAATTTTTATCAAAACTAGCCGGGTCGAATAAATACCCGCCCGGTTCGTCCCATCTAATTTTCCCGCCAAATAAAAATGTAAAACCGCGAAAATGATTTTGGCAGGTGAATCTGATAAGACCTAAGAGAGAGAGAGAGGGAGAGAAGCCGTAGAGATCCAAGGGTCAGAGATGGAATCAGCACCGACGGGATGCTTCAAATGTGGCCGTCCGGGTCATTGGTCTCGCGATTGCCCATCCTCGGCTCCGGTCGCCGGCAATGTCGATTCTTCTTCCACTCCATCTCAAACCCCTAATAACGAATCTCAGAGATCTTTCGCCAAAAGTGGAAATCCCGCCGCCGGAAGATCCGTAGGGCCTGTACCCAAAGTGACGAAGACGAGAGTTCAAAGGCCTAAGCTAACACCTGATCTGCTGCTCTCGGAGGATGGTCTCGGCTACGTTCTTCGGTATTTCCCTAAATCCTTCAAGTATCATGGCCGAGGGAAAGAGGCAAGTCGTTTTTCTCCGTTTTTCCTTCCTTTTTATTCGCCGATTCTATAGAATTTGCTCTGTCCTTTTCATCGGTATCGGAATCGAAATTTGCTGGATTCTGATAGCGACTCTGTATGCGTTGCCTGATCATATCAAATCGAGAAATGTTTGTTTGTTCAGGTTTGATAATTTGGAAATGTTCTTTTTTATATATAGGTAAGCGATTTGGGTAATTTGATACGGCTGTACAGTGAGTGGCATTCTCATTTGCTACCTTACTATTCGTTTGATCAGTTTGTGCATAAAGTGCAACAAGTCGCTGCTACTAAACGTGTGAAGGTACGTTAACTCAATCCCCTTTAGTCTAATTTGTTAGTGTTCTTCATGGAACTTGACTATGCCCTATGGCAATTGTGAATCTATGAGTCCTGATTCTAAGGATCTGATGATTGTGTCAAATAGTGGGTAGTCAAGATTACTGATATCAGAGTTGCATTGCTCGTTTCCTAATTTGGTGGATGAATCTTGTGTTGCTTTGTGAGTTCCAAGTATTATAATCTGCGAATGTGTTAGACAAACTTTGCCAGTAACTAAAAACTATATATTTACTAAGTGAGTATGTTGCATTTGCACTAAAAAACTTGGTGCACTTACAATTACTCTAATTTGTTATCTTTTCAGATTTGTATAAACGAACTGAGAGAAAGAGTCGCCAGGGGAGTTGATCCAAACAAGTTATACGAAAAGCAGGAGGAAAATGCTCTTCACTCTGATGATGAAGGTATGTAAAACAGATTAGCTTATTTCCCTTTGACTCTTCTTGTGTGGCTGCATTCCAACTTTAGCTCAATTTCTGTCACAATCTTGTATTGCTAGGTGATGAAAACTCTTTTGCAGGTAACACAGATATGGATCATCCAAGTCATGACGAGGAAAACATACCATCGAAGAGCGTAGATGTTGATGCTGATACAAATGCTGATGCTTTCCAAGACAGTATGTTGAATGAGATATTCGATAATGCAATGGATTCGAGACATACTTCGAAGCTACCGAGCGATGAACTAAGCAATGAACTGACGGAAGAGCAAAGAGCACGTATGGAAGCTAATAGATTGAAGGCAATGGAGAGAGCTCAGAACATTTCCGAGGAACAGAGACTACGAATGGAAGCTAATAGGCTAAAGGCTCTCGAGAGAGCCAAATCAAGGCTCGAACCAAATCAAGATTAGCTTTGCTATACATTTCTAGAGAGGTTCAATTTGTCGGTTGAATTTTTTGGGGATAATTGAACCAATGTGTAATCGAATCTAGCTTATGTGATATGTCTGTCTCTGTCTGAAATTGGTTTAAAAAAATAAGAAGTGTGGTGGGTTCGATTTTTTTTGTTCCTATTGGTTTGGTTTAAATTCGGTTTAGGATCCAAAATTATGTAATTTAGCAGATTTCAATTTTAATATATCTAATTTTTTTAAAATGAATTAAGCATATTGAAAAGGACAAAGATAATGAAACAAATAATAAAATTTTGTGACGTGTTCTCTACCGTCCAATTTTGGCGGAGAAGATAAAATAAAAATAAAATTTGGGACACACGAGCAAAAAACATCCACAGGGGTATTTTCGTCTTGGTACGTACATAAACTTTTTCAATTAATTTATTTTTTCTCTAAATTTCTTGTTTCTTTTGTGTGGAGGTGAGACGAGAACGCTTTTTTGCTTTTCGTCTGTCTCTCTCTCTCTCTTCACTTCCTCTTACCTCTCTGTTTACACGATTCTTCTTCTTCTTCTTCTATGTCTTATTTCTCCATTGGCATTCACTTCTCTACACTCCGTTTTATTTTTAGAGGAATTACGATTTGGGTCTCGGTTATCGGCGAATCATTTACAGTGATGACAGTATAATGTCTTATGCTCATCATCATCGCCGGGGACATTCCTCTTTACGTCTATGGATTTTAATGCCGGAGTTCCTATGTCCTCTCTTTCACCTTTGATGAATCAAGGTCCGATTAGTTTTTCCTCTTTCTGTTAGCTTTGATCGGAAAGTTTTTGATTTTTTTTTCTTTTTTCTTTTTACGGATTGGGTTTAATTACGGATTTCTACTTTTGTCTTTTGGGTGGGGGTTCTGATCAGATGCAATGTGGCAAATAAATTTGAGTTCAGATGAAACAATGGAAACTGGTTCTTACCCAGAACGACCAGGAGAGCCGAATTGTTCTTATTACATAAGAACTGGACTTTGTAGATTTGGCTCAACTTGTCGGTTCAATCATCCTCGTGATCGGGAACTGGTAAGATACGTTTTCTTTATGCTCTTGTGTGTGATTTTGGAGATCTGTTTGGTTGGATCGAAATTTCAATGCTTTTGAGAGTGTTTTTGATATGTCTTTGGTTAATGTGATGGTTCTCTCTCACTGTCCAAATTCTAGGTTATAGCCACTGCAAGGATGAGAGGAGAATACCCTGAAAGGATAGGTCAGCCTGAATGCGAGGTGATTCAGTTATTGAATGCTCTTTTTCTCTGTTGATGATTTAGAACATACAAAATGAAAAAGACAGTTTTTTTTTGCTGATAAAGCATTAGCAGTTTTGTCAAACTCATCTTCTTACACAAAGCTAACTTATTTTTGTATGCTTGGGGTTGCTTAGTACTATTTGAAGACAGGAACCTGCAAGTTTGGAGTAACATGTAAGTTTCACCATCCAAGGAACAAAGCTGGGATTGCTGGAAGAGTCTCACTCAATATGTTAGGCTATCCTCTACGCTCGGTACGTTTGACTTTTGACAATTCCTCTGATTTCACCTCATCACACTTTGCCGCCATCCTCTTAGTGATTCTCTGATAATGCAGAATGAGGTTGACTGTGCTTATTTTCTAAGAACCGGACACTGTAAATTTGGTGCGACATGTAAATTCAACCACCCTCAGCCTCAAGCAACAACCAGCATGATGGTTCCTACATCAGGGCAACAGTCTTATCCTTGGTCAAGAGCATCTTTTATTGCCAGCCCTCGATGGCAAGATCCCTCTGGCTTCACCCCATTACTTATGCCCCAAGGTGTTGTACCGGTTCAAGGCTGGAACCCTTACAGCGTAAGTTGCTCAAAACAACAATTGCTTCATTACCTTGAGCTAATCTGAATTTGTATGACTTGTTCTTTTGATTTCTATCGAATGATTCTCCATTTCGTTAGGGTCAGCTCGGCTCAGTTTCTCCTTCAGGTACCGGCATTGAGCACAACTACAGAAACTTGCAGCAGAACGAGACCAAAGAGCCAGGCTCTCAGTCTCAAGGGTCCTTCTCGGGTTTCGATTCGGGCGCCTCTGTTCCGCTAGGAGGGTTCTATGCATTGCCGAGGGAAAGTGTTTTCCCGGAGAGACCCGGACAACCCGAATGTCAGTTCTACATGAAGACAGGTGACTGCAAGTTTGGCACCGTTTGCAAATTTCATCATCCTAGAGACAGACAAGCTCCTCCTCCTGACTGTCTCTTAAGTCCCCTTGGCCTCCCTTTACGCCCGGTAAGATCAAAGACTGAGAATAAAAAAAAGGCATTTATGAATTGGTTTTTTTCGATTTTTCTCTAATAGTTTTTTTTCCGACAGGGAGAACCCTTGTGTGTGTTCTATACTCGCTATGGAATCTGCAAATTTGGTCCGAGCTGTAAATTTGATCACCCAATGCGAGTATTCACATACGACAACGCGGCTTCAGACACAGATGAGGCTGTGGAAACATCAGGTGGGCACACCAGAAGAGCCTCTGTGTCTGAAACAAGACAAGCAGCAACAACCTCTGCTAAAGACGCTACCATTGATACACAGCAGTGAAGAAGAAACAAAAGAAGAAAAGAGCTTAAAAAAAAGCTTTGATTTTTCAAAGAGGAATCTGTAAATTCTCATTTTCATTTAAATCTCAAGCATATTTATTAATAAATGTATAGAGGTGATTATACAAACTGATCTTGATCTTATCTGATCGCCATTGTTGTAATATTATTTTGGCGAATCAGTTGAATAAATGATAAAAGTAATTTCCTCAAATTTGACCTTTGGAGCAAATAAGGTAACATTGTGTTCCCGATATTATGATCCGGTTTCAACGTTTACTATACGTTGATTTTTCAGATTCCTTTTACAATTTCTAAAGTAACAACACTCCCCGTGTACGACTACGCACTTTTTTGTTTTGTCAAAAAGCGCATGAATCCAATAGCTCCACTACAACAAACAAAGCATGGAAATTGAAATCGATGACGTAAAGAGGGAGAGATGTTTTAAATCGAATCAGCTTGGGGAAAGAATTCCAGCAAATCATCATCGTCGCCACTTTTCTTTGTCTTTGTTTCTTCGACTCAATGTGATGATGGATCTATAGCCCAATAGTAAATTTAGGCCCAAATTGAAATATTAAGCTCAACTGGTTGCCCTAAGCAGCCAAGAGTATATAAGTTGTATATTCGTCATTTCCTCTTCCTCCATTCCATCTCTGTTTTTAGGGTTTATGGTGTCTGGGAATGTGAAATCTTCGTTTATTTTCTGCTTATTGATTAGGTCATCTACAAAGCAAAGTAGGCTTTATTTTTTGTACCAATTTTGTGTCGGAAGATGACAAGATTAGTTTATTTCACCTCCATTGCAATATCTTCATGGAAGTCTTCTCCTCCATGTAGTAGCTCTGCGGAGGACACATTTGATATATATGTTTTCATTGATCATGTTTTACGTTTATGATTGTCCGAATCAGTCAAGTCCCATTGGTCGAGGTCATGAATCATGATTTAATTTTTTTGTTGACGTCTTTCTCGGAACATTTTCATATATTTGCCTTTAATTTCAGTCTTATGTTTGTGTTTTCTTGTGCCTAAAAATCCAATTGTGCAGTCATCTTTAAAGCAAATAGGCTATAACTCAATGCCAAATTTGTGTCGGAAGATGACAACATTGATTTTGCACCTCCATAGCAATATCTTCATGGAATTCTTCCCGTCCGTGGTGTAGATCTATGGATTTGCACATTATTTGGCAATTAATAAATGTTTTTGTGTGTGGTATCTGTTAACTTAATGCTATTCTCTATTTCTTATTTGTTGTGAAAACATTCAACAGGAAAAGCCGGAAGCTTATATGTGACTGATACAATCCTTTCTACGAAAGACGACTATCTTGGTGGTGAAGAAGAATGTGTAAATTCTCATTTTTTCGCATTTAAGATCCGTCTTTATTATGTATACAGCTTTAGACTTCTAAAATCACTGAGCTAGTGAACAAACATATGATGAATTGTTTCATTTTTAATATCGTTCGTTTCCCTCAAATGTGTACTTGTTTTTTTATGAATCAACCAATTATTCACATCTCTTTAATTGTTTTTTTCAAATTGTGATGGTTTCCAAATTTATAAATTCGTTCCCAAAATCTTGCAACATATGAATTGTTTCATTTGTAATATCGTTCTTTTCTCCCTAATGTCTAATTATTGTTTTATAAATCAACCAATTATTCATCACATCTCTACAATTGGTTTTATCAAACCGTGATGGTTTCCAAATTTTTAACTTCGATACAAAAACTTCAATACGAAGCAAGCAGTTAATAAATGGAACATGAAAAAAAATTCTTGGTATCGTAGATTATTTTTTAAAATATGATGTTTGGTTTGGTAAGCGAAATGGATTTACATGTTGATCTTGTTTAATGTAATAATTGTCTGGCCCAATATTATTAAATCAAAGTAATGGGCCATGCCAAGAAGCCCAAAATAGTTAAATGTAATAAATTGTCTGGCCCAATGGTAAGTCATTCTTTTTTAGCGTTCTTTTGTCCCACATCGGAAAGCATTGAAGCAAAACGAACGTTTATATAGCGATGGAGTCGAAGGACACATTGTCACTTCGGGGACATCCGATAAAATTGGAACGATACAGAGAAGATTAGCATGGCCCCTGCGCAAGGATGACACGCACAAATCGAGAAATGGTCCAAATTTTTTTTCCCAGATCGATCTCTGCTTTTAAAGTTTTTCATTCTCACTGAATCCTGGTATCGGGTTTTGGATGAACAGCTGCGAAATTATGAAACTTTTTTATTTCTAGATGGATTTCTTCTTTCTCTGGTATTCAAGTTTTAATTGAGGAATAGATCTCTCTTTCTCTGCATCTAATTTTCAACTGTAGCCAAGTTTCCAGTTTATATACTCCGAACAGAACCGAACTTTGACATCTCGTATATTTATGGGGGGATATATAATTTTTATCACATACCCATTCCATGACGCGGGGAAAAGTAAACAAACACGGACCCGGAGACAGAAATGCGACCAAGCCCGAGTCGCACACGCCTGGTCCAAAGTCTTCCGTAACTCGGTTTTACTTCTTTTTATATGTAATGACGGTCTTTTAGCTCCTAACTGATATTATTTCTAGAATGACACTTCTTTTTCATCAGAATGAGTCTCTCACGTATATTTATAAAGGCTCATTATATTATCGTACAATAATCAAAGATTTAAAATACGATTCTTGAGTATCTGATTGTTGATGAACTAACACCTCGGGTTAAATACTCAACTAGCAAGTATATTAGAACATTTTCAGTATATACAATTTATAAGGGAAAACACGCGTGAATTATTTTATAATAATATACTACAGACTGTTCTTCAATTTACACATATTTAAATGAAAATACTAAAACATTAGTTAATTAAGAACCGAAAAATTTTAGTCATAAACCTGGACCCAGAATACCAATCCAGAGATTTCAACGGTCAACATTCCAACTGAGTTCACAAACATAAATCAAAGCGTTCCATTTCATACCTTTTCTCTTTCAAGTTTTTACAACCTTTGACTACCTCGATCTCTCTTTATATGTATATATATACAAAACCAACCACATACATGCATACATAGATACAAACACGTAAACAAAAATATATTTATACAATCCCACAACCCCTCCTCTCCTGTTTCAGTTTTATCGAATAATCTAAAACTACTTCAAGATTTTCTAGGAAACCAAACAAAAGAAAAAGAAACTATGGTGTTACCATGGATAACAAGAGGAGGAGCAACAAAAAGACGTAATCAACTGACTTCCGGCGATATAAGCGTCGCGGAAACCAAGATCCCGGCTCAACTCCGATCATCAAGAGTCGAGCGGGTTCAGTCACCGCGAGTGCCGTTGACCCCGCGTGATGCGGCGGAGATATGCCAGGGACTGGAAAACGCGGTGGCGCGAGAGGAAAATGCTGAGTGTTTCGAGATTGTGAGTAAAATCAAGAAATTGGGAAGAGGAGGAGGAGGAGAGACGAACAAGAAATGCTTGGTCCAAAACGGCGTCGTTTCAGCGCTGTCTTCTTGTTTCCAAAGATTCGCTTCAGCGTCTGAGAAACACGCGCTTTTGCTGGAGGAAGTCTTGTCTGTGCTCTCTTCTTGCTTGCCGCTGAGTCGATCAGAGGGTGTCTCGAAGATGGGATCAGCGGCTTCGCTTAGCTGTCTCGTACGGTTTTTGAACGCTGCAGACGCTAAGACGAGGCAAAACGCTGCGTTTTATATCAGAGAGGTTATTGCAGTAGACAAGAGGTATGTGTATGCGCTAACAGATATCGAAGGAGCATGTGAAGGATTAGTTAAGATTATCAAAGACTCTGTTTCGACGAGCTCGACGAAAGCATCTCTAATGGCGATTTATAGAGCGGTTTCGTGTGACAACAAGGTCGCTGCAAGATTCGTGAATTTGGGTTTGGTCGGATTGATCACAACAGAGATGATTGTGAACAACGTGGAAAAGAGCGTTTGCGAGAGATGTCTCGTTGTTCTCAACGTCATCTGCGACAACGAGCAAGGCAGAGAGGATGTTCTTAGAAACGCGTTGATCGTTCCTCTTCTAGTGAAAAAGATTCTACGGGTTTCAGATCTGGCAACGCAATGCTCAGTCTCGATTCTTTGGAAGCTATGGAGGAAAAACGGAGAAGATGAAGATCGTCTGTTAGTTGAAGCTCTTCAAGTTGGTGCCTTTGAGAAACTTTTAGTGCTTTTACAAGTCGGCTGCGAGGAGAAGACTAAGGAGAAAGCGAGCGAGCTGTTGCGGAATTTAAACCGCTGTAGAAACGAGATGGAGAAAACAAACTGTGTCGATTCTTCGATGCATTTGAAGAACGTGAAGAAATCGTTTTAATCCAACAAACAATACACAACATAATTCTTTTTGTAGTTACTCTGTTTTTGAAATTTCTTTTGTAGTTACTCTGTTTCTAAATACTCTGTTTTTTGAAATTTGGAGGTTTGAATCATTATGTTTCAACAGTCAAATACAGCTTTTGTCCATCATTTATCAAATCTACATCAATAATTTTACCTTCATCTTCAGATAATACACAAGAAGCCTCTGGAACATTCAGCTGTTCCGCTGCAGTTCTTACAAGCTCCTCGATGCTTCGAGGCACCCACAATACAATCCCGCGTCTTCTTTTCTCTTTCGCATCATTCGGATGTGAAGAATACACTGTACATTTCTTCTTATTGACTTTATCTGCAGATGTTTTCAAATAAATAACAGCTCATGAGTGTCTTAAAAGTCCAGTAAATCCTTTGGTCTAAAAAACCGATTTAACTACCTTTAAGCTCTTTGGAGCTACTCGGAAACGAAGAAATCTGAGAACTTTTAGCGTCTTCAAGTAATTTTATCAACATCTTGTTCCCACTACCCAAGGCTTCATCTAAAGGAGTATTTCCCCATCTACATGTTTTTTTAAAAACAGTTAGTATCAGCCAAAAAATAGACAGAAACCGCTAAAGAATGAAAAGAGTATATGTATACCTGTCTTTGGCAAGAACGTTAGCACTTGCTTCTACCAACTGCATTGCCAAGAGGTACAATCCTTCAGAAGAAGCGACATGAAGAGGTGTCCTGTGATCATAATCTTTGGAGTTAGGATCAATTCCGTTATTGAGAAGCCGTTTCAGGAAATCGCTGTCTCCTTTCGCAACCACCGTGCAAAGGAAAGTCCCTGCGTTCTCTATGCTCAACGTAGCTCCTTCTTTCACAAGCAACGCCGCAACACGGTCATTCCCGTTCTTGATTGCTTCAAGTAACGGCGTGTTCCCTAGTTTATCTTTGATATTTATGTCTACTGATTCTTGAATAAGGTATAGTGTAATGTCTTCATATCCTCTAGAAGCTGCAAGATGCTGTCAAAGAAGAAAACATATTACAGTATTAGATATGTTTAAAATCTTTTTGATTAAAGAAACCGAGAGAAGCTTAGAAAATCATACCAAAGGCGATCTTCCGTCATAATCTGTCTTATTCGGGTCAGCTCCAGCTCGGATCAAGCTCTTAAGCTGATAAAGATCACCGTAGAAAGCAGAGCTATTCAGCTTCAAAGCCAGCTCTGCTTCTTGTTTACTGATATGAAACGTTATATCTGATTCCAATTGCTTAATCCTGACATTAGATTCTTTCCCTTCAAGAAGATTGTTGAGGATCCTACGTCCATCGTGGAAATAGATCTCGAGGATGTTCATAAAAGATTGTTTATCAAGCCTTAGAATCCGACATAGCTCGGAAACTCGAACTGTGTAAGGCTGAGGAATGTTGCAGAGGATTGAAATCTCTCCAAAGGAATGATCCGGTTGAAGAAGTGCCACTATTTCCTCAGATCCATCCTTAGCTATACCTATCTCTTCCTGATGTTAATTAAAAAAAAAAAAAAAAAAAAAAAAATCTTGCTTACTAACATTGAATTTCAGACATTCGTGAGCAATTATTCACGAAAAAAATCAAAGAATTTTGTTTTACCAGTACACCGTGACAAACGAAGTAGAGTTGATCAACAACGCTTCCTTGCTCCATTATAACTTCTCCAGGGAGAAAGAACTCTTCATGAAGTCTTATAACCTGTAGTAAGAGAACCATCAAAAAAAGTGTGTCCTTTTGAGTTATCTGAAAGAAAGAAGTTTCGATTTTTACAGTCCGGATCAAAAAGGCTTACAATCTGGTTGATGAATTCAGATGAGCACCCGCGAAAGAGAGGGACTTTCTCAATGTAAGGCAAGTATAAAGTTTGTGCAATCTGCAGTGAAAAACATGAGTTAATAATAATACATTCGTTTCATCATCTGAATCTGAAATCTAAACAAGCAATACCTTAGCACGGATGGAGACAGGTATGTCTTGAAGAACAGCCGCCTCGGTGTAGCTGCTCTCGTACTGCAACCGGAGATGTCCAGTGATCTGACCACGTATGTTTCGACCTAGTTTGTTTCGGTTCATATACCGCATAATATCCGCCATTTTATCCCGAAACCTCTCTGTTTTTGAACCTTTTACAATCAGAGCTGTCATGTTACCGATCAAGTAAGCGCCTAGAATCATGTCGAATGAAATGTAGACCATCGCGAATACCATTTCCCGCATATTAACCGCGTGTATATCTCCATAACCTGCACCAAAAAGAGTCATGCTAAATTTTGGTTATAAACCAGAACCAAAGCAAAAAAAAGCTATGAGAACTTACCAACAGTTGCCATAGTGACGACTGCGAAGTACATAGAAGTGGTGTACCGAGTCCAGAGATCGATATCCCTAAACTTGGAGTAACTGTAATCTCCCAGTTTCAAGCTTCCAATCCAAGTGTACCCTTCTTGAGAAGCAGGTAGCGTCGTGGCCAAGTAATAGAAGATACAAGCCGCCGTGTGGGTGCAGTAGAGCTCGACGAATATAAGCTTGACGATTCTCGTGAAAAGGTAATTGATTCTTATATCTTTCTCCATCTTGTGGAAAAACAGGATTACTCTACGAACTCGGTATAGCCTTATCAACAGTAGGTATCTCACTTCTTCTTTTCCTCCTGCAGCCTGTTTTCAAATTTACAGTTTCAGTACGTTCGATTTTTCACAATTTGTAAGCAAGATCAGAGAATAAAAAGCTTACCTTGTAGATGATATCCCATGGCATGCAAGCAAGTAGATCAATAGTAAATGTTGATTTTAAGTATCTGCATATATAGTGGACACCATGAAGAGGTTAGATTCATTCGTTATCAGATTCGATTAAATTAACAGAAGCTTAACATGAGGATAGAGCATTAATACCGTAAAGCGATTGAGCTGCGTCTATAGACCATTCTGTAAGTTCTGCTATCTCTATATGCTACGAAGAATGTTAACACAATATCGACTAAGAAAGCGATTTGGCCCACAATGTCGAGGATGAACAGATTTTCTGGTAATCCTCTGAAGAATCCGAATTCCAATGGAGTGAAGAAGGAAGAGTAAAGTGCCCATATCGTTATGAACATCGTCCACGCCTTGTACCACCTGCAAATTCGATGAATCTGGTGATCAAATCTTTAGATTGCAGTAAGAGTTTTGGTAGCTAAACTAAACTCATTACTTCAGATATCAACAAAACAGAGTTTTCTTCGTCGGTCAGGATTTTCTGACGTGTGCAGGCTCGTGGCCGTTAGACTTTTAACGAACGATTATTTGTGACCATTGAGAAACTAATACGTGTCATAAAGTGGCGGGAAAATGGATGAATAACCGAAGAAAATGTAATTACAGAAACAAGAATGTTAAAACCACATTCATGCACCTAATGTTTTTGTTTTCGCTTAATTGACCCCAAACGATTTGTTTTCTTTTTCTGATAGTTTTTTTCACTAATAGACTTTTCTTGTAACAACTTAAAAGTTACATAGAAATCAGTATACTACAAATTAATCTATTGTTACAAGCCTAATCAACTGGACCCTAAGTGGGATAAAATAAGAAAATTATAATGTAGGGACTACTTCTGAAATAATAAAACAATAAGGGGACTCAGAAGGAAATTTTCAAATCCTATGAGGGTGGGGATTTCAGTTTTACCGGTTATCTGGATGAACAATGGAGCCTCTGGAGATATCTCTGATTCCATTAATGACGGTGAACTTTCCGCCGCTACCGCCGGCGAAGTCTAACCCTAAGAAATTGCTGAGGGGGTTGAACCTGTTTCCTTGCGATTCTACAATCCCTTCTCTGAAATCATCCACCTCATAATCCTCTAATTCCGCGTCCGATTCGCCGCCGCTTCGGTAAGAAGCTCCGCCGCCGCTACTACCTCCCATTACCGCTGAATCACGAAATCGGGTTTAACTAGATAATCGGAGATTTGAAGAAGACAATCTCTCTGTTTTTCTTTTTCTCCCTCTTCTCTAATTTTTGTTTGGGCTAGAATCTCTCTCCTCTCTCTTATTTCCTTTTTTTGTGATTGCTCAGTTACGCCTAAAATTGGCGCCTCGGTTTCAGATTTTTGAAATTTGTCAGATGGGAAAAAATAGCAACTAAAGTTATTCGATGAACAATAACTTCGAAGCGACGAAATTTATAGAAATTTTGGTTGTTTTTTTCTAGATAGTGCTGTTGTTAATTTTTAAAGAAAAATTATTACAAAACCTCATTATCTCGGTGTGATTCACAAAGGAGATCACATGCTACATTATAAGTTAAAGTTATATCATATGGACATAATTAAAGATAATACTGTAAAAGAACACATTTTGAGAGAATAATAATATAGATTCGAAAATACACTTGTGTAGTATGATGACCTATGAAGAGCACATAAAAGTGAAACGAACAAGTCTTTTTATAACCACAAGTTACAGATAACAAGTCATTAAATGTTACATGTCATAAAGTTTGGTGGTGTTTGGCAAATTGCGTTTAGAAGTCACACTCATTTGTTAGTAAAGTTTTTGTTTAATGCCTTTTCTCACGTTTACACATACATAAGAAATTATAAAATGATATTTCAGAACTTAGGAGGATATTTACTTTGAAACAACGAAATTGCATTTAAGTTATTCTTAGAAGTTTTTTGGAAAAACAAAGTTGTGCTGACAAGCAATGCAAGTGTTATGATGGATAGTGAAATAAGATACTCACTTAATATCTGGATGTAGATTGAAACCTCACTCTTGTATAACACTTTACCATTAATAAATTCACGTTACAATATAAGCCATATGATTAGTCAAGACTAGATAATGTTAAGGTCTTTAGGAGACTCGGTGCTTTTAGTTAGGCCAGAAGTAATTAGTTAATTAATTTATGTTCTAATGGAAAATTAGTTTATATCAGTTGTGCATTAACCGACCACTGCTTTGGCTGTATTCTCTTATTTTTTTGTGGACTCATTTTAAAGTTATATAATTAAGAAACATAACGTTGTTAATTCCTTGTTTTCGGGTTATATATCTCGATTTGAATATATCATGTCAATTTGAATAGTTAGTGGTCGAACTTCTTGTATACTTGACCCCTAATTGGTTTGTAGAAATATTTGACCCCTAAATGGTTTGTAGAAATGCCTCTATTACACATCTACTTGTTTAATCAAAAGAGCTTAAGATTCCGTAAGACATGGACACATTGAACGAATAAGAGTGAAATATTTAAATTACGTTCGGGAAGTATAAGATTAAACCGATAATAGCTACACTTAAATACCAATTAATCCTCTAAACTTGCAGATAATTAGCTTTGAGAATTCTATATCAGAAACTGATTCGTTTTCCCTGAGGATTCAAACAGAAGATTGAATGTTTTAGCAGTTGTAACAGTGTCTTTTTTTCAAACATGTTGAGCTCTCCAATCAAAAGCTGAACCCTCGTCATCCTCATCGTCGCTGGGCGATTCATCTTCGGTCATCTTCGGCTTCTTAACAGACCCCTCAGAGGTTTTACTGCGCTTAGCTAATCTAGCCGCTTTCAGTTCCATTTTTCTCCTCTTCAGAATCTCCACTTTCTCGTTGTAAGATCTGCAGAAGAAAATCAAAACGTGAATCCAAAAATTTACTATAA
This sequence comes from Thlaspi arvense, assembly GCA_911865555.2. Taxonomy (NCBI): domain Eukaryota; kingdom Viridiplantae; phylum Streptophyta; class Magnoliopsida; order Brassicales; family Brassicaceae; genus Thlaspi; species Thlaspi arvense. The sequence continues at coordinate 57,040,403 of OU466859.2, read as the reverse complement.
CAAATTTCAACGTTTTCATATTCTTGCCATATCAAATTGGTATATAAAATCACCTTTGCTCTCGTTGTTCCTCCTCTTGTATAGTTTCCGCAGCATCAACCTGAGAATTAGAGTGCGAAAAAACAACTTTAAAATTAAAAAAAGCAGAGCTTATGATGGAGCCAGAAAATCATTTGTTGGCAAAAAAAAGTTATCTGACCTCTTCTTCTTCCATACGATTATCCACTACCTGCAGATCTTCTTCAATCAACTTCTCGAATTCTTTATATTCGTCCCTGTAAACAAATCGATAGTAGTAAGTTCATGAAGAGAATGCTTTACCACAAAGAATCTTAGATATACCAGCACTGGATCTCAAATTCGAGAATGTATAAAAACAGTAACTGAAACAGAAGAGTGAGGTTTCAATCTGCATCCGGAAAAAGTGAAAGTGAAATAAGATACTCACTTAATATCTGGTTTGACGATCTTTATTCCACGGGCAAGCAGGTCAGCTTCCTTATTATCGAAAAAACCGGTCGGAAGGGCTCCTTTCACCACTGGTTTCGCTTCTGAACCACCCGTGGTCTGTGTCTGACTCTGCTTAGGCTCGCTGGTGGTTTTGGTATCTGAAGAATCAGCCTTCTGATTATCGAAGAATCCGTCTGGAAGAGGTCCCTTTGTCTTTTTTGCTTCCGAACCTATAGTCTGCTTTGGTTGCTGTACATTCTCCGGTTTTGCAGTTTCTGAGAACACAAATATTTGCCTGATAAGTTCGTGTCATGAGATACAATAACGGAAAAACTCGATTCACCAAATGAAAGTACCATCAATATATCAATAACATAAGACTTTCAACATTTTCGTGCCAGATTTTGGAGAGTACATGAGACATTACCAGGATTTCTTATAGCAGATGATGTCTGAGACTTGGATGTTGTAGCCAAAGTTTCAAGTTTTGTTGGCTGAGTTTCAACAGGTTTGCTACCCCGTTGAATTCCTGCTGCACTAGCCTTTAGATTATCGATTGCCTGTCCCAAAATTAATTTGCAGAAAGCTAAGTTCCTTTGACATTAAACAACAGAAACAGAGAATCTAAGGCCAAACACTACAAGTTCCAAAAAGTTCATTAGCAATCCATATATTACCATGAAACTAGCTCTAAATACCGATCTTCAATCAATGTAAACAACAGAATGTGAAGTAAGCTTATAGAAATCTGGAGGAATCGAGCAGAGAAACTGTGGCACTAGATATTTTATACCTCGTGATGCTTACGAGAAGCTTGGTGTACATCCCATAGTGATTCGGATTTCAACACGACGTTGCACACTCGACACACGGGCTGGTCTGATTCGTTGTACCTGCAAATCCAAAGAAGATATCATCATCATCCCGAACTTGTAACTACCTGCAACTACAAGCTCGAGCTCGCCTATTCTACTTTCAATACCCAAGAATTTTAAGCAGGATTTGTTCAACTTGAGGAATTTTGTAATTGGCATCGATACGAGAAGAAGAATCAACAATCATATTTACCTGACGAGAGGAGAATCTATGCGGGTGTCTTTCTTCTTGGCGTTGAGTTTAGAGCGAAACATCGCCTTCTTCTTCGCTTTGGCATCCATCACTGAAGCTATTCGGAGGATTACAGCAACTCTCAAACAATCCGAACCTCCGAATGAAATCGAAAGATCTGAGAAATTCGTATAGGAAAACAAAAAACCCTAAATCATTCGAAGATTTCACCACAACTTCGTCATCAACAGAAAAAACCTAGACGACAACCGCCAGACTCTTTTACGGGTCGGGTCGATCCATCTCGGGCATGGACTTAGGATTTTGGGGCTCATTCTGGGTCGGTGATAAAAATTGGGCCTCGCTATCTCTTTTGTCCCCGGTAAAACAAATATGTATATGTACAAAATACCTTAAACTTGTTAAAATAAACGTCTTTTACTTTTCTTGAAGTTACACATAATATTGCAGCAACATGAATTTGTGGAAGTAAATTTATGTGAAATCTTCGTATATTATATTTGACAAAGCTTGAAACTAATAAAAAAAGGGCAATTCTCTTATTTAAAAAGGGAAATGGTACCAAAAAACATGAAAGAGAATTTATGAAGGGGAATATAACAAACCAACAAAAAAAACTGCAGTTCGTCGATGTCTATGGTACTACTAAAAAGAAAATGCTTCAATTTGTCACACAATCATAAATGGTTTTTGAATGAGTTGATAAGGTGTGACCACACAAAAATAAGATGATTTCACGCCTTTGTAAGCCGCAACGCATCGATGAACAACTCCTTGAGAGACGCGTTTGAAGCCGCAATTCTCTGCGATGTGATGTCCAAGTCTTTACCGGATCTGATCATTTCACATTGTACAAAAAAAAACAGTTAAAAGCTTAGACAGTTGTGGCATTGAGTGTGTTGGCTTTAACTAATAAAAACTCTTACGGATCAAAAATAAGTCCACCAGCTTCTCTGACGATCACAATTCCTGCCGCAATGTCCCTGTATATAAAATGCCATTTGAGATCAAGTCTTGTTTTTGCAAAGAACCAACCTTTTTTAAAATCCACGCAATGCAACAAAAAAAAAAGGGGACATATCACCATGGACCACCGAAACCGATTTCATAGAAGATATCAACCCTTCCACACGCAACGCTACAGAGGTCCAGTGCGCACGAGCCGTTCATCCTAAGGGACCTAACCTGATGAATGAAACACAAGATACGATCATGAGTTTCGGCATCCAAATGATTGGATTTCCAAATAATTAATTTTCAATAAACTTTCACCTTTGTTAACAAGCTGTTGATTCTGTTGGTTGTATCGTCTAACGTATCTTTATCTCGTTTAGTGCCCGCCTGTATTCATATAAGCGATGAGAGGAAGCTACATAGCAATCTAGTGTCAACACAAAGGAGACATATTATACCTCTGTTACGAGCAAAGCAGTTACAAGTTCGCTCTGAGTTGACACTGCCAAAAAAGAACATTGTTGGAGTTGAGAAAACGAACATTTCTTGATCAAAAAAATCTTTGGGGTTTAAGGGCTGAATATAAAGTTCCAACCTTTGATTGGTTTTCCATTCAAGAAGGCTCCATTCCCTTGGACACCAGTGAATAGCTGTTTCATCAACAAAATAATATATGAAAAAAATGTAGAAACATCATCGCCGTTATATTCATGTCCATAGCATCATCATCATCATCATCATCATCGAGGAAACTATTTACAATGCTATTGGCACTGACTGAAACAAAAGAGACTGTTGGAAGTATATTTACAATGAGTGAGAGTTTGGGGGCAGTTTCTTACCTCATCCATAATAGGATTATAAACGACGCCAACCACAGGGACTTTCCCAATCGTAAGGCCAATGGAAACACACACAAAAGGGAACCTACAGAAACAGCGTTTGGTTTTGT